>CM046443.1:57882537-59082537 GCA_025506515.1 Flaveria trinervia
GGAATATTATTTCTGTAGCCCTATTAAAATAATTTGGATATGTATTATCATTTGTTGAAAAAGATATTCATGTTTCTTTAAATGATATGTTCTATTTTAAAGCTATTCCCATTAATGGTATTTATGAATTGGTTCATAAAAATACTTTAAATAGGTCGTTGTACCAAACTAGCACCAAGAAACTCAAGTTGGATTTGAGTGATACCTATCTTTGGCATTGTCGTCTTGGTCATATAAACAAGAAAAGAATTCTAACACTACAAAGAATGGTCTTTTAAAAACAAGTGAATATGATTCATTTGATGTATGTGAGTCTTGTTTACAAGGTAAAATGACTAAGGCACCCTTTAGTGGAACTAACGAGAGGGCAAAAGATTTATTAGGAATCATACATTCGGATGTATGTGGTCCTTTTAAGCCAATGACTAGAATGGTGAAAGATACTTCATTACCTTTACCGACGATTATAGTCACTATGGGTATGTGTACTTATTAAGGCACAAAGATGAAGCTTTTGAAATGTTCAAAATCTTCAAGAATGAAGTAGAAAATCAACTCAACAAGTCAATTAAAGTTCTTCGCACCGATAGAGGAGGTGAATACCTAAGTGATACTTTTCAAGATCATCTTAGGAGTTGTGGGATTGTCTCACAACTCACTCCACCTGGAACACCACAACATAATGGTGTGTCTGAGAGGAGGAATCGAACCTTATTGGATATGGTCTGATTCATGATGGCTAGAAGCACATTACCTCTATCATTTTGGGGTTTTGCTTTGCTCTCTGCGGCCCGTATTCTAAATATGGCCCCAACCAAAAAGGTGGAAAGGACACCCTTTGAAATATGGCATGGAAGATTTCCATCCCTATCATATTTAAGGGTCTGGGGTTGTGAGGCTTATGTTAAGACTCCCACCCCAAACAAATTGGAAGTCCGATCCACCAAGTGCATCTTCTTCATTGGATATCCTAGAGACTCTATGGGATATTATTTATTTGATCCACTGGAACAAAAGGTGTTTGTTGCCAGAAAGGGTGAGTTCTTAGAAGCAAAGTTCCTTAGAAGCAGCACCATCAATTGTTTTATCAAACTTATATTGCATCAACTTTGTAAAGGCATCACACAACTGTGGATCAAAGGATGCAAAAATAATATCATCTACATAAATTTGAACAAGTAGATTATGCCGCCCAGCTTTCTTAAAGAATAAAGTCTTATCTATGGAGCCTCTAGTGAAATTATTTTCCAGAAGAAAGTTCGATAATGTCTCATACCAGGCTCTAGGAGCTTGTTTCAACCCATAGAGAGCCTTATCAATCTTATACACCCAATTAGGATGTTTATTGTCCTCAAAACCTGGTGGTTGACATACATAAACCTCTTCTTTAATTTTCCCATACAAAAATGCACTTTTGACATCCATTTGAAAAACTTGAAGGTTGTGATAAGCAGCATAAGCTAAAAACAATCGAATTGCTTCTAGTCTGGCTACAGGGGCAAAGGTTTCATTATAATCAATACCTTCCTCTTGTGAAAACCCCTGTACAACCAGTCTGGCCTTGTTCTTAACAATAAGTCCATTTTCATCAGTTTTGTTCCTAAACACCCATTTAGTGCCTATTGCACACTTACCTGGAGGTAGAGGAACCAGTTCCCACACTTGCTGTTTCTTGAACTGAAGAAGCTCAAGCTGCATGGCTTCAACCCATCCATTGTCCCTTAAAGCAATGTGATAGTTCTTTGGCTCTTGCTGACTAATGAAGAGAGCATAGAAGTAGAAATTTGACAATTGACTTCTTTTTGAAACGCCAGCATTGATATCGCCAATGATTTGAGACATAGGGTGATTCTTCAGATCTTGGTACACAATAAGATCTGTGCAAGTGTTTGTAGCAGGCTCAGCAGCAACAGATGGTGATGGTGAAGCATTTCCTTGAAACCAATCAGTAGATGGTAATTCAAAGGAAGTTGAAGTTGTAGAAATCTCATCAGCATTTGTTGTGGATTGTGCTACTGAAGCTACAGGAACATCATGTCTAGCTGAATGAGGCAGTTGATCACTAAACTTGAAAAGGTGATTGTTGATATCATCATCATCATCGGTAACACCAGATGGATGACTAGCTACAGAAGATGATGGATTCATATGATCTGCAACAGCATGTGGTTGATAAGGAACATATTGCAGAATGTCCAGATCAAACAACTCCATAGGGTTTTGTGGAATTGTATCCTTAGGGGATTCATTGAACTTCACATGCAAGGTTTCTTCAACTATCTTTGTCCGACAGTTGAATACTCTATAAGCCTTGCAAGTGGATGAATACCCAACAAAATACCCTGCATCCACCTTAGAATCAAACTTTTGGAGTTGATCCTTTGTGTTGAGAATGTAACAGGGACACCCAAATGCTCTAAAGAATGATATCAAAGGGACCAAATGATGAAGAACTTCATATGGAGTCTTCATCAACCTCTGATTTACTAGAACTCTATTCTGTACATAGCAAGCTGTATTGACAGCTTCAGCCCAAAAAGTCAGTGGCAGACCAGAATCAGCCAACATGGACCTTGTAGCTTCAATAAGGGTCCTGTTCTTTCTCTCCACTACTCCATTTTGCTCTGGAGTCCTTGGGATGCTATACTGCCTCTTCATTCCTTTGACAAGTAAAACTCATCAAGAGTGTGGTTTCTAAATTCAGTACCATTGTCACTCCTCACACACTTAACTGGTAGGGAATACTGCTTCTCAACGCGTAACACAAAGTTCATAATGGACTGAGCAGCCTCATCCTTTGAATGCAAGAAGAAGGTCCATACATATCTAGAGTAATCATCCACAATTACCAGACAATATTTCTTCTTTGCCATACTCATTACCTTCACAGGACCAAAAAGATCCATGTGCAGTAGTTGTAAGCAGGCATTAGACTTGGATTCTTCTATGGTTGGGAATGAAACTTTATGTTGTTTCCCTTTTAAGCATGCAGTGCAGATTTCATCACAATTGAACTCCTTTATTGGAAGACCTCTCACTAAACTCTTGTGGATCAGCTGATTCATGTTTTTGAGATTAACATGACCCAGCCTTCTATGCCACAGTTTAGATTCTTGGAGAGAGGCCTTGGAGAACAAGCATGGATGGCCTCTTAACTCAATTTTCTTTGACAGATCCAAGGCATATACTCTTCCTATCCTGTTGGCCTTCAGGAGAGTATTATCATCCAGTACTTTGTCAATCAGGCTCAGAACCTTGGAAGACAGAATCCTACAGTTCTGGCTTGTGAAAAGAGCAACATGTCCTTTGTCACACATCTGACTGACACTCAACAGATTGTATTTGAGATTCTCCACATGGTTGACATCATCAAATCTAATATTTCCATTAGACACAAATCCCTTTCCAATGATGTAACCTTTAGCATCATTTCCAAATAAGACAAATCCCTTCTTTCCCTGAGAGTAATCATGAAGAAGAGAGCTGCTCCCAGTCATGTGCATGGATCCTGCACTGTCCACATACCAGATGCTTTTTTGGCATGCTGAAGAACCCTGCATAATCATAAGAAACTAGTTAGCTTTGGAGACCCAAACCTTTTTGGTTTTGGGACTGACTTTATCAACAAATTTAACCATAGCTGGTTTCTCATGATTAACAGCTGATGAAGATGGAGATGGTGCTGAAATAGATTTGGACCTGGAATTCCTCTCCAGTGGTTTGGTCACAGTGGCTTCAAGTTGGTTAACTCTCCCTAACAAATGCTGAACCATCATAACAATTTGTGTCTGATTTGAAGCTCGAGCTTTCAGTTCATTTGACACTCCAGAGCTTGTTTTTGATGAGTTCCTGGGACCCACCATTTCCTCCTTCTTAGATTTCACAGACATAGTCTTATGTTTATCATGAGGAACAATATCAGCTGTCTTCTGATAAACCGTATCCTTCTTAGTGGATTTGGGTAAGGCCTTGGGTTTATCAGGTTGAGATGATTGTGGTACAAACTTGGTCTCAAACTCAGTTTTCATTTTATTTATTTCTAGTTTATGAGCTCATCCCTTTGGAGCTTTAAACCCTTTTTGTACCAACATTCATCAGATAGATTATTGAATTTACCACAAATTTCACATGGTTTATTCTTCATCTTGGACATCTTTACTGCTGAAGTGGAAACTACTGAAGGTGTGATCTTCAGTACTTTCCTCCTATCAGTACTAGGTACTAAAGGATTTGTAACAGCTGAAGACTGGTAATTCAACTGTTTTCCATCCATCCTAATAGACTGTTTGATGGATTCCTCAGCAGTTGTTAGTCCTTGTATTTCAACTGATTTGAAATGCTTTTCCGATGTTGGGTCTCTTTCAGTACTTGGAGTACATTGAGGAACAACATCTGAAGTACTCAGCTTCATATGAGTCTCAGTAGTTAGACCATCAGTCAATTTATTTGTTGAGATCTTAACACTAGTTTCATTCTCTGATCTTAGATTATCATTGGAGAATGACTCACACGATAATGTGGTTTGGAGATTGCTTTCACTTTCAGACTTAACTATGGAGTTAGGAGTAAAGTCTGTTGGTGGAGCAGTATGGTTGTAACCAATGCCAAACTTCACATTTGAAACAGTTTGCTTGCTAAGAAGCATTTCAAATCCCTTGCATGATGAGACCCAGCGTTCACACTCAACTTGGGTCACTGCAAGTTTTTCTTTGAGACTCCTGTGGTCTTCCAGAATAACCTCTAGCTTGGCATTTTCATCATTTAATTGGAATTTAAGCTTATAAAACTCATCACTTTTACTGTTAAGAGCAGACTTATACTCAGCTTTTCTTTTGAAAATGGTTTTCTCAAACTCTAGTTTTTGATTTATTAATGCTACATATGCCTCTCTAATAGAGACAAAGGCAGCTATGCATGATTCAGAACATAACTTGGCTTTAGCCTGTGAAGATACCTGAGTTACCTGTGAAGATGATGCATTTGAACAGGAACCCTTAGTAGACTCCAGGGCCATGAGAGCAAGATTTCCAAAAGGGTGTTCACCACCATGTTGACTAGCACCAGCATAGTATTGCTCAATGTGACCAGACAAGTTATCAGGTAAGCTACTCCAGTCAACGACTCCAGGTGTGAAGAAGCTATGATGAGGTTGTGTTTGATATGGAGATGGTTGAGGTTCTGGTAGTGCATAAGATTGTGGTACTATAGGAGTTTGAACTTGATTTGACTGTGGCATATAATAGCAGGGATAAGGATATGACATTTGACCCTGAGGAACAAAATATGCAGGAGATTGAGGGTGTGATGAATGACTAGAACCAACAGAATGTTGCCCTTTGGATTGTGAATTGTTATTTGGAAAAGTCAAAAAGGGTGCAGAAGTGTTAGATCCAGTTGATCTACACTCTCTTGCAAAGTGTCCAAACCTGTGGCATTTGTGACACTTCAACTTGCTCTTGTCAAAACCGACTTTGGTTTTGTCAGAGAGTCCAGGAAATTTCCTGCCAGTTCTCTTGTAGAATTTCTGAGATCTGATATTGATCAAGGCCATTTGGCTCAAAATATCCATCTCTTCTAAATCATCATGAGCAATGCCCTTCAAATCATCCATGATAAAGCATAGATTGTCACTACTATTACCAGAATGACAATCAACACTCACAAAGGCATGATTAGAATTATTTGAGGTGAAATCAATATGCTCATCATAGTGGCATTCTGATCCTGCATACTCTGACTCATGACTTACCAAGGCAGTGTTTCCTGGTACAAAATCATCAGTGAGCTTTCCAGATGATGACAGTTTTCGTTTCTGTTCTATCTCTCTCTCAAATGTGAGCAATTTCCCATGGAGTTGGGTGAGAGATAGTTTGTCCAAATTTGCACTGGAGCATAGGACAATAGTATATGTGTCCCATCTCTCAGGCAGTGATATGAGAAATCTGTTATTCATCTGGCTATTTGTGTACTTATGTTTGACCATTTTTAATTCAGAGATCCAACAAGAGAACCGCTCAAACTGTTGAGTCAGTGTCTCACCCTTCCTATGAGAGAATGTCTCATATTGTTGGGCAAGGATTTCTCTATTATTTGCCAAGACCTCATTTGTTCCTCCAAATTGTTCTTTCAAGGCATTCCAGAGGTCATGGGTAGTTTCATAATGCGTTAGCCCAGAATAGATTTCATTGGGCAGTGCCATGGTGAGAATTCAATGGGCTTTTGCATCAATCTCAAACAATTTCTTATCCTCATCTGAGTATTGCTCCCTCCTCTTCGGAACCATTTGATTGGTTTCCGGGTTATTCACCATAGGCTTGTGTGGACCATGTACCACTGATGTCCAACAACCTGAGCTGTTAACAGACAGGTGATGGAGCATTCGTCGTTGCCATATGTTATACTCACTCCTAACCAGCATTAGAGGCTTGGTTGAGGAACCAGTATTGTGAGGATCATTGGAAGGAGTAGTCATTTTAGGTCCAAATACAATTTAATTCAAGCTTTTAAAAGATTTTACACAGACCACAACAGACTCAATGAAAACTAAGAATAAATCTCAGGATGAATGACCAAAAACACAGAAAATTCAATCTCTATAACCGTTTCTTGAAAAAATGCTAATTCAATCAAACTTGGATCTTGGATAGCAGTTTCAATGATCAATTATTAGATCGATCAATGATGAACCTGCTCTGATACCATTTGACAGGATCAGTGATCTAAAGTTTGATGGATTAGAGTGTAATGCAGCGGAATAAGAACAAGAATTAGACAAATTATAGCAAGAATTTGATATTCGTATGCATTAAGAACAAATACGGTTGTAACGAGAGAATATATTCTATGAAAAGGAATGTTTCAATAATATCAAATGTTTCTGCTCAATCATTCACCGATTACAATTAGGTTGACACTCCTTATGTAGAGTGCAATCACTGCTGATATCACGGGATAGTGACATCTGGCAGATTTATTACAAAATAACTTAACAAACTACTGAAATGTTCACAACTACTAAGAACATATCAGAGTGCTAAGAACAAAACATAAAACTACTGATACGAAACTACTGAAACTACAACGACTGAAGAACAAGCTCTTCGGTCGTTTTACAAAACTACTGAAAAGAAAAACATAAAACTACTGAAAAGAAAACCGTGACAACTACTGAAGAAGACCTCTTCAGCTGTTGTGACAACGTCTGATACTTGGTCTTCAGTACTTGTCTTCAGAACTTGTCTTCAGACTGTCTTCAGTACTTGTCCTCAGACTTTGTCTTCAGCACTTGTCTTCAGACTTTGTCTTCAGCACTTGTCTTCAGACTTTGTCTTCAGCACTTGTGTCTTCAGACTTTGTCTTCAGCACTTGTGTCTTAAGACTTTGTCTTCAGCACTTGTGTCTTTAGAATTTGTCTTCAGCTTTTGTGTCTTCAGACTTTGTCTTCAGCACTTGTCTTCAGACTTTGTCTTCAGCACTTGTGTCTTCAGCTATTGTGGACTTCAGCAGTTGTTGTGACGTCTGTGGGACTTAAGGTTTTTCTGATCCGGCTCATTGGTTCTTTTGGTCCAACAGTGTTCCCCATGTGCTTGAATAGTGTCCATGCGCCTGCATAGTGCCCATGTGCCCAGGACTTAGACTATTTTTCAGATTTTTGGGGAAAATGTGTAAAGTAGGCTTGACTTCAGAAATTCTCGGGGGACTATAAAGGTTGAATTTTGGTGTCATAGAGAGTATGATGGGAATGTTATGCATGATGATGATAATGGTCATGATGTTGCATGACTATACATGATGTATGTTATGTATGTATGATGCCCTGTGTGATGATGTATGAATGGCATGTTATGCTATGTTCCTATAATGATGAATGTTTATCTTTCTATGGCTTTACGTGTTGTGTTAATGAATGATCCGAAAGTATTATGTAAGTAAAGTGAAACATAATGAAAGAAGAACATGATGAATGAATTCCTACATTAACAAATTAATGAACGTAAAAAGTCTTGCAAGCAAATGTATAGAGGTCCACACCCAATGAAGGGTGTTAGCTCAACTGTGTGCGGGTTAGCTATCCCAGAAGGATGCACACTAGGGTCCAATCCTTGTGATTGACCATATGTATGGGATCCTTGCCGCTTGCCCCAGGTACTGGAGTCAGCTTCGTGCATAATGTTTGGGGTCTATGAAAGACCTCAGGCCTAGTAACCAGCTTCATGCATAATGTTCGAGGTATAGCATATGGCATTGATCCGTAATAAAAATAAAGATAAATGGTGAATGTACTTGCCCTAGGTACTGGAGTCAGCTTCGTGCATAATGTTCAGGGTCTATGAAAGGCCTCAGGCCCAGTAACCAGCTTCATGCACAATGTTTGGGGTAATGTACATGTCAGTAGATGTAATGAATGAACGAAGGTTAATGAACGTAATGGAAGATAATAATGATATTATATGTATGTACGTATGATGTATGATCACGAACGAATGAAATGTATAGTATGGACTCTGAAAAGAAATAAATAACGATTTTATGTATGTTTTATTATAAAACTAGAACTCACTCAGCAACGCTGACTTTTATACGTCTTCAGTTCGCAGGTAAACGCTGCTGAGGGGGGCACGAGGCGGCTACTCAGTTGTTTTGGATGGCATCCATTTATTTAAAGCTTTTGTGATGTAATACCACAATGTATTTTTGTAACCGACTGTGAGCGTCCCGGGAACGGGGCCTTACAAGTTGGATGGCATCCGCTGCAATGTTTTATGAATGATTAAAGGTAAAGTATATGTTTTATGTGCGATGATTTACCAGCTGTGAGTGTCCCGGGAACGGGGCCTTACAAGTTGGTATCAGAGCCAAAGATTAAGTGAAATGGGTAAATTTTTGAAAATAAACCTTAACTTAAACTGAGAATGGGATGGAATGGGAATGGGATGCCAATCTGAGTAGTTGCGTGCCATGAGGTATTTTCATAATGTTAACCGGTTTATATGGGCATGGTATGTGCTTATGTGTTGTATGTAGATTTAAATACTGATGTAGTGAGGACAGGTAATGCTCGGGATATGAATAGTAAACTACGTGGCTAATCACACTGGCCACTGTAATTAGGGACTTACTATACTTGACATAAACTGAGCTGTTCCCTTGAATGACCATTTTGGTGTTTGAATCTTTCATTTTGTTAGTAGATGGCTGGTGGTAGATCTTCGAAGGCCTCTCGTGGTGGAGGTCACGGTGCTGAACCGCGACCCAAGAGAGGGAGACCCATAGTCGAGAAAGTGGTTCATGAAGAACAAGAAACCCCTCATCCGGAGGGTGGAGATGAGAGCGCTAACATGAGAGCCTTAGTGAAGGAGGCGATTGTGGAAGAAGTGCACCAAGTCATGTAGATGATCCTACCATCTACGGGGACCGAAGTGATAAAGGCAGTTAGAGAGGGAGAGAGAAAGGAAAGGAGTGAACCTACGGGCGAAAGAAGACAGCCTGAGACTGAGATGGTTCCGTCCGATGATGAGGACGAGGAAGAAGAGCCTGCTCTGGAGGCGACCCAAGGCTGCAACTACGGGGTGTTTATGAGATGCAAACCCCCTACTTTCGATGGGTACGGCACTGCTGCTGCAGCTCATTGGTGGGTGAGGGAAATGGAGGCGGTACTTGATATCAGCGAGTGCCTAGAAGACCAGAAGGTTAAGTTCGCTACCCACTCATTCGTAGACTCGGCTCTGTGCTGGTTGGACATTATAGTCCAAGCCGAGGGTAGTCAGGCGATCGGGAGAATGAGATGGTGGGAGTTGAAGAAGTTGGTGATCGAGGAGTTTTGTCCCAGGAAATGGACAAGGTGAGAGAGAGTTTCTGCAACTGGAGACGGGAACTATGACCCACCAAGAGTACACCACAAAGTACAATGAAATTGCACGACTGGTGCCTGATCAGGTGACACCACTATCACGAAAGGTTAAGAGATATATCCAGGGGCTGTCGGCAGATATTCGTAGGCATATGCTCGTCGCCCGGCTAAGCACTTTTAGGTTGATGGTTGATTCGGCTGGTAGACTATATGATGAGCCTGAGGTGGTATTGGCTGAGGAGAAGAAGACGAGTAGGGATGGGAGGAACTGGAAATGGAAACGATTTGGACGTGGTAGAGCCGCTCCAAACAATAAGGCGGCGAGGGTAGGTGACCGACGTGTGGTCACAGCTGGTACTGGGTTGGAGAAGTGTGGCAAGTGCGGGAAGGAGCACGGTGGCGAGTTTAGATAGGGGTCAAATATTTGTTTCAAGTGTGGGAAGCCTGATCATATGGCTAGAGACTGTGGAGGTGTGAAGTGTTTCAACTGTGGGGGAAGTGGTCACATGAGTAGGCAGTGTAAGAAGCCAAGGGCCAAGAGTCCCGGGGTGAAGAAAGGCCAGAGGAGAAGGGTAGAAGGCAAGCGCGCGAGCTTTCACGATGACTCGGGAGGAGGCTAGGACAGACCCCGACGTGGTGTCAGGTATGTTTTTAGTAAACTAAACTCTTGCATATGTGTTGTTTGATTCTGGTGCTAGTAGGAGTTTCATTTCTGTTTCCTTTGGTGCTAAGTTTCCAATAAGAGTAGATGTATTGGTGAGCCATTCGATGTAGAAACTGCTATCGGCAAGTCCACTAGAATTACTGAGGTGTTACAGGACTGTGCCATAGAACTAAAAGGCCATAGGTTTGCTGCTAGGTTACACGTGATACCCCTAGGTGGATTTGATGTAGTACTAGGGATGGACTGCTTAGCAACCTATGAAGAAAATATCATGTGTAGCAAGAAGATAATCCGATTGACAGCACCTGACGGGGATAAGGTGACGGTTTATGGCGATCGAGTTACGATGATCCCGAAAGTGATTTCGATGGCAGTGGCGGGGAAATGCATGAGGCATGGATGTAGTGCCTACTTGGCCTACGTAAAGGACGTGGACGCGCCAACACCACAACTATCGGATGTACCAGTTGTGTGTGACTTTCTGGATGTATTCCCGGAAGACTTACCCGGTGTGCCACCAGATCGCGAGGTTGAGTTCCAAATTGATTTGATACCCGGTGCTCAACCCGTTGCCAAGGCACCGTACCGGTTGGCTCCGACTGAGATGAAAGAGTTAACGGAGCAGTTGCAAGAACTGCTGGATAAGGGGTTCATTAGAGTGAGTATCTGTCCATGGGGTGCTCTGGTCCTGTTTGTTAAGAAGAAAGACGGTAGTATGAGGATGTTCACCATTACCATGAGCTTAACAAGTTGACAGTGAAGAACCGAGACCCCCTACCAATAATAGATGATCTGTTTGATCAGCTCCAAGGTGCCAGTTGGTTTTCAAGGATAGACCTTTGATCTGGTTACCATCAGCTGAAGGTGAAGGAGCAGGACATCCATAAAATAGCTTTTCATAAGCGCTACACGGTCACTATGAGTTCCTCGTTATGTCGTTTGGTTTGACTAATGCGCCAGCTGCTTTTATGGATCTAATAAACCGTGTGTGTCGGCCTATGTTGTATAAATCGGTGATAGTGTTCATTGATGATATCTTGATTTATTCGAAGAGTGAGATTGAGCATGCCGATCACATTCGCGAGGTTCTGGAGATGTTAAGAAGTGAGAAGTTGTATGCAAAATTCTCCAAGTGCCCGTTTTGGTTGCGTGAAGTTCAGTTCTTGGTTCATGTGGTGAATCCCGACGGGATTATGGTGGACCCAGCTAAGGTAGAGGCGGTGATGCATTGGAAGTCCCCAAAGACGCCATCCGAGATTCGTAGTTTCTTGGGGTTGGCAGGGTATTATCGAAGGTTCATTCAGGACTTTTCCAAGACTGCTTCTCCCCTGACCAAGTTGACCCGGAAGGATGTAATGTTTATATGGGGACGAGCCCAAGAACATGTGTTCAAGGAGTTAAAGGTGAGGTTGACTCAAGCTCTTGTCTTGTCATTACCCGAAGGAAGCAAGGATTTGGAGGTATATTTTGATGCTTCTTACTCAGGTTGGGGTGTGTATTAATGCAAAGAGGGAAGGTTATAGCCTATGCATCCTGACAGTTGAAAGTTCATGAGGTTAGCTACCCTACTCTGGAGCTAGCAGCTGTGGTCTTTGCACTAAAGATTTGGATGCACTATCCGTATGGGACGAAGTGCACCATTTTCACGGACCACAAGAGCTTGAAGTACTTTTTCAAGCAAAAAGATCTGAACATGAAGCAGAGGCGATGGTTGGAGCTTATTAAGGATTATGATTGCAAAATCCATTACCATCCAGGCAAAGCCAACGTGGTGGCCAATGCTCTTAGCCGGAAGGAGAGGCCCTAGCCGATTCGGGTGAAAGCATACCAACTAATCATGACCTCTAATGTAATGAAGCAAGTCAAGGAGTTTCAGGATGAGGCATTAAAAGAAGATCATCTAAACTCTGAAAGAATGAGAGGTCTGGTTAGGGAATTAAGTGAAAACACACTTGGTGTTAAAACTCGATTTGGACGGGTGTGGATTCCTCATTTCGGGGATCTACGTATGAGGATTATGGATGAATCTCACAAGACTCGATACTCCATTCATCCTGGTGCCACAAAGATGTATCAAGATATGAAGAAAGATTATTGGTGGCCAGGAATGAAGCATGATGTGGGGGAGTATATGAGTAAGTGCCTTACTTGCCTACAGGTGAAGGCGAAACATCAGAAGCCGTATGGGAAGATCCAACCTTTGGATATACCGGAACGGAAGTGGGAGCACATCACCATGGATTTCATTACAAAGCTACCACGTACTCCGAAGGGGTACGATGCCATATGGGTGATTGTTGACCGCTTGACGAAGAGTGCTCACTTCATACCAATTTGTGAGACATATTCATCCGAGAGGTTGGCTGACTTGTTCATCAAGGAGATTGTAACTCGTCATGGTGTGCCGGTGTCCATTGTGTCTGATCGTGACACCGGTTTACATCTAAATTCTAGAAGAATTTCCACGACGCCATGGGGACGAGGTTACATATTAGCACGGCTTATCATCCCCAAACTGATGGTCAGTCAGAAAGGACCATTCAAACGTTGGAGGACATGCTTCGGGCATGTGTAATCGATTTTGGTGGAAGTTGGGATGACCACTTACCGTTAGCCGAATTCTCATACAACAACAGCTATCATGCGAGCATTGGTATGCCACCATATGAGATGCTATACGGTAGGAGATGCAGAACACCCGTCTGTTGGGGTGACATTGGTCAGAAAGAGTTGGGAAGCATTGAGGTAATCGAGGCTACGACTGAGAAGCATGAGAGGATCAAAGCCTTCATGAAGGAAGCCAAAGATAGACATAAGTCGTATGCCGATAAATGACGTAGACCAATTGACTTCCAGGTGGGTGACCGGGTCATGTTGAAGGTCTCACCTTGGAGGGAATTATCCGATTCAGGAAACGAGGTAAGCTAAGCCCGAGGTACATAGGACCTTTTCGAATTATTGCTCTAGTAGGAGAGATGGCCTATAGATTGGAGTTACCAGATGATTAAGTAGAATTCACCCAACATTCCATGTATCTCATTTGAGAAAGTGTATAGCTGATGAAGACATGATTGTTCCACTGGAGGACATTGAAGTTGATGAAAGGCTCAATTATGTGGAGCAACTAATGGCAATCATCGATCGTAAAAAGAAGAGGCTGAGAAATAAAGTGGTTCGTCTTGTGCCTGTATAGTTGAAGCACAGGAAAGGATCCGAGTCAACATTGGAAACTGAGGAGGAGATGAGGCAACATTATCCTTATATGTTCGAGGAATAACAGGTTTCGGGGAGGAAACCTATATAAGGGGGTGGACTTGTAACACCCGACTATTTTTAAAAGTCAAGATATAAAGAATAAAAGCAAGAAAGGCAATAAAGTCCATGTGGAGGGACTAAAAGTGTCCAAAAAGGACAAACTTTCAAAAGTTGGTGTAAAGGGAGTATGGCTGCCCACCCTCAGCTCACTACACCATTGTCTCAGTTTAGAGAAAGAGAGTAGAGAATACTCTCGGTTGAAGAAGAAGAGGAGGAAGAAAAGTGAATTCAAGGAAAGAATTCAAGGTTTTTATGTTTTTATGATGGGTTTTATCCCGGTTGTGTGTTTATGTGCTTATGGGTTGTGTTTGTGCTTGGGTGTGTGTGTTTTTGGTGTTGTTTTTAGGTGTTTTGAACTCTTGGCAAACGGGTTAAATGGAAGAACACCCAAATTGCACCAGGTGAGTTCTAGACCCCAGTTTTTACATGTTTTAAACTATCTTTGGGGCTGAAAACGTATTAAAATGATTTTTCAAGATTATGTGTGAATACCCATATGTATGGTGTATGTTGGATGGTAGTTCTTGATGGTTTATAGGCTACTCATGTTTAGAATAGCCAGTTATGTTTAGAACAGATGTGTTTGAGGATTGAGGTTGAAAACATCCTAGAATCATGTTTTACAGAATGCTCATGCCTTTGGGTGAGGCTCATACGCCTGAAATTGCCTGAGAAAGAATTAAGTGTAAGTCATGCGCCTAAACAGTAGCCCATGCGCCTAAGATTACCTCTGAAATGCTTATGTACAGCCCATGCGCTTGAACAGTGGCCCATGCGCCTAGAAATGTTAGTCGGATGACCAAGTGTAGGGTCATGCGCCCCAATAGTGCCCATGCGCCCAAGTGGCCCATGCGCCTAAGTGTTCATGCGTCTAAATAGTACCCATGCACCCAGAAACTGGGCTGGATTTGACTAAGTGTTTCCCCATGCGCCTACATAGTGCTCATGCGCCCGAAAGTGGCCCATGCGCCTAAGTGTTCCCCATGCGCTTGAATAGTGTCCATGCACGTGCATAGTGCCCATGCGCCTAGGACATAGAATATTTTTTAGATTTTTGGGGAAAATGTGTAAAGTAGGCTTGACTTAGGAAATTCCCGGGGGACTATAAAGGTTGACTTTTGGGGTCATAGATAGTATGATGGGCATGTTATGGATGATGATGATGATGATGATGTTGCATGACTATACATGATGTATGTTATGTATGTATGATGCCCTGTGTGATGATGTATGAATGGTATGTTATGTTATGTTCCTATGATGATGAATGTTTATCTTTCCATGGCTTTACATGTTATGTTAATAAATGAACCGAAAGTATTATGTAACGTAAAGTGAAAGATAATGAAAGAAGAACATGATGAATGAATGCATGCATTAACGAATGAATGAACGTAAAAAGTCTTGCAAGCAAATGTATGGAGGTCCACACCCAATGAAGGGTGTTAGCTCGATTGGGTGCGGGTTAGCTACCCCTGAAGGATGCACACTGGGGTCCAATCCTTGTGATTGACCATATGTATGGGATCCTTGCCGCTTGCCCCAGGTACTGGAGTCAACTTCGTGCATAATGTTCGGGGTCTATGAAAGACCTCAGGCCCAGTAACCAGCCTCGTGCACAATGTTCGGGGTATAGCATATGGCATTGATCCTGAATGAAAAGAAAAGATAAATGGTGAATGTACTTGCCCTAGGTACTGGAGTCAGTTTCGTGCATAATGTTCGGGGTCTATGAAAGACCTTAGGCCCAGTAACCAGCTTCGTGCACAATGTTCGGGGTAATGTACATGTCACTAGATGTAATGAATGAACGAAGGTTAATGAACGTGATGGAAGATAATAATATTATTATCTGCATGTACGTATGATGTATCATCACGAATGAATGAAATGCATAGTATGGACTCTGAAAGGAAATAAATAACAATTTTTTGTGTGTTTTATTATAAAACTACAACTCACTTAGCAACGCTAACTTTTATACGTTTTCAGTTGGCAGGTAAAAACTGCTGAGGGTAGAATGAGGCGGCTACTCAGCTCTTTTAGATGGCATCCATTTATTTAAAGCTTTTGTGATGTAATACAACAATGTAATTTTGTAACCGGCAAACGATGCGTTATTTTGCAAAAGTTTTTATGATGAAATGAAATGCCATTTGTTTTATGTTTCTGCTGCAATGTTTTATGAATGATTAAGGTAATGTATATGTTTTATGTGCGATGATTTACTAGTTGTGAGTGTCCGGGATTGGGGCCATACAAGTGAGATCATATCAATGAAGATCATCACATTAAAATTAAAAAAAATGTGAATAATCATAGACAATAAATAAATCCTGATCAATTGTGTTCCAGTTTAGTGATATCACAGCAAAGGAGACGCAAGATCTAAGGACAGAAAATGAGTGTTTTTGACAAACTATCAGCTCACTTACTTTTTCAATTCTTGGATTGATGAGGGTATATTTGTAGATACGACATGATGTAGATCATATAGAGACTTAGAGAGCTCAACTATCATCAAGATATGCAAGAAAGAACACATACTCAACTTTACCTGAACCATATGTATAATCAGAGCTCATGTTACTTAATGAATAGAGAATGATCATGGATAACTATTTGATCAGCTTTATTTATCCATTTGAATAGATTGTGCACATTGGCATCTTTTGCAGCAAAGAGAAAACCAGGTCTTTAGTGACTTACAACAAAGGATATCTCAGCACTTCAGGTCTATGATGACTCATAACAAAGAAGTGATATGATGCGTGTAACAAATCTCATGATTAATCACATCACCATGAGGTGTGAGTGCTATAACTTAACAAGCAATCAATCTGATAAGCCAAAACATCTCAACAGTACTCAAATGAATACACACAACTATAAAGATTTAGTGTAATCACAAGAATTTACTTTTTCAGTATAGTGGCATGATATTGTCTACACATCATATGTGATCATGTCAGACTTTATTAATGAGTGAAATATGCAACTGATCTCACTAATGTACTATCACTTCTCATATATTGCATAAATAGATTCTTGTCTAAAATAAACTAGCACTTAGGAAAAGACTCTATTTTTGGAGTTTTGACTATATACTTTTGTATTGGTTTTTAAAAAAACACACACACACACAAAATACAAAAAGGCAATTAACATTGAGAGGATCACTTATGATGGTCTTTTGATTTACGGAGTTCACATATGATTGATAAGACCAATTGACTCCATTAAATACTCAAACCGTCCTGGTAGGAAGGCTTTAGTATGTAGATCCGCCAATTGTTTTCCCATTGCATTTTGAATCAATATCATTAACCCTTATTCAGAGTTATCTCTTAGAAAATGATATCGAATATCGATATGTTTTGTTTTTGAATGTTGAACAGGATTAGCTGTAATGAACATAGCTGCAGTGTTATCAATGTAAATAGGTGTTTTACAAAAATTGAACCCATAATCCAGTAGTTGATATTTGCAACCAGAGGATTTGAGAACATCCTGCTCATGCAGCAATGTACTCAGCTTCTGCAGTTGAAACAGAGACATTTGTTTGTTTCTTACATTGCCATGAGAGTAATCAGGAACCAAGAAATTGACAACCACCCGACATAGATTTTCTATCTTGATAACATCCACCATAATCACTATGTGTATAATCATGTAGTTCGAAGTTACCCTCGTAAGGATACCAATCCCTAAAGCTAGTTTACCTTTGAGATACCGGAATATCCTTTTGATAGCAATTAAGTGAGATTCTTTCGGGTCTGATTGATACCTTGCACAAACACAAACAACATACATAATGCCTGGTCTAGATGCAGTAAGATACATCAAAGAACCAATCATTGATCTGTATAGCGTTTGATCAACATATTTTCCTTTTGGATCAGGTTCAATCTTGGTGTTAACATCTCTTGGATTTCATATGGACTGACAGTCTTGCAACTTAAATTTCTTCAACAGCTTGTCAACAAACTTCTCTTGATTAATAAAAATTCCATCGTCAGTTTGCTTCACATGAAGTCCAAGAAAGAAATTAATCTCTCCCATAGAACTCATTTGGAACCGAGATTTCATGATTTCTTCAAATTCATTGCACAATTTTGGACTTGTAGAACCAAATATGATATCATCAACATACACTTGTACACATAAGAGATCATCATTATCCTTCTTTATGTATAAAGTTGGATCAATTTTCCCTCTTGTGTATCCATGTTAGATTAAGTGTTGTGATAATGTCTCATACCAAATTCTAGGGGCTTGATGAAGTCCATATAAAGCTTTACTCAGCTTATAAACTTGATGTGGAAATTCTGTATGGTCAAAGCCCAGAGGTTGCTTCACAAACACATCGTCAGTGATAGGACCATATAAAAAGGCACCCTTTACATCCATTTGATACACGTTAAATTTCATGAATGAAGCATAGGCCAGGAAAACTCGAATGGATTCAAGTCTTGCAACTGGTGCAAACACCTCATCAAAATCTATCCCTTCTTCCTGTGTGTATCCTTGTGCAACAAGTCTCGCTTTGTTCTTTATTACTACACCATGATCATGAGTCTTATTTCTAAACAACCATTTCATGCCTATGGCATTTTCTCCCTCAGATAATTCCACTAAATTCCACACTTCTTGTTTGCGGAATTGAAGTAATTCTTCTTGCATGGCTTCTATCCAACCATTGTCCTTTAATGCTTCGGTAACATTTTAGGAATAATTTGAGAAAGAAAACAAGAGTATAAGCACAAGTTTACTTGTTCTGATTTACTCCTTGTTGTTCTCTTATTCAATGAACCAATAATCTGAGAAATTGGACGATTCTTGTGAATACGAGATGTTGGAATCTCATCACATTGAACATTAACATCCATATTTGTTTGTTTTATGTTGGAGATCTGATGTAACAAATTAGAATAATGTGGATTGAAGTTTGGAACTTGAGTCGGTGAGTTAATAAAGTAATCAAAGTTAATAGTATCAACTGCATCACCAAAGATGGATGATGTTCCAGACTCAGGTTGCACAAACTCATTACCATCATTAGGAATTGGTTGTGATTCTTCCTGATCAAATGAGACTAAATGATCTGAAGTTGTATTATCGTTATTATTGTCATTGAATCGAATTGTTGAGTCCTTGACAAATGATAAAAATGGGTAGTCTGAGCTAGAATCATCTGGGTCGTCATAATCTGAATCCTCACTGAAAAATCCAAGATCTCCTCTAGATTTCTTCTGGCCTGTAGAATCAAGACAATTTGATTGAAAAAACAAGTTAGATTGAAGAGAATTTGATAATGAATCTAAATCAAATAACCATACAGGACCATTTGAAACTAATGGAAAAGAATTTTCCAGAAATTTAACGTTAAATGTATCAAGAATTATATTCGTCCTAGAATAAAGACAATTTGATTGATAAAACAAGTTAGTTGTACACTCAATAGGCTTTTGAAATAGATGAGTATCCAACAAAAAATGCATTATCAGATTTTGCTTAAAATTTTCCTAACTGATCATTTGAATTAAGAATCATAACAGGACAACCAAATGATTTTAGAAAGTTTATGATCAGTTTTCTCCCAAACATTAACTCATAAGGAGCTTTCATTTTATCTTTCACAATTAGGATTTTTTTTGAATAAAACACGCAGTTGAATAGCTTCATCCCAAAAAGTGAAGAATTTTTACATTAGCTAACATAGAATGAGCAGCTTCAATCAGTGTTCTATTCTTCCTTTCAGCAACTCCATTTTGTTGAGAAGTTCTAGGAGCACTAAACTGATGAGCTATCCCTTTCTGAGCACAAACCATTTCAATGTTAGCATTTTTTAATTTTGTTCCATTATCACTTCTTATTATTTTCACTTTATTTTCTAATTGATTTTCAACTTTAATGATAATTTTTTTCAGTAAATCAGTCGTTTCAGATTTAGCATACAAAAAGAAAACCCATGAAAATCTAGTATAGTCATCAATGATAACTAAACAATATGATTTTCGTCCAATACTCTTGACATTTGTTGGCCCAAAAAGGTCCATATGTAACATTTGAAGACGTTTGAAAGTTGAGTTTACGAGCTTGGTCTTATAAGACCCTCTGTGTTGCTTTCCATTCAAACATGCTGAGCAATGATCAGTCATTGCAAACTTCTTAGATGGAAGTCCAATGACATGATTTCCTTATACAAGCTTGTTCATATTCTTCAAATTTTAATGTCCGAGACGTCTATGCCAAAGTTGGCTTTCATCATTTGATGCTTTAGCAAATAGGCATGTTGTTTGAGTTGAAGGATCAACTTGAGACATATCCAGCTTGTATACATCTCTATCCCTTTCAGCTATTACAATTACCCAGTCTTTGCTTATCTGAAAACCTGGCTTCAAAGAATAACATAATGAATCATCAAATAGAACAGAGTATGATTTATCACATATTTGAGATACACTTGAAAGATTAAAGTTCAACTATGAACAAAAATTGACTTTGTCAAAGCTAGTATCCCATTTGATAATGTTCCTTCTCCTATTATTTTTCCACCTGCATCACCACCAAAGGCGACGTGTGTTCCATCCTTTAACTTAAAATCTTGTAACAAGGCAGGATTGCGTGTCATATGCCGGCTACACCCACTATCCACATACCATGTATTAAGTGGTATTGTTGGGCGTACCTGCACAACAAGAAAATTAAGTTGAGATATCCACCCAAGCCGAGATGGTCTTGGGTTTTCCAAATTTATCAACAATTGTAAATTGTTTGTAATGAAGATTATTCAAATGGTCTTGTTTGAAAATTATTTGAGTTATTTTTGAAAACATTCATACCATTTGATTGATCAATTTTTTACTCGTATTAACGACTAATTAGTCATTCTTACCGATCTTGGTATGAATTGTTCTTTCACATTTTGTTTAGATCTCACATAATTGTTCTTTTGAAAAGATCTCAAACCTAAAGAAGGTTGATTAGTTAATGTTTTAAATCTATCAGTTTGATTTCTCATATATTGTGGATTAACATAACCTTTGCTCATGTTTGATTGCAAATCCTCTAGTATGTGATCTCTTTCCAAAATAACAATTTGCAGTATTATGAATCTTCTCATCATAATATGTACAGTATTTGTTAAAATAACAATCTGCTGTGGAATGATTTCTCAGGTCACATATGTAACAGTACTTGTTGAAATAGCACTGAGCAGTATTGTGATTTTTCATATCAGATATTTCACAGTACTTTTGTGGAGTCATAAACAACTGTTTGTTAACTTTTGACATTGACACTATATTTGATTCATGTTTATATTTTGGTGTCAAATAGTTAAACTGTTGTTTTCCATTTTTCACATTTTCATTTTGTGCCAAATTATTTTGCGTATGTTCAACATGGGCTTCCTTCTTGAATTCATTACGAACAAATCTTTTTGCTACAGCGGAAGTCTTAGAATCTGAACTTGATTTCATATCATAGTGAGATTTGTTCATAGTATTCACCTTATTGGTGTGAAGAGAATTCATATTTAACAAACCAGCTGACACAAATTTTATTGGTTTAAGTCTTGTTGCCTGATTTGTTGCTTTGATAAACTTTTTGAACTTTTGTTTTGTTCAAATTTTGTTTTTGATAATTTCTTTCTTGTTCTGTGATTCTTTGACTTAGAAGAACTTGGTTTACTTCCAGATTGAACATCGTCAAAAGAAGATTCCTTTCCAGATTGAACTTGATTTTCCTACGTGTTGTTATCTTTATCTTTGATTTGAACTTTCACTTCTTCTAATACAGAATGAATTTGACTCATAAGATTTTATCTTCATTGGATGACCAGTTTGTTTTGGTTCATAAGATTTTATCTTGATTGGATGACCAGTTCTAATCTTTTCTTGATCATCTTCAATAAAAACTTTTACATTTTCCTTTTCTTCTTGTGAATTCTTGTTTTTGACCAAAAATCTTTAAGTTTAGCTTTATTCTCAGGAGAATGGTCATGTGTATTAAAGTTCTCTGGTAAAGTGTTTGTATTAGATTTAGGCATAGGTTCATGAGTGAAACCTACCCTGCTTTCTGTTTATCTTAACTCTTACTTACCAGATTTTCTACAATCATTTTTGAACTTTTACTTTAGCAGATCCATTTGAGTAGCAGCATGTGCTATCTTCTCCTGTTCAAGATTTTTGGTCATCTTTTCCAATTGTTTAGAGACAATTTCTAATTCTTTTAGTGTTTTGTTCCATGATGTTTGAAGAGAAATAATCTTTTGATCTGTTGTTTTATGATCAGATTTTAGTTTGTTACGCATTGACTCTTCTTGTTTTAATTTCCCACATATTTTATATGAGTAGTTTCTGTATTATTCAACATGTTCATAGCATGATTTTGTGCAAAGTTTTTCTCTCACTTCAGATGGGATTTCAGGAAGTTTGGAGATATGGTTTGAGATTGTGAAGATGAAGTGTCAACCTTAGGTTTATTAGACTTTGCCATTAGAGCTACTTCATCTGTATCCTCCTTAGGATCAGATTTTTCACTCCAATCATAGTCATCTTCTTCATTCTCACCTTCCACCTTTGGATCATTATTTTTTGACCAATCATCTCCCTAGATTTTTGCGACAACATATAAAGTTGATGTTAAATAATTAGTAAACCGGAGTCATACTTGCCAATATGTACAAGACACTTGGACCGAGTCCTCAGTGTATTTCACCCAATTATTATACGCCTTCTCATCATCCATATTAGGTTGACCGGGAATTGGATCATCTAAATTGTACGATGGTTTCTCTTGCTTGAGAGCAATTCTCTATTGTGTTTGTTGGACAATATCAAAGTAGTTTAACCTTTTAAACATGAAAAATGTAGTGGAATAAAACCTAATATTACCATTTGTAATCTGAAAAATAAGGCTCATATCATGACAACAACAAACCCAAGAACATAAGGATCATTTATATGTGTATGAACTAGCTATCAACAAGAAATAACAACCAAAATAAAACCATGGAACTACCTTCCAAAGGCTACTGAAAAACAGGATTTTGATGAAGAGAATGATGTTGTTGAACAGATGAAACACCAAGGAAAGGTGTCCTCAAGCATCAATAAGTGTAACTCAAAAGGGATTGCCAGACAATATAGTGCTCCCAGAAGTCGTCAACAAAATGGTGTTGCTGAGTGGAGGAACATGACACTTATTGAGGCTGCTCGAACTATGTTAGCTGATTCAAAACTACCTCTAACATTATGGGACCTCTAACATTTGGGCAGAGGCAGTCAGCACTGCATGCTATGTGCAGAATAGAGTTCTTTCAGTTAAGCCCCATGGAAAAACCCCTTATGAGCTATGGAAGAAGAGGCCACCGTTCATTGGCTTTCTAAGGTCCTTTGGCAGTAGGTGTACCATACTTAACACAAAAGACATATTAGCAAAGTTTGCTGGAAAGTCGGATGATGCTATCTTTGTTGGTACTCTTCTAGCTCCAAAGCTTATAGAGTATAAAACATTAAGAATCAACAATTTGAGGAGTCATCCAATATAGTTGTTAATGAGCACACTCCTGGTGTTAGGGGGAATGGCCCTAATCATATCTTTGATTTAGAATTGTTTCCAAACTATTCTAAACATCTTGTGAGAATGTTTCAGTTGGAACAGGTGCTCAAAATGATGCAATGACGATCAACTATTTGAGCATCCCAGACCTAGTCCAAATTCTCCAAGAGCTGCAACAAATGAAGTCTCCACCATGCACAGATCTGATAGCTTGACCATATCAAGGAATTGTGAAGCTTCTTCAAGTGAATCTCTCACTGAGCCTCAAAACTCATCAGGTGATCCACACAACACCAGGCAGAAGGAAGTAGTGTTTTGAAGGACATGAAACTGTTAACACCACTTCACAGCCAAACATTGATGATGTTTCTCACTCATTCAATCAGTCTTCATTAAATGATTTTGAAACAATGGCAGGACAAAGTGTTCAAGTTCCTAAGCAGAACATGTCCAACCTGGATCTATCTCTGCAACTAGAAGTGATTCCTTTCCTTAGGATTCACAACACTCATCCTGCTGAGAACATCAAACGGGATGTCACTAAGGGTGTGTGAGAACAAGAGGACTAACTCATCATGGGAATGGCTGCTTGTACTCATGGTTTCTATCGTAGATGGAACCAAAGAAGGTAGAAGATGCCTTAAAAGATAGTAGCTGGCTTGAATCAATGCAAGAGGAGCTGCTTCAATTCAAAAGATAGAAGGTATGGAACTGATGTCTGCTACCATCCGGTCAAGTACCAATAGGCACTAAATGGGTTTTGAGAAACAAGAGAGATGATAAGGCTTGATCATCAAGAACAAAGCAAGACTTGTAGTACAAGGATACACACAAGAGGAAGGAATCGACTATACTGATGTCTTTGCACCAGTTGCAAGACTTCAGGCAGTTAGGATCTTCCTTGCTTATGCTACATCCACGGACTTGACTATATATCAACTTGATGTCAAGTGTGCATTTCTATATGGGGATGTAAACAGGGAAGTCTATGTATGCCAACCTCCAGGATTTGAAGACCCATAGCACCCCAACTATGTGTGCAAATTGGATAAAGCTCTATATGGGTTGCACCAAGCACGTAGACTATGGTATGATACATTGTCTCAGTTTCTTCTGAAAAACGGCTACACTGGAGGTACCATTGACAAGACTCTCTTCATCAGTATGTCTGGAAAGGACTTCTTGCTCATTCAAGTCTATGTTCATGACATCATATTGGTTCTTCAAATGACCAGATGTGTAAGGACTTTGAGAGCATTATGAAGAAGAAGTTTGAGATGAGTTCCATGGAAAAACTGGGCTTTTTCCTTGGAATTCAGGTAAACCAAATAAAGGCAGGGTTCTTCACTAATCAATCTAAGTATGTGTCTAACATCTTACAAAGATTTGAAATGAAGGATTGCAAGCCTTCCAAGACACCCATACCCCGAAACCATAATCTTTGTCCTGACCTTGAAGGGGAGGATCCTGATCAACATCAGTATAGGGAAATTATTGGTTCTCTGATGTATCTCACTCCTAGCAGACCTGATATCATGTTTGCTACTTGCATTTGCGTAAGATATCACGCTGCCCGAAGGTGTCTCACTTAGCTGTTGTTAAGAGAATTCTCAGATACCTCAAAGGAGCACCTAAACTAGGTCTCTGGTATTCGAGAAACAAGGATTTTAATCTTTATGGATACTCTGACAGTGACTATGTGGCTGAAATATTGACAAGAAATCAACATCAGGGGGATGTTAATTTCTTGGTGGAAGGACCATCTTATGGCAATGCAAGAAACAATCCTGTGTATCTACATCAACTGTTGAGCTGAATACATTGTTGCTGCTAGCTACTATGCTTAACTGCTATGGATTCAGAATCAGATGTTAGACTATGGATTCAACTTAATGAGTACTCCTATCCATATTAACAATAACAGTGCTATCTCCATTACTGAAAATCCGATGAAGCACTCCAAGACAAAGCATATTGACATCAGGTATCATTTCATTAGAGATATTCATGAGAAAAATCTGATTAAATTAATCAAAGTTGATTCAAATGAACAATATGCTGATTTGTTCACCAAAGCTTTTGATCAGCAAAGATTTAAATATCTCATAAGAGCTATTGGGATGATAAACATTGACTAGTTCACCTCGTTTGAAACCTTTTAATGTGTAATGTCTTCTGTCAATACAATTTAAGCCCTGTTACAAAAGGTCTTTCTAAAAATTTTCTAAGTGCAAATTTCTTCCGTAGAGAAATTAACCCTCGGAAGTTATTTTTATATATTCCGAAGCAAGATTTCTCAAAGGATAATTTTTCTTCTCGGAAGAACTTTTGGTCTCGGAAGAAGCAATTGATTAATATCAGATCTACTTTGGAGGTTTACAAATTCTCCATTCAGAAAGCAAATCTAACCTTCGAAGCAAAGTTTTTGCTTCGGAAGTAAGAATTGCCTTTGGAAGACAATTACCTTCGGAAATGTTTTACATTCAGAAGAAAGATTCTACTGTGCAACGTAAATCTCTTGGGCCCCACACTGTAAAAAGCAAAGATTTTGTTAATGATGTGGGATTATTTAACTGATTTAACCTTACCGCCACTGTCACTTCATCCACTAAACCATCACATCACCTTATCCTAACCCGCATTATCGCCTTCCCACCCTCTTTTAAATAATCTCGACTGTTCAATTTCATCTTCTTACTTGCAACTTTTACAGCCCTAGAAAACTTTCCCCTCTGTAACTTTACCCAAGCTATTTACCTTTCTCCAAATGGCTCTTATCCCTCAGCACAACCAGGTCGCACTCCTTGATACTTCAAGAGATGCCGACTTCTCTGAAATCATCTCCTTTCTTACCCAATCACCTTACTACACAACACTTACCGTTAACCCCACTGTTTACTCCAATCACATGGCCGAATTTTGGGGAAATGGTCAAGCCGAAACCCTAAATGGCATTCGAGTACTAAGGTCCAGTATTTGCCGACAGGAGTTGATCATTACTGAACAACTTATGAGGGAGCATCTAGAGCTTAATGATGAAGGAGCTCCTACTGAGTTCCCGAAGGCATACTTGGACAACACCTACATCCTTATGGGATATGGTGGTGACATCAGCAGGTCAACGGTATACAAATTTAACTTCTCTTACAATTTGAAGTTTCTCCGGCATGTTGTTCTTCACTGCTTGTCGAACAAGTCAAACAGATGGGATCAAATCCCATATGAACTAGGATGCTTAGTTCATGGATTAGTGAGAGGCCTGTGCTTCAACTACTCACGAGATGTGTTCACCAATCTGATTGGGAATCTACAAAGGGAGACATTATATATGTATCCTAGATTCATACAACACATCATCAATTGTGAGTTGGACCAGAGCATGCTTGTCTGAGCGCATAGCTCCTCGTAACTTCCGTGTTCACCCCACACGTGATGAACCCACTCCAGCAACCACCACCATAATGCCAACACTGCCTTCTCCACCCATCACCATCACGTATCAATGACACCCCAAACGATCCCTTGTTCAATCTACTCTGATTGAACAAGCCCCTCCTATTCAATCCAAAAAGACTAGAGTGGGAACATGGGCTCCCACTCAGTCTGAGGTCTCTCCATCCTTCTCTTTTGACCTCAATATGGGTTTTGAGTCTCCTCAGTCTCAAACCCAGGAGCCCGACACCCAAACCGGCAGCCTTCAGATTGAGTATCTACACTCTTCTGAACAACCAACAAGGGACAACCCCATCAAAGACTCAATGCCTATAGACATTGACCAAGGTCCTGGGTTAGTAGGCTTAACCTCCCATCTTTTACTGATCTTCTATTCAAAACTAATGAAGAGATAACATCTCTCCATGGCAATGAAGTTGATCTACAACACCCTCTTCAAGATCAACAGAGCCCGGAGAAATCCCTTATCCCACTTATATGGAGGGGACTCATGCAGATTCAGCTGCCACTACAGAAGGTGCCTCAATGGACCTTGGGGACCGTGGTAACATCTCTCAGACTGAATCTATGGCAACCGAGCACTTTCATGACTCTGAAAGAGACATCATTGACTACGGGAAACCAGGGTGCCAAGAAACCACATCTGGTGGAGAGGCTGAACATACCAGGTATGTTACCTCATCTCCCCGTGATTCTTCAAAAGAAGATAAGGGAAGCATGAAATCCTTATTTCACGACCTTCTATCAAAAGTCTAAAACCTTGAATCTTTGGTTAGGATTTTAGAAGCAAGGTCCGCCACTCAGCAACTTGAGATGCTATTTAAGACTTTAGAATCTTTGGTATGTCAAGCATGTACCTATTCAGGTCTCATTGACTTCTTTCTCTAGCTCATCTAGCTCTCAAGATGATGCTACCAAAAAGGGGGAGAATGTTCAGAGACAAACACTTCAAGAACCCCAATAGAGCAACACTTCAACTCCAACTTCAACTTCATCTACTCCTACAATCACTGTGTCTGAGCCATCTCAAGTCATTCTGCAGATTGACTCAAAGATGCCCAGTGATCTCTACACACTCTTCACCAAGTTTTTGTTAAGATCCTCCACAGATTAGCCAAGTCTAGATGCTACAATGCTCTACTTTGAGCCAAAGAACTTCAAAGGCTGAATGCACCTTCTACCACTGTGGAAGAAGTTGGTCAACCTAAGGTCCACATGGAACCCAAGATTCATTTCGAAGGGGAAATGGGGACTGATGGCCCAACAACTAAAATAGTTGGGACAGAATCTGCATCTCCTCTAACTTCCGATGTAGAAGTTAAAGCCTCAGAAGAACAAGCTGAATCTTCCGAAGCTGAAATGGAAGCTGCGAAAGGACTGTTTAAAATGTCCGAGGAACTGATCATCACACATGCAATACTTGAAATGGCATGTGAGGTGAACAGTGAGACTTTCTGAAACTTCCTCCATCATAGACACCATCTCTACCTCTCTCATAGTCAGAACCCTCTCTCCAAGAACCACCATAGTAAAGCACTTCAAAAGACAAAGGCAAAAGAAAATTTACTGCGGAAGAGCTTCAGGAAGAGGAGAAGATTGAGAAACTTAAGAAGAAAGGATGACTTCCAACTTAGAAGTTGCTAGCTGCTAGTACAAAAACAACTGTAACCAATCAGGAGGAGGTTAACAACAAAAGAAGAGAAGAGATCATTGACCAGCTTATCCAAATGGGAGCTGCCAATGAAGAGACACTCCTGCTACCACTAGAGGAGTTGGTGGATCTGGAGAAGACAACCCGGCTGAAACTTGAAGAAGAAGCCAGGTTGGCCTTGGAGAAAGAAGAAGAAAAACAGAAGGAGGCTGAGCTGCAGCTGAGAAGACACAGGATACACTTCCTACTCTCCAGAGGCTTTAATCTTCAAGAACTTTCTCCACACAATGATGATACGATCCCCTGGCTCTATAACAAAGAGCAGGATCAAATGGAGAAAGAAAGGAAGAAGGCTGCAAGAGAGAAGGAAAAGGAGAAGAAGAAGAAGGAAGAAAAGGCTAGGGACACTGCAACCAAAAAGCTCACTGAGAAGGCCTTGATGAAAGACTATCTTCGGGCCCATGGTTTCTCCGGCAGGCAAGTGGGTCCCATGTCTAAATAGATACTTCAACGGATTGTCAGTGAAATCAAGGCTGACATCTGGATGGGGAAGAGAAAAGAGATGCACAAAAGGGTAAAGGGGATGACCTTTATTACAACCACTCCACCTCAAACTGAACCCTCACCTTCACCATTCACCATTAAAACCGAACCTTTCACCCCTGAACCCACACCATTACCCATTGCTTCTGCCTCACCACAACCACCAAATCTTCCAATCCTTCAACCCAAAACACTAACCAGAACCTCTGAACCTCAACCTACCCAACTGCCATCCAAACCATCCCCTCAGCCTTCTCAACATCTCTCTCTTCAGGAGTTTAAGGTAATCAAGGCCAAGCTCATCAACTGCACTACTCTGAGCGAAGTCTCATGTGATGAAGATTTTGTCAATATTACCTATGTTGATGGATCCTCTTGTTCCCTCACAAGAGATAAATTTATTGATTTACCTAGAGGAACACTAGACCAGGTAGCTAGACTTCGAGGCCTCAACTCAGATTCATTAAATGATGAAGAGAAGAAACTTAGAAGGAAACTGGTGACTCTGCTGGACACTACGAAAGAGGACAAGATTCCCAGCCAGTCTCTTGTGCCTAGAAAGAACATAGTCCAGTGGAGGTTTGATGAAGCCTCTCACAACTTTGTTGTGGAAAGGGAGAATGGCGAAGTCAACAGATTTAGTGCTACCTCTCTACTACACTCCAGCAGGTTTGTATATTGCTAAGTTAGCATAGAAGCCATTCTCCAACCCTTCCAACTGTAAAGCTGCTGCTCTCATGAGAAATCATCTTAGCTGCCTTCGCCTAACCGAGTTAACTGCAAAGGACAAGATTGAAGAAGAGTTGAGATTGAAAAGACAAGAAAACAAGGAAAGACCTCCCACCAAAGGCACTGCCTTTCTACACATGGTGGAGGGTCCAGAATTGGAACCTATAGTCACATGGGAATATGATTACAGTTCCCATCAACTAACTCTTTTCAGAGGACAACAACAGAGGGTACATGTTATCCAAGGTGACAGACTGGATTTCCTGTCCACCAAGGATCTGTACAAACTTCTCAGTACCACATCAGGGAAGAACAAGGAAACAAACAAATATTTACTCTCCTTGGTGCTGAAAGTTTTGAGAAGCAGAAATAAGTGAAGTTTTGGTAGCATCAGCCTAGGGGGAGTTTGTTGGATCAAGAAGAAGGCTAATGCAACCAAAACTAAGTCACTTAGATAATTTTGGTACTAAATGTAAAGGCGTCCGAAGCTTAGCATGGGACTTCCGAAGGTTGTAGAGTTCTTCTGAAGACAAAGTGAAAGATCAACTTTTGAAGACAGAACTCTACTTCCAAAGTCAAGTATATACTTTCGAAGTTCAAGATTTACAAGAATGAACTGAAGACCACTTCTGAAGTATGATGAAAAGAAGTCTCCAAGCCTTGGAAGAAGCAGCCTCTTCCGAAGTATAAGTGGCTTCGGAAGTACTTACTCTTCCGAAGCCATTTAACCTTTGTAAGACACTGCTATGACCAGTGGACACAAGTATGGTCTCTGACACTCCGCTGCAAACCTCTAATACTGTTTGGCTTCATCCTAAAGAGCCATGCAGTTGACAATACTTTATTCCACTGTTCAACTTTTCATGATAGTACATGTTACCAACTTTAGTTGGTGACAAAAGGTAAGTCAGGGACATGTACTGACTACCAAATCTCATATAAGACTTTATCCGAGAAACCTTAAACTTTCGTCTTGTAGTATAGACTTTAGCTAGAGGATCCTAGCTGGTATCAATGTATATCCGGCTGTTGGTAGTATTATATATAGGTCTCTTTGTAACTCATTGTAATAATAACAAAAACTGCTTGTAAGAGTCTTGTATTTTGAGTTGAGAAGCAATATATAAAAGTACCTTGAAAATTACTTCCTGTGTTCTTTATTACTTTCTATATTGTAATCAACTCTTACTCATTCTATCTTAACCCGAGTGTTGTTCTAGGTGAGTTTGAGAGAAAAACATAAGTCTTTAGTGATAAACATCGATCCTGCATCCTATAAAACCAATTTTACAAGGACAATGGAAGCTAGTCATCCACATATCCGGCTCTTGATGCCATTGTTGGGTTTGTTGGACCATATCAAAGTAGTTTAACCTTTTAACATGAAAAACGCAGCGGAATAAAACCTTAATATTATCATTTGTAATCTGAAAATAAGGCTCATATCATGACAACAACAAACCCAAGAACATAAGGATCAGTTATATGTGTATGAACTAGCTATCAACAATAAATAACAACCAAAATAAAACCATGGAACTACCTTCCAAAAGCGCTGAAAACGGGATTTTGATGAAGAGAAAGATGTTGTTCAACAGCCAAAACACCAAGGAATGTGTCCTCAAGCATCCATACCCACAAGCATCAAGCAAACACCTTGTTGCTAGGATTTGAGCACCAATCTCGAACCAAAATGAGCTGGAAAACGATTTTTCAGCATTGAACTCCTTCAAGAAGATAGAGAGAAAGTGGGTTCTTGGTTCCTTGCATGTGAGAGAGAGAGAAGAGGATGTGCGTGTGTTTCAAGAAGTGAAGAAGCAAAAACAAAAGGCCAAAAGACCCCCTTAAAGGGGGCGGCCGAATCCCAAAGGAAATTAGGGTTTTCCCCCCAAAACCCTTTCACAATTTGTTTAGCTAATAACAATTATAAGTTATCTAATTAACCTTTTAATTTTATAACTTATACACACACTATAATTATTATTTGATGTTATTTAACCAACTTAAATAACATTACAAATAATGTCCATGAACAAAATATCCTTATAAGTTGTTTCATCTCATATGCAATTTATTTAGAAAACCCATTTTCTAAATTAGTGTATTTATTTAATTGCTTGATCCTATCTTCAACTAAATATTTATATTGGTGTTTCCTAAGCTTATTATTGGGTATGACCTAACTTGGATCATTACGTACTAACCACATCAATATTCTATGTGTCTTAGGCATAAAGAATCCAACATTCTCAAGTTTTGAAACCAATCTATAAAGGTATTATGGTTTAGACGCTCCTTTTGGAGAATGGTTCTTAGTGATAGTGAGTGAACGGACGGGATATCATTATTTTCATTATTGTTGGTGGCCATCTTCAAAATTTAACAAAGTTCAATTTTAGTATTTTCGATATTATTCATATCTTAATAATTAAAACCCTTTTAAGTGTCTTACACAATTTTAAAATTATAGAATACAACAAAAAACTAAATAGTGGTTAGGTGACCTTTATCCCATTATTTATATTAACAAGGTAGTCACCGTTTTGACAATTGCAACCCTTTGCGCTTCTAAGGTATGGGATCGACTAAAACATCGTATGTGTGGTCAGCATGTTTATCCCATCAACACCTTGTAAACCACATTTAGGTGATCCATTAAAATGGTTTGCATATCAAGTTACCCTACTTACACACCCATGTGATTTTTCAAATATAAGTGGTTAGGTGACCTTTATCCCACAAATATGATATCCCGACCTCAAATCACAAGTTCCCTCAAAATGGTGAGAAGGTCTCATCGTAATCAACTCCTTGAGTTTGAGTGAAACCTTTTGCTACAAGTCTAGCTTTATAAGTATCCAAGTTTCCATGCATATGGGTTTTCTTCTTGAAAACCTACTTACTTCCAACTATCCTGTAGTTAAGAGGTGGGTCGACCAAGTGCGACACGTGGTTGTCATACAGGGATTGCATCTCAATGTTCATGGCTTCAAGCCATTTGTCACAATATTGGAATCTACCACATAGCATCCATCTATGAAAAATCCATATCTTTCAGGTGGATTACTAATTCTACCCGATCCTAAGATGATCTGTAAAAGCATCGCTTAGGTATTCACCTCCTCTATCGGTGCGAAGAATTTTTATTTTCTTGTTGAGTTGATTTACTACTTCATTTTGGAAGATTTTGAACATTTCAATAGCTTCGTCTTTGTCTCTTAACAAATACACATAACCGTATCGACTATAGTCGTCAGTAAAGGTAATGAAGTATCTTTCATGGTACCTACTCATTGGCTTAAAAGGACCACATACATCCGAATGTATGATGCCTAATAAATCTTTTGCCCTTTCGGACTTGCCACTAAAAAGTGCCTTAGTCATTTTACCTTGTAAACAAGATTCACATACATCGAATGAATCATATTTATTTGCTTTTAAAAGACCGTTCTTTTGAAGTGTTTTTATGCGCTTCTTGCTTATATGACAAAGACGGCAATGCCAAAGATAGGTATCACTTAAATCCAATTTGAGTTTCTTGGTGGTGGTTTGGTACAATGAGCTATCATATAATGTGTTTTCACGAACCAATTCATAAATACCTTTAACAGGAATAGCTTTAAAATAAAATGTGCCATTTAAAGAAACATGAATTTCATTCTCAATAAATGTTAAAACATAACCATATTGTTTTAATTGGACAGCAAAAATAATGTTCCTAGTCAAACTAGGAGCATACAAAATATTATTCAAAATTTCTTCCAAACCTTTTGGAAGCTTCAAGATGTATTCCGCTCAGCCTTCAACTTGAACCTTTGCCCCATTCCCCATGTAGAGGCTTACATCCCCTTTCTTGAAGTCCTTACTTCTTTTGAACCCCTGCAATAAGTTGCAAATGTGAGTTCCACATCCGGTATCCAATACCCATGTGTTAGAGGATATTAAATTTAGATGAATATGAATCATGAAAATTGTATCTCAGGTTTGCCCGACATCCCTCTTTGCTTGCAACTCTTTGAGATGGACTTGCCAATTTCTTGCCCAATGTCCAAATCCCCACACTTAAAGCATGGGTCATTCAAAGCAACCTTTTGCTTCTTCTCTGCAGGTTTTCGAGGTGGAGTGCTTACCATTCCCTTTCCCTTTCCCCTAATGTATCCTTTACCTTGGGCAACATTTGCCTTGGGTGTGGGGTGAGGCCTCTTCTTGTTCCCACCTTCATTGATGGTGAGAAAGGGTAAAACCCTTTTACCCATGGCGGCGTCGGCAGTTTTGAGCATAGAGTGAAGCGCACTTATGTTCTTGTCCCACCCGTTCATGTTATAATTCATGACAAAGTTGTCAAACCTTTTTGTCAAAGAGTTGAGGATCAAAGCCATAGCCAACTCTTTCGATACGGGACAATTACGCCTTTCGAGGCGGTCGATGTGGCTTTTCACCTTAAGTACATAAGATGAAACAGATTGGGTGTCGTCCATAAGACACGCATGGAGTGCTCAAACCATTTCGAAGCGCTCTACCCTTGCTTGTTGTTGGAACGTTTCCTTCAGCTAGGTTATCATGTCGTATACTCCTTGATGTTCATACTCCTTTTGGAGATCTGGAGTCATATTTCCCAACATGAGGCAAGACACTTGGACCGAGTCCTTGGTGTATTTTACCCAATTATTGTAGGCCTCCGCATCCTCCTCATTAGGTTGATCGGGAATCGGATCGTCTAAAATATATGATTGTTTCTCTTGCTTGAGAACAGTTCTCAACTTTCAAAACCAATCAATAAAGTTGTTATGGTTTAGATGTTCCTTTTGGAGAATGGTCCTCAGAGATAACGAGTGAGCACATGGGATTTCATTGTTTTCACTATTGTTAGTGGCCATCTACAAAATATAACAAAGTTTAATTTTACTATTTTCGATATTGTTCATATTTTAATTATTAAAACCCCTTTTAAGTGGCTTACCCAATTTTAAAATTCTTGAATCCAACTTACATTTAAATAGTGGTTAGGTGTCCTTTATCCCATTATTTAAATTAACAAGGTAGTCAACGTTTTCACAATTGCAACCCTTTGCAACTTCTAGAGGTATGGGATCGACTTTAAAACTTCATATGTATAGTCGGTATGTTAACCCATCAACATATTTGTAAACCATATTTTAGGTGATCCATTTAACATGGTTTGCAAATCAAGTTACCTTACTTGATTTGTGGTGAGGTGACCTTTATCCCACAAATATGGTATCCCCACCTCAAGTCATGAGTTCCCTCAAAACGGTTCGGTGACCTTTATCCCATTAAGAGGTTCCAAATGACTCAAGTGTTGTGCAAAGGGATAGTGTTAAACTTTTTTATAAAAGAAATATTAAGTTTTTGTAATCTTAGTTTAGAAAACTCTATGTACCTTATATTTGCATGTTTTCAAATACAAGGTACCCTATGGTTCACTTTTAATAAAACCTCTTTTATTAAAACCATTAATCCTTTTAATAACCTTTTATTAACCACTTAATGAAAAAGAACCATCAATTTTCAGCTTCTTAAGTTTGTTAATGAGTTTGTTATGCATATCCAAATATCAACCAATCAATCAAACAACAAACATCCAAACAAGCATAAACATACAAACATGAGTGCATAACCATAGCGACTAAGTTGACCACACTTGTTTGCCATCACAAGTCTTGTCATAATTTCTTTCCAAAGGGTAGAGATGACAAATAAAAATGTGTCCATGAACTCCCACTTGAAACCACATCCAAATGCTTCAAGTGTCCATGTCTTTTGTGTCCCTCTTTGAGTCTTCATCTTGTGCATCTTCTTTTACAAAAATCATATCCTAATACAATTTTTCTAGTAAAAGAAATGCACCTAATCTATTTATTACATAACCAAATGAATAAATAAATTACAACCCATAATACAAAACACAAAATTACAACCCTTTCAAGAATCAAAACCAACATGACAAATCACAATCAACCAAAACCAAAACACATAAGGCCAAGACTATGATATGCACCAAAATATGAAATAAATTCAACATCCAAAAACAAGAATGAATCCCTTATTTCACACCTAAAATTTCCGCCAATATGAACTAAAACTTTAAGGTTTGTCCAAACAACACATCAACCATTTGATAAAAAACATTCAAGGTTTATACTAAAGCATGCAAGATTAAACCTTGAAACATAAGGGATTCATATATCCACAACAAAACAGCCCCTAATGGGTTGAAAAAGTCCATGAAAACTAACTTTTCAAGACCTTTTGAAGCACATATTCCACATATCCGGCTCTAAATGCCATTGTTGGGTTTTGTAACACGTAAAACAATACTAGTTTAACCATTTAAACTATAAAAACACAGCGGAAAAAAGGTTTTATCATGTTGTTTATAATATGAAAATTTCACCATTTGAAAGCTCAAACAAAACCCGAGTATAAGGATCATATATATATATATATATGTGAAATAGTATGCTATCAAAACCAAAACAGAACCATAGGGTGTACAAAGAAGCAACCTTTCTTGCACAAGTTATTGATGGTGGAAGAGGTGAAGAAGATGGTGTTCTTGAACGTTCAGTCGCCAAGAGAGAAAACCTCAAGTAGTGATACCCACAAGCTCTTCCAAACACCTAGCTAGTTAGGGAGCTCAGCACCAAAATCTCTACAAATGTACGTTCAAGAATCCAAATTTTCAGCCTTGTTTTTCAGCTTACAATCCGAAAATTCAGCCTTGTTTTTGAGACAGTTCTTGCTTGAGTGTTGTAAGAGAAAAAGTGTGAATTGATGGAAGAGTGCTAGAGGAGTAAAAGTCTTGCAAAGACCAAGACAAAATGGGGTCCCAATGCCCCCAGGGGCGGCCAAAATTTCTCTTCAGAATGGGTTTCCCCCTATTTTAGTTTTATAAAAATGTTACACTCTTAGCCTGTAGAGATTAATGAAGAGGTTGATGTAACCTAAACATCTTTAGTCTCACTTGTATGCTGCACAAGTGCATTGAAGTGGAATGCCTCGGAAGTTTCACATGTGCAACAGAAATACTCTAAGTGTGAAATCTTCCGAAGCCAAGACCAACATCTTCCGAAGCCAAATATGAAGTCTTCCGAAGCCTCAGAGACAAAGTCTTTCGAAGCTTCAAGTTCATGAAGACAGATTTCTTCCGAAGACTTTTAACATATGCTTTATCTGATGTACTGTTCCATAAAGCTGGACACCTTTTTGTTGTAACTCTACAAGTCACCAACTAACATGGTTTGGTGAAAAGGTCCATGCTTTTGGTAACTGTACATTGAGGTCTTGAGTCTGTATAATTTCTACTTTATGCACTTTATCCTTTTTGTAATAGAAAAGGATGTGAGCTATGGCATGTCATAGTCACAAGTCAAAAGGCAATCTGCCTTTTGACTCTACAATTGATTTTGTTTGTGTCTAGTCAATTGTATCCGGCTGGCTTTCAAAGTATAGCCAGCTGTAGGATGTAGTATAAGTATCTCATGTTCTTGTATCTTTTATTTATGCTTTGTAACACTTGTAATAGAACATAAAGAAAGCAATATACTACATTCTTGAAAACCATATACTTGTGTTGTTTGTGTTCTGTCTCTTTCATTACTTGTGTTCTTAGTGTCTTATCTTGGTTAATCCAGTTTACAGTTTGATTAAGGTTTGGCTAATCTCCTCTTTGTGTTGTTGTGTTGTAACTCACACCCTTCAACTGTGGGAGAAAATTTATGCCAGAGCTAAAATTTTCAAATTTAGATTTTTCTCAACAACTTGCTGTGATTCCTCAGCTTAGGATCGACAAGTCTCATCCTACCATAAACATCATTAGAGATGTTGCCTCCGGGGTAAAGACAAGAGGACAAACCCATGAAGCAAATGTTTGTCTTCACTCTTGTTTTCTATCTTAGATAGAGCCAAAGAAAGTTGAGGAGGTTCTAACGGATGGAAGTTGGGTTGAAGCTATGCAACAAGAGCTGCTTGAATTCAAAAGACAGAAAGTTTGGAACCTTTGTCCTCTTCCTTCTGGAAAGACTACAATAGGAACCAAGTGGGTGTTTAGGAACAAGAAGGATGATAGAGGCATATCATCAAAAACAAAGCTAGACTGGTTGTTCAAGGATACACACAAGAAGAAGGGATTGACTACACTGATGTCTTTGCTCCAGTGGCAAGATTAGAAGCTGTTAGGATATTCCTGGCATTTGCTGCATCCAAGACCTTCAAGGTCTTTCAACTTGATGTGAAATGTGCCTTCTTATATGGAGTGATAGATGAAGAGGTTTATGTCTAACAGCCACCTGGTTTTGTAGATCCTGATCATCCTGATTATGTCTGCAAACTTGACAAAGCTCTCTATGGGCTGCATCAGGCACCCAGGAAGTGGTATGAGACACTGTCTGAGTATCTCTGTACACATGGAATGGTTCAAGGGTCAAATTCAGGTACTCTCATTCGTTTATACAAATTTGCTTGCTAATTTAGACTCCTTAGAGTACTACATGTTTCCTAGATATGTCCAGTACATTCTTAACTGTGAACTGGGCTCACAGTTAAGGGAAACAGGTAACACTCTTAAATTGGGACAGATGAAGCCCGACATCTTTAAAACATTGAGAAAGTCCACTGTTGGATTCTCTGGGGTAGAAACAGCCCTAGTCCCAAAAATGTTAGAGCTCATTGCTCAAGGTGACAACCTAGCAGCACAAGCTAGTGTTGAACCCACACCTGCTGCTTTCCAACCACCTACACAGCCTCAAATATCCATCACCTACCAAAGAAAATCCAAACGAACCCCTGCTCAGACTATTCATTCTGAGGAGGCCCCCATATACTCACCATACTGGAAGAAGTGGATACTGGAGCTCCCATTTCTTCTGAGGAGTAGACCACTCCCATCTTTTCTAGAATCAGTGCTGAGGTTCCTCATGCTCAGCCTGATGAGCTTATTAGCCCTACTGCTTTAAGCCATCACTCTGAGTCTCAACACTCAAGTGATCAACCTTCAGGGGACGGTTACCATCCCCAGCCTATAGATCTCAACCAACCAATTACCAACCATGACATCTACACTCATGAAGATCTAGGTTTCCGTGAGTATAATGAGTCCCTCTTCTTTTCCCCTACTCCAAGAGAGATGAATACTCCTGAGTCTCCTACATATATCCCATATCAGTCACCTACAACTGAGGTGGACACTTCTGAACTTGTTCCGGATGTCCATGTGGAAGAGGATCTCACTTCTGCAAGTGATTACATCATTCAGACCTCAACCATGGCAACTCAGCCTACTGACATCTCAACTAAGACTGCCAGTAAGCATAGGAAATCCAGTAGCCAAGAACTTAGAACTAGTCATGAGAGAAAGGACTCTGGTCCAATCTTCTCCACCCCTAGTGATTCTTCTGATGAAGATGAGGGGGATCTGAGACTAAAGGTGCAACAACTATCCAAAACATGCACCTGTTTAGTCTCAAAGGTCAGTCACCTTGAATCTCAGGTGACTACCTTAAACAATAGGATCAATGATCAGCAACTTGAGATTTCATATCTTAAGGAAAATCTAGCTGGGAGACCCTTAAGGAGAGCTCAACCAGGAACACAAGAACCTATGGATGTGATTGATCTATCCTCCAGCTCACCTATGCAAGTGGGTGATGCTACCAAAAAGGGGTAGAAAGTCTTTACATCCACAAAACCTTGGAGTTCCTCTAAGAGAATGGACATTGAGGACTCACCATCCTCACTTGCAACTGTGCATTCTCAGCAACCTCCTCTAGATCACATTGATGTGGACTACATAGACTCCTTCATACAGAGTCTGTTTGAGGATGGGATACCAAGAGCCATGTCACCTTCATCATCCTTTAATCACATCATTGGAGGGAGGTATGACAACAACTGGAAGGCTCTCATCATCATAAGAGTTCAAGGACAGCAAGAAGTTTTTAATTTTCAGACCTTGACCACTATGAAGGTCTAGATCTAGTCAACAAGCCACTTGTCAACCGAAGCCAATCAAGACAAGCTGATAGAATGGCTAGAAGAATCCAAGACAGGATCATTGCAGAGTTCACCTAAGAAGGAGACTAAGGCAATCAGGCAATGTCATCGGTCAACTGGATGTTGAGGCAGAACCTAAGATTAGCTTCATAAGGGAAACCTTCACTGAAGGCCCAGTGATAGAACCTGAGAGCCCTGTCTCATCATCTCCAACTGCTGTAGAGATCCATATTCCTTCTGAGACACCTGCTGGTGAAGGTGCTTCTCAACCTCTCTCTGGCCTGAGCTCAGATGTTGCAATGAGCAATGAAGGCCAAAGCTCTCTCCACCCTGAGTCACAAAGGTCTGTGAGTGACAAAGGGAAAAGAAAAATGACATCTAAGGAGATTGAGGAGGAGGAGAGAGAGGGGAAAAGGAGGTTAAGAAGAGAAGGTTCCTCTACTGAGTCTCCAAGACTCATGGAGTCTGCAATCAGGGCTGCCCCCAGACCAGATACTCAGAATGATGAGTTAAGGGCAGTCAGGATTAACTATCTGGAGACTATGAACTATGACATAGATAATATCATTTCTCTCCCCTTGGATGAAATGAATGAGCTGGTTGATCTGGAAAGGTCAAGAGAGAAGAAGGAGGCAGAAGATGCAGAACTCCTAGTACAGATCAAAGAAGAAAGAAAAAGAAAAAGACTGTACAGAGGTATGCCTACCCTCTCACCAGTTCCAGAAAGCCCTGAACAAGAGGATGTGGTTCAACAAGAACCTCAGGTAGATAAGGAAGAAGACAGAATCAAGATGATTAACTACCTGAGTGCCACAGGTCTCTATCAGGCAGATGCACTCCTTCCCTTACCTCATGACTATGTTGAGTTTGAGTATTTAAAACAACTTGAGCTTGAGCTAGCCAAGGAATGAAAGACAACAAAGAGGAAGATGAGGGAAGAAGCTGCAAAGTCAAGAGCCATCATTCAAAAGAGCATGAAGAAGTCTGCTGATAGCAGAGGATGATGAGGTTCTTGAAGCTGTATGGATTCTCCGGAAGGAGACTTGGACCCATGTCTCTATCCACTATGGATGAGCATATCAGGGTAATCAAGCAGAAGATCAAGAGTGGAGTGCTCACTGACTTACACTCCACTCCAAGTTAGGCCCCACCTGAAGTGGAGGTTAAGGTTCAAAAAACAGACACAACACAACCCGGACCTCCTGCTAATGCTCAGCAAGCTTCATCTTCTGATCCACAGCAAGGTCAACCACCCTCTCCTTCTAAGCCTGAGAGAGAGGAAGTCCCAACTCAGAGAGACAATGAAGATCAATCTGGTGCTGCAGGCCAATCTTCTCAGTTAAAATTTGGAAAGAGAAAGAAGAGGATGGCTTCTAAACCAAAGTCTAAGAAGAAGAAGCCTGCATCCTCTTCTAAACCTCAAGATGAATCAGAACAACCTGAGGATGTGCAGCCAAAGGATTCTCAACCAACTCCAACTTTAGTAGCTCCTCTAGCATCAGGAAGACCCATCTTGTCTTGGACATACACCACAAATCTAGAAACATGGCATGTTATTAGAGATCAAGGCATTGAAGACATTTATACAGGGCAAGATATGTTTCAGTTGCCTCTGCATGATCTCTTTGACATGAGAAGACACTTTGACAGCCTGAAGGATCCTGATCAACTTATGAAGAAAGGAATGGTGATCATCCTAATGAGAACTCTTAATATCTGAAGTTTTCTAAGTGTTTTGGTAGCATCAGCCTAGGGGGAGTTTGTAGAGATTAATGAAGAGGCTGATGCAACCTAAACATCTTTAGTCTCACCTGTATGCTGCACGAGTGCATTGAAGTGGAATGCTTCGGAAGTTTCACATGTGCAACATAAATACTCTAAGTGTGAAATCTTCCGAAGCCAAGACTAACATCTTCCGAGCCAAAGATGAAGTCTTCCGAAGCCTCAAAGACAAAGTCTTCCGAAGCTTCAAGTTCATGAAGACAGATTTCTTCCGAAGACTTTCAACATATGTTTTATCTCATGTACTGTTCCATAAAGCTGGACACCTTTCCGCTGTAACTCTGCAAGTCACCAACTAACATGGTTTGAGTCTGTATACTTTCTACTTTATGTACTTTATCCTTTTTGTAATAGAAAAGGATGTGAGCTATGGCATGTCATAGTCACAAGTCAAAAGGCAATATGCCTTTTGACTCTTCAATTGATTTTGTTTATGTCTAGTCAATTGTATCCAGCTGGCTTTCAAAGTATAGCTAGCTGTAGGATGTAGTATAAGTATCTCATGTTCTTGTATCATTTATTTATGCTTTGTAACACTTGTAATAAAACATAGAGAAAGCAATATACTGCATTCTTGAAAACCATATACTTGTGTTCTTTGTGTTCTGTCTCTTTCATTACTTGTGTTCTTAGTGTCTTATCTTAGTTCATCCAGTTTACTGTTGATTAAAGTTTGGTTAATCTCCTCTTTGTGTTGTTGTGTTGTAACTCACACCCTTCAACGATCCTGGATTGATGGAACTTCTTGCTTGAGTGTTGTAAGAGAAAAAGTTTGAATTGATGGAAGAGTGCTAGAGGAGTAAAAGTCTTGCAAAGACCAAGACAAAATGGGGTCCCAATGCCCGAAGGGGCGGCCAAAATTTCTCTTCAGAATGGGTTTCCCCCTATTTTAGTTTTATAAAAATGTTACACTCTTAGTCCTTAATTTTATAAAATTAAAACCTCTTTTAATTTTTTAACAATAACACACTTTTATTTGTTATTATTTAACAAATTTAAATAACAAACAAATAATATCTCATGAACAAATTATCCATATAATGTTGTTCTTTTACAAAAGCAAAATTTTAGAAAACCAATTTTCTAAATTGGTGTCAATATTTATTTGTATGATCTCCTCAACAAATAAATATGTATTGGTGTTCGTATATCTTCTTATTTGGTATGACCCAACTTGGATCATAACATACTAACCACATCAATCTTGTATGTGTCTTGGGCATATAAGTCCAACAAAAGGACCATCAATTTTTAGATTGTTGAGTTTGTTAATGAGTTTGTTATGCATATCCAAATAACAAACAACAACCATACAACAAACAACCAGACAAGCATAATCATACAAACATAAGTGCATAACCATAGCCACTAACTTTACTACAGTAGTTTGTCATCACAAGTGTTGTCATAAGGTCTTTCATAAGGGTTAACAATGACACATCAAAATGTGGTTATGAACTCCAATTTGAATTCACATCCAAATGCTTTAAATGTCCATGTCTTTTGTGTCCTTCTTTGCGTCTTCATCTTGTGCAACTTCTGTTACAAAATCATATCCTAATACAATTTTTCTAATAAAAGAAATGAACCTAATATATTTATTACATAACCAGTGAATACATAAATTACAACCCAAAATACAAAGAAAAATATTACAACCCTTTCAAGAATCAAAACTAACATGACTAAATCACAATCAACCAAATCCAAAACACATAAGGTCAATGCTATGTATGCACCAAAATGTGTATCATATTCAACATCCAAGAACAACAATGAACCCCTTTTTTAACCTTAATGTTCTGGAAAACATGAACCAAAACTTTAGGGTTTAGTCCAAACAATATCAATCAACTATTTGATGTTAATCTTTCAAGGTTTATACTAAAGCATTTAAGATAAAACCTTGAAACATAAGGGATTCATTCATCCATTACAAAACAGCCCCTAATGGGTTGAAAAAGCCCATGAAAACTAACTTTTCAAGAACTTTTGAAGCAAGTATTCCACAAAAAGCTCCAAATGCCATTGATGAGTTTTGCTACAAGTTAATCAAAGCTAGTTAAACCATTTAAACTATAAAACATAGTGGATATTAGGTGTTAAAAGGTTGTTTAAAAATCTAAAAATTTGAACTACTTTAACCTAAAACAAACCCATAAACAAGGATCATATATATGTGAAATGAAATGCTATCAAAAAGAAAATGGCAAGCATAGGGTGTTCTTGACACTACCTTTCAAGAACAAAATGCTGTGGTATGGATGAGAAGAAGAAGATGATGCTTCTTGAATGTATAGCCTCTAAAATAGAATTCCTCAAGCTTGTATACCCACAAGCCTTAGCAAACACCTAGCTTGCATATCCAAATGTAGCCAAGCAAAAAGCTAAATTTTCAGCTTGCAAGAAATGAATTTTCAGGCAAAGGAAAAGAGGAAAAGAACTTGCTTGTGTGTGTGAGAGAGAGAGATATGACTGGAGTTGAGTAAGAGTGAGATTCGTACTGTGAATCGAATATGATAATCAAGTCAGTGATTGGATGGTGGAAACAAACAATCAAAAAACATTCAATGCAAGAAAATAACTCATAAATGCTTTGGTATTGTATATATGAAAGTTGATAAATTACAGAGAATAATTACAACCAAAATTCTCTATCTATGAGCCATCACCTCACGTACGAGGTTATCTATTCTATTTATAGGTAGACAAGATGCCTTTTACGAAATGACTAAACTACCCCTGAACTATTACATCAGAACTATTCTAAGTCTTCATCCGCATCTTTGCTTGTTCATCCGCATCAACAAATGCGGATGAGTTAACTTGATCAGCATTTCTTCACTTGATCATCCGCATTAGTATGTTGGTCATTGGCATTATTATGTTGGTCATTCGCATTGACAAATGCGGATGAAAAAATACTTATGCGCATTTGTTCGGTCATCCGCATTTGTCTAATGCAGATGAGCAAAGTGTTGTCCACATAAACTTTTAGTCTTCCGCATTTATCAATGCGGAAGAGCAAATACTTGTCGGTATTTGCATTATGTCTTTCGCATTAACAAATGCGGAAGACAACACTTGTTCTTTTCCTTTGCAGGATTTTCATCCGCATTTCTTCTTGGACTTAAGGGATTCCAGCAGAGCAATCATCAAATCACCCATTGAATTGGCACGTATGATCCTTTCAGGGTGCAAAAATACTCCCCTTAACGATTATACAGCCTAGTTTTCTTCAATGTTTGGGAGGTGATTGATGTTGTGATGATTCTGCTGGGTCTTGGTGTAAAAGGTGCTTCTTGTCTTGGATCCAAAATTGCCCTGATCATGTTGACAAAATCTTGAGCATGTGACATTTTGTCCTTGCTTAGTACATGAATCTTCATTCTGCTCATATCATGAATGGCTTCAAGTGGTAGTTTCTTTAGAGAAATTGGTTCCCAAATAGTCACTGTTGAAAGCCCATCCTTGTGAATCAAAGGAGAACTATCTACATCAACTTCAAGTTTGACAATGTTGCCTAACGGTAAAGGTGTCTTGTTCTTCTTCCTTTTCTCCCTCTTTGCACTAAACTGATCATAAGCCATCTTCAATATTTTGATACACTTTAGAAAGAAATGTAGATCTTCTTGACCCAATTTGTTTGATATCTCTGTGAAGTGCCTTGTGTATATTATTGAATGTATGATTGATCTAGTTGTCTCACTTCATAGCCACTGAACAATCTGATTTTAGCACCTTCTTTGCCTCCTCACTTCCTCTCAATCACCAATTCAAAGGTCTTCTAATCATAATAAACATTTGTGATTGGTCTTGAGGAATGTGTACTAGCCACCACTTTTCTTTTCAGTGATTCAGTAAGTTACACTCTAAGTTCTGGAAACACTACTTCTTCAGCTGGTTTTGTCTATTTCATCTCAAGAGGGTTCTTGAAAGTTTTGTCTTTTATCATACATGTTGCTTTTAATGAATTTAAGTTGTTTGTTCTCTTGAACATTCTAAGTATACCTTCAAATTCATATCCTCTAAACATGGCATTACGGTTGATCAGCTCCAGATTAGCCAGTTCTTTCACGTCATGAATCTCAAGTGCATTTACCAGAGCAGAGTACTCTGTAAAAAATTGCACTAGACCAGAGATCCTTATAACTATAAACATATTCCATGAATTATCATACTTCCAAGCAATAATTTTCTAGTCTGTTTTTCCTTTTGGAAAACATACTCCTCTGAACATCTCAGCAGTGGTCAACCCTTCCTGAAGTTTCAATTGGGATGGTTCAGCAAACCACTCTAGATATTTATGAATAACAGGTGCAAGATAGTCTTGATCTTTATGAGTAATATTCATGTCATGTGCAGAAACTCTTGATCTTGGCTTCTTATTGAGCACTTCTTCTTCTAACTGCTTTAACTTTTCTTTCTTATCATTTATCAACCTAAGTGTTGCAGCTTTTAGTGAATTAATCTTCATGTTTACCAATTTTCTTTTGGTGAAGCCTTGTCTGGTGAGGTAATCCTTCATTTCCTTATCTGACATACTATACGGATCAGGAAATAGTGGTTCATGAGTTGGGGATGATTTCTTCATTGAAGACAGCTTGGGTAGGGGAACCTTTGTTGACAATGATCTTTCATACCCAGTTGGTTTGTTTATAGAAGACTCTTTATGCATTGGAGCAACTTTGGTGATTGCTATTTCATATTCTGTTTCAACATTTGGATCTAGCAACTTTTTCACTTTATCTTCCTCTTCCTTCATTCCTTCATAGGTCATCCCAAATACATCATCTGGATCATACCCTTGATTGATTAGAAACATTGCTTTGATCATTAAGTCATCAGTTTGGGCTTTTGACACCATTTCTTCCACTGCTTGTCCATATGAACATCCTTTTCAGCATCATATCCATATGAACATACCCTTGATCATACCCTTGACTGTCCATATGAACATCCTTTTCAGCATCATATCCACCAGCTATCTCTCCTTCTTCTAGATCAATGATAACAGCTTGTTTCTTTAGTTGAGCTTCAGCCTGCTCATGTTCTTCAAGAAATTCAGCAATTGCTGCCAGTTTTTTTGGATCATCTTTCTGCTTCTTAACACTTTCTTCTTCAATGACTAGTCTTTTACCCTTAGCCGTTTCAGCTAGATATTTTCTCTTTCTTGAATATGTTTGAAGTTGTGGACTTGAAGTTTCAGCCTTTCCAATCACTTCAGACATTTTATTAGGTGTGGTTTGTTCTTGATCATTCACTTCTATTTCTTCCATCTCCTTTTCTGTTTCCTTTTCTTTTTCGTTTTCCTTCTCACACATTTCTCTTATGTTTTCTTTTTGTTCTATAGTCAATGACACAGCAGGGACAATCTGCATGCTCAGCCCTTTCTCCAAAGGAACTGGAGATTTGGGGATGAATACAATAGGGTTCGAATCAGTCCTTTGATTGTTCACAAATTCCCAAAAGTCATCATCTACACTGAATTCTTCAGATGTAAAGTTGTCTAAAGCACTAAAAAGTTCCTCAAATTTAGCTTTCTCACTGTGAGCAGCATCTGTTTTTCCAAAGTATATCACCATGTCTAGACTTTGTTCCACATGGTTTGTTTGACTGGTATCTTCTTCTTGTTCATCATTGTCAAAGACAGATTGGTTCTCATCATTATCATTCTTTTCTTGTTCTTCATCATCACCTTTTTCTTGTTCATCTTTCCTTTCAACAGCCACTTCACTTCTTTGAATCTCAATTATCAGCTCATGTTCAAAGATCCTTTTGTTTTTGCTATGAATTTCTTTTTCAAGATTAGAGATGTTTTCAGCTTGCTCTTCTATAATGTTCTCTTGTTCTTCCATTGCTATAGTTTGAATGGAAAGAGTGTCAACATGGCCACTGACTTCTTCTCTTGAATGATTGAGTGCAGCTTTTAAAGTTTCAATTTCTTTTTCTTTCTCCTTCATTTCAGCTTCATGTTTTTCTTTGAGAACTTTCAGCTCGTGCTCCTTATCATCAAGCTCTAGAATTCTATCATCAATTATTCTAGCCCTTCTGTTTAAAATCCTTTCCGTCCTTTCTACCCTTTGTAAGAGCTCACATATAAGTTTATCTTTTTCGTCATGCCGTTTTCATTAGATTCAGCAGAGCTTTCTGAGGGAGCAGTCTCAAAAGTTGCTTTCTTTGCAAGCATTAAAGTATGATGATCCTCCTCATCAGAAGATGATTTGGATGCTTTAGAAGTACTAGTTAATCCTCCAACTTCAGCAGGGTAATCATGGGATGGCAAAGGTTGGTATGGTGATATAGGTGATTGATGAGGTGGTGATATTGGAGAGTGATTATGAGGTGACATTGGTGATGGTTGAGGGGTTGTTTGTGGTGTTGGTTGTGGTGTTGGTTGTGGTGTTGGTTGTGGTGTTGGTTGTGGTGATGGTTGTGGTGTTGGTTGTGGTGATGGTTGTGGGTTGGTTGTGGTGATGGTTGTGGTGTTGGTTGTGGTGATGGTTGTGGTGTTGGTTGTGGTGATGTTTGTGGTATTGGTTATGGTGTTGGTTGTGGTGATGGTTGTGGTGTTGGTTTTGGTGATGGCTGTGGTATTAGTTGTGGTGATGGTTGTGGTGTTGGTTGTGGTGTTTGTTAGGGTGTAGCTTGTTCTTGTGCTTGACCTTCTTCATTTATTTGTTGAATCATTAGTGGAAGAAGAGGTGAGTGAGCACCACTGTAAAAGTTTCTTGGGTCCCTCTTCTTAATTTATTTGTAGGATCTTGCATCATAGTGAGGAATATCAAGCACTGGTCCCTCATTAGCAATATCAGGGAATGATTCATGATCAGGCATTGAAGAAATCTTGGATACATCAAAAACATGTATCTTCTCCCTTCTTGAATGTTTGATATCAGGCCATTGAAAACATAGGCAGACATATTGAATGACCTGTTAGTGCACAGAGCACAGATTGTAGAGGATGTGATGACCGGAATCTCATTCCATCCTGTCTTTCTCTTGGACAGACAGTGGTGAAACATATGAATTAGTAATCTCCAAGGTAGATCAACCATTCCTTTAACAATTTTTTGTGCTTCATATCCTCCTTCATAACCAATTTCAGGAAAAATGTGGTTATTTCTTCATCATCTAGCTCTAGAGGTGCATTAGCATGATCACCAAATTGTAAGCATCTTCTAATAGAATCTTTAGTAATGCTCAGAGTCTAATTATTGTTGATTCTCCCAGTTAAAGTTCTAACACCATGAGCTTCAACTACCTCAGCTAAGTTCCAGAAGGACCTCATGAGATTCTCATAGATTGTGGGTCTCACAGTGATAGCATAGGCTACCCTTGTGGTAAATAAGAATCTGATCATATCTCTAAGTCCTTCAGCTTCAGGCACATCAGGGTTTAAACAACCACTGACATTATGGATCTTGCTCCATGTAAGGTTTGCCATGTATCTACACAGGAGACATGTGTGTTAGTTATTAGTTTGACTTTAAATTGTCAAGGATGAATGCTTGTCATTTCTGTTGCATTATTATCATAGCAAATGGTGAGTTTGTTATTCAACAATCACAGTTTCTATGTTTGAACCATTAATGAGAAGTTGTTTCATTGATTTGATAAACATTTTTGTTTTTCATCATGCTCTGTTCTTACAATAAACATGAATGTCATAGTTTTCATGATGAGAAGACTTTCTATTGGTTTGCATGCTTATTGAATTCGAAAAGGTGTATTATGTTACATCAATAAGACATGTTTTTGTGTTCTTCATTATCAGCTCGTTCATTGTTTGATTTAGGTTTACCCGTTTGAAATTTTGATCTTGATTAAAATTTTCATGGAAATTTCACCTTGTTTCCGATACAACTATGGTTTGAGAATCAATAACAAGATCTGATTGAGTAGAATCACATGAAAATCTTTGATTGTTTATGATGAAGATGGTGTACTGTGAGTTTGCGCTCGTCTCACTATAAAGTCTATCAAATTTGAAAACTATTAAATGACCAAGACACATAGAATACTGATGTAGCAAATGTGTTGGATTCTTTATGCCCAAGACACATAGAATACTGATGTAGCAAATGTGTTGGATTCTTTATGCCCAAGACACATAGAATACTGATGTGGTTAGTAAGTATTGATCCAAGTCGGGTCATACCCAATAACAAGCTTGCAAACACTAATATAAATATTTAATTGATGATATGCTCATGCAATTGAATAAATACACCAATTTAGAAAATGGGTTTCTAAATAAACTGCATATGAGATGAAACAACTTATAAGGATACTTTGTTTATGGACATTATTTGTAATGTTATTTAGTTGGTTAAATAACATCAAATAATAATTAGAGTGTGTGTATAGGTTATATAATTAAGAGGTTAATTAGTTAACTTATATGTATAATTAATAAAACATTAGTGAATCTTTTTGGGGGGAAAACCCCAATTATTTCAAGATTCGGCCACCCCCTAATAGGGGTCCAAGGCCACTTGTTTTACTAACTTGTTTTCTTGAAACACACACACACTCCATCTCTTTCTCTCTTACATGCACGCACCCCAAGAAGCTCTCTTCTTCTCCATTATTGAAGAACATTCAGCTGAAAAAAGGTTTTTCAGCAGCTCTCTTGGTGTGTTTTGGTGTTCAAAATCCTAGCAACAAAGGGTCTTGCTTGAGGCTTGTGGGTATACTAGCTTGAGGACACCTCTCCTTGGTGTTTTGGCCATTCAAGAAGCTCCTTTTAATCATCCAAACTCGTTTTTCTGCAGCTCTACAAAAGGTAGTTTGTATCTTTTGTTTTTGGTTGTTTATTCTTCTTGATAGCTAATTCATACACATATAAATGATCCTTATGTTTTTGGGTTTGTTGTTAATATTATATGAGCTTTAATTTTCAGGTTACAAAGGATAATATTAACGTTTTTTTCCGCTGTGTTTTTCTTGTTTAAATGGTTAAACTACTAAAATATTTGTCCAACAAACCCAACATTGGCATCTAGAGCTGGATATGTGGACGACTAGTTTCCTTTGTCCTTGTAAAATTGGTTTTATGGGGCTTTAACAACCTTATAGGGGCTGTTTTGTGCTGTTTTGATGAATCCCCAACCTTTCAAGGTTATATCTTACATGCTTATGATTAAACCTTGAAAGAATAGATATCATAATCGTTGATTGTGATTTGTTTAGTCAAAACACACTAAATTCTTGGTTTATGTTGGCTGAAAATTTAGGGTCATATGGGGATTATTGGTTCTTGGATGTTGTTTCATATTGGTGCATAACCTAGCCTTTACCGTGTGTTGATTTGGTTTTGGATGGATGTTTTGTTTTGGTTGTATTCATTCTTATGGGTTGTAATAATTATTTCTTTGTGCTTGTATTTGGATGTAATTTATTTAGTCATTCATTGTGATGTATAGATAGATTAAGTGTGTTTTCTTTTATTAGAAAATTTGTATTAGGATATAAATTTTGTAAAAGAAGATGCACAAGTTGGAAGCACAAAAGGAATACACAAAGAGAAGGACTTGAAGCATTTGGATGCAATTTCAAGTGGGGGTTCTTGGAGATCTCATCTTTTGTGTTGTGTTCACCCTTAGGAAAGACCAAATGACAACACTTGTGATGGCAAACAAGTGTTGTAAACATAGTGGCTATGGTTATGCACATGTGGTTGTGGCTTATATGCTTGTGGATATGCTTAACAATCTTAACAAATGGTCATAATGGTATATAACAAGCTGAATTTTCATGGTTCTTAATCATTAATATGTTAATAAAAGTTATTAAAAGGATTAATGATTTCAAATAAAGATGTTTTATTAAAAGAACCATAGGGTCCCATGTAATTCAAAGCATGCAAATACAAGGTACATAGAATTTTCATAAAACTAGAATTAATGAATCTAAAATCCCTTTTGGAACAAGTTTAACACCATCCTTTTACACAACACTCGAATAACTTGAGAACTACTTGTGGGATAAAGGTCACCAAACCACTTTTAGGGAACTTGTGTGTTTAAGGTGGGCTTAACATATTTGTTGGATAAAGGTCACCAAACCACTTGTATGTGTACACTCACACGTGTGTGTAAGTTGGACGACTTCAATTGGAAACCATGTGCATAGGGTCACCGAAGCATTGTGTACAATGGTGTTGATTGGATTTTACATGCCGACTAAACATAAGATGTTTAACCGATCCCATAAAACTAGAAGTTGCAATAAGTTGCAATTGTCAAATGTTGACTACCTTGTTAATTTAAATAATGGGATAAATGTCACCTAACCATAATTTAAATGTAACGTTGGATTATAGATTTTAATTATTAATTGCCTATGAGACATAAAAGGGTATTAATAATAAAATGTAATTTTTTCAGAAATACTAATATGAACTTTGTAATTTTGTAGAAATGGTCGCAAACAACAATGCTACCATCCCGAATGCTCCTACCCTATCAGTGAGAACCATCTTAGAAAGGGAAGGTCTTAACCATAATAACTTTATGGACTGGTTTCGAAACTTGAGAATTGTTCTCAAGCAAGAGAAAAAGGCCTATGTCCTTGATTATACCATCCCTGACCAACCCGATCCCGAGGATGTTGAGGCCTATAACGATTGGCTTAAATACACAGATGATTCCATGCAGCTTTCTTGCCACATGTTGGGAACCATGATTCTTGAACTCCAAAAGGACTTTGAGCATCATGGGGCATATGACATGATTACCCAGTTGAAGGAAATGTTCCTTGAAGGAAATATTCCTTCAACAAGCTAGGGTAGAGCGCTTCGAAACGGTTCGAGCGCTTCATGCATGTCGGATGGAAGAAACCCAATCGGTATCATCTAATGTTCTTAAGATGAAAAGCCACGTTGATCGCCTCGAAAGGCTTAATTGTCCCGTCTCAAAGGTGTTGGCCACATATTTGATCCTTAATGGCCTAACCAAAAGGTTTGAGACGTTCATAATGAATTACAATATGAACAGGTTAGGCAAGAGCATTGGTGAGCTTCACGTAATGCTCAAAATAGCCAAGGTAGGGATGGGTAGAAAGGTTCTACCTGTTCTCTCGATCAATGATGGTGGCAGTAAGAAAAGGCCCTTCCCCGAACCCAAGGCAAATGTTGCCAAAGGAAAGGGGTACATCAAAGGTAAAGGGAAAGGGAAGGCTAAAGCAGAACCTCCAAAGCCTAAGCTTAAGAAGCCTAAGGTAACGGAGAACAATCCATTCTTTGAGTGTGGTAAGATAGGTCATTGGAAAAGGAATTGTCCCACCTATCTCAAAGAGTTGAGAAACAAGAGGGATGTTGGGCAAACCTCAGGTACAACCATCATGATTCTTATTGGTTTAAATGTTATTTCTTCCAACACATGGTTATTGGATACCGGATGTGGAACTCATATTTGCAATTTGTTGTAGGGGTACAAAAGAAATAAACACTTCAAGAAGGGATACACAAGTTTTTGTTGGATTCTTTATGCCCAAGACACATAGAATATTGATGTGGTTAGTACGTAATGATCCAAGTCGGGTCATACCCAATAATAAGCTTAGCAAACACCAATTAATATTTAATTGATGATATGATCATTCAATTAAATAATTACACCAATTTAGAAAATGGGTTTCTAAATAAGTGGCATATGAGATTGAACAACTTATAAGGATATTTTTTTCATGGATATTATGTGTAATGTTGTTTAATTTAGTTAAATAACATCAAATAATAAAAGTGTGTATGAGTTATATAATTAAGAGGTTAATTATATAACTATTAAAAGAACTAGTTTATTAAAATTAGAGATTGGTTTTGGGGGGAAAACCCTCTCCCTTGTACATTTTCAGCCGCCCCTTATGGGGAGGGGTCTTTTGTGCTTTCAATTAACCATAATCCAAGAACAAGATACACACTCCAACTCTCTATCACTCATACATGCAAAAGACCAAGAAGAACAAACTTTCTTCCCTTTCTTGAAGGTAATCAAGGCTGGAAATCAGTTTTTCCAGCAGCTTATTCAAGGCTGAAAATCGTTTTTTTCAGCAGCCTTCTTGGTCGTTTGGGCTGTACAAATCCTAGCAAGAGTGGTCTTTGCTTGATGCTTGTGGGTATGGATGCTTGAGAACACCTCTCCTTGGTGTCTTGGTCATTCAAGAACCTCATATTCTTCATCCTTCATCACGTTTTCAGCAGTATACTGAAGGTAGTATGTATGGCTTGTTTTGGTTGTTATTTGTAGTTGATAGCTAGCTCAAACACATATAAATGATCCTATGTTCTTGGGTTTGTTGATGATATGTTATAAGCCTTAATTTTCAGATTACTAATGATAATATTAAGGTATTAATCCGTTGTGCTTTCATAGTTTAAAAGGTTAAACTACTTTGATATGGTCCAACAAACCCAACATTGGCATCTAGAGCCAGATATATGGATGACTAGTTTCATTTGTTCTTGTAAAATTGGTTTTATGGGGCTTTAACAATCTTATAGGGGCTGTTTTGTGGTGATTTTATAAATCCCCAATCTTTCAAGGTTATATCTAACATGCTTGTGATTAAACCTTGAAAGAAAAGATATCAAATGGTTGACTGTGTTTTGTTTGGACAAAAACCCTAAATTCTTGGTTTATGTTGGCTGAAAATTTAGGGTCATATGGGGATTTATTTGGTTCTTGAATTTTGTATATGATTATTCATATTGGTGCATAACCTAGCCTTGACCTTGTGTTGTTTTGGTTTTATATGGATGTTTGTTTTGGTTGATTTCATTCTTATGGGTTCTAATAATTATTCCTTTGTTCTTGTATTTGGATGTAATTATTTATTCATTCATTTGTGATGTAATAGATAGATTAAGTATGTTTTCCTTTATTAGAAATATTGTATTAGGATATAAATTTTGTAAAAGAAGATGCACAAGATGGAAGCACAAAAGGAAGAAACAAGAGAAGGACTTGAAGCATTTGGATGCAAGTTCAAGTGGGGGTCTTTCAAGATCTCATCTTTGTGTTGTGTTCAACCCTTAGGAAACACCAAATGACAAACTTGTGATGGCAAACAAGTGTTGTGAACATAGTGGCTATGGTTATGCACATGTGGTTGTTTGATATATGCTTGTTTGATTATTCATTTTATGTTGATTGTTTGATATATGGATATGCTTAACAATCTAAATAAATTATCACAACAATCTGAATTTTTTGGTTCCTAATCATTAAGTGACTAATAAAAGGTTATTAAAAGGATTAATGATTTCAAAATAAAAGTGGTTTTATTAAAAGAGAACCATAGGGTACCATGAATTTGAAAGCATGCGAATACAAGGTACATAGATTTTTCATAACTAGAATTAATGGAAACTTAAAGCCCTTTGGAATCAAGTTAAACACCATCCTTTTACACCATGCTCGAATCACTTGAGAACTACTTGTGGGATAAAGGTCACCTAACCACTTTTAGGGAACTTGTGTGTTTGAGGTGAGCTTAACATATTTGTGGGATAAAGGTCACCTAACCGCTTGTATGTGTAAACTCGCACATGTGTGTAAGTAGGACGACTTGAATTGGAAACCATGTGCGTAGGGTCACCGAACCATGGCATACAATGGTGTTGATGGGATTTTACATGCCGACTAAGCATAAGATGTTTAATCGATCCCATAAAGCTAGAAGTTTCAATAGGTTGCAATTGTCAAATGTTGACTACCTTGTTAATTTAAATAATGGGATAAAGGTCACCTAACCATCATTTAAATGTAACGTTGGATTATAGATTTTAATTATTAATTGTCTATGAGACGTGTAAAGGGTATTAGTAATTAAAATGCAATTTTTCAGAAATACTAAAATGAACTTTGTAATTTTGTAGTAATGGCCGCAACCACAATGCTACCACCCCGACCGTCCCTACCCTATCACTGAGAACAATCTTAAAAAGGGATCGCCTTAATCATAATAACTTTATGGACTAGTATCGAAACTTGAGAATTGTTCTCAAGCAAGAGAAAGGGCCTATGTCCTTGACGATCCTAATCCTGACCAACTGACCCTGAAGATGTTAAGGCCTATGACGATTGGTTTCAATACACTGAGGATTCCATGCAGGTTTCCTGCCTCATGTTGGGAACTATGATTCCCGAACTCCAAAAGGACTTGGAGCAACTTGGGGCATATGACATAATTACCCAGTTGAGGAAATGTTCCTTCAACAAGTTAGGGTAGAGCGCTTCGAAACGGTTCGAGCGCTTCATGCATGTCACATGGAAGAAACCCAATCGGTATCATCTTATGTTCTTAAGATGAAATGCCACATTGATCGCCTCGAGAGGCTTAATTGTCCTGTCTCAAAATGAATTACAATATGAACGGGTGGGACAAGAGTATTGGTGAGCTTCACGCAATGCTCAAAACAGCTGAGGCAGGGATGGGTAGAAAGGTTCTACCTGTTCTCTCGATCAATGAGGAAGGCAATAAGAAAAGGCCATTCCTTGATCCCAAGGAAAATGTTGCCAAAGGAAAGGGGCACATCAAAGGAAAGGGGAGAGGAACGGCTAAAGCGGAACCTCCAAAGCCTAAGCTTAAGAAGCCTAAGGTAACGGAGAAAGATCCATGCTTTGAGTGTGGAGAGATAGGACATTGGAAAGGTAATTGTCCAACCCATCTCAAAGAGTTGAGAGACAAGAGGGATGCTGGGTAAACCTCAAGCACAACTTTCATAATTCACATTGGTTGAAATGTTATTTCTTCAAACACATGGGTATTGGATACCGGATGTGGAACTCATATTTGCAATTTGTTGCAAGGGTTCAAAAGAAATAAGCACTTCAAGAAGGGAGACAAAAGTTTTTACATGGGCAACGGAGCAAAAGTTGATGTCGAAGCCCAAAGAGACAATATTTAGAAACTTTCAAATGGTCTGGAAGTTATTTTAAAGAACATTTTGTATGCTCCTAGTTTGACTAGGAACATAATTTGATTTCCCTTTTAGAACAATGTGGTTATGAATTAAAGTTTGTTAACAATGGTATTTATGTTTGTATGGATGATGTATTTTATTTCAAGGATATGCCTTTTTAATGGAATCTATCAATTGGTTCACGATGATTCATCCTATAATAGTCATTATACCAAACAAGCACCAAGAAACTTAAAATAGGTTTAAGTGATTCTTAACTTTGACATTGTCGTCTTGGTCACATAAACATGAATCAGATTCAAACACCTCAAAAGAATCGTCTTTTGAAAATCAAATAAAAATGTTTCATTTGATATGTGTGAATCTTGTTTACAAGCTAGATGACCAAGTCGCAGAGGGCAAAAGACTTATTGGGTATCATACATTCGGATGTATGTGGCCCTTTAAAGACAATGACTAGAAATGGTGATAGATACTTCATTACCTTTACCGGCGACTATAGTTGCTATGGTTATGTGTACATGATGACACACAAACACGAAGCTTTTGAAATGTTCAAAATCTTCAAGAATGAAGTAGAAAATCAACTCAATAAAACTCTCAAAGTTTTTCGTTCAGATAGAGGAGGTGAATACCTAAGTGATGCTTTTAGTACCATCTAAGAATTGTGGGATCGTCTCACAACTTACTCCACCTGGAACACCACAACATGATGGTGTGTCTAAAAGGAGAAATTGAACCCTATTGGATATGGTTCAAATCTATGAGGCTATAAGCTCACTACCTCTATCATTTTGGGTTTTCGCAATGCTCTCCGAGGGTCGTATTTTGAATATGGACCCGACCAAGATAGTCGATTTACTAAGTGTATATTTGTTGGATATCCCAAAGATTGTATATGATACTACATCTTTGATCCAACAGAGCAAGAGTAATTATTGCTCGAAAGGCTGAGTTCTTAGAAACTAAGTTCCTTATGGAGGAATAACGTATAGAATAGTGGAATTTGATGAGGATCAAGATCCACAAGCCCATACATGTTTAGTTGACACAAGCAATCAACATGAAGTTGTTGATGATGGTCAAGAGGTTGATCAATACACACAAAATGTTCACAGATCTGGTAGAGTTAGCATTCCACTTGAAAGATATGGATCTTTCATGAATGGATGCTATTTGGTTGACTCTTATGATCCAACCACATACCATGAAGCAATGTCCAATTCGGATTATGACAAATGGCTGGATTCCGTGAATGTTAAGATGCAATCCATGTATGACAATCAAGTTTGGGAATTGGTTGACCCTCCACTTAACTCCAAACCGGTTCGATGAAAATGGGTTTGAAGAAGAAAATAGATATACATGGAAACTTGGATACTTACAAAGCAAGACTTATAGCGAAAGGTTTCACTCAAAATCAAAGGGTTGATTATGATGAAACCTTCTCGCATGTGGCAATGCTAAAGTCAATTAGGATATTATTTGCCATAGCTGCATATTATGACTATGAGATTTGGCAAATGGATGTCAAAACCGCTTGTCTTAATAGACATCTCGAAGAGACTGTCCATATGGTTTAGCCAGATGGTTTTGTCGATCCACAACATCCTAAAAGTATGCAAGTTAAAGAGGTCAGTCTATGGATTAAATCTTGCATCGAGAAGTTGAAATCAACGTTTTGATGAAGAGATCAAGAAATTTGGTTTCATCAAGAATGCTGATGAGGATTGTGTATATAAGAAGGCTAGTGGGAGCATAATACAATTCTTAGCATTGTATGTTGATGGCATACTACTTTTGGATATGATATTCCAACAATGGAAGGTGTTAAAACCTGGCTTGGAAGTTGTTTTTCCATAAAAATATCAGTGAAGCCGCCTATATTTTGGGAACAAAGATCTATAGGGATAGATCGAGGCGGTTGATAGGTTTAAATCAAAGTGCATATATTGATAAAGTCTTGAAAGGGTTCAAGATGGTAAACTCTGAGAAAGGTATGATACCTATTCGAAGAGGGGCAATATTGAGTACATCTCAATGTCCAAGCTCAAAGGGTGAGCAGTATCGAATGAAGGACATCCCATATGCGTCTGCTATAGGATCCATCACGTATGACATTATATGCACTAGACTGGACGAGTCATTCACGATATTAGCAGAATCCAGCTAATAGCCATTGGATGGTTATTAAAAGTATATTACAATACCTTAGGAGGACTAAGGAAATGTTTCTAATATATGGATCTGGTGAAGAGGAACTCGTTGTAAAGGGTTACATGGATGCGAGTTCCAAACCGTTCAAGATGGTTCTTGATAACAATAGGGGTATGTCTTCATTATGAATGGAGTAGCATTGTCCACTACAAAGTCCAAATACATAGCCGCATGATCAGCAGCTCAGGAAGCTGCATGGATAAAGAAATTTATCGCCTACCTAGGGTGGTCTCTACCATTCAAGACCCCTAGAAATCCTTTTGTGATCACCACGGTACGATTGCATAAATCAAGGTACCCTGTCCTCTTCAAAAGGCTAGGCACATTGAGCGGAAATTCAACTACATAAGGGATGAGGTTTAAAAGGGAAAAATATGTATTCGCAAAGTTCACACCGATCAATACATTGCGGATCCACTCACAAAGCTCCCTAATAGGGGTCGAGGGCCACTTGTTTTACTAACTTGTTTATTGAAACACACACACACTCCATCTCTTCCTCTCTCTCTTACATGCAAGCACCCCAAGAAGCTTTCTTTTTCTACATTATTGAAGAACATTCAGCTGAAAAAAGGTTTTTTTGCAGCTCTCTTGGTATGTTTTGGTGTTCAAAATCCTAGCAACAAAGTGTCTTGCTTGAGGCTTGTGGGTATACTAGCTTGAGGACACCTCTCCTTGGTGTTTTGGCAATTCAAGAAGCTCCTTTTAATCATCCAAACTCGTTTTTCTGCAGCTCTACAAAAGGTAGTTTGTATCTTTTGTTTTTGGTTGTTTATTCTTCTTGATAGCTGGTTCATACACATACAAATGATCCTTATGTTCTTGGGTTTGTTGTTGATATTATATGAGCCTTAATTTTCAGATTACAAATGATAATATTAAGGTTTTATTCCGCTGTGTTTTTCTTGTTTAAATGGTTAAACTACTAAAATATTGGTCCAACAAACCCAACACTTTGTTACTTTTGATTTATTCTATCCGCATTTGATTACTGTTGCATATGCGGAAGATAAAATTTGAGAACATTGACTATCCGCATTTGTGTTGTAGTAAATACGGGAGAATAACTTGTGATTTTGTTCATGAGCATTAACACACTGTAACAAATGCGGTAGTGTTGTTACTTGTTTCATCCTATCCGTATTTGTACACTGTAGCAAAATTGGGTAGAACAAAGTCAATCAGCATTTGTGTGACTACACCAAATGCATTTAACACTTGGTTAGCATTGCAGTGTAGCAACTACAAGAGAGAGATGTTCATCCGCATTTGACTACTGTAGCAAATGCGGTAGAGTAAAATCCACATTTACTTAACACAGAGTAAAATCCACATTTACTTAACACAGAGTAAAATCCACATTTACTTAACACACTAATGCGGTAGAGTAAAATCATTGTCCGCATTACTTGCACTTGAAAATATACTGTTACACGCATTAGTTACATGCATGGGTTACCTACACCCGTATTAACCAATGCACTTACCTGCATTATCTTTTGAACTTAATCAAAAGTTAATGTGATTGAATTGATTATTCATCTTATGAAGATTTGTCCTTGATTGATTTTTCTTATGAAGATGAATGTTGAAGTTGTCAATTCTTGCTTGGATTGACTTGTATGTCACAAGTGATACAAGTTTCCCAATTTTGACAGATCTTGGACTTATCATGCTTGTAAGAATTTGCATAAGCTCAGATATAACGGTATGAATTTTTTCAACAACACCAACCAAAATTCTTTTTGTTTTGTTTTCAAAGTTAAGTTAATACACAAAAATAAAAATTTGGACTTTCTCAAAAATTTTAAATTTTTCCCCCTAAAGTTTATATCCATATTTGGATAGAAACTTTAAAGATTTAAAACTATTTGAATATTATTTTGATTACTAATAATGAAGAGACTTATCTCTTTGTTGGGATCATATCAATCTTACATTACACTGTGCATCCTTTATGATTAAATGGACATGATCATGAACTTGAAGATTGAAGGTATGTTTGTCCTCTTCAACACATACCTCGTTGATATTTTGATGCAAATGACTTTTATCATGTTTTGGTTGATTTAATTATTCAATGTTTACCTCACACACATAAGCATGGAATAATCAACCCTCCTTATACAATGCATGGTAGAACTTTTTCACAGCTTTTCTTACGAGGTCACTTAGGTTGTGAAATCTCATTTTCAGTTATCCTCATTGGGATTCTTTTACTTTGATCCTTTTTCATGATGATCCATATTGGGATTCTTTTCACTTCACTTTGGAAGGTGATCCATGATAGGATTGTTTTGTTCATTCACTTGGAATGTATCACTTTTGTTGATTCAACCAACTTTGGATGTGTTCCACATTGGGGATCTTTTGGGACATAACATCTGCACTATGTGCAAGTTTCATGAGGTCTTTGCACAACAAAACAAAGATGGAACATGATGTGGTGAAATAGATTCATAAAGTATCATTACCTGGTGTGTTTAGGCTACTACACACACATGTATTCAGATAAACCAATACATACCTATACTTTGTGATAAGAGTTTCACAATTGAATAAGTCTTTAATTCATCACTACATATATCTTTTCTTCCAAGTTGAGTCTACCAACATATCTGGTAAGTCATTTTAGTCTTTCACATTTTGAAATTAAGCACAGTGAATGATATAACGATTATAATTATATCATTTCCCATAGAATTATTTTCTTCATCAAACTTGATTTCATTTTGTGTTTTCTTGATTTTTTTAATTGTTTTTGATGTTTTTCATGGTTTATACTCAAGGTTACTCATGCTAATTGACTAAACTAGGAATTTAAACCTACTAGGTTCAAATGTCTTGGTAAACAAATCAGCTAATTGATTTTTAGTTGGTACTTGAATCAATTTGATTAAACCTTTTTGAGCACAATCTCTGAAAAAGTGCTATCTAATCTCAATATGTTTTGTTTTTGAGTGCTGAACTGGATTATTAGTTATAAAAACAGCTCTTGTGTTGTCAATAGAAATTAGTGTGTGCAAGAAGTTAATACCATAATCAAGCATCTGGTTTTGAATCCAGAGTACGTGAGAGCAACATTCTCATGCAGCAATATACTCAGCTTCTGATGTGGACATAGATACATTTGTCTAGTTCTTGCATTACTATGATATTAGTCTAGGACCATGAAATTGACAACCGCCAGAGGTGGATTTTCGGTTGAAGTTGCATCCTCCATAATCATTGTATGTGTATGCATAAAGATTAAATTCTACTTCCTTTGGATACCATAACCTAAGAGCTGGTTTGCCCTTCACATATCTGAATATCCTCTTGACTGCATTCGCATGTGATTCTTTTGGATCAACTTGATATCTGGCACACACACAAGCACCAAACATAATGTCAGGCCTACTGGCTGTTAGATACGTAAGTGAACCGATCATTGATCGATAGTGAGTCTGCTCCACTGATTTATCTTCTGGTTCAGGTCCAATCTTCACTTTAGTATCCACAGGAGTTCTCATAGACTGATAGTAAGCAAAGTGAAATTTCTTAAAACATGGTTTCTACATATTTTGATTGATTAATGAAGATTCCATCTACTGTCTGTTGGACTTGCACCCCTAGAAAGATGAGTTCCTCGTTAGCACTCATTTGGATCTTTGAGTGCATAAGGTCTTCAAATTCTCTGCATAGTTGCTTGTTTGTTGAGCCAAATATAATGTCATCCATGTAGATCTGAACTAACAGCATATCTTTCCCCCTTTTTCTGAAGAGAGTCTGATCAATCTTTCCTCTTTCATACCCATGTTCAAGAAGAAAGGATGATAGAGTCTCGTACCACTTTCTTGGTGCTTGATGAAGACCATACAGAGCTTTGTCAAGCTTCTAAACTCGATGAGGGAAATCTGGATCTTCAAAGACAGATGGTTGACTCACATACACCTCCTTTGAAATCTTTCCATACATGAAGGCACACTTTACATCCATTTGATAAACGGTAAATTTCATGTATGCACAATATGCAAGAAAGATTCTGATTGCTTCTAGTCTGGCAACAGGTGCAAACACTTCGTCGTAGTTGATTCCTTCTTCTTGAGTGTATCCCTGTGCCACTAGTCTTGCTTTGTTTTTTATGATGATCCCTCTATCATCAGTCTTGTACCTGTATAGATCGGGAAAATCTACCAGTTGCCATACTTCTTGCTTCTTGAATTGGAGTAATTCTTCCTATATTGCTTCAATCCAGCTATTGTCTTGAAGAGCCTCTTTGGTGTTTTTGGGTACTGTTTGACATAGAAAGCATGAGAATAAATAGATGTTTGCAATACTGGACTTGCTTCTTGTCACCCTCTCATTAAGATCACCAATAATGATTTCAACTGGATGATTCTTGTGTATTCTTGTGGTTGGAATGGTGACACCAGTAATAGTTACATCAAGATTAGAGACATTCAGTTCAATATGGTCAGAGGCACTTTCATCTAGTACTGTTGTTGAATTATGAAGATTGTCAACTTTTGTTTCAGTTACTACTACATCTTTAGCAGCACTAAGATTGCTTGCATTATTGATGTTCCTTCTGTTTCAACTGGAGGAGAAGCCTGTTTTTGATTTCTGATTTCATTTGACAAGTCATCTAAGTGAGATGGTACCAGGCTGGGACCTTCTTCAGAAGAAACACTAAGGGTTTGTGACAGTTGTTTGATAGGATCAGCTTGAAGAGGAATATCTTCATTCATGTGTTCATCAATTGTAGGTGGAATCAACGGATAAACATCTATTCTTTCTACCGCTGATGAAGTATCACTTGAATGTATATTTCCTGCATTAGACAAGTGAAATTGGTCAAATGATTTTGTAAACGTGTCAATATCAAACAACCAGTCAGGACCATTTGTAGATTTCAGAAACGAATGTTCCTTGAATTGAACATTTCTAGATTCATGAATAATGTTCAATATAGGATTGAACACTCTATAGGCCTTTGAAACAAAAGAATAAACTACAAAGAATCCTTCATCAGACTTGAATGAAAATTTTCCCAAATGGTCTGGAGTGTTTAATATTGAGACAGGACAACCAAATGATTTGAGGAATCCAATAAATGGTTTCTTATGAAAGATCAGTTCATAAGGTGTGATATTACTTTCTTTAACAATTAGAAATTGATTTTGTACAAAGCACGATGTGTTAACTGCTTCAGCCCAGAAGGTGATTGGCAGTTTAGCATTGGCTAGCATCGTTCTTGCTGCTTCAATCAGTGTTCTATTTCATCTTTCAGCTACCCCATTTTGTTGAGGAGTTCTAGCTGCATTGAATTGATGAGCAATGCCTTTGGTTATACAAAAGGAATTCATACTTTCATTTTTGAACTCAGTACCATTATCACTTCTTATAATTTTGACCATAAGATCAAGTTCATTTTCAAGTTTAGTGATAAATTCTTGTATGATTTGGGATGCCTCATTTTTATGAAGTAGAAAGAACACCCATGTGAATCGTGAAATGTCATCAACGATCACTAAACAATAATGTTTGTTTCCCATACTCATTACATGAGTTGGTCCAAATAGATCCATGTGATGTAGCTTCAGTGGAGTATTCTTAGTGTTCACAAGCTTGGTTTTGTGAGACAATTTGTGTTGTTTTCCTTTGAGGCACGCTGAACATTGATCAATAAAATTGAATTCTTTTTGAGTAAGACCAATGACATTGTTTCCTTTAACTAACTATTCATATTTTTAAAGTTGGTGTGCCCCAAACGTCTATGCGAAAGTTGTGATTCATCAAATGATGCTTTAGACAAAAGACATGTTTCTTCTTTAGGTGATGTAGTATACAGATTTAAGACATATGTATTATTCTTTCTGGTGTCTTTAAGACAACCCATTCTTTAGAGATCTGAAATCCAAGTTTCAGAATGTAGCAATGAGTGTCTGTAAGGTGAGTGGAATATTTATTGTCATAGATTTGTGACACGCTTAGCAGATTGAAATTCAGTTGTTCACAGTAGTTCACTCTGTCAAAGCTTAGCATCCCATTTGTCACAAATCCTTCTCGTATAATTTTACCACCTTCTGAATCTCCACCAAAGGCCATATTAGTTCCTTGTATGTGCTTGAAGTCATGAAGGAGGGAACAATCTCCAGTCCTGTGTTGGAGCATCCACTGTCTACGTACCATAGGTTATTACACCTGTGTGGATGAACCTGCAAGCAAAAAGAACTAATTAGAATAAGGAACCCAAGCCATGATGGTCTTGGTTTCCCGTTCCTATTCATGATGGTGACCTCCTGGTATTCCCCTTTTTATTGTGGTTTAGATGGAGGTGTCCTGGGAGATTTTTGGTGATGAATGGGTTGAGTCATCTCATCAACATCTACTGAGGATTCAGATGAGTAATGAAATGGTTGGTCTCTATTTCTTTGTAGAAATTTAGCATGTTTTTCATTATCAAAAGTAGGTTTTTGTTTTGGAAGGTCAAGTTTGTGTTTCATTATGAGATGATTTCTTTGACCCTTCCTCAATTCCTTCAAATTATTCTGGTCACTTCTTGATCGAGGTGTCCTAGATTGAGTATTGTGAAAATGAGGTCTGGCAGAATGCATCACAGTGGATGTTTTTGAGATGGGCTTGTGTTGGGGAATTCTCAAACCCTTCTGATTGAAGTAACAATCATATTTATTGTGATTGTTCATGTCACAAATTGAACAATAGTTGTTGAAATAGCAGTTTTTGGTGGAGTGATTGTTCATATCACAGATAGAGCAATATTGATTAAAGAAGCGTTTATCTGTCTTGTGATTGAACATTTCACAAATGTCATAATACATTTGTTTGTTTCTTGAATCAAATTTTTCCTTGTGTGACTCAACTAATATTTTCTTTTGATGAGTCAGTTTCTTTTCTTTAGGTGATGAATCTCAATCAGCCCTTTTAGTAGTTTGCTTCATAACACTACCTTTGTTTAATTGTCTGGGCTGTTTCTATTTCTTCAACCTATTTCTTACTTCTTTGTTAAGCTGGTCAACATGTTCCTTGTTGCAGATATCAAACCCAACTCCTTGCCTTAATCTTGAGGACTGAGGGTCTGATGATGTTTTATGTGTTGACCTCACTGTTACTATTTGTTTCTTTTGCAGTGAAACTTTTTCTGATTTGCTTGTATTTTTTGGAGATATGATCTCACTATCAGTATTACTCTCACTAGTGTGTTTCACTGTCTTCACATATTTCTTTTTACCTTGTAAAACAGATGGTATGAATATATAAAAATGACAATTGCATTTACAGGGTTTGATGGTTTCATGACACTCACTGTCTTCTCCAAACGCTATTTGATTTTGATTGGGTGACCTAACTTGATTTTATCCTCATTGGTTTCAAAATAAACATCAGGTTTGTTTTGAGGATTGGTCACCTATTTTACTACCGATTTAGGTTCCATAGTTTTAGTTTCAATTGCTTCAGTGAGTGAGACAGATTTAGGCATGATAGTGTAGTTGTCATTGTATGGTGGAGGACATGAATTATACCCAATCCCTGACATGTCATTTGGATCCTTTTGGGAATCAAGCATCTCTTGCAGCTTGACTGAAGACATTTGAAACTTTTCAAGTTTTACTTCAGTCATAGATTGTTCAGCATTAGATTTAGCAAACTTTTCAGTAAGTAGCTCATTCTTAACTGCAAGAGTATACTTCTCACAATGTAGTTTTTCTATGTCAGAGATGAGAGATTTAATTTTGATTTCCAAGTTTTTATTTCTCTCTTCATCATCTCTGACTTTACCTTTTCTTCTTTGATTTTATTAGCCAGTTTATGCTTATGCTCCCTATAACCTTGCAATTCATTAATGCAATTTTCAGTACAAGGGTTAGATTTTACCTTAGTAGGCATTGGAGATGGTCCATAGTTGATGTGAGCCATAACAACATGATTTTGAAATTAAGGCTTGACTTCCTCTGCATACACACTCCAGTCACATACCCCATCTTGCTTTATCACTAGGGCACTGGCAGAAGACTGACTGCTTCCATGAGCTTGATTTGTCAGTTGGGGTGGATTCTGATATGATTGGTGTTGATGATACAACTACTGTTTGTTGTTTGAGTTAAAGCTTGAGTTAGGCTGTGAGGATGATTGGCCTGGAGAGTTCCTTTGATAGTTGTTTCTATTGGGGGCATTGCACTCTCTTGAGAAGTGGCCAGCCATGCCACAGCTGAAGCATTTCACCTTGGATTTATCATATCCAAGTTTTGTATTTTCATTCAGGCTAAGCTTTCTTCCTTTTCTCAAGAATTCTTAGCTCTCATTGCAATCATGGCCATTTGCCATTGTAGATCCATTTCTTCCACATCATCTAGATCCATTTCCTAGAGATCTTCTTGAATTAGATGAGTGGAAGTGAGTCTTCCTCCCAAGTAGTCTTCAAAGCTTGCAACAAAGGCCTTGTAAGTTGCCTTTTGTTCTTCTGATCATGAGTCTCCAGGAGTAGTTTGAGGAGCAGCATTGACTCTAGGTGTTTCAGATGAGGTTGAAGGATGATTGATTGGTGGAGTTGCAATGAACCCAGTGTTGTTCATTTGATCTCTTGATGAGATAAAATCATCTTCCTTAGTGATGAAAGCATTTTACACAGAATGAGATTCTGATGGAAATTGTAAGCCTCAATCACTCTTGGTCCACCAAGATTTCTGCTTCTTTCATCAAGTTCTAAAGCTTCAATTTTGGCTATCATGATGCCTAAAGTAGTACTCTCAAGATCAAGAGTATTTTTCAGCATGGTTACATTCTGTTTCCAGCTTTTAGGGAGACTGTGAAGCATCTTTTCGTTTAATTCTTTAATCTTGTAAGCGACCCCCATGATTTCCAAGTCATTTACTAACTATACAAATCTGTGTAGTTGTTTAGATATTGATTCTCCATTAGTGTGGTGGAATGTTTCATACTGATTAACAAGCTTGTCCTTGTTGATTTCAGCCACTTCACTGCTTCCTTCACACATGATTTTGATTGCATCCCACACAGCTTTTGAGTTCCATACTTCTCCAATCTTTTCAGCACATCCATATTGAGTCCTTGAGTCAGAATTGAGTAGGCTTTGAGGTCATCTTGATTTTCTTGTAGTCTTCTTCATCTAAGGTCAGATCTTCAATAGGTATTCTAGCAGTTCTGTATATTGCAGCTTGATCTGTAGACAGAGTAACAGGGATGTGTGGCCCCTTGCATATTGAGATCCATAAATCAGGATCTACACTTGTGATGTAATTCCTAAACGTAATTTTCCACTGTTTAAACTCATATTTATGTTCAAGCATAAGAGGTTTAGGTGTATGACCAAGTTTTGAGTAGCTGTTAGAATCCATTTTAACTAAGTGTTTAACTGGTACAATATAGATTTAGATGATTTTTGGGATAGATTAGTCCAACTAGTCCAAACAGTTCAAATGGATTTTAGAACCAGATCTGTGATGGTATTGAGTTTCTTGTTGTTGTGAGTATTTTGGTGAGTATGTGTTGACAAAAGTATTTTCTGCCATCTACTAAGTAGAGAAGATGATATACTCTACTAGCAACTCGATTACCAGATCAATCGAATTCTATTCAGTTCTTGCGCAGATCTGAAGGAGAATCGAGAGCCAAAGCTCTGATACCAATTGACTGGAGTTGAGTAAGAGTGAGATTCTTACTTGCGCAGATCTAAAAGAGAATCAAGAGCCAAAGCTCTGATACCAATTGACTGGAGTTGAGTAAGAGTGAGATTCTTACTGTGAATCGAATATGATAATCAAGTTAGTGATTGAATGGCGAAAACAAACAATCAAAAACATTCAATGCAAGAAAATAACTCATAAATGCCTTGGTATTGTATATATGAAAGTTGATAAATTATAGGGAATAATTACAACCAAAATTCTCTATCTATCAGCCGTCACCTCACGTACGAAGTTATCTATTCTATTTCTAGGCAGACAAGATGCCTTTTACAAAATGACTAAACTACCCCTAAACTATTACATCAGAACTAGTGTAAGTCTTAATCCGCATCTTTGCTTGTTCATCCGCATTGACAATTGCGGATGAGTTAACTTGATCAACATATCTTCACTTGATCATCTGCATTAGTATGTTGGTCATCCGCATTGACAAATGCGGATGAACAAATACTTATGCACATTTGTTTGGTCATCCGCATTTGTCTAATGCGCATGAGCAAAGTCTTGTCCGCATAAACGTTTATTCTTCCGCATTTATCAATGCTGAAGAGCAAATACTTGTCCGTATTTGCATTACGTCTTCCGCATTCTTTTCCTTTGTAGGATTTTCATCCGCGTTTCTTCTTGGACTTAAGGGATTCCAATAGAGCAATCTATCAAATCACCCATTGAGTTGGCATGTATGATCCTTTGAGGGTGCAACAAGATAGATGGAAGAGTGCAAGGGAGAATGAAGTCTTGTAAAAACTGTAAGATCGGTTTTTGTCACTAAACACTTGGTTTTCTCTCAAACTCACTTAAACAACACTATAGATGAAAGCAGAATCTTTTAAGAGTTGAGAAGAATATAGTAAGTAATAACGGAACACAAGAAGTAATTTTCAAGGTACTTTCATATATGGCTTCTCAACTCAAATATTACAAGACTCTTAGAAGCATGTTCTTATGAGTTACAATGAGAAACTGCATATAAAACTACCTACAGCCGGATATACTTTGATACCAGCTGGAATCCTCTAACTAAAGCAAATACTACAAAGCTATAATTTAAGGTATCTCAGATAAGACTTTATCTAAGATATGGTAGTCAGGACATGTCCCTGACTTACCTTTTGTCACCAACTAAAGTTGGTAACTTGTACTAACATAAAAAGGTGAACAGTGGAATAAAGTATGGTCAACTACATGGCTCTTTGAGAAAACACGATGCGGTATGAGAGGTCTGCAGTGGAGTGTGAGAGGCCATACTTATGTCCACTGGTTTATAGCAGTGTCTTCCGAAGGTAAATGCCATCGGAAGAACAAGTACTTCCGAAGACACTTATACTTCGGAAGAGGCTGCTTCTTCCGAGGCTTGAGAACTTATGCGTTCTTTATACATTGGAAGTAGTCTTCTGATTTCTTCCTTTGAGACTTCATCTTCGGAAGTCAATACTTTATCTTCGAAAGTAGAGCTTTGTCTTGGGAAGTGGAACTTTTGTTTTGTCTTCTGAAGAACTCTATTTCCTTCGGAAGTTCCACACTTGGCTTCGGAAGCCTTTTTATGCAGCACCAAAATTTCTCTAAGTGATTTGGTTTTGATTGCCCGAGCCTTCTTCTTGATCCAACAACTCCCCCTAGGGTAATGCTACCAAAACCTCACTTGTTTCTGCTCCTCAAAACTTTCAGCACCAGAGAGAGTAAATACTTATCAGTCTCTTTGTTCTTCCCTAGAGTGGTGTTGAGAAGTTTGTACAAATCTCTGCTTGACAGGATCTCCAGTCTGTCTTCCTGAATGAGATGTACCCTTTGTTGTGGCCCCCAAAAAAGAGTTATTTGATAGGAGCTATAATCATATTCCATCAACTACAGATTCCAATTCAGGACCTTCCATCATCTATAAAAAGTTATGCCCTAGGTGGGAGATCTATCCCTGTCTTCCTTTCTTCACAATCTTAACTCTTCCTCAATCTTGGCTTTTGCTGTTAACTCAACCAGATGAAGACTACTAAGATGATTCTAAATGTGAGCGGTAGTTTTAGAGTTGGAGGTGTTAGAGAATGGTTTCTCTGCTAAATCAGCAATATCAAACCTGCTGGAGTGTAGCAGAGAGGTGGAATTTAGTCTATCAAATTCACCATTCTCTCTTTCCACAACAAAGTTGTGAGTAGCTTCATCAAACCTCCACTGGAGTATATTCTTTCAAGGCATAAGAGACTAACTAGGAATCTTGTCCTCTTTCTTTGTATCCAGTAGAGTCACCAGCTTCCTTCTTAGTTTCTTCTCTTCATCATTAATGATTTTGAGTTGATTCCTAGAAGTACTAGAGCCTGGTATAGTGTTCCTCTGGCTAGATCAAGAAATTGATCTCTTGTGAGGGAACGTGAAGATCTATCCATATAAGTTAGCTTGATGGAGTCTTCCTCACAGGAGAGTCGCTTAGGCTTGTGCAATTGATGAGCCTATTCTAGATGCTTTTAAACTCTTCCAGAGAGAGATGTTTAGAAGGCTGAAGGGATGGTTGAGAAGGTTGTGGTGTCGGATGTGGTGAGGTGGTTCGGGTTAGTGTTTTGGGTTGAAGGATGGGTGGTTTTGCTGGTTGAGGTGAAGAGGTAGATGAAGGTAAAGGTGTGGGTTCAGGAGTGTAAGGATCAGTTTTGATGGTGAAGGGAGAGGGAATTGGTTCAGGTTGGGGTTGCATGATAGGTGTGAAGTTTATCCCTTGTACCCCTGTATACATCTCTCTTCTTTTCCCCGAACAAATGTCAGCTTTGATCTTACTGACAATTCGTTGGAGTGTACTTTTAGACATGGGACCCACCTGCCTTCTAGAGAAGCCGTGATCCTGGAGATAGTCTGTCATCCAGGCTTTGTCACCTATCTTCCTGGTTGCAGATGCCCTTGCTTCTTCCTCTTTCTTCTTCTTTTCCTTCAACTTTTCTCTTGCAGCTCTTTTTCTTTCTTTATCCATTTGATCATGCTCTTTGTTGAAGAGACAAAGGAGCGTTTCATCATTGTGTGGAGAAAGTTCTTGAAGAGAGAAGCCTCTGGATGTTAGGAAATCTATCCTTTCCCTCCTGAGCTACATGTCAGCTTCCCTCTGTTCCATTTCCTTCTATTCTTCTTAGCCCAACCTTGCTGCTGCCTTCTGTAGCTTGGTGGCATTTTCTAGTTTCACCAACTCCTCTAATGGTAGCAGGAGTGTTTCTTCATTGCCAGCTTCGAGTTGGATGCGCCGGTCAATGATCTATTCTATCCTTTTATTGTTGACAGCCTCCTGGTTGGCTACAGCTGGTTTTGTACTAGCAGCCAAGAGCTTCCCACTTGGAGGTGCCCCTTTATTTTAAGCTTTTCAATCTTCTCCTCTTCCTAAATATCTTTTGCAGTCATCTTCCTTTTTCCTTTGGTATCTTTTGAGGAACTTGACTTTGGTGGTTCTTGGACAGTGGATACTGATTGTGCGAGAGGTAGAGATGGTGTCTAGACAGGATTTTTATCTAGAAAGTTCTCACTGTTCACCTCAGATGCCATTTCAAGGATTGCATTTATGATAATCAGTTCTTCGGACATTTTGAACAGTCCTTCCGCAACTTCCATTTTAGCTTCAAAAGATTCAGCTTGTTCTTCTGAGGCTTTAACTTCGTCTTCGGAAGTAAGAGGGAATGTAGATACTGTCCCAACTGTTTTAGTTGTTGGGCCATCAGTCCCCATTTCCCCTTCGAATTGAATCTCAGGTTCCATGTGGACCTTAAGTTGACCAACTTCTTCCACAGTGGTAGAAGGTGCAGTAAGTCTTTGAAGCTCTTTAGCTCCAAAGTAAATCATGGCAACATCAAGACATGGCTGATCACGAGCAGACCTCAACAAGAACTGAGAAAAGAAGTTGTAGAGATCTCTGAGCATCCTTGAATCAATTGTTAGAGTGACTTGAGATAGCTCAGAAGAAGTTGTGATAGGAGTCGAATATTTAGAAGTTGAAGATTGGCTTTGTGGGTCCTCATATGTTTGTCTCTGAACACTGTCCCCCTTTTGGTAGCATCATGTTGAGAGGTAGATGAGCTGGAGGAAGTGGTTAAGGAGACCTAAATCGGTACGTGCCTAACAGATTTCTCAATCTGTTTCTCAGCTAGTTGAGCCTTGAGATTGTCAATCTCAAGTTGCTGAGTGGTGGACCTTTCTCCTAAAGTCCTAACCTTGGATTCAAGATTTGAGATTTTAGATAGTAGGACTATAATGAAGAGTTTCATGCTTTCCTTATCTTGTTTTGAAGAATCACAGGGAGATGAGGTAACATACCTAGTATGTTCAGCCTCACCACCAGATGTGGTTTCTTGGCACCCTGGTTTCCCTTGCTTCGTGATGTCTCTTACAAAGTCATCAAAAGGCATGATTGCCACAGATCCAGTCTCAGAGATGTTTCCATTGTCCATTAGGTCCATTGAGGCACCTTCTTTAGTGGCAGCTGAATCTGCATGAGTCCCCTCCATAACAGTGGGACTCACCTCAGTTATGGGTTGCTGATGGGGGCTAGAGATAAGGGATCTCTCTAGGCTCTGTTGATCTTGAAGAGGGTGTTGTAGATCAACATCATTGCCAAGGAGAGATGTTATCTCTTCATTAGTTTTGAAGAGAAGGTCAGTGAAAGATAAGGAGGTTAAACCTACTTATCCGGGACCTTGTTCAATGTCTACAGGCATTGAGCCTCTGGTGGGCCTGTCCCTTGTTGGTTGCTCAGAGTGTAAAGACTCACTCTAAGGGCTTTCAGATTAGGTAATGGGCTCATAGGTTTTTAGACTAAGGAGACTCAAGACCAATATTTAGGTCAATGGTGAAGGAAGATGAGACCTAAGACTGAGTGGGAGCCTAATGTTCCACTCTAGCCTTTTTAGGATGGACAGGAGGAGCTTGTTCAATCAGAGTAGTTTGAATAAGGGTTCATTTGTGGCGTCTGATGTAGGTAATGGTGCTGGGAGTAGAAGGTAGAGTTGGCATTGTGGTTGTAGTTACTGGTGTGGGTCCATCACCTGTGGGGTGAACAGGGATGTCACCAGGAGCGATGTGCTTAGTCATACTAGTAGGTAAAGAAGTGTACCTGCTAGTGAAGTTGGTGGATACCCTCTTCAATGTCTTGAAGATGCTTGGCCTCATGTAAGGGACATATAGAGTGGTTGCACAGACAAGTCGACTCTTGTCCAACTCAAAGTTAATAATGTGCTGAAGAAATCTAGGATACATAAAGAATGTTTCCCTCTGAAGATTCCCTATGAGATTCAGCAGCACAAATCTTGAGTAGTTGAAGCACATGCCTCTCTCCAATCCATGAACTAGGCATCCTAGTTCATATGGGATTTGATCCCATCCCCCAGATTTGTTTAATAGGCAGTGAAGGACAATGTGCAGGAGGAACTTCCTGTTGTAGGAGAAGTTGTATTTGTAGACAGTTGACCTACTCACATGTCCACCATATCCCTTAAGGATGTATATGCTCTTTATATGTGCATTCGGGAGCTCAGTAGGGGCACCTTCATCATAAAGCTCCAGATGCTCCCTCATCAGTTGTTTAGAGATGACCAACTCTTGGCAAGAAATGCGGGATCATATTACACGAACCCCATTCAGGGTTTCGACCTGACTGTTTCCCCAAAATTTAGTCATGTGGTTGAGGTAAACTGTGGGATTAATAGTCAAGGCTGTGTAGTAGGATGATTGGGTGAGGAAGGAGATGATTTCAGAGAAGTTCGCATCTGTTGAAGAATCAAGAAGTGTGACTTGGTTGTGTTGAGGATTTAGGGCCATTGTAAAATTTGAAGGTAAAGCAGTTTGAGTTTGGGTGAATTTGGAAGCAAGGAAACTTTCAGGCTATAAAATTTGTGGTAAGAAGATGAGAGTGAACAGTCAGGATTATTTAAAAGAGGGTGGAATAGCGGTAAAGTGTTGGGATAAGGTGAAATGACGGTTTAGTGGATGAAGTGACAGGGGCGGTAAGGTTTAATTCGGTTAAATAATCTGACATCATTAACAAAATCTTTGCTTTTTACAGTGTGGGGCCAAAGAGATTTCCATTATATAGTAAAACCCCTCTTCCGAATATAAAATATTTCCGAAGGTAATTTGTCTTCCGAAGGCAATTCCTACTTCTGAAGGTAAAAAGTAACTTTCGAGAGTAGAGATTGCTTTCCGAAGGGAGAGACTTTGTAAGCTTCGGAAGTAGATGTGATATGAAATCAATCTCTTCTTTCAAGACTAAAAACTCTTCCGAGAAGAAAATTATCCTTGGAGAAATTTTGCTTCGGAAGATATGAAGATAACTTCCGAGGGTTAATTTCTCTTCGGAAGAGATTTATACTTAGAAAATTTCAGAGAGATCTCTTGTAACATGGCCTAAGTTGTATTGGCATAAGATATTACATATTAAATGGTTTTCAAAAGGTAAGTTAATCAATGTTTATCATCCTAATAGCTGTTATAAGATACTTAAATCTTTGTTCATCAAAAGCTTTAGTTAACAGATCAGCATATTGTTCATCTCAACCAACTATGATTAGCTTAATTAGATTATTCTCATGAATATCTCTAATGAAATGGTACCTGATTTCAATGTGCTTTGTCTTCGAGTGCTTCACCGGATTTTTAGTAATGGAGATAGCACTGTTGTTGTCAATACGGATAGGAGTGCTCATAATGTTGAGTCCATAGTCTAACATCTGGTTCTGAATCAACGGAAACTGAGCACAGCAGCTAGCAGCAACAATGTATTCAGCTTCAAAAGTTAATGTAAAGACACAAGATTGTTTCTTGCATTTCCATGAGATGATCCTTCCACCAAGAAACTAACATCCTCCTCATGTTGATTTCTTGTCAATATTACAGCCACTATAGTCACTGTCAGAGTATCCATGGAGATTAAAATCACAATTTATTGGATACCAGAGACCTATTTTAGGTGCTCCTTTGAGGTATTTGAGGATTCTCTTTGCAGTAGCTTGGTGAGACACCTTTGGAGCAGCCTGATATCTTGCATAGATGCAAGTTGCAAACATAATATGAGGTCTACTCATTGTAAGATACATCAGAGAACCCATAATCGCCCTATACTGATGTTGATTAGTATCCTCCCCCTCAAGGTCAGGGCAAAGATTATGGTTTCTGGGTATGGGTGTCTTGGCTCGCTTGCAATCCTTCATCTAAAATCTTTCTATGATGTCATTGCCATACTTGGATTAATTGATGAAGAAGCCTTCCTTTAATTTCTTCACCTGAATCCAAGGAAAAAGTCCTTTTTTCCCATGGAACTCATCTCAAACTTCTTCTTCATAATGCTTTCAAAGTCCTTACACATTTGGTCATTTGAAGAACCAAATATGATGTCATCAACATAGAGTTAAACAAGCAAAATGTCATTACCGGAATTCCTTATGAATAAAGTCTTGTCAATGGTTCCTCTAGTGTAGCCATTCTTCAGGAGAAACTAAGACAACGTCTCATACCACAACCTTGGTGCTTGGTGCAGCCCATATAGAGCTTTATCCAATTTGCACACGTAGTGAGGATGTTCTGGGTCTTCAAATCCTGGAGGGTGGCACACATACACTTCCCTATCAATATCCCCATATAGAAAGGCACACTTGACATCAAGCCGGTAGACAGTAAAGTTCTTGGAAGCAGCATAAGCAAGGAAGATCCTAACTACCTTAAGTTTTGCATGAGGTGCAAAGACATCAGTGTAATCAATTTCTTCCTCTTGAGTGTATCTTTGAACTACCAGTCTTGCCTTGTTCTTGATGATCAAGCTTCTGTCATCTCTTTTTTTCCTCAACACCCATTTAGTGCCTATTGGTACCTGACCAGATGGTAGCGGACATAGGTTCCAAACCTTCTGTCTTTTGAATTGAAGCAGCTCATCTTGCATTGATTAACCCATGTACTATCCTTCAAGGCATATTCCACCTTCTTGGGTTCCATGTGGGATAAGAAGCAAGAATACAAGCATACATTCCCATGATGAGTCTGCCCTCTTGTTCTTACACCTTCAGAGACTCCCCTATGATGTTCTCAGCTTGATAAGTGTTATGATTTCTAAGATGAGGAATCACTTCTAGTTGAAGAGACAAATCAAGGTTGGACATATTCTCATCAGGAACTGGAACAATTCGTCAAGCTGTTGTTTCAAAGTCATTCAATGATGACTGATTGAATGAGTGAGAAACATCATCAATGGTTGGCTGTAGAGTAGCATCAACAATTGCTTGTTCATTCAAGATCCTACATCCATCAGTTAGGTGTTATGTAGGATCACCTGATGAGTTTTGAGGATCAGTAGGTGATTCACTGGTTGAAGCCTGGATATGGATATGATGTTTGATTTGTGAATAGTAGAAGGTTGATTGGTTGTAGCTCTTGGAGAAGTTGGAAGAGGTCTGGGGAGCTCAAATAGTTGATCATCAGCAGAATCATCAACATCATTTTTAGCACATGTTCCAACTAAAACATTCTCGCAAGAAGGTTTAGAATAGTTTGGAAACAATTCTAAAGAAAATATATGATTAGGCCATTCCCCCTAACACAAGGAGTGTGCTCATTAACCACTATATTCAATGACTCGTCAAATTGTTGATTCTTAATGTTGTATACTCCGTAAACTTTAGAGCTAGAAGAGTATCCAACAAAGATAGCATCATCCGATTTTTTAATAAATTTTGCTAAATTGTCCTTTGTGTTAAGTATGGTACACCTGCTGCCAAAGGACCTAAGAAAGCCAATAAACGGTGGCATCTTGTTCAATAGATCATAAGGGGTCTTTTCACATGGCTTCACTACAAGAACTTTGTTCTGCACATAGCATGTAGTGCTGACTGACTCTGCCCAAAATGTTAATGGTAGTTTAGAATTAGCTAACATAGTTAGAGCAGCCTCAATAAGTGTCCTGTTCCTCCTCTCAGCAACACCATTTTGTTGAGGAGTTCTGGGAGCACTATATTGTCTGTCAATCCGTTTTGAGTTACCTTTTGAGTATATAAGGTGTTAAAAGGTTATTTAAAAATCTAAAAATTTGAACCATTTTAACCCAAAACAAAACCCATAAACAAGGATCATATATATATGTGAAATGAAATGCTATCAAAATGAAAATGGCAAGCATAGGGTGTTCTTAAAACTACCATTCAAGAACAAAATGATGTGGTATGGATGAGAAGAAAAAGATGATGCTTCATGAATGTATAGCCTCCAAAATAGAAGTCCTCAAGATTTTATACTGACCAGCCTTAGCAAACACCTAACTTGTTAGGTAGAAGAACACCAAAAGCTCAAACCCTTCTTCTGGCAGTTCCGAATGTAGCCAAGCCAAAACCCAAATTTTCAGCTTGCAAGAAACGAATTTTCAAGCAAAGGAAAAGAGGAAAAGAACTTGCTTGTGTGTGTGAGAGAGAGATAGATGGAAGAGTGCAAGGGAGAATGAAGTCTTGTAAAAACCAAGACTACAATTTGATTCCCAAGACCCACAATGGGCGGCCGAAATCATGTTTGAAATGGGTTCCCGCATTTCAATTTTTATTAAAAAAGTTACACTCTTAACCCATAAGTTTAAAAAATTTAATCCCCTTTTAATTTTATAACAATAACACACTTTTATCTGTTAATATTTAACTCACTTAAATAATGAAACAAATAATTTCTCATGAACAAATTATCCACATAATGTTGTTCTTTTACAAAACTATAATTTTAGAAAAACGATTTTCTAAATTGGTGTCAATATTTGTTGGTATGATCTCATCAACAAATAAATATTTATTGGTGTTTGTTTAGCTTGTTATTGGGTATGACCTGACTTGGATCATAACGTACTAACCACATTAATCTTGTATATATCTTAGGCATAAAAGATCCAACAGCATCATCATCTAAAGCTAGTACAAGTGGTACAAATACTACATGTACTTTAGATAACAATTCATTTTTTTTGTAAATAAATATTCTTTTTCAAATAAAAACAAACCTAGTGACATGTATGAGACTTACGGTGATGTAGATTCTAAATCGTCTTAATGTAATGAGGAAATACACATACATAAAATACCTACATCATTACATAACAGACCAAGTTTAAAACTATTGGATCTTGTATGCCCAAGACACATACAAGATTGATGTGGTTAGTACGTTATGATCCAAGTCGGGTCATACCCAATAACAAGCTAAATAAACACTAATAAATATTTATTTGTTGATAAGATAAAACAAATAAATATTAATATCAATTTAGAAAATGGGTTTTCTAAAACATTGCTTTTGAAATAGAAAAACATTATATGGATAATAGGTTCTTGATAAATTATTTGTTTTATTATTTAAGTTGGTTAAATAATAACAAATTAAATTGTTTTCAAGTTATAATATTAAAAGAGTTTTAATTTTACAAACTTAAGAGTTAAGGAGTATGAATTTCAAATGGGTATTTTTGACCGCCCCCTTGGATCCCCTCCTTGGGATTCCTTTTGACTGAGTGGTGAGATTGAGATTCTCACTCAGGATTGAATATAATGATTGAGTTGATGATTGCATGGCAGAATCATACAATCAAGAAACATTCAAAGAACAAGAAATACTCATAAATGCTTTTGTATGTATTAATAAAGGTGATTGATTACAATGAATGTTAGGGTTTATCAAGAACATTAATAATGCACCTAGAGAATACAAAATATTCTTGACTGGGTTAGTAAAATTGAGATTCTTACTATGAATCGAATATGGTAATCAAGTCAATGACTAAATGGCGGAAACAAACAATCAAAGAACATTCAATGCAAGAATTATACTCATAAATGCTTTTGTATGTATTAATGAAAGTGATTGATTATGGAGAATAAAAGACAACAAAATATTCTCTATGTCTATAAGCCGTCACCTCATGTACGTGGTTTTCTATTCTATATATAGAGAGATAAGATGCCTTTTACAAAATGACTAAACCACCCCTCACCTATTACATTAAAACTACTCTAAGTCTTGATCCGCATCTTTGCGTGTTCATCCACATAGACAAATGCGGATAAGTTAACTTGATAAGCATTTCTTCACTTGATCATCCACATTAGTATTTTGATCATCCGCATTGGTTAATGCAGATGAACAAATACTTCTGCTCATTTGTTCAGTCATCCGCATTTGTCAAATGCGTATGAGCAAAGTCTTGTCCGCATTGATTCTTGGTCTTTCGCATTTGTCAATGCGAAAGAAGAAATACTTGTCCGTATTTTTTTTATGTCTTCCGCATTGACAAATGCGAAGGACTATACTTGGTTTTTCTTGAGCAGGATCTTCATCGGCATTTCTTCTTAGACTTATGGGATTCCAACAAAGCAATCATCAAATCACCAATTGAATTGGCATGTATGATTCTTTCAGGGTGCAACAATACTCCCCCAAAGGATTATACAACCTATGTTCTTCAATGTTTGGGAGGTGATTGCTGTTGTGAGGATTCTGCTAGGTCTTCTAACGGTGAAGATGGTGCTGCATGTGCTGGATTCAAAATTGCCTTGATCATGTTAACAAAATCTTGAGCATCTGACATTTTATCTCTGCTTAGTACATGAATCTTCATTCTGTTCATGTTGTGAATGGCTTGAAGTGGTAGTTTCTTGAGTGAGATTGGTTCCTAAATGGACATCGTAGAAAGCCCAACCCTATGAATTAGAAAAGCACCATCTACATCAACTTCAAGTTTAACAATGTTGCCCAACTACAGTGGAGTCTTCTTTTTCTTTCTTTTGTCTATTTTGGCAATGATACGATCATAAGCCATTTTCAGCAACTTGATGCACTTTAGGAAGAAGTACATATGTTGCTCTCCTAGTTTATTGTTTATTTCCATGAAGTGTCTAGTATAGATGTAGTGAATGTACGATTCACCAAGCAACCATACTTCATATCCACTAAATAGCCTTATTTTAGCACCCTCCTTTCCTCCCTACTTTCTTTCAATCACCATCTCATAGGTTTTTTCATCATAGTACACATTTGAGATGGGTGTAGAGGAATGAGTACCAGACACCATATTTCTCTTTAAAGATTCTGTTGGTTTCACTTTCAACTTAGGAAACAAAACTTCTTCTACTTGCTTTGTCTTCTTCTTCTGAAGGGGATTAATAAATGACCTATCTTTTCTCATGCATATTGGCTTTAATGATTTTAAATTATCAGTTCTTTTGAACATTCTGAGTATGTTTTCAAATTCATATCTCGTGAACATAGCAGAGTGATTGATCAATTCCAGTTGAGCTAGTTCTTTTAGGTCATGGATCTCTAGGGCATTTACAAGAGCAGAGTACTCTGTAAAGAATTGGACCAACCCAGAGATCCTTTTAACGATAAACATGTTCCAAGTGCTGTCATACTTCTATGCAATTATTTTATTACCTACTTGGCCTTTCGGAGTAGACACACCTCTAATTAACTCAGCAGTAGTTAACCCTTCTTGTAGTTTAAATTGTGAGGGTTCTGCAAACCATTCAGGGTAATTGTGGAGTATAGGAGCCAAAAATTCTTGATCTGTTTGTTTTAGCAGCATGTCTTGAGCAGTTGCTCTTGATCTTGGCTTTTTGCTTATGATTTCTTCTTCCAATTGCTCGAGTTTATCTTTCTTTTCATTAATCATTTGGAGAGTTGCAACCATTAATGAGTTTGTTTTCATATTTCCAAGCTTCTTTCTTCTGAAGCCTTGGCTTGAGAGATAATCCTTCATTTCCTTATGTGACATGCTATAAGGATTAGGAAATAGTGGTTTAGGTGTCGAAGATGATTTCTTCATAGCAGACATTTTGGCTCAACAACCTTTCTGGTGAATGATCTTTCATACTCAGTTTCAAAGGTTGGATCTAGCAGTTTATTGACCTTTTCTTTTTCTTCCTCCATTCCTTCATATGTCATACCAAAGTCTACATCTGGATCATACCCGTGATTGATCAAAAACATTGCTTTTATCATCAGGTCATCAGTTTGAGCTTTTAACACCATTTCCTCAACTTGTTTTTATGTTTTCTTAGGTCTGTCCATTTGAACATCCTTTTCGGCATCATAACCTCCAGCTATCTCTCCTTCTTTCACATCAACAGTAATAGCTTGTTTCTTTAATTGAGCTTTAGCCTGCTCATGTTCTTCAAGAAATTCAGCTATAGCTGCAAAGCTTCGGGGGTGATCTTTCTTATTTTTCTTCACACTCGCTTCTTCAACCATTGGTCTTTAGCCTTTTCAGCTAGATATTTCATCTTCCAGGAGTATGTTTGAAGTTGTGGACTAGTATAGGATTCAGTCTTTTCAATCTCTTCAGGCAATTTTTCAGCCTTGGTTTGTTCTTGATCATCAATTTCTATTTCCTCCTTTTTTGTTTCTTTTTCCTCCTTATCTTTTTCTTTTTCACAAAATTCTCTCATCATTTCTTTTTGTTCCTCACATAGTGCCACAGCAGGTAAAATCTGCATACTTAACTCTTTCTCCAAGGGAACTGGAGATTGAGGGATGATTATAATAGGTTTAGTGTCGTCCTCTGATTATTCACTGAAGGGTTTGTTAGAACACTAAAACATAGTTTAACCTTTTAAACTTTCAGAAAACGCAGCGGAGGTTTAGGATTATAACATGTTAATAATCTGAAAAATACGTGTTCTAAAAGCTGTTTTAAGATGAAAACAAAACCCAATCAATATGATCTTTAATATGTGAATGAACAAGCTATTAGCATAAGTAAATCTACATAAAATCACAGCTTCAATGAGCTGTGATAACTACCTTCTTCCAGCAGCAAAAACGACCAAGGAAGAAAGGTTTGGATGCTCAAATCTTGGCCAAGACTCCAAGGAAGAAGCCCTCAAGTGTGTTTACCCCCAAGCTCCTTGCAGGACACCTTCTTGTTAGGAAGAACACCACCAAAATGAACACAAAATCGTTCTCCAAGAGCTTCAATGCTGCTGCCTTGTTCCGTAACAAGAGAGGGAGAGAAGAAAGATTTTTGGTTCTTGCATGCAACAATGAGATTGTGTGTGAGAGAGATGATAGACAAGACTAGTTAATATGTCTCTTTTCAAGGCAAAAAAAAGGTCCAATAGGATGCAAAGGGGAAACGGCAAAGGGGGGTTTAAAATTGGCTTCCCTCCTAGAACTTCACACATTAAAAGGTTAACTAGTCTTATCCTTAGAAAATACAATTAACCTTTTATTTGTATTGTCCATACACTCCCTTTTATTATATGTGATGTTATCCAACTTACTTAAATAACATTACAAATAATATCATTGAACAAAATATCCTAATAAGTTGTTCCATCTCATATGCAACTTATTTAGAAAACTCATTTTCTAAATTGGTGTAAATATTTAATTGCCTGATCATATCATCAATTAAATATTAATTGGTGTCTGCTAAGCTTGTTATTGGGTATTACCCGACTTGGATCAAACGTACTAACCACATCAATATTCTAAGTGTCTTTGGCACATAGAATCCTTCAATCTCCCACTTGCCCAAGATTCATAGAAGATTGATGCAAGCAGTAATGATGGGTTTGAAAGAACACTAAAACATAGTATAACCTTTTAATCTTTTCAGAAAACGCAGCGGATGTATAGGATTATAACAAGTTTATAATCTGAAATTTTCGTGTTCTAAGTGTGGTTTTAAGATGGAAAACAAAACCCAAATCAATAGGGATCTTAAATATATGAATGGACAAGCTATGAACAAACGTTAATGTACATAAAATCACAGCCATATGAGGCTGTGAATGGCTACCTTTCTCCACCAGAAAAAATCGACTTAGAGAGTGTTTTGGATGCTTGAATCGACCAAGAACTCATGTAGAGATCCTCAAGCTTCGTATACCCCAAGCACTATTACAAAACACCTTGTATGCTAGGATTGAACACCAAAATCAAGCTGCTAGAGCACCTTCTTTCTACTGATTTCCGAAACTAGAGAGGGGAGAAAGAGAGAGAGAGCTTTTGCATGTATATCTTTTAAATGGCTGGACCAAGAGCAAAATTATAAGACCCCTTAATTGTGTGTATCAATTCAACAAAGTGGTCCAATAGGAACACAATAAGGGGGTGGGCCAAAAGGCTTTGAAAATGGGTTTCCCCCCCTTTTAAAATTAGACACATACAATGTTACATGGTCTTATAACTTGGTACTCTTAGTAAATGTATACAACTAACCAATTAATTGTATAACATATGTAGCCATTTTAATTTGTAATGTCATCTAACTAATATAAAACATTACAAATAATATATTGAACAAAATATCCTAATAAATTGTTCCATGTCATATGCAACTTGTTTAGAAAACCCATTTTCTAAATTGGTGTTAATATTTTATTGCATGATCACATCATCAATTAAATATTATTTGTGTTTGCTAAGCTTGCTATTGGGTATAACCCGACTTGGATCATGACGTACTAACCACATCAATATTCTAAGTGTCTTGGGCACACAGAATCCTACAATCTCCCACTTGCCCAAGATTCATAGAAGATTGATGCAAGCAGTAAATACCGCCTAACAACGGTTTACTACCCTTAATACACATGACTTATAGCCATTCAATAACATCATCCCTTTCAAGTGCCCTACTTGAAAAGATTTAGGTGAATTAATCATTTATCCTTTTGTTACAGATGTCATGTTAAATCCAAGGACACAGAATGATCATTCCTTGTTGATTTAACTTGATCAGGCCTTAGACATCTAACTCTCAACGAATAAGAGGAACAAATTCCATCTTGACTACATACGTTTCTCACAAACACCTCGTGTTATACCTGAACATATCCTTATGTACTGTCCACTATTTCAGGACAGTGAAGAATAGGCTCAAGGTGTAATACTTGGTGAATATCAAAACCCAATATATATCTCAGGTCGGAGGATACCAAATGATATTCGCCTTTACTCAAAATTACTTATGATCAATCAATAAGATTCCATGTAGTAAAATTTGAGATGCGGGTTAGTCCAATATTTGTATCCCACAAATATCTATGAACCTTGGTAGCAACCCATTGCTCTATATTCATCCTTATGAATATCAACCAATCCAAGTTCATAATAGTCTTACCTTCAAACTTGTTCCCACAAGTGTGAACGACTACGGATATTTAGAGTAAACATTTTACTCATGGATTAAACATGCAAAATTGGAATATTATTTGAAGCATTATAACCAAATAATTTTATTCAAATAATAGAAAGTTCCACATATCCAAATACAAAATTTATAGATCAAATCCAATCACTAGTATATCGAAGTCCCATGGCACAAGTATGACATTCATGCTTTGCCTTTTCAAGGAGCTTCGTGAGAGGATCCGCAACGTTTTGATCCGTGTGAACTTTGCGAATACATATCTTTCTTTTTTCAACTTCATCTCGTATGTAGTTGAATCTCCGCTCAATATGCCTAGTCTTTTGATGAGCACGGGGTTCCTTGATTTGTGCAATCGCACCCTCGTTATCACAAAAGATCTCTAGGGGGTCCTGAATGGAGGGGACAACCCCTAGATCGGCAATGAATTTCTTTAACCATGCAGCTTCTTGAGCTGCCAATGAGGCGGCGACATATTCTGATTCTGTAGTTGATAGAGCCACCACATCCTGCTTGGAGCTTTTCCAAGAGACAGCTCCTCCATTCAGAATGAAAATGTATCCCGATTGTGATCGTGAATCGTCACGATCGGTTTGGAAACTTGCATCCGTGTAACCTTTTACAACGAGTTCCTCGTCACCAGATCCATAGATCAGGAACATATCTTTTGTCCTCCTTAGGTACTTAAGTATGTTCTTAACAGCCATCCAATGACTGTTTCCAGGATTTTGCTGGTAACGGCTTGTCATGCATAAGGCGGATGACACGTCTGGTCGAGTGCATATCATTGCATACATGATGGATCCTATAGCAGATGCGTATGGGATTGCCTTCATTTTGTCTTGCTCATCCTTTGAGCTTGGACATTGAGTCGTACTCAACATCGTTCCTCTTTGAATAGGTACGGTACCTTTCTTAGAGTTTTCCATCTTGAACCTTTTCAAGATTTTATCAATATATGCACTTTGATTCAAACCAATCAACCGCCTTGATCTATCCCTATAGATCTTTATTCCCAGAATATAGGCGGCTTCACCAAGATCCTTAATGGAAAAACAACTTCCAAGCCAGGTTTTTACACCTTCCAAGGTTGGAATGTCATTTCCAAATAGCAGTATGTCATCAACATACAATACTAGGAAAGTTATTGTGCTCCCACTAGCCTTCTTATACACACAAGCCTCATCAGCGTTTTTGATGAAACCAAATTTCTTTACTTCCTCATCAAAACGGTGATTCCAGCTTCTCGATGCTTGTTTTAATCCATAGATTGATTTCTTTAACTTGCATACTTTATTAGGATGTATTGGATCGACAAAACCTTCAGGCTGAACCATATAGACATCTTCCTCAAGATATCCATTTAGGAAAGCGGTTTTGACATCCATTTGCCAAATCTCATAATCATAATGAGCAGCTATGGCAAACAATATCCTTATAGACTTTAGCATCGCAACAGGTGAGAAGGTTTCATCATAATCAACCCCTTGAGTTTGAGTGAAACCTTTTGCTACAAGTCTAGCTTTATAAGTATCCAAGTTTCCATGCATATCGGTTTTCTTCTTGAAAACCCACTTACTTCCAACTATCTTGGAGTTAAGAGGTGGTACAACCAAGTCCCATACTTGATTGTCATACATGGATTGCATCTCAACGTTCATGGCTTCAAGCCATTTGTCACAATCGTTGTTGGACATTGCATCATGGTATGTGGTTGGTTCATCAGAATCTATCACATAGCATCCATCCATGAAAAATCCATATCTTTCAGGTGGATTACTAGTTCTACCACTTCTGCGAACGTGTTGTGTGTATTGATCAACCACTTGATCATCCTCAACATCCTTATGTTGAGTGCTAGTTTCAACCAAACGTGCATCGGGCTGTGGTTCTTGATCTTCCTCAAGATCCACTGTTCTACTGCTAGCTCCTTCCATAAGGAACTTTGCTTCTAAGAACTCACCCTTTCTGGCAACAAACACCTTTTGTTCAATTGGATCATAGAAATATACCATAGAATCTCTAGGATATCCAATAAAGATACACTTGGTGGATCGGACATCCAATTTGTTTAGGGTGGGAGTCTTAACATAAGCCTCACATCCCCAAACCCTTAAGTACGATAGGGATGGAACTCTTCCATGCCATATCTCAAAAGGTGTCCTTTCTACCTTTTTGGTTGGGGCCATATTTAGAATACGGGCCGCGGAGAGCAGAGCGAAACCCCAAAATGATAGAGGTAATGTGCTTCTAGCCATCATAGATCGGACCATATCCAATAAGGTTCGATTCCTCCTCTCAGACACACCATTATGTTGTGGTGTTCCAGGTGGAGTGAGTTGTGAGACATCCCGCAACTCCTAAGATGATTTTGAAAGGTATCACTTAGGTATTCACCTCCTCTATCGGTACGAAGAATTTTATTGACTTGTTGAGTTGATTTTCTACTTCATTTTTGAAGATTTTGAACATTTCAAAAGCTTCGTCTTTGTGCCTTAACAAGTACATACCCATAGCGACTATAATCGTCAGTAAAGGTAATGAAGTATCTTTCACCATTCCTAGTCATTGGCTTAAAAGGACCACATACATCCGAATGTATGATTCCTAATAAATCTTTTGCCCTTTCGGTAGTTCCATTAAAGGGTGCCTTAGTCATCTTACCTTGTAAACAAGACTCACAAACATCAAATGAATCACATTCATTTGTTTTTAAAAGACCATTCTTTTGAAGTGTTTGTAAACGTTTCTTGTTTATATGACCAAGACGACAATGCCAAAGATAGGTATCACTTAAGTCCAACTTGAGTTTCTTGGTGTTACTTTGGTACAATGAACTATTTAAAGTATTTTCATGAACCAATTCATAAATACCATTAATTGGAATAGCTTTAAAATAGAACATACCATTTAAAGAAACATGAATATCATTTTCAATAAAAGATAATACATAATCATAATGTCTTAATTGGGATACAGAAATAATGTTCCTAGTCAAACTAGGAGCATACAAAACATTCTTCAAAATAACTTCCAAACCACTTGGAAGTCTCAGGATGTAGTCTCCACGAGCTTCAACTAAGACTTTAGTTCCATTTCCCATGAAGAGGCTAACATCCCCATGTTTGAAGTCCCTACTTCTTATGAACCCCTGCAACAAATTGCAAATGTGAGTTCCACATCCGGTATCCAATACCCATGTGTTAGAAGATGTAACATTAAGATCAATATGAATCATGTATATCGTACCTGAGGTCTGCCCGGCATCCCTCTTGGCTTTCAACTCTTGGAGATGGACAGGACAATTCCTTGCCCAATGTCCAATCTCCCCACACTTGAAGCATGGGTCATTTGTAGCAACCTTTTGCTTCTTCTCTTGTGGTTTGGGTGGCACCCTTGCCACCCCTTTCCTTTTCCCCAAGCGGGTCCCTTACCCTTGGCAACCTTTGCCTTGGGTGCGGGACGAGGCCTTTTGTTGTTCCCACCTTCATTAATGGTGAGAACGGGTAAAACCCTTTTACCCATGGCCGCCTCGGCCGTTTTGAGCATTGAGTGAAGCTCACCAATGCTTTTATCCCAAGCATTCATGTGTAGTTCAACACGAATGTCTCGAACCTTTTGGTAAGGCCATTGAGGATCAAATCCGTGGCCAATTCCTTCGAGACGGGACAATTAAGCCTCTCGAGGCGGTCAATGTGACTTTTCATCTTAAGTACATAAGATGAAACAGATGATTGTCGTCCATACGACATGCATGGAGCGCTCGAACCGTTTCGAAGCGCTCAACCCTTGCTGTTGTTGGAACGTTTCCTTCAGCTGGGTTATCATGTCGTAAGCTCCGTGATGTTCATACTCCTTTTGGAGATCCGGAGTCATGCTCGCTAGCATGAGACAAGACACTTGGACGGAGTCCTCAGTGTATTTCAGCCAATCGTTAAAGGCCTCCTCATCATCCTCGTTAGGTTGATCGGGGACAGGGTCGTCTAAAACATACGATCGTCTCTCTTGCTTGAGAACAATTCTCAAGTTTCGATACCAATCGATGAAGTTGTTATGGTTTAGACGTTCCTTTTGGAGGATCGCTCGTAGGGATTGGTTGGACGCGGATGAGTTATCGGAATTATCATTATTAGAGGCCATCTACAAAATTTAACAAAGTTTTATTTAGTATTTTCGATATTGTAATTTTAATAACAAATGTCTTACGAGACTTTTCATATTAAAATCTAGAACCCAATATTACATTTAAATTGTGGTTAGGTGACCTTTATCCCACGTTTTAAATTAATAAGGTGGTCAACGTTTGACGATTGCAACCATTTGCAACTTCTAGAGGTATGGGATCGACTCTTGAACATCATATGTAAAGTCGGCATGAAAATCCCATCAACACCATTTGGAAACCACATTGTAGGTGATCCATTTAACATGGTTTGCAAATCAAGACATCCTACTTACACCCACGTGTGAGTTTGCCAAAACAAATGGTTAGGTGACCTTTATCCCATAAGTAAGGCATTCTCACCTCAAATCACAAGTTCCCTCAAAATGGTTGGGTGATCTTTATCCCACTAAGAGTTCCCAAGTGACTCAAGTGTTGTGTAAAAGGACGGTGTTGATCTCGTTTAAAAAATTTTTAGAGATTTCTTAATTCTAGTTTAGAAAACTCTATGTACTTGTATTTGTATGCTTTCAAATACAAGATACCCTATGGTCCTTTGATTAAAACCAATTTTAATCTTTAAAATCATTAAACCATTTTAATAACTTTTATTAACTTTAAAGAACCAACATTTTCAGCTTGTTAAGATTGTTAGTTAGTTTGCTTAGAATATCCAAATATCACCAAACAATCAAGACAACAAACAATCAACCAAGCATAAACATTAACAATCATATGTGCATAACCATAGCCCTTATGTTGACAACACTTGTTTGCCATCACAAGTGTTGTCTATGGTCTTTCTAAGGGTCAAACATATCATAAAGGTTCCATGAACCTCCCACTAGAAACCACATCCAAATGCTCCATGTTTCTTGTGTCTTTGTGTCCATCTTTGGGTCTTGATCTTGTACATCTTCCTTTTACAAAATTGTATCCTAATACATTTTTCTAGTAAAGGAAATGAACCTAATCTATTATTACATAACCAAATGAATGAATAATTACAACCCAAATGAATAAACACAAATATTACAACCAAATTGAATGAATAAACAACCACTTGAAACATCCAAACAACACAAGGCCACAAGCTAGGTTATGCACTTTAACAACCAATGATCATATCATGTATTCAAATAATGAAAACCCATTTAAAACCCCAAATTTCAGCCAACATAAACTGAAATTTTGGGTTTTAATCATTGTCCAAACAACCAACATTTCAACATACATATCTTTCAAGGTTTAATCACAAGCATGTGTAATGTAACCTTGAAAGTTGGGGATTTCAACAAGATATAATGTACCAGCCCAAAACAGCCTATAACATATCTAATATCATCTTTTAAACCAATTTCAAAAGATGAATCAAGCAAGCCATCCATATAACCGGCTCTTGATGCCATTGATGGGTTTGAAAGAACACTAAAACATAGTATAACCTTTTAATCTTTTCAGAAAACGCAGCGGATGTATAGGATTATAACAAGTTTATAATCTGAAATTTTCGTGTTCTAAGTGTGGTTTTAAGATGGAAAACAAAACCCAAATCAATAGGGATCTTAAATATATGAATGGACAAGCTATGAACAAACGTTAATGTACATAAAATCACAGCCATATGAGGCTGTGAATGGCTACCTTTCTCCAGCAGAAAAAATCGACTTAGAGGAGTGTTTTGGATGCTTGAATCGACCAAGAACTCAATGTAGAGATCCTCAAGCTTCGTATACCCCAAGCACTATTACAAAACACCTTGTATGCTAGGATTGAACACCAAAATCAAGCTGCTAGAGCACTTCTTTCTGCCTGATTTCCGAAACTAGAGAGGGGAGAAGAGAGAGAGAGCTTTTGCATGTATCTTTTAAATGGCTGGACCAAGAGCAAAATTATAAGACCCCTTAATTGTGTGTATCAATTCAACAAAGTGGTCCAATAGGAACACAATAAGGGGGCGGCCAAAAGGCTTTGAAAATGGGTTTCCCCCCCTTTTAAAATTAGACACATTACAATGTTACATGGTCTTATAACTTGGTACTCTTAGTAAATGTATACAACTAACCAATTAATTGTATAACATATGTAGCCATTTTAATTTGTAATGTCATCTAACTAATATAAATAACATTACAAATAATATAATTGAACAAAATATCCTAATAAATTGTTCCATGTCATATGCAACTTTTTTAGAAAACCCATTTTCTAAATTGGTGTTAATATTTTATTGCATGATCACATCATCAATTAAATATTATTTGGTGTTTGCTAAGCTTGCTATTGGGTATAACCCGACTTGGATCATGACGTACTAACCACATCAATATTCTAAGTGTCTTGGGCACACAGAATCCTACAGTAAATACCGCCTAACAACGGTTTATACCCTTAATACGCATGACTTATAGCCATTCAATAACATCATCCCTTTCACGTACCCTACTTGAAATGATTTAGGTGAATCAATCATGTATCCTTTTGTTACAGATGTCATGTTAAATCCAAGGACACAGAATGATCATTCCTTGTTGATTTAACTTAATCAGGCCTTAGACATCTAACTCTCAACGAATAAGAGGAACAAATTCCATCTTGACTACATACGTTTCTAAAAAACACCTCGTGTCATGCCTGAACATACCCTTATGCACTGTCCATTATTTCAGGACAGTGAAGAATAAGCTCAAGGTATAACACTTGGTGAATATCAAAACCCAATATGTATCTCAGGTCTGAGGATACCAAATGATATTCGCCTTTACTCAAATTTACTTATGATCAATCAAAAGGATTCCATGTAGTGAAATTTGAGATGCGGGTTAGTCCAATATTTGTATCCCACAAATATCTATGAACCTGGGTGGCAACCCATTGCCTTATATTCATCCTTATGAATATCAACCAATCCAAGTTCATAATAATCTTACCCTCACACTTGTTCCCACAAGCATGAACGATTATGGACATTCAAAGTAAACAATTTACTTATGGATTAAACATGCTAAATCGGAACATTAATTGAAATATTATAACCAAATAATTTTATTCAAATAATAAAGAGTTCCTCATATCCAAATATAAAATTTATAGATCAAATCCAATCATTAGAATATCGAAGTCCCATGGCACAAGTATGACCTTCATGCTTTGCCTTTTCAAGGAGCTTCGTGAGAGGATCCGCAATGTTCTGATCCGCGTGAACTTTGCCAATACATATCTTTCCCTTTTCAACTTCATCTCGTATGTAGTTGAATCTCCGCTCAATATGCCTAGTCTTTTGATGAGCACGAGGTTCCTTGATTTGAGCAATCGCACCCTCGTTATCACAAAAGATCTCTAGGGGGTCCTGAATGGAAGGGACAACCCCCAGATCGGCAATGAATTTCTTTAACCATGCAGCTTCTTGAGCTGCCAATGAGGCGGCGACGTATTCTGATTCTGTAGTTGATAGAGCCACCACATCCTGTTTGGAGCTTTTCCAAGAGACTGCTCCTCCATTCAGAAGTTGTTATGATTTAGACGTTCCTTTTGGAGGATCGCTCGTAATGATTGGTTGGACGCGGATGAGTTATCATGATTTTCATTATTTGTGGCCATCTACAAAATTTAACAAAGATCTATTTTAGTATTTTCGATATTGTTAGTTTTTAATAATTAATGCCTTTTAAGGACATTTTAATATTAAAGTCTAGAACCCAACATTAAATTTAAATTGTGGTTAGGTGACCTTTATCCCACAATTTAAATTAATAAGGCGGTCAACGTTTGACGATTGCAACCAATTGCAATTTCTAGAAATATGGGATCGACAAACATCATATGTAAAGTCGGCATGTTAATCCCATCAACACCATTTGGAAACCACACCGTAGGTGATCCATTTGGCATGGTTTGCAAATCAAGATACCCTACTTACACCTACGTGTGAGTTTGCTAAAATAAGTGGTTAGGTGACCTTTATCCCACAAATAAGGCATTCTCACCTCAAGTCACAAGTTCCCTCAAAATGGTTAGGTGACCTTTATCCCACTAAGAGTTCCCAAGTGACTCAAGTGTTGTGTAAAAGGACGGTGTTGATCTTGTTTGTAAAAAAGGTTTAGAGGTTTCAAAATCTAGTTCAGAAAACTCTATGTACTTGCATTTGCATGCTTTCAAATACAAGGTACCCTATGGTTCTTTGATTAAAACCTATTTTAATCTTTAAAATCATTAAATCATTTTAATAACCTTTTATTAACTTTTAAGAAACATCAATTTTCAGCTTGTTAAGTTTGTAAATGAGTTTGTTATGAATATCCAAATATCAACCAAACAATCAAACAACAAACATTCAACCAGCATAAACATAAACAACCATATGTGCATATGTGCATAACCATAGCATCTAAAGTGGTCCACACTTGTTTGCCATCACAAGTGTGGTCCATAGGACATTCCTAAGGGTCACAACAAAGCATATAGAAAGCTTCCAAAAGCCTCCACTTGAAACCGCATCCAAAAAGCTCCATGTTTCTTTCATGACCTTCCTTTGTGCTTCCAATGTGTATGTCTTCATATTACAAGATATAAAGTCCTAATACAAGATATCTAGTAAACTGAAAATACACCTAATCTATTTATTACAACCCAATAATAAATAAATTACATTTGAAACAAAGCACAAACAAAAAATAATACAACCCAATTGAATGAATGAATACAACCATCACAAACATCCAAACAATCACAAGGTCAATGGCTAGGTTATGCACTAAAACAAGCATCTATCATATCATCCAAAATATAATGAAAACCCCACTTAAAATCACGAAATTTCAGCCAACATAAACTGAAATTTCGGGTTTTATTTTGTCCAAACAAAACAAATAACAAACATGTATATCTTTCAAAGTTTAATCACAAGCATGTGTGATATGACTTTGAAAGATTGGGGTTTCATATCATATGAACTTAGCAGCCCAAAATCAGCCTATACTAAGCTTATTATCATCCTTTAAAACCAATTTTAAAGACAAAACAAGCAAGTCATCCACATAACCGGCTCTTGATGCCATTGAAGGGTTTGTTAGAACACTAAAACATAGTTTAACCTTTTAAACTTTCAGAAAACGCAGCGGAGGTTTAGGATTATAACATGTTAATAATCTGAAAAATACGTGTTCTAAATTCTGTTTTAAGATGAAAACAAAACCCAAATCAATAGGATCTTTAATATGTGAATGAACAAGCTATTAGCATAAGTAAATCTACATAAAATCACAGCTTCAATGAGCTGTGATAACTACCTTCTTCCAGCAGCAAAAACGACCAAGGAAGAAAGGTTTGGATGCTCAAATCTTGGCCAAGACTCCAAGGAAGAAACCCTCAAGTGTGTTTACCCCCAAGCTCCTTGCAGGACACCTTCTTGTTAGGAAGAACACCACCAAAATGAACACAAAATCGTTCTCCAAGAGCTTCAATGCTGCTGCCTTGTTCCGTAACAAGAGAGGGAGAGAAGAAAGATTTTTGGTTCTTGCATGCAATAATTAGATTGTGTGTGAGAGAGATGATAGACAAGACTAGGTAATATGTCTCTTTTCAAGGCAAAAAAAGGTCCAATAGGATGCAAAGGGGAAACGGCCAAGGGGGGTTTAAAATTGGCTTCCCTCCTAAAACTTCACACATTAAAAGGTTAACTAGTCTTATCCTTAGAAAATACAATTAACCTTTTATTTGTATTGTCCATACACTCCCTTTTATTAATATGTGATGTTATCCAACTTACTTAAATAACATTACAAATAATATCATTGAACAAAATATCATAATAAGTTGTTCCATCTCATATGCAACTTATTTAGAAAACCCATTTTCTAAATTGGTGTAAATATTTAATTGCATGATAATATCATCAATTAAATATTAATTGGTGTTTGCTAAGCTTGTTATTGGGTATTACCCGACATGGATCATAACGTACTAACCACATCAATATTATAAGTGTCTTGGGCACATAGAATCCTTCATTCACAAACTCCCAAAATTCATCATCTATACTGAATTCTTCAGAGGTAAAGCTATCTAGAGCACTGCTTAGTTCTTCAAATTCCGCATTCTCAGTTTGAGTAGCCTCTAATTGCCCAGAATAAATCATAATTTGTAAACTTGGTTCCTCAATCTTTGTTTTGCTTGCATCTTGTCCTTGTTCATCATTCTCAGAGGAAGATTGTTTCTCATCATCAATAACTCTTTCTTCATCATTTTTGTTTTCTCCGGCCACAACACTTCTTTGAATTTCAATTAACATTTCAAGTTCAGAGATCCTTTTATTTTGACTTTCAACTTGACTTTAAAGATTGGAGATGATCTTTTCTTGTTCTTCAATAATATCTTCTTGCTCTTCCATTGCTATAGTTTGAATGGCAGGTGTATCAATATGGCCACTTACTTCTTCTCTAGAATGGTTAAGAGTTGCTCTTTAGTATTCAATCTCTTTCTCTTTCTCTTCCTTTCCAACTTCATATTTTTCTTTTAACTGTTTTAGCTCATGCTCCTTTTCGTCCAATTCTAGAATTCTATCATCAATAGTTGTGGTATCTGGTTATGGAGATGGTTGAGGTGTTGGTTGTGGTATTGTTTGTGGTGTTGGTTGTGAAGATGGTTGTGTAGTTGGTTGTGGAGTAGGTTGTGGAGAAGATACAAATGGTGATGCATAATCCTGAATTTCACGTCCATTGTGAGAATGACCCCTGCCATCCTGGGGTGACACTGACCTTTGTCTATTAACACCATCAGCTTGCTCATCAGCAGCTTGTTCATCATTATGATCTTGAGCATCTTGTTCTTCTCCTTGTTCTTCTCCTTGTTCTTCTTGATTGATGTGTTAAAGCATCCAATGAAGAAGAGGTGAGTGAGCTCCACTCTAAAAATTCTTGGATCCTTCTTCTTAAAGTACTTGTATGATCTTGCATCATAATGAGGAATATCAAGCGCTGGTCCCTCAGTAGCAAGATCTAGAAATGCTTCATTTATGAGGCACTCAATGAATCTCAGATACATCAAGAACTTGTATCTTCTCCCCTCTTGTATGTTTGAAATAAGTCTATTAAATACATAGGCAGACATGTTGAATGGTTTGTTTGTACAGAGAGCACAAATTGCTAAGGAAGTGGAGATTGGAATATCATTCCATCCTGTTTTTCACTCGGAAAAGCAGTGCTAAAACATGTGGATTAGAAATCTCCAAGGCAAATCAACTAATCCTTTTACAATTTGTTTAGCTTCAAATCCGCCTTCATAACCAATCTCAGCAAAGAATATGGTTATTTCAACATCATCCAACTCTAGTTGTGCATGAGCATCATCACCAAAATGCAAGCATCTTCTTACAGGATCTTTAGAGATGCTCAGAGTATGATCATTGTCAATTCTTCCAGATAAAGTTCTAACACCATGTGCTTCAATTACTTCAGCTGAATTCCAGAAAGACCTTATGAGGTTCTCATAGATGGTCGGTCTAACAATGATAGCATAAGATACCCTTATTGTAGAGATGAATCTGATAATATCTCTAAGTCCCTCAACTTCTGGCACATCAGGGTTTAAATAACCACTGACATGTATGTCAGTTTTGATGAGGTCTCATGTGTACTGTTTATCAGTTTGACTTTTAATGGTCAAAGATGAATGTTTGACATTATTGTATCATTGTTGTCACATCAAATGGTGAATTTGTGGTTCAACAATCACAGTTTCTATGTTTGGACCATTTATTAGATGTTATTTCATTGATTTATTACACATTTTCATTTTTCATCATGCTCTTTTCTTACGACAATCATGGCTATAAAGGTTTTCATGATGAGTAAAATTCCTATAAGTTTGCACGTTCATTGAAGTAAAAAATGTGTATTATATCACATCAATAAATTGATTTGGTGTTCTTCATTATTATTTGGTTCTTTGTTTGATTTAGGTTTAACAGTCCAAAAGTTAGGTCTTGATGAAATTTTTGGAACTTTCAGCTTGTTTTTGATGTAATTGTAGTTTCAGAATCGATAACAAGAATTGGTTGAGTAGAATCACACATAATCTTTGGTTGTTTATGATGAAGATGATCGAAGAGGGTGTACTGTGTATTTGCACTAGTCTCACTATAAGGTCTCTCAAATTTGAAAAGTATTAAATGACCTATTTGAATTCCTTTAAAGAGTCAAATAAGGCTTTTACAAGATTTTACAAGTTATATAGCCAATGCGGTCACCACTGTAGCAAATGCAGACGTGTAAATTTTCAATCTTTAGGTCACCCATATTTGTGTATTGTTGCAAATGTGGAGGTTAAAATTTTATAAATTGACTGTCTGCATTTGTGTATTGATACAAATATGGAAGGTAAAATTTGAGTAACTTTAACCATTCGCATTTGTACTGTCGTAAATACGGATATAAACTGCATTTGTGATTTAATTCATCTGCATTAACACACTGTAGCAAATGCAGTAGTGTTGTTACTTTAGTTTCATTCTATCTGTAATCGTGCAATGTGGCAAGTGCAAAAGAACAAAGTCAATCAGCATTTGTGTAACTGCACCAAATGCGGTTGACAACAGTTGTTCAGCATTGCACTGTAGCAAATGCGAAAAGGATATGTTCATCAGCATTTTTCTACTATAGCAAATGCGGTTCACAAAACTTATTCAGCTTTGCTCACTGTAGTAAATACGAATAAACAAAGTTCATCAGCATTTGTCTACTGTAGCAAATGCGGCTGATCAAATTTAGTCGGCATTTGCTGACTGTAGCAAATGCGGTAGAATAAAATCCACATTTACTTCTTTACATAGTAATGCGGTAGAGTACAATCTTTGTTCGCAGTAGTTTCAGTTTGAAATAAAGAGTTAGTTGCACTGGTTATATGCTTAGGTTACCTTCACCCGCATTAACCAATGCACTTACCTGCATTAGCATTGAACTTAGTCAAAAGTTAATGTGTCTGACTTGGTTTTTCATATTATGAAGAAATGTCCTTGATTTTTCTTATGAAGTTGTTGACTGTTGAGATTGTCAATTCTTGCTTGGATTGACTTGTATGTCATAAGTGATACAAACTTCCCAATTTTGACTAATCTTGGACTTTTCATGCTTCCAAGAATCTGCATTGACTGAGATACTATGGTATAACTTTTGCAACAACACCAGTATTTTATTTTGTTTTGTTTTTATTATTTAAGAGAATACTTTAATCAAGAAAAGAGAATTTATACAGACTTACTCAAAAATTTTAAATTACTCCCCGAAAGTTTATATACACATGTGAAAAGAAACTTTAAAGATTTAAAACCTTTTGAATATTATTTTGATTTTTGACAATGAAGATAAGTATACCTTTTGTTGGGATCATATCAATCTTGCATTACACATGTGCATTGTTATATAATTTTGACATGTTTATGAACTTGAAGATTGAAGGTATGTTTGTCTTCATAAACCATGACCTGGTTGATATTTATCATGTTTTTGGTTGATTTAATTTTCAATATGTACCTCACATAGAAGCATGGAATGCTCAACCATCCTTGTACAATGCATGGTAGAACTTTTTCACTGCTTTTCTTACCAGGTCACTTAAGTTATGAGATCTTATTTTCACTGATCCTTATTGGGATTCTTTTACTTTGATCCTTCATGATGATTCACATTGGGATTCTTTTCACTTCACTTTGGAAGGTGATCCATTATAGAATTATTTTGTTCATTCACTTGGAATGTATTGCTTTTGTTGATTCATCCAATTTTGGATGTGTTCCTTATTGGGAATCTTTTGGATTATAACATCTGCACTATGTGAACATTTAATGAGACATGATGTGGTGAAAGAGATTCATAACGTATCATTACCTGGTGTGTTTAGGTTACTACACACACATGCATTCAGATAAGTCAATACATACTTGTACTTTGTGATGAGTGTTTCACTATTAAATAAGTCTTTAATTCATCACTGGATGTATCTTTTCTTCCAAGTTGGCCTACCAACATATCTGGTAAGTCATTTTAGTCATTCATATTTTCAAATTAAGCACAATGAATGATATCACAACTGTAATTATATCATTCCTAAAGATTCTATTCTTCATCAAAATTGATTTCTTTTTGTGGATTTCTAATGTTTCTAATCTTTTTGATGTTTTTACTCAAGGTAATCATGCCAATTGACTGAACCAGGAATTCATAGCTACTAGGTTCAAATGCCTTGGTAAATAAAAGAGCTAATTGATTTTTAGTTGGTACTTGAATCGATTTGATTAACCCCTTTTCAGCACAATCTCTTAAAAAGTGATATCTAATTTCAATATATTTTGTTTTTGAGTGTTGAACTGGATTATTTGTTATGAAAACACTGCTGTGTTGTCAATGTAAATTGGTGTGTGCAAGAAGTTAAAACCATAATCAAGCATCAGGTTTTGAATCCATAGTACTTGAGAGCAATAAGCTGATGCTGCAATATACTCAGCTTCTGCTATGGACACACGTACATTTGTCTGCTTTTTGCATTGCCAAGATACTAGTCTGGGACCAAGAAATTGACAACTGCCAGAGGTGGATTTTCTGTTGAAGTTGCATCCTCCATAATCACTTCCTGTGAAGGCATAGAGATTCAATTCTCCTTCCTTTGGTTACCATAACCAAGAGCTGGTTTGCCCTTCAGATATCTAAATATCCTCTTGACTGCATCCACATGTGATTCTTTTGGATGAGCTTGATATCTGGCACACACACAAACACCAAACATAATGTCTGGCCTACTTGCTATTAAATACATAAGTGAACCGATCCTTGATCGATAGTGAGTCTGATCCACTGGTTTGCCTTTAGGATCAGGTCCAATCTTCACTTTAGTATCCATAGTACTTCTCATAGACTGACAGTAAGCAAAGTGGAATTTCTTCAACATGGTTTCCTCGTATTTTGATTCATTAATGAAGATTCCATCTGTTGTCTGTTGGACTTGCACCCCTAAAAACAAAGTAACTTCCCCCATACCACTCATTTGAAATTTTGAATGCATAAGGTCTTCAAGTTCTTTGCAGAGCTGCTTGTTTGTTCAGCCAAAAATAATATCATCCACATAAATCTAGACTAGCAGCATGTCTTTTCCTCTTATTCTTCTCAAGAGAGTCTAATCGATCTTTCCTCTTTCATATCCATGTTCAAGAATAAAAGATGATAGTGTCTCTGTAAGGATTCCTTAAGTCTGATGCAACCCAAAACATCCAAAGTGTCTTAGCAACATGCACTAAGTACTGAAGTGAAGAATGCTTCGGAAGTTTTACACAATGCATTAGAAAATACTGTAAGTGTAAAATCTTCCGAAGCCAAGACCAATATCTTCCGAAGCCAAACATGAAGTCTTCCGAAGCTTCATCCTATGAAGACAGATTTCTTCTGAAGACTTTTAGTACACATGCTTTATCCGATGTACTGTTCCATAAAGCACCTTTTCCTCTGCGTCTCTGTAAAGTCACCAACTCACATGAGTTGGTGAAAAGGTCCTTGCTTTTGGTAACTGCACATTGAGGTCTTGAGTCTGAAACTTTCCACTTTATGTACTTTATCCTTTTTGTAATGTATAAGGATGTGAGCGATGGCATGTCATAGTCACAAGGTCAAAAGGCAGATATGCCTTTTGATCCTACAATTGATTTTGTTAGTGTCTAGTCAATTGTATCCAGCTGGCTTTCAAAGTATAGCCGGCTGTAGGTTGTAGTATAAGTATTTCAAGTTCTTGTATCTTTCTTAATACTTTGTAACACTTGTAAAAGAACTTGAGAAAGCAATATACTGCCTCCTTGAAACCCATACTCTCTTGTTCCGTCTCTTACTTTACTTGTGTTCTTTGTATCACTTTGGTTAACCCAGTTCACTGTTTGATTAAAGTTTAGTTAATCTCTTCTTTGTGTCGTTGTGTTGTAGTTGTGTTAAAGCCCTCAAACGGTCCTGCAATTGGTATCAGAGCTTTCCAGGCTCTTGATATAAGATCTAACCATCTTAAGATCCCTCACACACACAAAAACTAAACTCTTCAAATGGCTTCCATCTCAAAGACTGATATGGAGACTGGAACCATGAACAAATCCCCACTGATCACTCTTGATGATTTGACACCTGGTGAATGAGGATGGAAGGCTTCATCAGGTCTCTTGACTCAAGAATGTGGGAATCTATTGAAAATGGACCTTTCATACCAAGCACCCCCTCTGCTACTGGTGCTGGTATGATCCCTAAAGATATGGCCAACTACGCAGATGAAGATAGAAAAAAAAGTAGAGATTGATAGGAAGGCCATGACTGCTCTTCAGACTGCTCTCCCAAACTCTATATACAGAGGTTTTAAGAAGTGCCAAACAGCTAAACAACTGTTGGATGCACTGAAGCTGATGTATGAAGGCTTCTCTGATGCCAAGGAGAACAAGAAATATCTTCTGAAGCAGTAGTTTGAAAATTTCACCTTAAAAGCAGGTGAAACCATGACCCAACAATACTTCAGGTATGTTGAGATTGTGGATACCCTAGTGGAGGAGTTCCTCTTGAGAACAGGGACATTGTAAGGAAGTTCATGTCCTCACTTCCTAAGCAATGGACACACTATTGTGTGGTGATCAAGAGGACTGAGAACCTTAAAACTCTTACTCTGACAGAGTTGTATGGGATTCTCAGTGGATACCAGATGGAGATGAACATGCAAGGTTCATCTGGCAACTCCAACAATCAAATGGGTTCAGCCCTTCATGTGGTTGAAAGGGACAGCATAGAACCCCACATCATCTCATATGCTACCCTGACAACTCACAAAAGGGTCCTTTCATCACCTTCTCGAAAACACCAAGGGAGAACTTTACTCAAGGAAGTCCATTCCAAGAGACAAGTTCTTCTCAAGCTTTTGTGTCTACTGATGAAAGCTGTGGGAATTATCTCTTCACTCTTGAAGACCTGGACTGTATTCATCCAGATGACCTGGAATACATGGAGATAGTTCAGCAGATGGCTCTCCTCACTCACAGAGCCAAGAAGTTCTACAAGAGAACAGGAAGAAGATTTCCAAGCAATGCTATCAGTGGAAAGTTTGGGCAAAGTTAAGTGTTACAACTGTAACCTTATGGGTCACTTTCCTAGGGAGTGTAAGGCACCTAAAGCAAATGGGGGCCAAACACAACCCAGACCAAACTACACTGACAAAGCCCCTCAGTCTGAGAAGCCTAAGCAACATGCTGCTATTGCTGTTGAAGAGGGAGGCTTTCACTGGAGTTTTCAGGTGGAAGATGCTTCTCCAAACCAAGCACTGATGGCTGACCATGATGAAGCCAAGGTATTGAAACATTTCTGTACTCCTGAATGCATTGCTAAAGTAAATAGATACAGGTCCTACAACTTAGAGATGAGAACTGATATTGAGTCATTAAACATATTAAAACATGATTTTAGAAAGTCTGAAAATGATTACAAGTTAAAGATAGAGGATTTGGAGAAAACTATTTCAGTACTAAAACATGAACATACAGATTTTCGAACTCAGATCCAAGATCTTATAACTAAGTTGACTAAGTGCCAGGCTGTGCAGCAGTGGTACATAGCAAAGCCAAGGCAGAGAAGAGTGTTCTTGAAGAAGAGACCTTCAAAAACATGATATCCTCATCCCTACACAACAAAGTGTGCTATCAAAATAGACAGGGACTGGGATCAAATGAGATAGCTCCTCCACACACAATCTTGTCTGTAAGATCTCCCAGGTGTGGAACTTGTGAAGATGAGCTTCCTCTCATAGATCCTATAAGTGAGGATGGTGAAGAAGTGATAGTGAAGAATTCCTCTGAGAAGAGTGAAGAAGAGGATTCTTCCAATGGCCACTATCCTTCTGAGGAGAAGAAATCAACTGTGATGACCAAGTCCAAGAGAAAGAACTTGATCAGGAAGAGCAGAAGGAAAGCAAAGAAGGCTCAAGAAATCAAGGCTACTTTTGATGCTAAGCAGAAACAAGTTTTTATCTCTGCAGGTTTCAAAGTAGTAAGGACTGAAGACATCAACCAAAACTCCTCAGCTAAGAGTCCTGGTTCATGCTCAAATCATCTCAGTGCAAAGAAGAAGACTGAGCTGCTGTGTACCACTGCTGCATAGCCTGGACCATCAAACTCCAACAACAGTTCACAGCCCAAAACAACTGTCTCAACATCTACCAAGATGAAGGTGGAGAAGGGATGTGACCAAAGCCAGTCTTGCTCTCAAAAGGAGACTCCTTTAAGAAGAAAATGTTATGTGTCATGTGTGAAAGTACTTCTCATATTGCTAAGGATTGCCATACAATCCTAAAAGTACCATCCACATGACTAATACAAAGACTTCAAAGAATCTCAAGAAGTCTCAAGCTTCGGAAGGAAAGTCTGTTTCCTTCGGAAGCTCCAAATCAAAGAAGAAGGTAAATAGAAAATTACCTTCGGAAGTAAAATTGGTCTCGGAAGAAAGGAGTTCTTCCGAAGCACTGAAGTCTGCTGCAGTGACTGTAGAATCTTCCGAAGGTTCAGTCATCAAAATTTGTGAAGTTCCAAAAGCTTCTAAGGTTTTGAAGGTCAAGTCCAAGACTCCAAAGGTGGCGTGGAAGTCTAAGAAAGACCAAATGACTGAAATTTCTCCATCAACATCAGCTGAAGATCCCCATAGTATAACCATAGGATCTATTACTATTGCATTACCTTCTATTACACTTAGTGAGCCCAAGACAAGTAAGGCTTGGGTTTCCAATTGTAACTAACCATTTTCTTTGTGTAGGAACAACTCAAGACAAACAAGAATGTCTGGATAATTGACAGTGGTTGTTCCAGGCACATGACAGGCAATAGGTCTCTACTCCATAATTTTGAGAGAATTGATGGAGGACCAGTTGCTTTTAAAGGAGATGAAGGTGGTTACATTTCTGGAAGGGGCAAGGTCACAAATGGTAAGCTCAGCATTGAGAAGGTAAACTTTGTTAAGGAGCTTGGGTAAAATCTTCTGAGTGTATCCCAATTTTGTGATCAGAGTCATAACATGCTCTTTACTGAGCATGAGTGCATTATTCTCAAGCCTGGAGTGGTCATTCCTCATGAGCATATCCTGCTCAGAGCCCCCAGGAAAGGGATCATGTACAAGATGGATTTGCAAGAAACATCTCCTTCTAGAGAAGTTTCATGCTTTCTATCTAAAGCAAATAGTGATGAGTCTTTCCTATGACATAAAAGAATATGCCATGTAAACTTTAACAACATGAATAAATTAATTAAACATGATGTGGTAAATGGAATGCCAAAGAAAGAGTTTACAAGTGATGATCATTGTGTTGCATGCCTGAAAAGGAAGCAATACAAGGTACCTCACAAGCCTAAGGAAAAGAACTCCATCACTACTCCCCTACACTTGTTACATATGGATCTCTTTGGCCCCACCAGTGTAATGAGTTTAGGAAGGACCTCTTACTGTTTGGTGATCACAGATGACTTTACAAGATTCACTTGGGTCTTCTTCCTTAGAACTAAGGATGAAACCCCTGAGATTCTGAAGAATTTCATCTTAAAAGTTGAGAATCAATGTGATCACAAGGTCAAAACCATAAGACGTGATCAAGGAACTGAATTCAAGAACCAAATCCTTGATACATTTTGTGATGAAAAAGGTATTACAAGACGATATAGTGCTCCCAGGACTCCTCAGCAAAACGGAGTTGCTGAGAGGAGAAACATGACACTTATTGAAGCTGCAAGAACTATGTTGTCTGACTCTAAACTACCTATCACCTTCTGGGCAGAGGCAGTTAATACTGCTTGGTATGTGCAAAACAGAGTTTTAGTAGTTAAGACACATGGCAAGACCCCTTATGAACATTGGCACAAGAGGAAACCATTCATTGGTTTTCTCAGGTCATTTGGATGTCCCTGCACCATCTTGAATACCAAAGATCAAATTGCCAAGTTTGCTAAGAAATTAGACGATGGACACTTCATTGGATACTCTTCCCAAGCTAAAGCTTATAGAGTATACAATCTCAGAACTAGAATTGTTGAGGAGTCAGCCAATGTGACTTTCAATGAGCACACACCCTGTGTGGCTGGTTCTGGTCCGGATTGGCTGTTTGATCTTGATTTAGTTACCAACTGTTTTAACAAATCTGGTGAGCATGTTTCAGGATCTGCAGAAAATTAAATACAGGTGATCCTGATCCAAGATTTGAGCTAGGAAGACCTTCAACTCATACATCTTCATCTCCTGTTGAAACTACTTCAACAAATGAACTTTCTATCAGCACAACAATGACAAATTCAGCTGATACATCTGGTATGCCTTCAAATTCCAGCTCAGAGGCTTCTCAACTAGATAAAGACACCTCATTTGTAGAAGACAACAATGGTGATGGTGATAGTGATCAGAATTTCTTGATGCTAATAACCATACCATAGATGACAACATCAATGATGTCACACACTCATTGGATCAAGTAAATCTTGATAAGTGTGATAATGTGGAGGGTAAATCTTCCAGACCAGATCTAAATTTCTCAAATTTGGATCTCTCTCAGCAACTTGTTGTGATCCCTCAGCTAAGGATCCACAAGTCTCACCCCACCACAAACATCATTGGAGATGTTTCACAGGGGTAAGAATAAGAGGACAAACCCATGAAGCAAATATTTGTCTTCACTCTTGTTTCTTATCTCAGATAGAGCCAAAGAAAGTTGATGAAGCTCTAAAGGATGGAAGTTGGGTTGAAGCTATGCAACAAGAGCTGCTTCAATTCAAAAGGCAGAAAGTTTCGAACCTTTGTCCACTTCCTCATGGGAAGAGTACCATTGGAACCAAATGGGTTTTTAGGAATAAGAAGGATGATAGAGGAATCATCATCAAGAACAAGGCAAGACTAGTTGTTCAAGGATACACACAAGAAGAAGGATTGACTACACTGATGTCTTTGCTCCTGTAGCGAGACTAGATGCTGTTAGGATATTCCTGGCATTTGCTGCATCCAAGAACTTCAAAGTCTATCAACTTGATGTAAAGTGTGCTTTCTTATATGGAGTGATTGATGAGGAGGTTTATGTCAAACAACCACCTAGTTTTGTAGATTCTGATCATCCTGATTATGTCTGCAAGCTTGACAAAGCTCTTTATGGGCTGCATCAGGCACCCAGGAAGTGGTATGAGACACTATCTGAGTATCTTTGTAAACATGGATACAGGAGAGGTGCTATAGATGGAACTCTCTTCATCAAAGGACAGGGAAATGACTTATTGCCGGTTCAAGTATATGTAGATGACATCAAATTTGGTTCAACCAATCCAAAGCTCTGCAAAGACTTTGAGAAGCTGATGAAAGATAGATTTGAAATATGTTCAATGGGAGAACTCAACTTCTTTCTGGGAATTCAAGTGAAGCAGGTTGAGGATGGCATCTTCATAAGTCAGTCAAAGTATGTTCAAGACATACTCAAGAGGTTCAACATGACTGATTGTAAGATTGCTAAGACACCTATAGCCAGAAACCACTCCTTTGGTCCAGATCTTGAGGGGCAGTGTGTAGATGAACACTTATACAGGGCTATGATTGGGCCTCTTATGTATCTTACAGCTAGCAGGCCTCATATCATGTTTGCTACTTGTATTTATGCAAGATATCAAGCCAACCCTAAGATGTCTCACTTAATCACTGTGAAAAGGATTTTAAGATACCTCAAAGGTGCTTCAACACTTGGTGTATGGTATCCAAAGAATCCTAATTTCAATTGTATGCCTATACAGATAGTGATTATGGTGGTTGCAACATGACTACAAAGTCTACATCTGGGGGATGTCAATTCCTTGGTGGAAGGTTTGTCTCATGGCAATGCAAGAAACAATCCGGTGTGTCTGCATCAACTGCTAAGGCTGAATACATTGCTGCTGCAAGCTGCTGTGCTCAAGTGCTTTGGATTCAAAATCAGATGCTGGACTATGGATTTAACTTCAAAGAGACTCCTATCCACATAGACAACAATAGTGCTATCTCTATCACTGAGAACCCTGTGCAGCACTCAAGGACCAAACACATCAACATCAGGTATCTTTAATAAGAGATAACTATGAAAAGGGATTAATTAAACTAGTCAAAGTTCATACAGATGAACAATATGCTGATCTGTTCACAAAAGCTTTTGATGAACAGAGATTTAAGTATCTGATATCAGCTATTGGCATGATTAAATTTTAGTAGACTTTTTCTTAAAACTGATTCTAATTATTTCTTCTTAAAATAAGTGTGTCCTAAGTTGTCTAGTTCATCACTTTCATAAGCTCATGTTTTCTTTGAATGTAAAACTCTTTTCGAAAACTTTCCTTAGATTCTTGAAAATTTTCTGATACTTCGGAAGATAAAGTTTTATCTTCGGAAGAAAAACATGTCTTCAAAATAAATAACTGTCTAAGAGAGTTTACCTTCGGAAGAATTCAAATTCATCTTCCGAAGCTTAAAATTCTTAACTCAGACACTTATTCATTTTTAAGGACTTTTTTTCTTCCGAAGCAAAATTAACCTTCGGAAGCTTTGTTCATTCTTATACAAAGCATCCAAGGGTTTATTTCTCTTCCAAAGCATAAATCTTCAAGACTCTCAGAAAATTCTTCCGAAGCCATTTTAGCTTCGGAAGCTTTTTAATCAAAACTTCCGAAGACAAATTACCTTCAGAAGCTTTTCAAATTCCAAGAAAACTACTTTTTGAGTAAAAGAAAACTACCTTTTCAAAGGTGGGACCGACTTCCGAATTTCAAAGTTTATCCTCTTTCATTAACTTTGGTTCAAATCCCTTTTCACATAAATACCCAACAGTTCCCCCTCTCTCCCACTATCTTCCTCAATTCCACTATTCCTCTAACCTAATTCTCTAAACCGCCTTTGCTTTCTACCTTCTTCACCCTTAAGCTTCTGAAATGGCTAACCTTAGCCGCAGAAACAACCCAGATTTATCCATGCAACTTCACAGGCAACATAATCAAGTTGCTCTGTTAAGCTCTGAGAAAGATGCGAGTTTCTCAGAGATTTGCCAATTCTTGACTCTGTCAAACTATTTCACCTCCCTGACCATTGATCCTACTCTATATGAGGATCACTTGCTTGAATTCTGGAAGACCTGCCAAGAGGTCATTATGGATGGGAGAAGGCACTGTCTGCCACAGTGCAAGGGAGGACAATCTTGATCACTCTGGCCATCATTAACCACATTTGTAGCTGGATGATGAAGAAGGTGAGGTGTCCTTCCAAAGGAAGTGGTAATCATTCCTTTGAGCAGATGGGCTATGAGGGAGATTTCTCTGTAAAGACCTTCAGGAAAGGGAAGGTCTCATCCCAGTGGAAATACCTGCACCATGTGGTTATCCACAACTTATCAAACAAGCATGGTGGATGGGACCAGATTCCTAAGGATCTCTCCTTTATAGTTCATGGAATGGTTCAGGGGGTCAAGTTCAGGTATTTACAATTTCTTTATACTAATTTACTTGCAAACATAGACTCCTTAGAGTACTACATGTTTCCTAGATATGTCAACATATTCTCAACTGTGAACTGGGCTCACAATTGTGGGAAACAAGTAATATTCTTAAATTGGGACAGATGAAGCCCGACATCTTTAAAATAATGAAGAAGCCAACTGTAGGCTTCTCAGAGGTAGAAACAGCCCTAGTCCCAAAAATGTTAGAGCTCATTGCTCAAGGTGACAACCTAGCAACACAAGCTGGTGTTGAACCCACACCTCTTTTATCCTTACCCCTAAAAAGACCAGAAATCACCCTCACCTACCAAAGAAAATCCAAACGAACCCCTGCTCAGGCTATTAAGTTTGTCCAGGCCCCCATATACTCAACCTTACAGGAAGAAGTGCATACTAGAGCTCCCACTTCTCCTGAGGAGCAAACCACTCCCATTATTTCACCTATCAGGGCTGAGGTTCCTCATGCTCACCTTGATGAGCTCACTAGCCCAACAGCCTTAAGCCTTCACTCTGAGTCTGAACACTCAAGTGAACAACCTTCAGGGGACAACTACCATCCCCAGCCTTTGGATCTCAACCAACCAATTCCCAACCTGTCCTTCTATACTGATGAAGACTTAGGATTCAGTGAGTACCATGAGTCTCTCTTCACATCCCCTACTCAAAGAGAGATGAGTACCTTTGACTCTCCTCAGTCTATCCCACATCAGTCACCTATTACTGAGGTGGACACTTCTGAACCTGTTCAGAATGTCCATATGGAAGAGGCTCTCACTTTTGAAAGTGATTACATCATTAAGACCTCAACCATGGCAACTAAGCCCCCTGGCATCTCAACTGAGGCTGCAAGAGAGCAGAGGAAAACCAGTAGCCAAGAAACTCAAGCTGGTGGTGAGCGAGAGGACTTTGGTCCAATCATCTCATCCCGCACTGATTCTTCTGATGAAGATGAGGGGAATTTGAGACTAAAGGTGCAGAAATTGTCAAAAACATGCACCTATTTAGTCTCTAAGGTTAGTCACTTGGAATCTCAGGTGACTACCTTACAAAACAGGGTCAATGATCAGCAACTTCAGATTTCATATCTGAAGGAAAAACTAGCTGAGAGACCTTTAAGGAGAACTCAACCAGGAACACAAGAACCTGTGGAAGTGATTGACTTATCTTCCAGCTCACCTATGCAAGTGGGTGATGCTACCAAAAAGGGGGAGAAAGTTATTACAACTACAGAACCTGGGAGTTCTTCAAAGAGAATGTACATAGAGGACTCACCATCCTTACTTGCTGTTGTGCATTCTCAAACTTCCTCAAGTTCACATTAATGTGGACTCTATAGACTCAATCATCAGGAGTCTCTTTGAGGAAGGTATACCAAGGGCTGTCTGATCTCCACCACAAGGAACTGGCAACTATATCATAAGGTGGAGGTATGATGAGGACAGAAGAGCCCTTATACTTCACAGAGTTCAAGTCTAACAAGAATTTTTTCAGTTCCAAAGCCTGAGCTTCTATGAAAGACTGGATTTAGTCAACATGCCACTTGTCAATCCAAGCAATTCAAGACAAGCTGACAGGCTGGCTCAAAGAATCCAAGACAGGATCCTTGTAGAGTTCTCTCTAAGAAGGAGACATAGGACCTGAACATGAGACAAAGATGATGGTTGGAGCTCATAAAAGATTATGATTGCAAGATCCATTACCATCAGGGCAAAACAAACGTGGTGGGAGATGCCCTTAGTTGAAAAGAGAGACCCGAACCGATTCGGGTGAAAGCTTACAAGTTGATCATTACCTCGGATGTGATGAGGCATGTCAAAGAGTTCCAAGATGAGGCACTGAACGAAGATCATCTTAACTCTAAAAGAATGAGAGGTCTGGTCGCAGAATGGTGAAATCACGCTTGGTGTTAGAACTCGATTCAGAAGGATGTGGATTCCTCGTTTTCGGGGTCTACGAGTGAAGATTTTGTATGAAGCTCATAAGACTCGATACTCTATTCATCCAGGTGCCACAAAGATGTATCAAGACATGAAGAAAGATTATTGGTGGTTGGGTATGAAACGCGATGTGGTGGAGCATGTGAGTAAGTGCATTACTTGTCTACAGGTGAAGGCCAAACATCAGAAGCCGTATGGGAAGATCCAACCTTTGGATATACCAGAGTGGAAGTGGGAGCATATCACCATGGACTTCATTACAAAGCTAACGCATACCCCGAAAGGGTACGATGCTATGTGGGTGAGTGTTGATCATTTGACGAAGAATGCTCACTTCCTACCGATTCGCAAGACATATTCATCCAAGTGGTTGGCGGATCTGTTCATCAAGAAGATAGTAACTTGTCATGGTGTGCCAGTGTCTATTGTGTCTGATCGTGACACACGGTTTACATTTAAATTTTGAAAGAAATTCCACTACGCGATGGGGACGAGGCTACATAGTAGCACCGGTTATTATCCTCAAACTGATGGTCAATCGGAACGGATGATTCAGATGCTAGAAGATATGCCTCGGGCATGCGTCATTGATTTCAGAGGAAGTTGGGATGATCACTTTTTATAGCCGAACTCTCATATAACAACAACTATCATGCCAACATTGGTATGCCCCCTTATAAGATGCTATACAGTAGGAGATGTCGAAGATCCGTGTGTTGGGGACCCATATGCTTTATGTGTGTATGATGATGTTATGATATGATGTGTGACTTTGTTCATGCTTGATGATGTATGATTGTGTTTCTAAGGCTTAGAGGGTAAGAATTAAGCTAAGAACATGATGAATGATGTATGGAAATTGAAAATGATGTTTTAGATCCACTTGATAAGTTTCTAAATCTGCCTAAGTGTGTGGAAGTAAATGCGGATGACCAAGTAAGTCAATGCGGATGAGCACTTGACTAAGTGCCGCAAATGCGGATGAGCAAGTAAGTCAATGCGGATGAGCATTTAACTATGTATGGAAATGCGGATGAGCAAGTAAGTCAATGCGGATGAGCATTTGACTAAGTATGGAAATGTGGATGAGCAAGTAAGTCAATGGGATGAGCATTTGACTATGTATGGAAATGTGGATGAGCATTTGACTAAGTATGGAAATGTGGATGACTAAAGTAAGTCAATGCGGAAGGAGTGAGTCAATGCGGATGAACTATAGTAAATGCGAGGTGAATGTACTTGCCCTTGGTACTGGAGTCAGCTTCGTGCACAATGTTCGAGGTCTATGAGAGACCTCAAGCCCAGTTACCCGCTCCGTGCACAATGTTCGGGGTAATACACATGTCACTAGAAGTAATGATGAATGAATGAAAGGATGAACGAAAGAATGAAGAAGATAATAATGTTATTAATTGTATGTACGTACGATGTATGATCACGAACGAATGTAAAGTATAACATGATTTTAAAAGAAAGGATGGTTTTATGATAGAAAAGTATGTTTTGCTATAAAACTAGAATTCACTCAGCAACGCTGACTTTTATGCATTTTCCGGTTGGCAGGTAAGGTTCCGACAAACGATGCATTATTTTACAAAAGTTTTTAAGATGAAATGAAATGCCATTTGTTTAATGCTTCCGCTGCAAAATTTTTATGATTCAATGCAAAGTATATGTTTTATGTGCGATGAATTACCAGCTGTAAGCATCCCGGAAACGGGGCCTTACATCCTTGTTATTAAGCAGATGTATGGAGGATCACACCCCATGAAGGATGTTAACTCAACTGTGTGTGGGTTAATTACCGAAGAAGGATGCAGACTGGGGTCCAGTCCTTGTGACTGACCATATGTATGGGACCCTTGTCGCTGACTATAGGTTACTAGAGTAAGCTTCATGGATAATGTTCGGGGTCTATGAAAGACCACATACCCAGTACCGGCTTTATGCATACGGTAGGGTGGAGCACATGACATTGGGCCGAATGAAAGTTAAGATATAATGACGAATTTACGGAATGAACAAACGAATGATGAAGAAAATAATGATATTATCTGTGTGTACGTATGATGTGCGATCACATGCAATAGTAATGAACAGTGTAATGAAAGTAAAAGTATGTTTTATTGTAAAACTTGAACTCACTCTGTAACGCTGACTTTTATGCATTTTCCAGTTGGCAGGTGAGCATTGTTGAGGATGGCATTAGGCAGCTACATGGCATTTTTGATGGCATTCATTTGTTTAATGTTTTTGCATTGTAATGCGAATGAACGATGTTTTGGAATGAATGCTTGTATTAACTTGCAAAAGCATTTGTAATGATATGAAAAGTTATTTTTATGTTTCCGCTGCAATGTTTTATGATTGTTAAATGTAAAGTATATGTTTTATGTGCAATGATTTAACAACTATAAGCGTCCCGGGAATGGGACCTTACACATGTTTAGGTTGGCACTTGACTTGGCGGGGAGGTTGTATGATGACAGGACTATGGGGGTGGCTGAGGTGAGTAGCAAGAATGGTAGAGACCAGAACTAGAATGGGAAGATGATTGGATGGGGTGGTGTCCAGACGAACAATAAGCGTGCACGGGTGGATGACCGACGTGTGGTCACATCTGGTGCAAGATCAAATAGATGTGGTAAATGCAGGAAGGTGCATTCGGGAAAATGAAAATGGGGTCAAACATCTGCTTCAAGTGTGGGAAGCCTAGCAATGTGTTGAGGGAATGTGGGGATGTATGTTGTTACAACTGTGGAGAGAATGGTCACATGAGTAGAGACTGTAAGAAGCCAAGGGCCGAAGGATTAGGAGCGAAAAAGGCTGGACGAGAAGGACATAGGGCAAGCGCCAAAGTGTTTACGATAACGCAAGAGGAGGCTAGGACGGACCCTGATGTTGTTTCAGGTACGTATCTAGTACCAAACTTTAGCCTCTTTGTTATTTGATTCTGGTGCTAGTAAAATTTTTAGTCTGCTGCTTTTTGTGCTAAATTGCCTGTTTGTAGTAAGAGTATACATACGTGCTTTGACGTAGAAACTACCATAGGTTAGTCTTCCAGGATTTCTGAGATGTTAGAAGGTTGTGACGTTGCATTAGAAGGTCATAGTTTCCTATTAGACCATTTGTGATGACCTTAGGCGGGTTTGACGTAGTTCTAGGAATGGATAGGTTGGCAGACTATGAGGCGAACATTGTGTTGCAAGAAGATGATTCGCTTGACAGCGCTTGACGGTAGTACAATGACGATTTATGGTGATCGAGTCACCATGATTCCGAAGGTGATTTCAATAGCAGTGGCGGGAAAGTGCATGAGGCATGGATGTAGTGCCTACTCGGCCTATGTGAAGCATGTGGACACGCCAACACCACAGCTGACCAACGTACCGGTGGTGTGTGACTATCTAGATGTGTTCTTCGAAGAATTAGCAGGGGTGCCACATGACCATGAGATCGAGTTCCAGATTGACTTGATACCCGGTGCCCAACCTGTAGCTAAGGCACCATATTGATTTGCTCTGACTGAGATGAAAGAGTTAATGGAGCAATTGCAAGAGCTGCTTGATAAGGGGTTCATTAGATCGAGTATCTCTCCTTGGGGTGCTCCGATCTTATTTGTGAAGAAGAAAGACGATAGTATGAGAATGTGTATAGACTACCGTGAACTAAACAAGTTGACGGTCAAGAATCGGTATCCATTGCCACGGATCAATGACCTTTTCGATCAGCTCCAAGGTGCCATATGGGGTCTTTGTCGCTAAACCTTAGATGGGAGGTAATAGCCTATGCATCGCGACAGTTGAAAGTTCACGAGGTCAATTATCCCACTCCCGACTTGGAGCTACCAGTCGTGATCTTTGCGTTAAAGATATGGAGGCACTATCTATACAGGATGAAGTGCACCATATTCAGCCGAGATACATAGGGTCTTTCTGAATTATTACTCTAGTAGGAGAGGTGGCTTGTAGATTGGAGTTAGGAGATGAGTTAAGTTGAATTCAGCCGCCATTCTATGTATCTCATCTCAGGAAACATTTAGCAGACTAGCATAGGGTTGTACCACTTGAAGATGTCGAGGTAGATGAACAACTCAATTATGTGGAGCAACCACTCGCGATCATTGATCGTAAGGAGAAGAGGTTAAGGAATAAAGTGGTTCCTTTTGTGCATGTACACTCGATGCACAGGCAGGGATCTGAGTCTACCTGAGAGTCAGAGGAAAAAATGAGACAGCATTACCCACGATTGTTTGTGGAATAACAGGTATCGGGGACGAAACCTATATAAGGGTGTGAACTTGTAACACGTGATTATTTATAAAAGTAAGTAAAGAAAAAATAAAGTGAAGAAAAAGAAAGAAAAGATATCTTACCCAAGTTGAAAGGTAAAAAGTGACCAAAAGTACAAAATTTTCAAAAAAGTGGGTGCAAAAGGGGATGGCCGCCCATCACCCTGTCTTCACCCACATTAATCGAATTTTTAGAGAGAGAAGCAAAAAGAGCAGGAGCATTTGAATTTTGAAGAAGAACAAGTGCAGCAGATCAAATTCAAGGTAAGAATTCGTGTGTTTAAAATGTTGTTAACTTGTTTCATCCTCAGTTATGTGCTTATGTATGTTGTGTGTGTTTGGTTGTGTGTGTTTGGTGGGTTTTAGGTGTTTGAGCTCTGTTTGCAAACGGGTTTGAAGAATTCTTACCCAAAGAGCTGCAAATGTGAGTTTTAGTACCCATCTTTTACATGTTTTAACTGATTTTGGGGCTAGAAATGCATGAATGTATGTTTTTATAAAACTGGGTTTCATACTCGTATTTATGAATGTGTGTACGTTGCGGGTATGGTCTGATATTGGGCTATGTATATGTTTGATGTTGTTATGGTTGTGTTTCTAAGGCTTAGAATGTATGATTTAAGCTTAGAACTTCATAGATGGTATTGGGGACTAAATTATGTTGTTAAGTGTGCCCAAGGCTGCTCATGCGCCCAAACCCTAAATAACTATTTAAGTGTTCCGAATTCGGATGAGCATTGACAAATGCGGATGAGTATTGACAAATGCGGATGAGCATTGAAAAATGCGGACGAGTAAATGTCAATGCGGATGAGTAAAGAGGAAATGCAGATGTGTAAAAGTCAATGCGAATGAGTAAAAAGGAAATGCTGATGTGTAAGTCATTGCGGATGAGTAAAGCGGAAATGCGGATGAGTAAAAGTAAATGCGGATGAGTAAAGAGGAAATGCGGATGAGTAAAAGTCAATGCGAATTAGTAAAAGTCAATCTGGATGAGTAAAAAGGAAATGCAGATGAGTAAAGGGATGCGGATGAGCAAAAGTTAATGTGGATGAACAAAAGTTAATGCGGATGAACAATTGGGGATGAACAAAAGTTAATGCGGATGAACAAAATGAAATGCAAATGAACAAAAAGAAATGCGGATAAAGACTTAGAACATATTCTGACTTTTTGGGGAAAAAGTGAAACATAGGCTTTGACTTGGGATGTTCCCGGGGGCTATGTAAGTTGAATTTTTGAGGTCAAAGATGATGTGATGGGCATGAATGATTTAGATGATGATTTGATGATGTATGATTAGTTCTTATGCATGATGGTATGTGTGATGTATGTTATGTATGCATGCTATTATGTATGATGAATTGCATGATTATCTTAATGTTCCTATAATGTATGATTATTTTCCCATGGCTTTATGTTGAATGTTAATGAATGAAATAAAAGTAGTATGTAACGTAAAGTGGAATATAATGAAAAGAGAAATGTAATGATTGAATGCAATCATTAATGAATGAATGAAAGTAAGAAAGCCTTGCAAGCAAATGAAGGGAGGTTAACAACTCATTAAGAGTTGTTAGCTCAACTGTGCGTGTATATACAGCATGCCATTTTGGCTAACTCATAAGGGTCCATACACACAGTAAGAGTTCAGTCTTAGTAACTGCTCTAATACGTGCGATTCCTAATTACTGTGTCTATATATATATTTACAGCCTGCTATTTTCGCTGACATATAAGAGTTCACACACACAGGGGGAGTTAGTCCGTGTGACTACTCCATATGTGCAATATGTGCGATACGTGCGATATGTGCGATATGTGCGAGATGTGCGATACGTGTGATATGTGCGATATGTGTGATATGTGCGATATGGGGTCCTTGTTGCTAAACCCTAGATGATATGGCCTTGTTGTTGGGTTTTGTATCATGTTAATCAAAGCTAGTTTAACCATTTAAACAACAAAAACACAGCGGATATTAAGGTTTAACGTGTGGTTAACAATTTGAAATTTGGACCATTTTAAACCAAGAACAAAACCAAGAACAAGGATCATATATATATGTGAAATGAAATGTTATCAAAAACAAAAATGCAACCATAGGGTGTTCTTGAATCTACCTTTCAAGAACAAGATGATGAAGTATGGATGAGATGAAGATGATGATGCTCTTGAATGTCCATCCCCCAAGAGAAAAGGCCACAAGTTTGTATGCCCACAAGCTCTTCAAAAACCTAACTTGTTAGGTAGTAGAACACCAAGACCCAAATCCTTCTTGTACAACCCGAAAAGCAGCCAAGAAGTTCTTCAAGCTCAACCAAAATTTTAGAAATTTTCAGCCAAGGTAGAAGAGATAAGAGACCTTTGCATGTGTGAGAGAGAGTGCTTGATTGAAGAGTGCAATAGTGAATAATGTCTTGTAAAAACCAAGACACAAAATGGATTCCCAAAGCCCCATATGGGCGGCCGAAAATCCCTTTGAAATGGGTTCCCCCCATTTCATTTTCTATTAAGAACTTACACTCTTAACCCATAATTTTATAAAATTAAAACCTCTTTTAATTTATAACATTAACACATTTTTATTTTTAATTATTTAACACACTTAAATAATGAAACAAATACTTTCTCATGAACAAATTATCTACATAATGTTGTTCTTTTACAAAAGCAAAGTATAAGAAAACCTATTTTCTAAATACGTGTCAATATTTATTTGTATGATCTCATCAACAAATAAATATTTACTCGTGTTTGTTTAGCTTGTTATTGGGTATGTCCCGACTTGAATCATAACATACTAACCACATCAATCTTGTATGTGTCTTGGGTATATAAGTTCCAACAATCTCCACTTGCATAAGATTCATAAAAGATTGATGCAAGCAGTAAATACCGCCTAACAACTGTTTTCTACCCTTAATACGTATGCCTATGTGCCATTCAATAGCATCACCACCTTCAATAACCTTACTCAAAATGTTTTAGATGAATCAATCATTTATCCTTTTGTCACACATGTCATGTTGAATCCCATAGACAGAGTGATCATTCTATATTGATTTAACTTTATCAGGCCTTAGACATCTCACTCTCAATGAATAAGAGGGACAAATCCCATCTTGACTACATACATCTCTCACAACTACCTTGTATTATACCTGAACTCAGACTTATGTACTGGCATGTTTCAGAACAGTGAAGAACTAAGTCAAAGAATAATATTCGGTAAATATCAAGACCCAATATGTATATGAGGTCAGGGGATACCAAATGATGTTCGCCTTTACTTAAATTTACTTATGATCAATCAAGAAGATTCCATGTTGTAATATTTGAGAAGTGGGTCGGTCCAATATTTGTATCCCATAAACATCTATGAACTGGGCAGCAACACTTTACTCTATATTCATCTATATGATATCTACCAATCCATGTTCATAATAGTCTTTCCCTCGTACTTGTTCCCATAAGTATGAATGACTACGGACGTTCAGAGTAAACATTTACTCATGGATTTTAAACATGCGCAATATTAAAGATCAAATCCAATCACTTGAATATTAAAGTCCCATGGCACAAGCATGACTTTCATGCTTTGCCTTTTCAAGAAGCTTCGTGAGTGGATCTACAATGTTTTGATCTGTGTTAACTTTGCGAATACATATCTTTCTCTTTTCAACTTCATCCCTTATGTAGCTGAATCTCGGTTCAATGTTCCTAGTCTTTTGATATGCACGGGGTTCCATGATTTATGCAATTGCACCCTCGTTATCACAAAGAATTTATAGGGGGTCTTGAATGGAAGGGACATTCCCAAGATCGGCAATGAATTTCATTAACCATCCAATTTCTTGAGCTGCTAATGAAGCGGCGATGTATTCTGACTCTAAAGTTGATAACGCCACTAATCTTGCTTAGAACTCTTCCAAGAGATTGCTTCTCCATTCAAGATGAAAATGTACCCCGATTGTGATCGTGAATCATCCCGATCAGTTTTGAAACTCCCATCTGTGTAACCCTTTACTACGAGTTCCTCATCACTAGATCCATAGATTAGGAACATTTCTTTGGTCCTCCTTAAGTAGTTAAGTATGTTCTTAACAGCCATCCAATGACTGTTTCCAGGATTTTGCTGGTATCGGCTTGTCATGCTCAAGGCGCATGACACGTTCGTCCTAGTGCATATCATTGCATACACCATGGATCCTATATCAGATGCATACGGGATTTCCTTCATTTTGTCTTGCTCATCCTTTGAGCTTGGACTTTGAGTCTTACTCAATATCGTTCTTCTTGGATAGGTACTGTAGAGATTAATGAAGAGGCTGATGCAACCTAAACATCTTTAGTCTTTCCTGCATGCTGCACAAGTGCATTGAAGTGGAATGCTTCGGAAGTTTAACATGTGCAATAGAAATACTCTAAGTGCGAAATCTTCCCAAGCCAAGACCAACATCTTCTGAAGCCAAAGATGAAGTCTTTCGAAGCCTCAGAGACAAAGTCATCCCAAGCTTCAAGTTCATGCAGACAGATTTCTTCCGAAGTCTTTTATTAACATGCTTTATCTGATGTACTGCTCCATAAAGTTGGACACCTTTCCGCTACAACTCTGCAAGTCACCAACTAACATGGTTTGGTGAAAAGGTCCACGCTTTTGATAATTGTACATTGAGGTCTTGAGTCTGTAACTTTCTACTTTATGTACTTTATCCTTTTTGCAATAGATAAGGATGTGAGCTATGGAATGTCATATGACTCTATAATTGATTTTGTTTGTGTCTAGTCAATTGTATCCAGCTGGCTTTCAAAGTATAGCCGGCTATAGGATGTAGTATAAGTATCTCATGTTCTTGTATCTTTCTATTATGCTTTGTAACACTTGTAATAGAACATAGAGAAAGCAATATACTTCATTCTTGAAAACCATACGCTTGTGTTCTTTATGTTCTGTCTCTTACATTACTGTGTACTTAGTGTCTTATCTTGTTTAATCTAGTTTACTGTTTGATTAAAGTTTGGTTAGTCTCCTCTTTGTGTTGATGTGTTGTAACTCACATGCTTCACGATCCTGCATTTGGTATTAGAGCTTTCAGGCTCTTGATATAAGATCTCACCATCTTAAGATCCCTCACACACACAAATACCAAACTTTTCAAATGGCAGCCATTTCCAAAACTGATACGGAAACTGGAACCATGAACAAGTCCCCACTAATCACTTTTGATGAGTTTGACACCTGGTGTTTAAGAATGGAAGGTTTCATCACGTCTCTTGATTAAGAATGTGGGAGTCTATTGAGAATGGACCTTTCATACCCAGCACACCCTCTGCTACTGGTGCTGGTATGATCCCCAAGGATGTGGCTAACTACTCTAATGAAGATAGGAAGAGAGTAGAGATAGACAGGAAAGCCATGACAGCTCTTCAAACTGCCCTTCCAAACTCTGTGTGCATAGGTTTCAAGAAGTGCAAAACAAATAAGAAGCTGTGGGATGCACTAAAACTGATGTATGAGGGTTCTTCTAAAGCCAAGGAGAACAAGAAGGATCTCCTGAAGCAACAGTTTGAAAACTTCACCTTCAAAACAGGTAAGACCATGACTCAGCAATACTTCAGGTATGTTGAGATTATGGATACCCTAGTGGATGGAGGAGTTCTCTTTAAAATAGAGACATTGTAAGAAAGTTCAAATCCTCACTTCCTAGGCAATGGGCACACTACTGTGTGGTGATCAAGAGAACTGAAAATCTCAAAACTCTCACTCTGACAGAGTAGTATGGGATTCTCAGTGGCTACCAGATGGAGAGATGAACATGTAGGGTTAATCTAGCAACTCAACAATCAAATGGGTTCACCCCTACATGTGGTTGAAAGGGATAGCATAGAACCAAACATCATCTTATATGCTACCCTGACAGCTCACCAAGGGTCCTTTCATCACCTTCCCAGAGACACCAAGGGAGAACTACACTCAAGGAAGCCCATTCCAAGAGACAAGCTCTTCTCAATCATTTGGCAACTCTGAATACATGGACTGTATCATCCAGATAAATCTGGAGTACATGGAAATAGTCCAGCAGATGGCTCTTCTCACTCGCAGAGCCAAGAAGTTCTACAAGAGGACTGGAAGGAAGTTCCAAGCAATACAACCAGTGGAAAGTTTGCCCTGGACAAAGGCAAAGTCAAGTGTTATACTGTAACTTCATGGGCCACTTTGCTAGAGAGTGTAAGCACCAAGAACCAATGGTGGCCGAACACAATCTAGACCAAACTACACTAACAAAGTTCTCCATAATGAGAAGTCAAAGTAGCAAGCTGCTGTTACTGTTGAAGAAGGAGGCTTTGACTGGAGCTTTCAGGTGGAAGATGCTTCTCCAAACCAAGCACTGATGGCAGATCATGATGAAGCCAAGGTATTGGAACATCTCTGTACTCCTGAATGCATTGCTAAAGTAACAGGTATAGGTCATATAACTTGGAACTGAGATCTGATATTGAGTCCTTAAACATTTTAAAATCTGATTTTAGAAAATCTGAAAATGATTATAAGCTAAAAATAAAGGACTTAGAGAAAACCATTTCAGTTCTAAAACATGAACACACAGATTTTAGTACTCAAATTAAAGATCTCATAACCAAGTTAACTGTGTGCCAGCTGAGCTTGTGATCAACAAAGCCAGGGCAGAGAAAGAGTGCTCTTGAAGAAGAGACCTTCAAGAACATGATATCCTTATCCCTGCACAACAAAGTGTGCTATCAAAATAGACAGGGACTGGGATCCAATGAGATAGCTCCTCCACACACAATCTTGTCAGTAAGATCTCCTAGGTGTGGAACTTGTGAAGATGAGCTTCCTCTCATAGATCCTATGAGTGAGGAGGATGAAGAGAGATAGTGAATCCCTCTACTAAGAGTGAGGAGAGAGATTCCAAGAAGCGCCACTATCCTCTGAGGAGAAAGTGAAGACTATGATGACCAAGTCCATGAGAAAGAACTTGATCAGAAAGAGGAAAAAAAAAGGCAAGGAAGGCTCAAGAGATCAAGGTTGCTTTTGACTCTAAGCAGAAACAAGTTTTTATTTCTGCAGGGTTTAAAGTGGTAGGGACTAAAGACATCAACCAAAACTCTTCTGCTAAGAGTTCTGTTCTTGTTCAACTCATCTCAGTAGCAAAAGATGACTGATTTGCTGTGTACCACTGCTGCACACCTGGACCATCAAACTCCAGCACAGTCCTTAGCCCAAGAGGACTGTCTCAGTATCTGTAACGATGAAGGTGGAGAAGGGATGTGACCAAAAACAGTCTTATTCTCAATACAAGGCTCTTGTGAAGAAGAAGATGAATTGTGTTATGTGTGACAGCACCACTCACATTGCAAAGGATTGTCCCTTCAATCCTAAAGGTACTCTCCATATGGCCAAAACAAAGGCTTCAAAGAGTTCTAAGAAGATTCAGGCTTCGAAAGGAAAACCAGTTTCCTTCGAAAGTCTCAAATCTAACAAGAAGGGAAGTGGAAAATTCTCTTCGGAAGAACATTTGGTCTCGGAAGAAAGGAGTTCTTCCGAAGCACTGAAGTCTGCTGCAGTGTTTGCAGAATCTTCCGAAGGTTCAGTCCTCAAAACTTCTGAAACTCCAAAAGATTCTAAAGTTTTGAAGGTCAAGTCCAAGACTCCAAAGGTGGTGTGGACGTCTAAGAAAGCCCAAGTGACTGAGATTTCTCCATCAAAAATAGCTCAAGATCCCTTTAGTACAACCATAGGATGTATTACTGTTAATTTACCTTTTGCAAGTAAGCACAAGACAAGCAAGGCTTGGGTTTCCAGATGTAACTTATCATTCTCTTTTGTGCACGGACAGCTGAAGACAGACAGAAATGTTTGGATCATAGACAGTGACTGCCTAGGCACATGACTGGTAATAGGTCACTACTCCAGAACTTTGAAAGGATTGATGAAGGACCTGTTGCTTTAGAGGAGATGAAGGTGGTTACATTTCAGGAAGGGGCAATGTCACAAATGGTATGCTCAGCATTGAAAAGGTAACCTTTGATAAGGAGCTTAGATACAATCTTCTGAGTGTATCTCCACTTTGTGATCAGAGTCATAACATGCTCTTTACTGAGCATGAGTGCATTGTTATTAAGCCTGGTGTGGTCATTCTACATGAGCATATCCTGCTTAGAGCCCCAGGAAAGGAAACATGTACAAGATGGATTTGCAAGAAACCTCTCCCTCCAGAGAAGTTTCATGCTTTCCATCTAAAGCCAATAGTGATGAGCCTTTCCTATGGCATAAAAGAATGTGCCATGTAAACTTTAAGAACATGAATAAATTGATTAAGCATGATCTGGTAACTGGAATGCCAAAGAAAGAGTTTACAAGTGATGATCACTGTGTTGCATGCCTGAAAGAGAAGCAACATAAGGTATCTCATATGCCTAAGGAAATGAACTCATCACTACACCCCTACACTTGTTACATATGGATCTCTTTGGCCCCACCAGTGTAATGAGTTTAGGAAGGACCTTATACTGTCTAGTGATCACATATGATTTTACAAGATTCACTTGGGTCTTTTTCCTTAGAACTAAGGATGAGACTCCTGAGTTTCTGAATAATTTCATCTTAAAGATTGAGAATCAGTCTGATCACACGGTCAAAATCATAAGATATGATCAAGGAACAAAATTCAAGAACCAAACCCTTGATACATTTCGTGATGAAAAAGGTATTGCAAGACAATTTAGTGCTCCCAGGACTCCTCAGCAAAATGGTGTTGCTGAGAGGAGAAACAGGACACTGATTGAAGGTGCAAGAACCATGTTTTCTGACTCTAAACTGCCCATCACCTTCTGGGTAGAGGCAGTCAACACTGCCTGCTATGTGCAGAACAGAGTTTTAGTAGTTAAGACTCATGGTAAGACTCCTTATGAACTTTGGCACAAGAGAAGTCCTTTCATTGGTTTTCTTAGGTCATTTGGATGTCCTTGCACCATCTTGAATACCAAAGATCAAATTGCCAAGTTTGCTGAGAAATCAGAGGATGGACACATTATTGCATATTCTGACCAAGCTAGGGCTTATAGAGTGTACAATCTCAGAACTAGAATAGTTGAGGAGTCAGCCAATGTGACCTTCGATGAACACAAACCATGTGTTGCTGGTTCTGGTCCAGATTGGCTATTTGATCTTGATTTGGTTACCAACTATTTTAACAAATCTTGTGAGAATGGTTAAGGATCTACAGAAAATTTAAATACAGGCGATTCTGACCCAAGATTTGAGCTAGGAAGACCTTCAAGTCACACATCTTCAGCTCCAGTTGGAACTACTTCTGCAAATGAGGTTTCTATCAGCACAACAATGACAAATCAGCTGATACATCTGGTATGCCTTCAAATTCCAGCTCAGAGGCTCTACAACCAGATAATAACACCTCAACTGTAGAAGACAACAATGTTGATGGTGAGAGTGACCAAGAATTTCTTGATGCCACTAACCACACCATAGATGAGAACATCAATGATGTCACATAATGCTTGGATCAAGTTTCACTTGAAAAGTGTGCTCATGTGGTGGGAGAAACATCTATGCCAGATCTAAATTTTTCTAATTTAGATCTTTCTCAACAACTTGTGATTCCTCAGCTTAGGATCCACAAGTCTCATCCTACCATAAACATCATTGGAGATGTTGTCTCCGGGGTAAAGACAAGTGGACAAACCCATGAAGCAAATGATTGTCTTCACTCTTGTTTTCTATCCCAGATAGAGCAAAAGAAAGTTGAGGAAGCTCTAAAGGATGGAAGTTGGGTTGAAGCTATGCAACAAGAGCTGCTTCAATTCAAAAGACAGAAAGTTTGGAACCTTTGTCCTCTTCCTTTTGGGAAGACTACCATAGGAACCAAATGGGTGTTTAGGAACAAGAAACATGATAGAGGCATCATCATCAAGAACAAAGCTAGACTGGTTGTTCAAGGATACACACAAGAAGAATGGATTGACTAAACTGATGTCTTTGCTCCAGTGGCAAGATTAGAAGCTGTTAGGATATTCCTGGCATTTGCTGCGTCCATGAACTTCAAGGTCTTTCAACTTGATGTGAATGTGCCTTTTTATAGTAGTGATAGATGAAGAGGTTTATGTTAAACAACCACCTGGTTTCGTAGATCCTGATCATCCTAATTATGTCTTCAAGCTTGATAAAGCTCTCTATGGGTTACATCAGGCACCCAGGAAGTGGTATGAAACACTGTCTGTGTATCTCTGTAAACATGGATACAGGAGAGGTACTATAGATGGAACTCTGTTCCTCAAAAGACAAGGAAAAGACATATTGCTAGTTCAAGTATATGTGGATGACATCATCTTTGGTTCAACTAATCCAAAGCTCTCCAAAGACTTTGAGAAGCTGATGAAAGACAGATTTGAAATGAGTACCATGGGGGAACTCAATTTCGTTCTGGGAATTCAAGTGAAGCAAGTTGAAGATGGCATCTTCATAAGTCAGTCAAAGTATGTTCAAGACATATTCAAAAGGTTCAATATGATTGACTGTAAGATTGCTAAGACACCCATAGCCAGAAACCACTCCCTTGGTCCTGATCTTGAAGGGGAGTGTGTAGATGAACACTTATACAGGGCTATGATTGGGTCTCTTATGTATCTTACTACTAGCAGGCCTGATATCAGGTTTGCTACATGCATCTGTGCAAGATATCAAGCCAACCTTAAGATGTCTCATCTTATCACTGTCAAAAGGATTCTAAGATACCTCAAAGGTGCATCAACACTTGGTCTACGGTATCCCAAGAATCTGACTTCAATCTGTATGCTTATATAGATAGTGATTATGGTGGTTGCAATATGACTGCAAAGTCTACATCTGGGGGATGTCAATTTTTGGTTGAAGGGTTGTCTCATGGCAATGCAAGAAACAATCCTGTGTCTCTGCATCAACTACTTAAGTTGAATACATTGTTGCCGCTAGCTGCTGTGCTCAAGTGCTTTTGATTCGGAATCAAATACTAGACTATGGGTTAAATTTCAAGGAGACTCCAATCCACATAGACAACAACAATGCTATCTCAATTACACAGAATCCTATGCAGCACTCAAGGACAAAGCACATCAATATCAGGTATCATCTAATAAGAGGTAATTATGAAAACGGATTAATTAAACTAGTCAAGGTTCACAGACATGAACAATATGCTAATTGTTTACAAAAGCTTTTGATGAACAAAGATTAAATATCTAATATCAGCTATTAGGATGATCAACCTTGAGTAAATTTTTCTTAAAACTAATTCTTATTATATCTTAAAAAATGTGTGTTCTAAGTTGTCTAGTCCATCATCTTCATAAGCTCATGTTTTCCTTCAGTTAAAAACTCTTTCTCTGAAGACTTTCCTTAGATTAATTGATGATTTTATACTTCGAAAGTTATGCATTTTAACTTCAGAAGAAAATCATACCTCCAAAATATTTAACTATCTATGAAATTTACCTTCGGAAGAGATTTCAATTTTATCTTCCGAAGCTTAAATAGTTATCTTAGACACTTACTTATTTTCAAGGACCTTTTCCTTACGAAGTAAAACTTAACTCTCGGAAGCTTTGTTGATCTCTATACAAAGCACTCAAGTCTTAGTTTTTTCTTCCGAAGCAAAATCATCAAATACTCTCAGGAAATTCTTCCGAAGTCATTTTAGCTTCGGAAGCTTTTTCATTAAAACTTCCGAAGATAATCAACCTTCGGAAGCTTTTTGATTTCCAAGAAAACTACTTTTTGAGCAAAAAGTAAAATACTTTTTCAAAGGTGGGACCGACATCCGGATTTCAAAGTTTATCCTCTTTCATTAAACTTTATCTGAAATCCCTCTCTCATATAAACCCAACGGTTTCCCCCTCTTCTATCATCTACTCTTCCTCCACACCTAAAAACCCAAATTTCTCTCTGAAATTTCTTTCTTTCTTTCTTCTTCATCTCTAAGCTACCTCACAATGGCTAACCTTGCTCACAGAAATGATCACAAATTTACCAGGCAGCTACACAGACAACACAATCAAGTTGCTCTGTTATGCTCTGAGAAAGATCCTCATTTCTCAGAGGTTTGCCATTTCTTGTCACTGTCCAACTACTTCACCTCCCTAACCATTGATCCTCCACTCTCTGAGGATGATTTGCTTGAATTCTGGAAGACCTGCCAAGAGGTCATTATGGATGGGGAGAAGGCACTGTCTACCACAGTGCAGGGGAGAACAATCTTCATCACTCCGGCCATCATCAACCGACATCTTCAGCTCGATGATGAAGAAGGTGAGGTGTTCTTCCCAAAGGAAGTTGTAAATCATTCCTTTGAGCAGATAGGGTATGAGGGAGATTTCTTTGTAAAGACCTTCAGGAAAGGAAAGGTCTCATCCAAATGGAGATTCCTGCTCCATGTGGTCATTCACAGCTTATCAAACAACCATGGTGGATGGGACCAGATTCCTGAAGATCTCTTCTTTATAGTCCATGGAATGGTTCAAGGGGTCAAATTTAGGTACTCTCGTTGTTTATACAAATTTTCTTGCTAATTAGACCCCTTAGAGTATTACATGTTTCCTAGATATGTCCAGTACATTCTTAACTGTGAACTGGGCTAACAGTTAAGGGAAACAGGTAACATCTTAAATGGGACAGATGAAGCCCGACATCTTTAAAACATGAGAAAGTCCACTGGGGATTCTCTGGGGTAGAAATAGCCCTAGTCCCAAAATGTTAGAGCTTATTGCTCAAGGTGACAACCTAGCAGTACAAGCTAGTGTTGAACCCACACCTGCTACTTTCCAACCACCTACACAGCCTCAAATCTCTATCAGCTACCAAAGAAAATCCAAACAAACCCCTGCTCAAACTATTTAGTCTGTGGAGGCCCCCATATACTCACCCATACAGGAAGAAGTGAATACTGGAGCTCCCACTTCTGCTGAGGAGCAGACCACTCCCACCTTTTCAAGAATTAGTGCTGTGGTTCCTCATGCCCGAGTTCATTAGCCCTACTGCCTTAAGCCATCACTCTGAGTCTCAACACTTGTAAGGCCCCGTTCCGGGGACGCTTACAGTTGGTTCTCATCGCACATAAAACGTATAATTACATTTGCATTTGATAAATCGCAGCGGAAAACTAAAACAAACTTTCATTTCCATGTAAATGCTTTTGCAAGTTAATACAACATTCATTACAAATAGTTTGTTTGCATTACAATGCAAAAACATTATCAAAAGAATGCCATCCCAAAAGGGCTGAGTAGTCGCCCGTGCCATCCTCAGCAAACATTACCTGCCAAATGGAAACACATCAAAGTCAGCGTTGCTGAGTGAGTTCTAGTTTTATAAATAAAACATACTTTGCTTTCACATAAACCGTTCGTTACTTTTACATGATCACACATGGTACGTACACATAGATAACATTATTATTATCTTCTCCATTCGTTCATTCGTTCGTTCATTACTTTACTTGCGCATCGGACATCATCTTACCAATACCATGCGCTAGACCCGGTTAGTCGTAGCTACCGGGCCGAAGTCAACAAATGAACAGCTAAACGTATGCCACGGTACTAGGAGTAACCATCAGTCTTAGCTACTGGGCCGAAGTCAACAAATGAACAGCTAAACGTATGCCACAGTACTAGGGGTGAGCGGTAGAGGTTCTACATTAAGGGTCAATCACAAAAAAGGACCCGTTATCCGATGCGTGCAAGACGTTTCATTCGTTCATTAATACATGCATTCATTCATCATGTTCCTCTTTCTTTATCTTTCACTTTACGTTACATAATACTTCGTTCATTCATCATAATAGGTAAAGCCATAGGAAGATATTATACATCACATACACTAGAACCTTAACATGCACAACATCACATCATACAGGGCAACATCATACATACACTACATGCAACATCATCACCCTCATCATGCCCAACATGCTTTCTAAGACCTCGATCGTCTTCTTAAAACTCTTATGGGAACCTTTACATCAAAACTTACATCTGCACTTTCCCCCGAAGTCAGAAGTCATCTACACCTTCCTCGGGTTCAACAGCCCTATTCGGGCGTATGGACACCCTTCAGTCGCATTGCCTCCATGCGACTGAACATCATGCGAATGAACTAATACGGATAAAACCTATGCGAATGAACATCCAGTCGTGCGAATGGACAATGCGGATGAACACCTATGCGACTGGTCCTTCAGTCGTGCGAATGGACATTCAATCGTGTGAATGGACCCCAATCGCACCCTAATCGGCTGTATGGCCTCCATTCGGCCTCCAGTCGGTCGCCTAGCCCTAACTGATGCAGAATGCAGTTCAACCCGACTACAGCCGAGGGTTTTCGGCCTCCAAACTCATCTAAACCCATTTTAAGCCTAAATCGACCATCCTAAACCTTGGATGCATACCATAACTTTACTCAAGCACAACCAAGCAAGGAATCAAGCCAAACGGGTCCTACACATACATACACGCATACATACGGTTTTTCACCCAAAAAAGCGAAAAGGGTTTTCAGATGTGTTCCAGCCCCAAAATTACTCAAAAACATGTAAAGAGGGGTCCTAGAACTCACCTAAACGAGCACAACGACAAGAGCTTCGATTAGGCTTGCTTCACGACAATTTTGGCAACCCGAACCAACCCGAACCGGCACTTTTCCTCTTTTTCTCTTCTTTCTCTCTTCTTCTCTTTATGAAACTGAAATGCGGGGTGTGTGGGGAGAGTGGGCTGCCCTCTCCCTACATATATCACCCCATTTCCCAACTTTTCTTCGTTGGCGAGTTTGGTCCCTCGACTTTTGGACTTTATTTTCTTTTCTTTCTACACCGCTTCAAATAATAAAATATTCGGGTGTTACAAGTCCACCCCCCTTAATAGGTTTCGTCCCCGAAACCTGTTATTCGTCGAACAAACGTGATAATGTTGTCTCATTTTTTCCTCAGTCTCCACGTTGACTCGGATCCCTTCCTGTGCTTCCACTGTACACGCACAAGAGGAGCCACTTTATTCCTTAGCCTCTTTTCTTTACGATCGATGATTGCCACTGGTTGCTCCACATAGTTGAGCCGTTCGTCTACTTCAATATCTTCCGATGGGAAAATCATATCTTCATCTGCTAAGCACTTCCTTAAATGAGATACATGGAATGTCGGTGAATTCCACTTAACTCATCCGGCAACTCCAATCTATAGGCCACCTCTCCTACTCGAGCAATGATCCGAAAGGGCCTATATACCTTGGGCTCAACTTGCCCCGCTTTCTGAAACGGATAATACCCTTCCAAGGTAGACCTTCAACATAACCCGGTCACCCACCTGGAACTCATCGGCCTACGTCGCTTATCGGCATACGACTTCTGTCTATCTTTGGCTGCCTTCATGAAGGCTTTAATCTTTTCAAGCTTCTCTGTCGTAACCTCGATTACGTCGACGCTCCCCAATTCCTTCAAACCAATATCACCCCAACAAACAGGTGTTCTGCATCTCCTACCGTATAGCATCTCATATGGTGGCATACCAATACTAGCATGATAGCTATTGTTGTATGAGAATTCGGCTAACGGTAAGTGGTCATCCCAACTTCCACCAAAATCGATCACACACGCCCGGAGAATGTCTTCCAGTGTCTGAATGGTCCTTTCTAACTGACCATTAGTCTGGGGATGATAAGCCGTGCTAATATGTAACCTCGTCCCCATAGCGTCGTGGAATTTCTTCCAAAATTTAGATGTAAACCAAGTGTCACGATCAGACACAATAGACACCGGCACACCATGACGAGCTACAATTTCCTTGATGAACATATCAGCCAACCACTCAGATGAATACCTCTCGCGGATCGGTAGAAAATGAGCGCTCTTCGTCAGACGATCAACTATCACCCATATGGCATCATACCCTTTCGGGGTACTGGCAGCTTCGTAATGAAGTCCATGGCGATGTGCTCCCATTTCCATTCCAGTATATCCAAAGGTTGTATCTTCCATACGGCTTTTGATGCTCTGCCTTCACCTGTAAGCAAGTAATGCACTTACTCACATACTCCACCACGTCACGCTTCATACCCGGCCACCAATAATCTTTCTTCATGTCATGGTACATTTTCGTGGCACCAGGATGAATGGAGTATCGAGTCTTGTGAGCTTCATCCATTATCTTCACCCGTAGATTCCCAAAACGAGGAATCCACACACGACTGAATCGAGTTCTAACACCGAGTGTGTTTTCACCCAATTCCCCAACCAGACTCTCATCTTTTCCGAGTTAAGGTGATCTTCTTTCAATGCCTCATCTTGAAACCGCTTGATTTGCTTCATCACATCAGAGGTCATGATTAGTTGATAAGCTTTCACCCGAATCGGTTCGGGCCTTTCCTTCGACTAAGGGCATCCGCCACCACATTAGCTTTGCCTGGATGGTAATGGATCTCGCAATCATAATCCTTTATAATTCCAACCATCTCCTCTGCCTCATGTTCAGATCCTTCTGCTCGAAGAATACTTCAAGCTCTTATGGTCGGTGAATATGGTGCACTTCGTCCCGTAGAGATAGTGCCTCCAAATCTTTAGTGCAAGGACCACGGCTGCTAGCTCCAAGTCATGAGTGGATAATTAGCCTCATGAACTTTCAATTGTCGGGATGCATAGGCTATAACCTTCCCTCTCTGCATTACACACACCCCAACCCTGAGTAGGAAGCATCAGAATAAACCACTAGATCTTCACTTCCATCGGGTAGGGACAGGACTGGAGCTTGAGTCAGTCTTGCCTTCAGCTCTTCGAACGCCTTCTCTTGAGCTTGACCCCATACAAACTTCACATCCTTTTGGGTCAACTTAGTTAGTGGAGAAGCAATCTTAGAGATGTCTTGGATGAATCTTCTACAGTAGCCCGCCAAGCCCAAGAAACTACGGATCTCGGATGGCGTCTTTGGTGACTTCTTGCATAACCGCCTCCACCTTCGCCGGGTCCACCATTATCCCGTCAGATTCACCACATGACCCAAAAACTGAACTTCGCGCAACCAGAACGCGCACTTGGAGAATTTAGCATACAATTTCTCCCTTCTCACGTCTCTAGAACCTCTCGAATGTGACCGGCATGCTCTACTTCGCTCCTTGGTAAATCAGGATATCATCATAAAACAATCACTGATTTATCCAGCATCGGTCGACACACACGGTTCATCAAATCCATAAAAGCAGCTGGCGCGTTGGTCAAACCAAAGGACATGACAAGAAACTCGTAATGGCCATAGCGTGTACGGAAAGCTGTTTTAGGGATATCTTGTTCCTTTACCTTCAACTGATGATAGCCAGACCGAAGATCTATTCTTGAAAACCAACTGGCACCCTGAAGCTATCGAACAATCATCATCCTCCTCGTAAGGGGTAGCGGTTCTTCACTGTCAACTTGTTCAGTTCGCGGTAGTCAATGCACATCCTCATACTACCATCCTTCTTCTTTACAAATAGGACCGGAGCACCCCAAGGAGAGATACTCGGTCTAATGAACCCTTATCAAGCAGCTCTCGCAACTGCTCCATCAACTCTTTCATCTCGGTTGGAGCCAACCGATACATGCCTTGGCAACAGGTTGGGCACCCGTATCAGATCAATCTGAAATTCAATCTCTCTGTCAGGTGGCACTCCTGATAAGTCTTCTGGGAACACGTCTGGAAAGTCACACACAACCGGTACATCAGCTAGTTGTGTGTTGGTGTGTCCACATCCTTTACATAAGCCAAGTAGGCGCTACATCCCCCCTCATACACTTTCCCCACCGCCATTGAGATCACCTTCGGAATCGTAGTAACCCGATCACCATAAACCGTTACCAAACTTCCGTCAGGCGCTGTCAACTGAACCATCTTCTTGCGACACACAATGTTCGCCTCGAAGTCCGCCAACCAATCCATCCCAAGAACCAATCGAAACCACCCAAGGTCATCACGAACGGTCTAACAGGAACTTATGACCATCAAGTTCCACATCACAATTCTCTATCATCTCAGAAATCCTGGTAGACTTACCTATGGCATGTTCTACATCAAAGGGCGCATCAACACGTCTACTACTAACAGGCAGCTTAGCACAGAAAGCAGAAGAATAAAACTCCTACTAGCACCAGAGTCAAATAACACAGAAGCTAAAGTCTGGTTCACTAGAAACGTACCGGACACAACGTCAGGGTCCGTCCTAGCCTCCTCCTGTGTCATGGTGAACGCCTTGGCGCTCGCCCTCGGTCCTCACTTCCCGTCTTCTTCACCCCTGAACCCTCAGTCCTCGACTTCTTACAATCTCTGCTCATGTGACCAGTTTCCCCACAGTTAAAACATTTGCTCGACAGAACCTTCGCCATATACCCTGTCTTCCCACACTTGAAGCACAAGTTTGACCCAAACCTACATTCCCCGCCGTGCTCCCTTCCACACTTGCCACACCTTTTCGACCCCACACTTGATGTGACCACACGGCGTTCATCCACCCATGCCTTTTTGTTACCCATCGGGGCATCACCCCGACCAAATCGTTTCCCGTTCCAGTTCCGATCACCACCCTTCTTACTTGCTTCGGTCACCACCACCTCCCGCTCGTCATACAGCCTCCCTCCAAATCAACCGCCGACCTAAACGTGCTTGGCCGGGCGGCGATCATATGCCGGCGAACATCCACCGGTAAACCCTGAATGTACCTCTTGATTTTCCGAGACAGAGCGTCACCTGATCAGGCACAAGCCGTGCCATTTCATTAAACTTGGTGGTATACTGCTGGTGTGTCATGGTTCCAGCCTCCAACTGCAGAAACTCCCTTTCCAACTTATCCATTTCCCGATGAGGACAAAATTCCTCAATCACCAACCTTCTCAGCTCAGGCCATTTCATTTTCCCAATGGCCCTACTACCCTCAGCTTGGACAATGTTCTCCCACCAGCACAGAGCTGAATCCACAAAAGAGTGGGTAGCAAACTTCACCTTTTGATCCTCTCGGCACTCGCTTATATCGAGAACAGCTTCCATTTCCCTCACCCACCGGTGAGCGGCTGCAGCGGTGCCGTTTCCATCAAAAGTAGGGGGCTTGCATCTCATAAAAGCCCCATAATTACATCCTCGTGTCGTTTCATGCACAGGCTCTTCCTCCTCCTCATCATCATCAGATAGAACCGTTTCCGGCTCTGGTTGTTCCCGTTCTCCAGAGGATCTGTTTCTTTCTTTCCTTTCCCCTTCTCATACAGCCTTAATAACTTCAGTCACCACAAACGGTAAAATTGTCTGCATGACCTGATGGACTTCTTCTACAACAGCCTCCTTTACTGAGGCTCTCAGATTGGCGCTTTCGTCGCCACCCTCCGGATGAGGGGTCTCTGGTTCTTCATGGACCACCCTCTCAACTCTGGGTCTCCCTCTCTTGGTCGCGGTTCAGCACCGTGACCTCCACCCCTAGAAGCTTTCGAAGATCTACCTCCGGCCATCACACGCACACTGAAAGATTCAAACACCAACACAGTCATTCAAGGGAACAGCTCAGTTTATGTTAAGTATAGTAAGTCCCTAATTACAGTGGCCAGTTGTGATTAGCCACTTACTTTACTCTTCACACCCCAAGCATTACCTGTCCTGACTACATCAGTATTTAAATCTACATACAACACATAACACATACCATGCGCACATAAAACCGGTTAACTTTATGAAAATACCTGTTGGCACGCAGCTACTCAGATTGGCATCCCATTCTCTTTCCGTCCCATTCTCAGTTTAAGTAAAGGTTTATTTTGAAAATTTACCCATTTCGCTTAAACTTTGGCTCTGATACCAACTTGTAAGGCCCCGTTCCCGGGACGCTTACAGCTGGGTTCTCAACGCACATAAAACGTATAATTACATTTGCATTTGATAAATCGCAGCGGAAAACTAAAACAAACTTTCATTTCCATGTAAATGCTTTTGCAAGTAATACAACATTCATTACAAAATAGTTTGTTCGCATTAAAATGCAAAAACATTAATCAAAAGAATGCCATCCCAAAAGGGCTGAGTAGTCGCCCGTGCCATCCTCAGCAAACATTACCTGCCAAATGGAAACACATCAAAGTCAGCGTTGCTGAGTGAGTTCTAGTTTTATAAATAAAACATACTTTGCTTTCACATAAAACTGTTCGTTACTTTTACATGATCACACATGGTACGTACACATAGATAACATCATTATTATCTTCTCCATTCGTTCATTCGTTCGTTCATTACTTTACTTGCGCATTGGACATCATCCTTACCAATACCATGCGCTACAACCCCGTTAGTCGTAGCTACCGGGCCGAAGTCAACAAATGAACAGCTAAACGTATGCCACGGTACTAGGAGTAACCATCAGTCTTAGCTACTGGGCCGAAGTCAACAAATGAACAGCTAAACGTATGCCACAGTACTAGGGGTGAGCGGTAGAGGTTCTACATTAAGGATCAATCACAAAGAAGGACCCGTTATCCGATGCGTGCAAGACGTTTCATTCGTTCATTAATACATGCATTCATTCATCATGTTCCTCTTTCTTTATCTTTCACTTTACGTTACATAATACTTCGTTCATTCATCATAATAGGTAAAGCCATAGGAAAGATATTATACATCACACTAAGAAACATTAACATGCATCAACATCACATCATACGGGGCAACATCATACATACACTACATGCAACATCATCACCCTCATCATGCCCAACATGCTTTCTAAGACCTCGATCGTCTTCTTAAAACTCTTATGGGAACCTTTACATCAAAACTTACATCTGCACTTTCCCCCGAAAGTCAGAAGTCAATCTACACCTTCCTCGGGTTCAACAGCCCTATTCGGGCGTATGGACACCCTTCAGTCGCATTGCCTCCATGCGACTGAACATCATGCGAATGAACTAATACGGATGAAAACCTATGCGAATGAACATCCAGTCGTGCGAATGGACAATGCGGATGAACACCTATGCGACTGGTCCTTCAGTCATGCGAATGGACATTCAATCGTGCGAATGGACCCCAATTGCACCCTAATCGGCTGTATGGCCTCCATTCGGCCTCCAGTCGGTCGCCTAGCCCTAACTGATGCAGAATGCAGTTCACCCCGACTACAGCCGAGGGTTTTCGGCCTCCAAACTCATCTAAACCCATTTTAAGCTTAAATCGACCATCCTAAACCTTAGGGATGCATACCATAACTTTATTCAAGCACAACCAAGCAAGGAATCAAGCCCAAACGGGTCCTACACATACATACACGCATACATACGGGTTTTCACCCAAAAAAGCGAAAAAGGGTTTTCAGATGTGTTCCAGCCCCAAAATCACTCAAAAACATGTAAAAGAGGGGTCCTAGAACTCACCTAAATGAGCACAACGACAAGAGCTTCGATTCGGCTTGCTTCACGACAATTTTGGCGACCCGAACCAACCCGAACCAGCACTTTTCTTCTTTTTCTCTTCTTTCTCTCTTCTTCTCTTTATGAAACTGAAATGTGGGGTGTGTGGGGAGAGTGGGCTGCCCTCTCCCTACATATATCACCACATTTCCCAACTTTTCTTCGTTGGCGAGTTTGGTCCCTCGACTTTTGGACTTTATTTTCTTTTCTTTCTTTACCGGCTTCAAAATAATAAATATTCGGGTGTTACAACACTCAAGTGATCAACCTTCAAGGGACAGTTACCATCCCCAGCCTATAGACCTCAACCAACCAATTCCCAACCTTTACTTCTATACTGATGAAGATCTAGGTTTCAGTGAGTATAATGAGTCTGTCTTCTTTTCCCCTACTCAAAGAGAGATGAATACTCCTGAGTCTCCTACATCTATCCCACATCAGTCACCTACGACTGAGGTGGACACTCCTGAACTTGTTCAGGATGTCCATATGGAAGAGGCTCTCACTTCTGCAAGTGATTACATCATTAAGATCTCAACCATGGCAACTCAGCCCACTGACATCTCAACTGAGACTGCGAGTAAGCAGAGGAAATCCAGTGGCCAAGAACTTAGAACTGGTCATGAGAGAAAGGACTCTGGTCCATTCTTCTCCACCCCCAGTGATTCTTCTAATCAAGATGAGGGGGATCTGAGACTCAAGTGCAACAACTATCCAAAACATGCACCTATTTAGTCTTAAAGGTTAGTCACCTTGAATCTCAGGTGACTACCTTACTCAATAGGATCAATGATCAGCAACTTGATATTTCGTATCTTAAGGAAAAAGTAGCTGGGAGACCCTTAAGAAGAGCTCAACCAGGAACACAAGAACCTGTAGATGTGATTGATCTATGCTCCTACTCACCTATGCAAGTGGTTGATGCTACCAAAAAGGGGGAGAAAGTCCTTACAACCACAGAACCTAGGAGTTCCCCTGAGAGAATGGACATTGAGGACTCACCATCCTCACTTGCAACTGTGTATTCTCAGCAACCTCCTCTAGATCTCATTGATGTGGACTACACAGACTCCTTCATACAGAGTCAGTTTGAGGATGGGATACCAAGAGCCATGTCACCTTCATCATCCTTTAATCACATCATTGGATGGAGGTATGACAACAACTGGAAGGCTCTCATCATCATAAGAGTTCAAGGACAGCAAGAAGGTTTTAATTTTCAGACCTTGAACTACTATGAAGGTCTAGATCTAGTCAACAAGCCACTTGTCAACCCAAGCCAATCAAGACAAGCTGATAGAATGGTTAGAAGAATCCAAGACAGGATCATTGCAGAGTTCAGCCTAAGAAGGAGACTAAGGCAATCAGGCAATGTCATCGGTCAACTAGATGTTGAGGCAGACACTAAGATTAGCTTCATAGGGGAAACCTTCACTCAAGGCCCAGTGATAGAACCTGAGAGCCCTGTCTCATCATCTCCAACTGCTGCAGAGATCCATATTCCTTCTGAGACACCTGCTGGTGAAGGTGCTTCTCAACCTCTCTCTGGCCTGAGCTCAGATGTTGCAATGAGCAATGAAGGCCAAAGCTCTCTCCACCCTGAGTCACAAAGGTCTGTGAGTGACAAAGGGAAGAGAAAAATGACATCTAAGGAGATTGAGAAGGAGGAGAGAGAGAGGAAAAGGAGGCTAAGGGGAGAAGGTTCCTCTACTGAGTCTCCAAGACTCATGGAGTCTGCAATCAGGGCTGCCCCCAGACAAGATACTCAGAATGATAAGTTAAGGGCAGTCAAGATTAACTATCTGCAGACTATGAACTATGACATAGATAATATCATTTCTCTCCCCTTAGATGAATTGAATGAGCTGGTTGATCTGGAAAGGTCAAGAGAGAAGAAGGAGGCAGAAGATGCAGAACTCCTAGTACGGATCAAATAATAAAGAAAAAGAAAAAGACTGTACAGAGGTATGCCTACCCTCTCACCAGTTCAAGAAAGCCCTAAACAAGAGGATGTGGTCAACAATAACCTCAGCTAGATAAGGAAGAAGAGCGAATCAAGATGATTAACTACCTGAGAGACACAGGTCTCTATGAGGCAGATGCACTCCTTCCCTTACCTTATGACTATGTTGCGTTTGAGTATTTAAAACAACATGAGCTTGAGTTAGTCAAGGAAAGAAAGACAACAAAGAAGAAGATGAGGGAAGAAGCTGCAAAGTCAAGAGCCATCATCCAAAAGAGCATGAAGAAGTCTGCTGATAGGCAGAGGATGATGAGCTTCTTGAAGCTATATGGATTCTCTGGAAGGAGACTTTGACCCATGTCTGTATCCACTATGGATGAGCATATCAGGGTAATCAAGCAGAAGATTAAGAGTGGAGTGCTCACTGACTTACATTCCACTCCAAGTCAGGCCCCACCTGAAGTGGAGGTTTAGGTTGAACAAACAGACACAACACAAATCGGACCTGCTGCTAATGCTCAGCAAGCTTCATCTTCTGATCCATAGCAGGGTCAACCTCCCACTCCTTCTGAGCCTGAGAGAGATGAAGTCCCAACTAAGAGAGACAATGAACATCAATCTCGTGCTGCAGGCCAGTATTCTCAGTTAAAATATAGAAAGAGAAAGAAGAGGATGGCTTCTAAACCAAAGTCTAAGAAGAAGAAGACGCCTGCATCCCCTTCTGAACCTCAGGATGAATCAGAACAACCTGAGGATGTGCAGCCAGAGGATGCTCAACCAACTCCAACTTTAGTAGCTCCTCTTGCATTAGGAAGACCCATCTTGTCTTGGACATACACCACAAATCTAGAAAGGTGGCGTGTTATTAGAGATCAAGGCATTGAAGACATTTATACATGTCAAGATATGTTTCAGTTGCCTCTGCATGACCTCTTTGACACGAGAAGACACTTTGACAGCCTGAAGGATCCTCATAATCTTATGAAGAAAGGAATGGTGATCATCCTAATGAGGACTATTAATATCTGAACTTTTCTAAGTGTTTTGGTAGCATCAGCCTAGGGGGAGTTTGTAGAGATTAATGAAGATGCTGATGCAAGCTAAACATCTTTAGTCTTTCCTGCATGCTGCACAAGTGCATTGAAGTGGAATGCTTCAGAAGTTTCACATGTGCAACATAAATACTCTAAGTGTGAAATCTTTCGAAGCCAAGACCAACATCTTCCGAAGCCTCAGAGACAAAGTCTTCCGAAGCTTCAAGTTCATGAAGACAGATTTCTTCCGAAGACTTTTAGTAACATGCTTTATCTGATGTACTGTTCTATAAAGTTGGACACCTTTCCGCTGCAACTCTGCAAGTCACCAACTAACATGGTTTGGTGAAAAGGTCCATGCTTTTGATAACTGTACATTGAGGTCTTGAGTCTGTAACTTTCTACTTTATGTACTTTATCCTTTTTGTAATAGATAAGGATGTGAGCTATGGCATGTCATAGTCACTAGTCAAAAGGCAATCTGTCTTTTGACTTTACAATTGATTTTGTTTGTGTCTAGTCAATTGTATCCAACTGGCTTTCAAAGTATAGCCGGTTGTAGGCCTCCACATCATCCAACATGAGGCAAGATACTTGGATCGAGTCCTCACTGTATTTTACTGAATTATTGTAGGCCTCCACATCATCCACACTAGGTTGATCAGGAATCGGATCGTCTAATATGTATAATCGTTTCTCTTGCTTGACAACAATTCTCATGTTTCGAGACCAATCAATAAAGTTATTATGGTTTAGATGCTCCTTTTGGAGAATGGTCCTTAGTGATAGTGAGTGAGTGGATGGGATTTCATTGTCTTTATTATTGTTGATGGCCATCTACAAAATATAATAAAGTTCAATATTAGTAATTTCGATATTGTTCATATTTTAATAATTAAAACCACTTTTAAGTGTCTTACACAATTTTAAAATCTAGAATCCAACGTTACATTTAAATAGTCATTAGGTGACCTTTATCCCATTATTTAAATTAACAAGGTAGTCAACGTTTTGACAATTGCAACCCTTTGCAACTTCTATGGTATGGGACCGACTTTAAAACTTCATATGTATAGTCGGCATGTTAATCCCATCAACACCTTTGTAAACCGTATTGTAGGTGATCCATTTAATATGGTTTGTAAATCAAGTTTACCCTACTTGCACACACATGTGAGTTTTCCATCATAAGTGGTTAGGTGACCTTTATCCACAATATGGTATCCCCACCTCAAGTCACAAGTTCCCTCAACACGGTTAGGTGACCTTTATCCTATAAAGAGTTTCCAAATGACTCAAGTGTTGTACAAAAGGATGGTGTTAAACTTGTTTATAAAAGAAATTTATGTTTTCATAATCTTAGTTTAGAAAACTCTATGTACCTTATATTTGCATGCTTTCAAATACAAGGTACCCTATGGTTCACTTTTAATAAAACCACTTTTATTAAAACCATTAATCCTTTTATTAACCACTTCGTGATAAAGAACCATCAAAATTTCAGCTTGTAAAGTTTGTTAATGAGTTAGTTATGCATAACCAAATGCCAACCAATAAGTCAAACAACAAACATCCAAACAAGCATAAACATACAAACATGAGTGCATAACCAAATGCCAACCAATAAGTCAAACAACACACATCCAAACAAGCATAAACATACAAACATGAGTGCATAACCTTAGCCACTAAGTTGACCACACCTGTTTGCTTTTACAAGTGTTGTCATATGGTCTTTCCTAATGGTAGAGATGACACATCAAAATGTTTACATGAACTCCCACTTGAAACCACATCCAAATGCTTCAAGTGTCGAGGTCTTTTGTGTCCTACTTTGAGTCGTCATCTTGTGCATCTTCTTTTACCAAATCATATCCTAATACAATTTTTCTAACAAAAGAAATGCACCTAATCTATTTATTACATAACCAAATAAATAAATAAATTACAACCCAAAATACAAAACACAAAATTACAACCCTTTCAAGAATCAAAACCAACATGACAAATCACAATCAACCAAAACCAAACACATAAGGCCAAGGCTATGTTATGCACCATAATGAGAAACATATTCAACATCCAAGAACAACAATGAACCCCTTATTTCAGCCCTAAAGTTTCAGCGAACATGAACCAAAACTTTAAGGTTTGTCCGAACAACATAATCAACCATTTGATGTAAATCTTTCAAGGTTTATACTAAAGCATGCAAGATTAAACCTTGAAACATAAGAGATTAATATATCAACAACAAAACAGCCCCAAATGGGTTGAAAAAATCCATGAAAACTAAATTTTCAAGACCTTTTGAAACACATATTCCACATAACCGGCTTTAGATGCCATTGTTGGGTATTGTAACATTTAAAACAAAGTAAGTTTAACCATTTAAACTTGAAAAATCATAGCGGAATATAGGTTTAACATATGGTTTGTAATGTGAAAATTTCACCATTTTAAAACAAAAACAAAACCCAAGAATAAGGATCAATAATATATGTGAAATAGTATGCTATCAAACAAAACATAACAACCATAAGGTATTCATAGAAACAACCTTTCTTGAACAAAATGTTGTAGATGAATAAGATGAAGGTGATGATGTTCTTCAATGTGTAGCCTCCAAAATAGAAGACCTCAACCTGTATACCCACAAGACCTTCTAAACACCAAGCTTGTTAGGAGAACAACACCAAAGAACTCCCATTCTTTGTTCCTCAAAGGTCCGGAAATTTCAACTTGTTTGTTCCTAGAATCCGAAAATTTCAGCACCTTTTGGGGAGAGTTTAGAAATGTGTGTAAGAGAAAGTGTGTGTTAGAGAGAGTGGTGTTGGAAGAGTGCAAGGGAAGATAAAATCTTGTAGAAACCAAGACTAAAAGACCCCTTAAATCCCCCACATGGGGCGGCGAAAACATGGTTCAAAATGGGTTCCCCCATTTTGAAACTTTTATTAAAATTGCACTCTTTCAACCCTTTATTTATAAAATTAAAACCTATTTTCACTTTTTATCATTAACACACTTTTATTTGTTATTATTTAACCAACTTAAATAATGAATCAAAAAATTTCTCATGAACAAACTATCCGTGTAATGTTTTTCTATTACAAAGCAATGTTTTAGAAAACCCATTTTCTAAATTGGTGTCAATATTTATTTATGTGATCTCATCAACAAATAAATATTTATTGGTTTTGTATAGCTTGTTATTGGGTATGACCCGACATGGATCATAACGTACAAACAAATCAATCTTGTATGTGTCTTGGGCATACAAGATCGAACATGTTATGCATATCCAAATATCAAACAACAACCATACAACAAACAACCAAACAAGCGTAATCATACAAACATAAGTGCATAACCATTGCCACTAAGGTGACTACAATTGTTGCCATCGCAACTGTTGTCATAAGGTCTTTCCTAAGGGTTAACAATGACACATCATATGAGTCCATGAACTCCCACATGAATCCACATCCAAATACTTCAAGTGTCCATGTGTTTTGTGTCCTTCCTTTTGGGTCTTCATCTTGTGCATCTTATTTTACAAAATCATATCCTAATACAATTTTTCTAATAAAAGAAATACACCTAATCTATGTATTACATAATCAATGAATAAATAAATTACAACCCAAAATATAAACACAAATATTACAACCCTTTCAAGAGTCAAAACCAACATGACAAACCACAATCAACCAAATCCAATACACATAAGTTTATGGCCAACATGAACCAAAATATGTATCATATAGAACATTCAAGAACAACAATGAACCCTTTTTAATAACCTTAAAGTTTTGGCCAACATGAACCAAAACTTTAGGGTTTTGTCCAAGCAATGCAATGAACCATTTGATGTAAATCTTTCAAGGTTTATACTAAAGCATGTGAGATTAAACATTGAAACATAAGGGATTCATACATCCACAACAAAACAGCCCCTAATGGGTTGAAAAAGTCCATGAAAATTAACTTTTCAACAACTTTTGAAGCAAGTATTCCACATAACTGGCTCTGATGCCATTGTTGGGTTTTGTAACATGTTAATCAAAGCTAGTTTAACCATTTAAACTATAATAATTCAGCGGATATTAGGATTTAAATTGTGGTTAACAATCTGAAATTTGGACCATTTTAAACCAAGAACAAAACCCAAGAGCAACGATCATATATATATGTGAAATGAAATTCTATCAAAAACGAAAATGCAACCATAGGTTGTTCGTGAAACTACATTTCAAGAACAAGATGATGAAGTATGGATAAGATGAAGATGATGATGCTCTTGAATGTCAAGCCCCCAAGAGAGAAGGCCTCTAGTTTGTATACCCACAAGCTCTTCAAACACCTAACTTGTTAGGTAGTAGAACACCAAGACCCAACTACTTCTTGAACAACCCGAAAATCAGCCAAGAAGTTCTTCAAGTTCTGCCAAAATTTTCGAAATTTTCAGCCAAGGTAGAAGAGAGAAGAGACCCTTGCATGTGTGAGACAGAGAGTGCTTGATTGAAGAGTGCAAGAGTGAATAATGTCTTGTAAAAACCAAGACACAAAATGGATTCCCTTAGACCCCATGTGGGCGGCCGAATATCCCTTTGGAATTGGGTTCCCCCGTTTCATTTTCTAATAAAAAGTTACACTCATAACCCTTAATTTTATAAAATTATAACCTTTTTTTAATTTTATAACATTAACACACTTTTATTTGTAATTATTTAACACACTTAAATAATGAAATAAATAATTTCTCATGAACAAATTATCCACATAATGTTGTTCTTTTACAAAAGCAAATTTTTAGACAACCCATTTCCTAAATAGGTGTTAGTATTTATTTGTATGATCTCATCAACAAATAAATATTTAGGATGTTTGTTTAGCTTGTGATTGGGTATGACCCGACTTGGATCATAACGTATTAACCACATCAATCTTGTATGTGTCTTGTGCATACAAGTTCCAAGAATTGTGCTTAAGAGGGGGGTTAAGCATATGACAGGACCTAGATAAAAGTGAAAAGATAATAAAGTACGAAAAGTGAAATAAATACGAAATATGAAAAAGGTACTAGCAAACGATGTTGAAGGTAACAATGATTACCTTGATGTACGTATGATGTGTGATCACGTGCGAAAGTAATGAAAATGTTTTAACGAATGGAAGGTAATGCAAAGTTTTTATAAAACTAGAACTTACTCAGCAACGCTACCCTTTTATGAATTTTGCGGTTGGTAGGTGAGCATTGCTGCGGATGGCACGGGGCAGCTACAGGGCATTTTTGGATGGCATACATTTGATAGAACTGTGACATTTTGCGGTGTAATGCAAATAACAATGTTTTGTAACCAGTCAACAATGTATGAGTTTGAAAAATGATTATAATGAAATGGATGTTTAAATTTTCCACTGCAATGGTTATTTAAGTTAATGTAAATTATATGTTTTATGTGCGATGATCGAGCAGTTGTAAGCGTCTCGGGATCGGGGCCTTACAAAATGCGGCAGAGTAAAATTTCCACATTTATTTGATCATCATCCATGGTCACAGAAGAGATTAAACACTTGTTTATTCATTTTGAAGTACATGTAAAGTGTTGATGTTACACATATCCATATGTGTGGATGAGTAAAACAAATACGGGAATGAAAATATCATCCACATTAACAAATGTGGTAGAACAATTTTGTTCCCCATAGGTTTTTAACACTTCAAACTTTTCATGTATACTTGTTAGACACCAATGCGGTAGAGTAAACTCTTTGTCTGCATTAGTTTCACTTTGAATTAATCAGTTACCCACATTGGTTATATGCTTGGGTTACCTTCACCCTCATTAACCAATGCACTTACTCGTATTAACTTTTGATTTTAATCAATATTTTATGTTTCTGTTTTGGTTTTTCTTGTTATGAAAAACAATCTTTGATTGAATTATCTTATGAAGTTGTTGACTGTTGTTAGGGTTATCAATTCCTACTTGGATTGAGTTATATGTCAGAAGTGATACAAGTTTCCTATTATTTGACTAATCTTGGATTTCTCATGCTTCCAGAAATCTACATAGGCTGAGATACTATGGTATAACTTCTGCACCAACACATACATTTTCTTTTTGGTTTGTTTTTTGAGTTTTAAGAAAGTCATTTAAGATAGTAAATATCTATAAAATCTTAATCAAAAAAATTTTAAATTACTCCCCCTAAAGTTAATTTCCACACCTGGATAGAAACATTAATGTTTTAAAAGCTTTTGAATATAAATTATTTTTGATTCTTAATAATGAAGAGAAGTATATATTTTGTTCGGATCATATCAATCTTACATTATACATGTTCATCCTTTGTGATAAAATGGACATGTTTATGAACATGTTGATTGAAGGTATGTTTGTCCTCCTAAACTCATACCGGTTGATATTTTAATGCATGTGATATTTATCATGTTTTGGTTGATTTACTTATTCAACATGTACCTCACACACAAAAGCATGGAACGACAACCATCCTTATTTAATGCATGGTAGAACTTTTACACAACTTTCTTCACCAACATTCTTTTACTTTGATCCTTTTTCATGATGATCCATATTGAGATTCTTTTCACTTCACTTTGGAAGGTGGTCCATGATTGGATTCTTTTGTTCATTCACATGGAATGTATTATTTTTGTAAATTCAACCAATTTGGATGTGTTCCTCATCAGGAATCTTTTGGATGAGTACATCTGCACTATGTTCTTGTTTCATTAGGTCTTTGCTCAACAAAACAAAGATGAATCTTGATGTAGGTGAAAGAGATTTGCAAGACCGGTGAAGGGTGTGCACTTACAACACAACAACACAATGAGGAGAGTTGCAAAAAATACTTAACACATCCAATAGTGAAACTAGATAAAGTTTTGTAAATGACACTAAGAACACTAGTGAATATGAGACAAAAACAAGATAGCAAGATACATAAGGAGATGGTTTTGAAGATTGCATTATATTGCATTCTCAATTTCTATTACAAGTGTTACAAAGAAGAAGGGAAAGTTACAAGTACTTGAGATACCTATACCACATCTTACAGCCGGCCATACTATGAAAGCCAGCTGGATACAATTAACTAAACACAAACAAAATCAATTGTAGAGTAAAAGAATGTTGGTGAAGAAAGTTGTGACTATGACATGGCATAGATCACATCCTAATAATATACAAAAAGGATAAAGTACATGAAGTAGAAAGTTACAGACTGAAGACCTTAATATACAGTTACTAAAAGCATGGACTTTTTCACCGACTCATGTAAGTTGGGACTTTACAGAGTTGAAAGAAGAAAGGGGTCCAGCTTTATGTAAAGTACATCAGATAAAGCATGTATACAAAAAGTCTTCGGAAGAAATTTGTCTTCAAGTAATGGTGTCGGAAGAATTTTTCTCTGATGTTGGCTTTTGTCACATGTAAAACAAGCTAGTTTACCATTTAAACTTGAAAAATCGCAACGGAATATAGGTTTAACATATGCTTAGTAATGTGAAAATTTTCACCATTTAAAGCATAAACAAAACCCAAGAATAAGGATCAATAATATATGTGTGTTGGACCAAAAGAACCAATGAGCCGGATCAGAAAAACCTTAAGTCCCACAGACGTCACAACAACTGCTGAAGACAAGTGCTGAAGACAAAGTCTGAAGACAAGTGCTGAAGACAAAGTCTAAAGACACAAGTGCTGAACACAAAGTCTGAAGACAAGTGTTGAAGACAAAGTCTGAAGACACAAGTGCTGAAGACAAAGTCTGAAGACACAAGTGATGAAGACAAAGTCTGAAGACAAGTGCTGAACACAAAGTCTGAAGACAAGTGCTGAAGACAAAGTCTGGAGACACAAGTGCTGAAGACAAAGTCTGAAGACAAGTGCTCAAGACAGTCTGAAGACACAAGTGCTAAAGACAAAGTCTGAAGACACAAGTGCTGAAGACAAAGTCTGAAGACAAGTGCTCAAGACAAAGTCTGAAGACACAAGTGCTGAAGACAAAGTCTGAAGACAAGTGCTAAAGACAAAGTCTGAAGACAAGTGCTGAAGACCAAGTATCAGTCGTTGTCACAACAGCTGAAGAGGTCTTCTTTAGTAGTTGTGACGGTTTCTTTCAGTAGTTTTATGTTTTCCTTTTAGTTGTTTTGTAAAATGACTGAAGAGCTTGTTCTTCAGTCGTTCTAGTTTCAGTAGTTTCGTATCAGTAGTTTTATGTTTTATGCTTAGCACTCTGATATGTTCTCAGTAGTTGTGAACATTTCAGTAGTTTGTTAAGTTTTAATTATTTTTGTAACAAATCTGCCAGATGTCACTATCCCGTGATATCAGCAGTGATTGCACTCTATATAAGGAGTGTCAACCTTATTGTAATTGTGAATGATTGAGCTGAAATATTTTATATTATTGAAACATTCCTTTTCACAGAAATATATTCTCTCTTTACAACTGTATTTGTTCATAATGCATACGAATATCAAATTCTTGCTATAATTTGTCTAATTCTTGTTCTTATTCCGCTGCGTTACACTCTAATCCATCAAACTTGAGATCATTGATCCTGTCAAATGGTATCGGAGCTGGTTCATCATTGATCGATCTAATAATTGATCATTGAAACTGCTAATCCAAGATCCAAGTTTGATTGAATTAGCATTCTTGCAAGAACGGTTATAGAGATTGAATTTTCTGTGTTTTTGGTCATTCATCCTGAGATTTATTCTTGGTTTTCATTCAGTCTGTTGTGATCTGTGTAAAATCTTTTAAAAGCTTGAATTAAATCGTATTTGGACCTAAAATGACTACTCCTTCCGATGATCCTCACAATACTGGTTCCTCAACCAAGCCTCTGATGCTGGTTAGGAATGAGTACAACATATGGCAACGACGAATGCTCCATCCCCTGTCTTTTAACAGCTCAGGTTGTTGGACATCAGTGGTACATGGTCCACACAAGCCTATGGTGAATAAACCGGAAACCAATCAAATGGTTCCGAAGAGGAGGGAGCAATACTCAGATGAGGATAAGAATTGTTTGAAATTGATGCAAAAGCCATGGAATTCTGGCCATGGCACTGCCCAATGAAATCTATTCTGGGCTAATGCATTATGAAACTACCCATGACCTCTGGAATGCCTTAAAAGAACAATTTGGAGGAATAGATGAGGTCTTGGCAAATAATAGAGAAATCCTTGGCCAACAATATGAGGCATTCTCTCATAGGAAGGGTGAGACACTGACTCAACAGTTTGAGCGGTTCTCTTGTTTGATCTCTGAATTAAAAATGGTCAAACATGAGTACACAAACAGCCAGATGAATAACAGATTTCTCAGATCACTGCATGAGAGATGGGACACATATACTATTGTCCTACGCTCCAGTGCAATTTGGACAAACTATCTCTCACCCAACTCCATGGGAAATTGCTCACATTTGAGAGAGAGATAGAACAGAAACGAAAACTGTCATCATCTGGAAAGCTCACTCATGATTTTGTACTAGGAAACACTGCCTTGGTAAGTCATGAGTCAGAGTATGCGCGATCAGAATGCCAATATGATGAGCATATTGATTTCACCTCAAACAATTCTAATCATGCCTTTGTGAGTCTTGATTGTCATTCTGGCAATAATAGTGACAATCTATGCTTTATCATGGATGATTTGAAGGGCATTGCTTATGATGATTTAGAAAAGATGGATATTTTGAGCCAAATGTCCTTGATCAATATCAGATCTCAGAAATTCTACAAGAGAACTGGCAGGAAATTTCCTGGACTCTCTGACAAAACCAAAGTCGGTTTTGACAAGAGCAAGTTGAAGTGTCACAAATGCCACAGGCTTGGACACTTTGCAACAGAGTGTAGATCAACTGAATCTAACACTTTTGCACCCTTTTTGACTTTTCCAAATAACAATTCACAATTCAAAGGGAAACACTCTGCTGGTTCTAGTCATTCATCACACCCTCAATCTCCTGCATATTTTGTTCCTCAGGGTCAAATGCCATATCCTTATCCCTGCTATTATATGCCACAGTCAAATCAAGTTCAAGCTCCTATTGTACCACAATGTCATGCATCATCAGAACCTCAACCATCTCCATCTCAATCACAACCTCATCACAGCTTCTTCACACCTAGAGTTGTTGACTGCAGTATCTTACCTCATAACTTGTCTGGTCACACTGAGCAATACTATGCTGGTGCTAGTCAACATGGTGGTGAACACTCTTTTGGAAATCTTGCTCTCATGGCCCTGGAGTCTACTGACTGTTCAAATGCATTATCTTCACAGGTAACTCAGGTATCTTCAGAGGCTAAAGCCAAGTTATGTTCTGAATCATGCATAGCTGCCTTTGTCTCTATTAGAGAGGCAAATGTAGCATTAATAAATCAAAACTTGAGCTTGAGAAAACCATTTTCAAAAGAAAAGCTGAGCATGAGTCTGCTCTTAACAGTAAAAGTGATGAGATTTATAAGCTTAAATGCCAATTAAATGATGAAAAGGCCAAGCTAGAGGTTATTCTGGAAGACCACAGAAGTCTCAAAGAAAAACTTGCAGTGACCCAAGTTGAGTGCGAACATTGGTCTCATCATGCAAGGGATTTTGAATGCTTCTTAGCAAGCAAACTGCTCAAATGTGAACTTTGACATTTGTTACAACCATACTACTCCACCAACAGACTTTACTCCTAACTCCATAGTAAGTCTGAAAGTGAAAGCAATCTCCAAACCACATTATCGTGTGAGTCATTCTCTAATGATAATCTAAGATCAGAGAATGAAATCAGTGTTAAGATCTCAACAAATAAATTGACTAATGGTCTAACTACTGAGACTCATATGAAGCTGAGTACTTGATATGTTGTTCCTTAATGTACCTCAAGTACTGAAAGAGACCCAACATCTGAAAAGCATTTCAAATCAGTTGAAATACAAGGACTAACAACTGCTGAGGAATCCATCAAACAGTCTATTAGGACGGATGGAAAACAGTTGAATTACCAGTCTTCAGCTGTTACAAATCCTTTAGTACCTAGTACTGATAGGAGGAAAGTACTGAAGATCACACCTTCAGTAGTTTGCACTTCAACAGTAAAGATGTCCAAGATGAAGAATAAACCATGTGAAATTTGTGGTAAATTCAATCATCTATCTGATGAATGTTGGTACAAAAAGGGTTTAAAGCTCCAAAGGGATAACCTCATGAAACTAGAAATAAATAAAATGAAAACTGAGTTTGAGACCAAGTTTGTACCACAATCATCTCAACCTGATAAACCCAAGGCCTTACCCAAATCCACTAAGAAGGATGCGGTTTATCAGAAGACAGCTGATATTGTTCCTCATGATAAACATAAGACTAAGTCTGTGGAGTCTAAGAAGGAGGAAATGGTGGGTCACAGGAACTCATCAAAAACAAGTTCTGGAGTGTCAAATGAACTGAAAGCTCGAGCTTCAAATTGGACACAGCTTGTTATGATGGTTCAGCATCTGTTGGGGAGAGTTAACCAACTTGAAACCCATGTGATCAAACCACTGGAGAGGAATTCCAGGCCCAAATCCATTTAAGCACCATCTCCATCTTCATCAGTTGTTAATCATAAGAAACCAGCTATGGTTAAATCTGTTGATAAAGTCAGTCCCAAAACCAAAAAGGTTTGGGTCTCCAAAGCTAACTAGTTTCTTATGATTGTGCAGGGTTCTTCAGCATGCCAAAGAAGCATGTGGTATGTGTACAGTGGAGGATCCATGCACATGACTGGGAGCAGCTCTCTTCTTCATGATTACTCTCAGGGAAAGAAGGGATTTGTCTCATTTGGAAATGATGCTAAAGGTTACATCATTGGAAAGGTATTATGTCTAATGGAGATATTAGATTTGTTGATGTCAACCATGTGGAGAATCTCAAATACAATCTGTTGAGTGTGAGTCAGATGTGTGACAAAGGACATGTTGCTCTTTTCACAAGCCAGAACTGTAGGATTCTGTCTTCCAAGGTTCTGAGCCTGATTGACAAAGTACTGGATGATAATACTCTCCTGAAGGCTAACAGGATAGGAAGAGTATATGCCTTGGATCTGTCAAAGAAATTGAGTTAAGAGGCCATCCATGCTTGTTCTCCAAGGCCTCTCTCCAAGAATCTAAACTGTGGCATAGAAGGCTGGGTCATGTTAATCTCAAAAACATGAATCAGCTGATCCACAAGAGTTTAGTGAGAGGTCTTCCAATAAAGGAGTTCAATTGTGATGAAATCTGCACTGCATGTTAAAAGGGAAACAACATAAAGTTTCATTCCGAACCATATAAGAATCCAAGTCTAATCCCTGCTTACAACTACTGCACATGGATCTTTTTGGTCCTGTGAAGGTAATGAGTATGGCAAAGAAGAAATACGTCTGGTAATTATGGATGATTACTCTAGATATGTATGGACCTTGTTCTTGCATTCAAAGGATGAGGCTGCTCAGTCCATTATGAACTTTGTGTTACACGTTGAAAAGCAGTATTCCCTACCAGTTAAGTGTGTGAGGAGTGACAATGGTACTGAATTCAGAAAAAACACTCTTGATGAGTTTTACTTATCAAAGGGAATCAAGAGGCAGTATATCATCCCAAGGACTCCAGAGCAAAATGGAGTAGTGGAGAGAAAGAACAGGACCATCATTGAAGCTGCAAGGTCCATGTTGGCTGATTCTGGTCTGCCACTGACCTTTTGGGCTGAAGCTGTCAATACAGCCTGCTATGTACAGAATAGAGCCTTAGTAAATCAGAGGTTGATGAAAACTCCTTATGATGTTTTACATCATTTAGCCCCTTTGATTTCATTCTTTAGAGCATTTGGGTGTCCCTGTTACATTCTCAACACAAAGGATCAACTCCAAAAGTTTGATTCTAAGGTGGATGCAGGGTATTTTGTTGGGTATTCATCCACTTGCAAGGCTTATAGAGTATTCAACTGTCGGACAAAGATAGTTGAAGAAACCTTGCATGTGAAGTTCAATGAATCCCCTAAGGATACAATTCCACAAAACCCTGTGGAGTTGTTTGATCTGGACATTCTGCAATATGTTCCTTATCAGCCACCTGCTATTGCAGATCATATGAATCCATCATCTTCTGTAGCTAGTCATCCATCTGGTGTTACTGATGATGATGATGATATCAGCAATCACCTTTTCAAGTTTAGTGATCAACTGCCTGATTCAGCTAGACCTGATGTTCCTGTAGCTTCAGGAGCACAATCCACAACAAATGCTGATGAGATTTCTACAACTTCAACTTCCTTTGAATTACCATCTACTGATTGGTTTCAAGGAAATGCTTCACCATCACCATCTGTTGCTGCTGAGCCTGCTACAAACACTTGCACAGATCTTATTGTGTACGAAGATCTGAAGAATCACCCTATGTCTCAAATCATTGGTGATATCAATGCTGGTGTTTCAACAAGAAGTCAATTGTCTAATTTCTGCTTCTATGCTCTCTTCATTAGTCAGCAAGAGCCAAAGAACTATCACATTGCTTTAAGGGACAATGGATGGGTTGAAGCCATGCAGCTTGAGCTTCTTCAGTTCAAGAAACAGCAAGTGTGGGAACTGGTTCCTCTACCTCCAGGTAAGTGTGCAATAGGCACTAAATGGGTGTTTAGGAACAAAACTGATAAAAATGGGCTTATTGTTAAGAACACACAGACTTAATGGTTGTACAGGGGTTTTCACAAGAGGAAGGCATTGATTATAATGAACCTTTGCCCCTGTAGCCAGACTGGAAGCAATTCGATTGTTTTTAGCTTATGCTGCTTATCACAACCTTAAAGTTTTTCAAATGGATGTCAAAAGCGCATTTTTGTATGGGAAAATTAAAGAAGAGGTTTATGTATGTCAACCTCCAGGTTTTGAGGACAATAACATCCTAATTGGGTGTATAAGCTTGATAAGGCTCTCTATGGGTTGAAACAAGCTCCTAGAGCCTGGTACGAGACATTATCAAACTTTCTTCTGGAAAATAATTTCACTAGATGCTCCATAGATAAGACTTTATTCATTAGAAGCTGGGTAGCATAATCTACTTGTTCAAATTTATGTATGATATATTTTTGCATCCTCTGATCCATAGTTGTGTGATGCCTTTACAAAGTTGATGAAACAGAAGTTTGAAATGAGTGCCATGGGAGAATTACAGTTCTTTCTGGGTTTGCAAATCAAACAAAAGGCTGATGGAATTTTCATTCATCAGTCCAAATACACAAAAGATCTTTTGGAAAAGTTTGATTTACAAAAGTGTAAGTCCTGTTCTACTCCCATGTGCAACACCACACAACTGGATTCAAATCAGAAAGGTAATGTGGTTGATGAAACACTTTACAGATGTATGATTGGGTCCTTGATGTACTTAACAGCTTCTAGACCAGATTATGTTTGCTACATGTGTTTGTGCTAGATTTCAGGCTGCACCTAAGGAGTCTCATTTGATTGCAGTCAAGAGGATCTTTAGATATTTGCAAGGCACTCCATCTCTAGCTTTATGGTATTCTACTAGACATTCTGGTAAATTGGTTGCTTTTTCTGACAGTGACTATGCAGGGTGTAAGTTGACAAGAAAGTCCACTTCTAGACGATGCCAATTCTTAGGCAACTGCTTGATTTCTTGGCAGAGTAAGAAGCTGGCCTCAGTTGCTACATCAACTGCTGAAGCAGAGTACATTGCTGCTGCAAGCTGTACATATCAGGTACTCTGGCTTCAAAACCAATTATTGGATTATGGCATAACAGAGACTAAGACCCTATTGTTAATGGACAGCTCTTCAGCTCTTTGTATTGTCAAGAATCCTATCCAGCACTCTAGGACTAATCATATTGAATCAGACACCATTTTATTAGAGATTGTTTTGAAAAAGGTTTGATTGATCCAAAATTTGTTCCTAGTGCTGATGAGCTTGCAGACATTTTCACTAAGCCCTTGGAGAGCACAACTTTCCAAAACCTAGTGTTAAGGCTTGGTATGCTGCAGCTAGAATAAATGACAACTACTGATGATCTCACCTTACAAGTACTGATGATCATTAGTTTATTATTGTCATATATATAAGTACTGAAGTTATTTTCCCCGGAAGTTTTCTTTAACTACTAGAGCTTAACTTCTCAGTACTCAAGTACTTTATTTGTTAAAACAATTGATGTAGTTACAACAGCTGATGTACCTACAACTACTGTTGTCAGAAATACAAATACGTACTGATGTCCTATGAAACATCTGAAAACAGATGAAAAAGTCTGATGAGTTCGTGTTGAGGAACAGTAAATGAACTGAAAAGCAGTGAATTGACGACAACTACTGATGAGCCGTTTTGTCTTCAGTAGTTTCCCAACTGCTGTTTCTTTCTAAACAACTGAAGAAAAACCATGTCTTCAGTAGTTTCACAACTACTAATGACTAACACCAAGTCTTCAGTTGTTTACAACAACTGATGGTAAAACCAAGTCTTCAGTAGTTTCCCAATTACTGATGACTAATACCAAGTCCTCAGTTGTTTCATCACCTGAAGTCAAAACTGTCTTCAGTAGTTTTATAACTACTGATGACTAAATCCTATAAAACTACTGATGACTAAATCAGAGACTTCAGCTGTTTCAACTTCTGATGGTTAAAACCAAGTCTTCAGTTGTTTTATAACAACTGCTAATCACACTAATACGGTCAGTCATTCCAAACCTCTGAAAGTTAATACCACGTCATCAGTAGTTTCAACAACTGATGACTAACACCAAAACCTTCAGTCGTTTTCTAACCCTACCCTTTAAATACCTTATCCCACCTTCGGAGTTTTTACTTTCTTCTCTTCTCAAACCTAACGTTCAAAAAAATCTGTAACCTCTCTTCATCAATGGTGACCATGCAACTAAAACCTGGACTTTCTTCTCTTCTCAAACTGTGTCGCACATCTCACAAAATCGCCATACTGGACCAAGTTTCACAACGCCATTGATTTAATGGTTCAGTCACCTTACAAAACGGCTTTTCTGTTAAATCCCACCATATATGCCAAATCTCTTAACCAATTCTGGACAAACGTCACTCTTGTCTCTGAGGAGAATGACACAGAGTCTCTTCAATCGTTTGTCCATCATCAAAAAGTGGTCATTACTCCAGACATTCTTCGCCAAACCCTAAATCTGGATGATGCCACTTTCCCAACTCGTTATCCAAATGGCACAATCGATCAATCATTTGCCCAGCATGGATACCAGGGTAACCTGAGTGCATCTACCATATTGAAGAAACATTTCCAGGATGCTGAACGTCTCATCTTCACCTGGTAAATGTCTGCCTTGCCCCAAAGACTTCATCATGGGATCAAATGTCCACAAGGTGGCAACAAGTAATGTACTCTATCCTTGAGCAACAACCTTTAAATTTTTCTAAAATACTATTTTAGAGCTCAAGGATATGGCCCAAAACAACTTGCTAACCGTTGGATATTATATCCTCGGTTCATAATGGCCATAATTGAAAACCAGCTTCAAGCTGAGGGACTTGTTGGCCTGGGAGTCCCTGCTACGGCTGTATTGCCTGAAGTATACTCCTGGCACAACTCTGACCAATCACTCAAAATGGCTACAAGCTGCGCAAACCCACGCAGCTGGAACCCACAGCCACCACCTCCAAATCCAAAGTCCCCACCAAACCCACTAAAAAGAAGACAACAAAGGCTACTCAGGAAATGAGTCCCCTGAGGATGCCCCTGCAACACAAACGCAGGCTAATCCACTGGTTATAACCCCCTAGTGGATACAAGGACTTCACCAGCCACAGCCGCTCCGGATTCCTCTCAGAAGGAGCCTGCAGCAACTAAAGAAGGGGTACCACTAATCTGGGATCTTCCTCAATTGAGGAGATTGCCATTGAAGAGCACCATTCTCCCCAGGTGCATACTGCTTTTACCCTATCTCCCCACTGCAACCGCTCCACAAAGTCCTACTCTCATTATTGCAAACGTGCTGACTAAGCTGCATGCCTCTCCTCCTCCCCAACAAACACCAACAAAAGGGAAAACCACAGCAATTGAGGAAGAGGATCAACATGCTCCTGACAGCCCACAGCACGAGGGTTTTACTGTTCTATCTCCTGGTGTGGATATGGAGACCAGAACATCTGGTGAGGCTGCCACCTCTTCTGAATCAGCACATGATCAGACTGAGGCTTGTAACATAGCTAAGACCTCACCAGAGGCAATAGCTGATGAAGGACATGTCCTGAGGCTGGAAGTCCCTAGTTCCAAGAAAAAGGGGCACATGCTACAACTGGTCTACACCCAGTGCATGTACATCCTGCTACAAGCAGGAGGTCAGGTGATTCAGCATCTGCTGATGATGACCTGGGCTTCTTTTATGATGTTCTGGCCCAGAACACAATTCTTGAGGAAGAAGTCAGTAGACTACAAAGACTACTTGACCAATTCTCTCAACAAGCAAGTCCATCTGCCACCAACATAAACCCACAGATGGCACCTTCACCTGAAGGTCTCCCACACACTCAGCCACTCCAAAACTTCCGAGCCACCAGCCTCTATTTCTGGCACTGCTTCTCAGGGACAGAACCCCTCTGAGCAAACAGCTGCTATCTTTAGCAATCCCTACCTCTCACCACCCCATGATCACAGACATTGTGATCAAAACCATGGATGAGAGGCTTCCCTCAATCATACAACCCCTGGTGGAGGAGATTGTGAGCACAAGGCTTTCTGCTACTCAAACCCTTGCAACCAATGCAACCAAAAAGGGGAGAGTCAGTCAGTGAAAGCAAAGAGGAAGAGCGTAGAGGGGAAGAAAGAAAAGGAGACTGAGAAGGAAGAGGAGTTTGTGAAGGGAGCTGACATTGATCAGTGGGTGAAAGTCATAAAGACTTTCATGTCACATATAAGAAAAGAAAGGTTGAAGGAAAAGAAAAAGAACTCGAACTCGATGAGATGATCAAAATGGCGGATGCTACACACAGCAAATCAATGGACTCCATTATTGATCAACTGTATAGACAGGGGTTCGATACTGCACAGCTTGACTCAGAGATTAGGAGACTTGAAGTTGAAGAAATTAACTCAAGATGGGCAAGTTATGATGCACTAGAAAGAGAAAGACTAGAGATCATGATCAGATTCATTGCAAAGTACCTTGGGAGATCATTGATCGAGATTAAGTCATGGACGAGGGACGTATCTTGGCAATAACCACCAAGATCTGTTCGTCTGAAGCATACACTAAGGGATTGGTGATTGAAGCACTAAATGAGGCAGGTGCTGGAAACAGAAAGGAACTAGCAAAACACTCAAAAGCCTCACTCACTACAAGAATGCTAAAACATCCTGCAAAACCTCCCACTTCAAAATCACCACTACCACAACCCTCTAAACCAACTCCTTTACCCTCAAAACCAACAGCCGATGATGCACCAAAGAATAAGAAGAGAAGGGTGTTGAGGCTAGAAGAAGAAGAAGAAGAGGATGATGAGGAAGAAGATAGGCTGCCTCTTTCTGCAGTCCTAACTTTGCCTAAAGCCAAACCTATGCCCATCACTCCCACCTCACAGATGGAAGCTGTGAGAGTAAAGATAGAAGAAGAACAGCAGCAAAAGCTTCATGATGATGAGATGTTGAAAAGTATAGAGAAAACTTATGCTACTTCTTCATCAATAATCAATATGAAGAAGGAAGATCTGAGATTGTACACCCTTGCTAACACATTTCAATATCAAAAGGAAATGGTGAGAATATGGCCTGATCCTAGGGTGGCTCACAAAATTGTGAAGAAGGATTCCTTCGAGATACAAGGGCCAAGTAAAAAGGATTGTAGATGAAGAGATCACAGTGGTCCTTGTAGTATCACCCTAGGAAATTGTAGAAGATTTCAAGAAGGCCTATGAAACTAAACAGCCACCCCAAAAGATGTTAGAGAACAGAGTAAAAAAAGGGGTTAGTCTACAAGAGGCTTGAGAACTTCAAAAAAAATGAGTTCAGTCTGTTACTTGAAGGGACTCACCCAGATGAGTTTGCATACAGACAGATCACAACAGTTGAGCTCAAAAATGGCAAACAAGCTAAGTACATTTCAGAGCTGTATGGGCGTGAAGGATTGTTTGATGGTGGAGCTGAAAATCTTACCATAGAAGAACAAATTATGTTTCTCAGAGCATACACCAGAGAATCCTACAGGCTTATACATGGGAAGTAGATTTCATGGATAGGACCACAGCCCTGTGTCCAGTTCCCCAAAGTCAGGGCTCCAATCCATACTATGCCAACCAAATTTCAGAAATCTATTCCAGGCCAGTGCTTAATTGGGTCATCTTCTTAGCTGATCAAGAAGGAAAAAGACCAATCTTATTGCCAACAATAAGTGGGACCTCAATAAAGTTAAGGTTTTGGCTGCATTGGTTCAGGGGAGTTTGTTGGACCAAAAGAACCAATGAGCCGGATCAGAAAAACCTTACGTCCCATAGACGTCACAACAACTGCTGAAGACAAGTGCTGAAGACAAGTCTGAAGAAAGTGCTGAAGACAAAGTCTGAAGACACAAGTGCTGAAGACAAAGTCTGAAGACAAGTGCTGAAGACAAAGTCTGAAGACAAGTGCTGAAGACAAGTCTGAAGACACAAGTGCTGAAGACAAAGTCTGAAGACACAAGTGCTGAAGACAAAGTCTGAAGACAAGTGCTGAAGACAAAGTCTGAAGACAATGCTGAAGACAAAGTCTGAAGACACAAGTGCTGAAGACAATGTCTGAAGACAAGTGCTGAAGACAAAGTCTGAAGACACAAGTCCTAAAGACAAAGTCTGAAGACACAAGTGTTGAAGACAAAGTCTGAAGACAAGTGCTCAAGACGAAGTCTGAAGACACAAGTGCTGAAGACAAAGTCTGAAGACAAGTGCTGAAGATAAAGTCTGAAGACAAGTGCTGAAGACCAAGTATCAGTCGTTGTAACAACAGCTGAAGAGGTCTTCTTCAGTAGTTGTGACGGTTTTCTTTCAGTAGTTTTATGTTTTCCTTTCAGTAGTTTTGTAAAACGACTGTAGAGCTTGTTCTTCAGTCGTTTTAGTTTCAGTAGTTTCGTATCCGTAGTTTTGTGTTTTATGCTTAGCACTCTGATATGTTCTCAGTAGTTGTGAACATTTCAGTAGTTTGTTAAGTTTTAGTTATTTTTGTAACAAATCTGCCAGATGTCACTATCCCGTGATATCAGCAGTGATTGCACTCTATATAAGGAGTGTCAACCTTATTGTAATTGTGAATGATTGAGCAGAAACATTTGATATTATTGAAACATTCCTTTTCACAGAAATATATTCTCTCTTTACAACCGTATTTGTTCATAATGCATACGAATATCAAATTCTTGCTATAATTTGTCTAATTCTTGTTCTTATTCTGTTGCGTTACACTCTAATCCATCAAACTTGAGATCACTGATCCTGTCAATGTGGAATAGTGTGATATCAAACCATAAAACAACCATAGGGAGTTCATAGATACAACCTTTCTTGTACAAATGTTGTAGATGTATGAGATGAAGATGAAGATGAATATGTTGTCGAATATCCAGCCCCCAAGAGAGAGAGCCTCAAGTTGTGATACCCACAAGTTCTTTCAAAAACCTTGCAAGTTAGGATGCACAACACCTCAAGGCTCTACCAATGCTCCTTGAAAGAACGAAATTTTCAGCCCTTGAAGCCTTCAATCCGAATTTCAGCTCTAGGTTTCGGAGAGAATACTTTGTCTTGTGTGTGAGAGAGAAGGTGTGTTCTTAGGTGAGTGCAAGAGTGAATAAACATGAAGTGTCCAAGACAAACAAAAGACCCCTCACTCACCCAAGACGGCGGTCGAAATCCAATTACAAAATGGGTTCCCCCGTTTTGTAATTTTATAAAATCACACTCTTTTAAGTTATTAGTTTGTAAAATTAAAACCTTTTTTAATTTTATAACATTAACACACTTTTATTTGTTATTATTTAACTAACATAAATAATGAAACAAATAAAATTCTCATGAACAAATTATCCATATAATATTGTTCTTCTACAAAGCAAAGTTCTAGAAAACCAATTTTCTAAATAGGTGTCAATATTTTTGTATGATCTCATCAACAAATAAACATATATTGGTGTTTGTTTAGCTTGTTATTGGGTATGACACCACTTGGATCATAACGTACTAACCACATCAATCTTGTATGTGTGTTGGGCATACAAGATCCAACAATCTCCAAGTTGCACAAGATTCATAGAAGATTGATGCAAGCAGTAAATACCGACTAACAACGGTTTACTACCCTTAATACATATGACTAAGTGCCATTCAATAACATCATCCTCTTCAAGTACCAAACTTGAAATGTTTTAGGTGAATCAATCATCTACCCTTTTGTCACAGATGTCATGTTAAATCCCAGAGACACGGAATGACCATTCTCCACTTATTTAACTATCTCAAGCCTTAGACATCTAACTCTCAAAGAATAAGAGAGACAAATCCCATCTTGACTACATACGTCTCTCACAATTGCCTTATATCATACCTGAACCCAAACTTATGTATTGCCATGTTTCAGAACAGCGAAGAACTAAGTCAAAGTATAATATTTGGTAAATATCAAGACCCAATATGTGTTTTAGCTCAGAGGATACCAAATGATGTTTGCCTATATTCAAAATTACTTATGATCAATGAGGAAGATTCCATATAGTAATATTTGAGATGTAGGACAGTCCAATATTTGTATCCCACAAATATCTACGAACTTTGGCAGCAAACTTTTGCTCTATATTCATCCATATGAATATCTACCAATCCAAGATCATAATAGCATTACCTTCATACTTGTTCCCACAAGCATGAACAACTACGGATGTTCTGAGTGAGTAATTTACTTATGGATTTAAACATGCAAAATAGAAATATTAGTTGAATCATTATAACCAAATAATTCATTCAAGTAATAAAGGGTTACAATATCTCAATACAGAAATTAAAGATCAAATCGAGTCACTAGAATATTGAAGTCCCATGGCACAAGCATGACTTTCATGCTTCGCCTTTTCAAGAAGCTTTGTGAGTGGATCCGCAATGTTTTGATCCATGTGAACTTTGCGAATACATATCTTCCCCTTTTCAACTTCATCCCCTATGTAGTTGAATCTTCGTTCAATGTGCCTAGTCTTATCATGTGCACGGGGTTCCTTGATTTGACCAATCACACCCTTGTTATCACAAAGAATTTCTAGGGGGTCCTGAATGGAAGGGACCACCCTAGATCGGCAATGAACTACTTTAACCATGCAGCTTCCTGAGCTGCTAATGAAGCGGCGATGTACTCTCACTCTATAGTTGATAATGCCACTACATGTTGCGTAGAGCTCTTCCAATAGATTGCTCCTCCATTCCAGATGAAAATGTACCCTGATTATGATCCTGAATCATCCCGATCAGTTTGGAAACTCGCATCCGTGTAACCCTTTACTACGAGCTCTTCCTCACCAGATCCACATATCTTTGGTCCTCCTTAGGTACTTAAGTATGTTCTTAACAACCATCAAATGACTACTTCCAGGATTTTGTTGGTATCGGCTTGTCATGCTCAAAGCGCACGACATGTCCGGTGTAGTGCATATCATTGCATACATAATGGATCCTATAGCAGATGCATACGAAATTCCTATCATTTTGTCATACTCATCCTTTGAGCTTGGACATTGAGTCTTACTCAATATTCCTCCTCTTTGAATAGGTATGGTACTTGGTTAGAGTTTTCCATCTTGAACCTTCTCAAGATCTTATCAATATATGCACTTTGATTCAAACCTATCAATCACCTTGATCTATCCCTATAGATCTTTATTCCTAAAATATTGGCTGCTTCACCAAGATCCTTAATGGAGAAATAGCTTCCAAGCTAGTCTTTTACACCCTCCATGGTTGGAATGTCATTCCCAAATAGTAGGATGTCATCGACATACAATACTAGGAAAATGGTGATGTTCCCACTAGCTTTCTTATATACACATACTTCATCAGTGTTTTTGATGAATCCAAATTTGATTATTTCATCATCAAAACGCTGATTCCAACTCCTTGATGTTTGTTTCAATCCATAGATTGATTTCTTTAACTTGCATTCTGTATTAGGATATTTTGAGTTAACAAAACCTTCAGGCTGAACCATATAGACATCTTCCTCAAGATATCCATTAGAAAAACGGTTTTGACATCCATTTCCCAAATCTCATAATCACAATGAGCAGCTATGACAAATAATATCCAAGTAGACTTTAGCATTGCAACTGCTGAGAAGATCTCATCATAATCAACCCATTGAGTTTGAGAGAAACCTTTTGCTACATGTCTAGCTTTATAAGTATCCAAGTTTCCATGCATATCAGTTTTCTTCTTGAAAACCCATTTACTTCCAACTATCTTGGAGTTAAGAGGAGGTTCAACCAAGTCCCACACTTGATTGTCATACATGGATTGCATCTCAACGTTCATGACTTCAAGCCATTTTTCATAATCCAAATTGGACATTGCATCATGATAGGTGGTTGGTTCATCGGAATCTACCACATAGCATCCATCTACGAAAAATCCACGTCTTTAAGGTGGATTACTAATTCTACCAGATTTGCGAACGTTTTGTGTACATTGATCAACCACTTGATCATTCTTAACGTCCTTATGTTGTGTGCTAGTGTCAACCAAACATGTATCGTTTTGTTGTTCTTAATCCTCCTCAAGATCCACAGTTCTACCGCTAGTTCCTTCCGTAAAGAACTTACCTTCTAGGAACTCAGCCTTCTTGGCAACAAACTCCTTTTGTTCAATAGATCATAGAAATAATATCCCATAGAATATCTGGGATATCCAATGAAGATACACTTAGTGGAACGGCTTTCTAGCTTGTTGGAGGCGAGAGTCTTAACATAAGTTTCACAACCCCATACCTTTAAATATGACAGTGATGTAATACCTTCCATGCCATATTTCAAAAGGTGTCATTTCCACTTTCTTGGTTGGGGTCGCAGAGAGCAAAGCGAAACTCTAAAATAATAGAGGCAGTGAGCTTCTAGCCATCATAGATCGAACCATATCTAATAGAGTTCGATTTCTCCTCTCAGACACGCCATTATGTTGTGGCATTCCAGGTGGAGATAGTTGTGAGACAATACCACAACTTCTAAGACGATCTCTAAAAGCATCACTTAGGTATTCACCTCTTCTATCGGTGTGGAGAATTTTTATTTTCTTGTTGAGTTGATTTCGTACTTCATTTTGGAAGATCGTGAACATTTCAAAAGCTTCATCTTTGTGTCTTAACAACTACACATAACCACATCGACTATAGTCGTCGGTAAAGGTAATGAAGTATTCTTCATGGTACCTAGTCATTGGCTTAAAAGGACCACATACATCCGAATGTATGATGCCTAATAAATCTTTTGCCGTTTCAGACTTGCCACTAAAAGGTACCTTAGTCATTTTTCCTTGTAAACAAGATTCACATACATCAAATGAATCATATTCATTTGCCTTTAAAAGACCGTTCTTTTGAAGTGTTTGTATGTGCTTCTTGTTTATATGGCCAAGACGGTAATGCCCAAGATAGGTATCACTCAAATCCAGTTTGAGTTTCTTAGTGGTGGTTTGGTACAACGAGCTATCAGATAATGTGTTTTCACGAACCAATTGATAAATACCATTAATAGGAATTGCTTTAAAATAAAATATGTCATTTAAAGAAACATGAATTACATTTTCAATAGATGTCAAAACATAACCACATTGTCTTAATTGGGCAATAGAAATAATGTTCCTAGTCAAACTAGGAGCATACAAAATATTGTTCAAAATTGCTTCCAAACCATTTGGAAGCTTCAAGATGTAGTCCCCACGGCCTTCAACTTGAACTTTTGCACCATTCCCCATGTAGAGGCTAATATCCCCTTTTTTGAAGTCCTTACTTCTTTTGGACCACTGCAATAAGTTGCAAATGTGAGTTGCACATCCGGTATCCAATACTCATGTGTTAGAGGATATCAAATTAAGATCAATATGAATCATTAAAATTGTACCTGAGGTTTGCGCGGCATCCCTCTTTGCTTGTAACTCTTTGAGATGGACTGGGCAATTTCTTGCCCAATGTCCAATCTCCCCACACTTAAAGCATGGGTCACTTGAAGCAACCTTTTGCTTCTTCTCCGCTGGTTTTGGTGGTGGCGCTCTAACCACTCCGTTTCCCTTCCCCCTAACGTGCCCTTTTTCCTTGGCAACATTTTCCTTGGGTGCAGGGTAGGCCTCTTCTTGTTCCCACGTTCATTAATGGTGAGAACGGGTAAAACCCTTTTACCCATGGCCACCACGGTAATTTTGAGCATAGGGAGAAGCTCACTTATGTTCTTGTTCCACCCGTTCATGTTATAGTTCATGAAAAAGTTGTCAAACCTTTTTGACAAAGGGTTGAGGATCAAATCTGTATCCAACTCTTTCGAGATGGGACAAATTAGCCTTTCTAGGCGGTCGATGTGGCTTTTCATCTTAACTACATAAGATGAAACAGATTGAGTTTTGTCCATACGACACGCATGGAGTGCTTGAATCGTTTCGAAGCACTCAACCCGTGCTTGTTCATTGAACGTTTTCTTCAACTGGGTTATCATGTCGTATGCTCCATGATGTTCATACTCCTTTTGGAGATCTGGAGTCATACTTGCCAACATGTGGCAAGAGACTTCGACCGAGTCCTCAGTGTATTTTGCCAAATTATTGTAGGCCTCCTTATCATCCTCACTAGGTTGATCAGGAATCGGATCGTCTAATATATATGATCGTTTCTCTTGCTTGAGAACAATTCTCAAGTTTCGAAACCAATCAATAAACTTATTATGGTTTTGACGCTCCGTTTGGAGTATGGTCCTTATTGATAGTGAGTGAGCGGATGGAATTTCATTTTTATCATTATTGTTGGTGGCCATCTACAAAATATAACAAAGTTCAATTTTAGTAATTTCGATATTGTCCATATTCTAGTAATTAAAACCCCTTTTTAAGTGCCTTACAAAATTTTAAAATCTTGAATCCAATGTTACATTTAAATAGTGGTTAGCTGACCTTTATCCCACTATTTAAATTAACAAGGTAGTCAACGTTTTGACAATTGCAACTCTTTGCAACTTCTAGGGTATGGGATCGAATTTTAAACATCATATGTATAGTCGGCATGTTTATCCCATCAACACCTTTGTAAACCATATTGTAGGTGATCCATTTAATATGGTTTTCAAATCAAGTTTACCCTACTTGCACACACATGTGAGTTTTCCAACATTAGTGGTTAGGTGACCTTTATCCCACAAATATGGTATCCCTACCTGAAGTCATAAGTTCCGTCAAAACGGTTAGGTGACCTTTATCCCATTAAGAGTTTCCAAATGACTGAAGTGTTATGCAAAAGGACGGTGTTAAACTTGTTAATAGAGAAATTTTAAGTTTTCATAATCTTAGTTTAGAAAACTCTATGTACCTTATATTTGCATGCTTTCAAATACAAGATACCCTATGATTCACTTTTAATAAAACCTCTTTTATTAAAATCATTAATCCTTTTAATAACCTCTTATTAACCATTTAATGATAATGAACCATCAAATTTTCAGCTTGTAAAGTTTGTTATGCATAACCAAATGACAACCAATCAATCAAACAACAAACATCCAAACAAGCATAAACATACAAACATGAGTGCATAACCATAGCCACTAAGTTGACCACACTTGTTTGCCATCACAAGTGTTGTCATAAGGTCTTTCTTAAGGGTAGAGATGACACATCAAAATGTGTCCATGAACTCTCATTTGAAACCACATCCAAATGCTTCAAGTGTCCATGTCTTTTGTGTCCTCCTTTGAGTCTTCATCTTGTGCATCTTCTTTTACAAACTCATATACTAAATCAATTTTTCTAGTAAAAGAAATGCACCTAATCTATTTATTACATAACCAAATGAATAAACATATTACAACCCAAAATACAAAACACAAAGTTACAACCCTATCAAGAATCAAAACCAACAAAACAAATCAAAATCAACCAAAACCATACACATAAGGCCAAGGCTATGTTATGCACCAAAATATGAAATATATACATCCAAGAACTACAATGAATCCCTTATTTCAAACCTAAAATTTCAGCCAACATGAACTCAAATTTTAAGGTTTGTCCAAACAACACAATCAACCATTTGATATAAATATTTCAAAGTTTATACTAAAGCACGCAAGCTTAAACCTTGAAATATAAGGGATTCATAGATCCACAGCAAAATGGCCCCTAATGGGTTGAAAAAGTCCATGAAAACTATCTTTTCAAGACCCTATGAAGCACATATTCCACATAACCGGTTATAGATGCCATTGTTGGGTTTTGTCACATGTAAAACAAGCTAGTTCAACCATTTAAACTTGAAAAATCGCAGCGGAATATAGGTTTAACATATGGTTAGTAATCTGAAAATTTTCACCATTTAAAGCATAAAGAAAACCTAAAAATAAGGATCAATAATATATGTGAAATAGTGTGCTATCAAACCATAAAACAACCATACGGAGTTCATAGATACAACCTTTCTTTTACAAATGTTGTAGATGTATGAGATGAAGATGAAGAGCAAGATGTTGTTGAATATCCAGCCCCCGAGAGAGAGCCTCAAGATGTGATACCCACAAGTTCTTTCAAAAACCTTGCAGGTTAGGATGCACAACACCTCAACTCTCTACCAATGCTCCTTGAAAGATCCGAAATTTTCAGCCCTTGAAGCCTTCAATCCAAATTTTCAGCTCTAGGTTTTGGAGAGAATACTTTGTCTTAGAAGAGTGCAAGAGTGAATAAAATTGATGTGTCCAAGACAAACAAAAGACCCCTCACTCACCCAAGAGGGTGGCCGAAATCCATTTACAAAATGGGTTTCCCCCCCATTTTGTAATTTTATAAAATTGCACTCTTTTAAGTTATTAGTTTATAAAATTAAAACCTATTTTAATTTTATAACATTAACACACTTTTATTTGTTATTATTTAACCAACTTAAATAATGAAACAAATAAAATTCATATGAAGAAATTATCCATATAATATTGTTCTTTTACAAAGTAAAGTTCTAGAAAACCAATTTTCTAAACATGTGTCAATATTTATTTGTATGATCTCATTAACAAATAAACATATATCGGTGTTTGTTTAGCTTGCTATTGGGTATGACCCGACTTGGATCATAACATACTCACCACATCAATCTTGTATGTGTCTTGGGCATACAAGATCCAACATGTGAAGCTTTGGAAGACTTCATCTTTGGCTTGAGAAGACATTGGTCTTGGCTTCAGTAGATTTTGTATCAAATTCACTGAAGATTTGAAGATTTTTAGAGAGAGAAGTTGAGGCATTTTTGTGTTTTTGTTCAATATCAAGTTTTAATCAATTTTAGATCAAATTCGAGTGTATTTAATATGAGATGTTTGTTTGTTAATCTTTAGATCTCAAATCCATTATGTTTTTGATGATTTCAGATTGATTTCGTGTTGAAAAAGCTTTTCAGCTTCGTCCAGTGAAATTACAGATTCATGGAGCAAAACTGCCTATTCTTTCGGCGAAACTACAAGTGTGTTACAGTTTGTAGTTAATTTCAGCATCTCTGTGAAACTAGTTTCATTGAACGAAAGTTCAACAGTGCTTGTGGGTGATTTACAAGTGAAATTGCTGCTGAAAGTATCATTGAACGTAAGTTGAAGCTTGTTTGGTGCGAATTTGTTGGTGAAACTAAGCTGTTTTAGGCATTTGGCTAGTGAAACTGCTGCCGAAATTTCCAGCAAAACTACTATCGGCTCACCGAAACAAGAGTTCATAGCAAAACTGGAGTTCATAGTGAAACTAGCACTGCGAAAATATAACTTTGGCAAAACTATCATTTTTTCCACCGACAAATAAACTAAGGTGAGTCCAACCTATACATGATCTTCAATACTCCCCCTAGGTTGGAACTCACCACCTTCACTCATCTTCAGCACCAGTATCCTCCGTTGTCCTTGATTTGTCTTCAACATCTCCTGCAACACCTTCCTTGGGAGCTTTAGCACATCATTCTCCATGGTCTCTGCCAGCATCATGAGCCACTTCTGGATGAGTACTAGCCTGCTCAAACTACCTGGCCAAATCAAGTATATCCATGTTTAGATCATCATGGGCCTTTACTCTCTCTGCTAATCTCTTCACGTCTGCCCTCACACATCTGATCTTATTTTCCACAGTCATAAATAGACTGGCTTCTTTCCTCGTTTCATCACCTATAACTGCATTGATATGGTTCTCACATAGAACCAGCAGGTCTTCATCACAGAAACTAAAAAGTTCCATTAGATCAAAGACTTTGAACTCAGCACCATTCTTCACTCTAATAATTTCCACCCATGTATTGTTATCATAAAACCACTTTTCAAAGTTTTGTAGTTGTTGGGGGAGGGGGTCTGCCAGTCTAACCTTGTTCACGGTCTTTGGGAGTTTCACCCTTACTACAATCTTTCCCTTGCTAGGCTCCCAATCCTTATCTCTTATTGATCGTTTCCAATCAGGCTTCATGTATCTGAAAGACTCAAAGTTGTCATTTAGACCACTCTAAATCTCTTTCTCCAAAAGGGTGACTCGTTCTTTCAGATTTGCATTTAGTCATTGAAGAGCCACCAACCACCTAAGATCCTGTTTAGGCATGGTCTTGAATGCCTTCCTCTTATGCATGTAGCTAATTCCACCCCCTCTCCTCTTTATCATGAACATTTTGAGGCTGGGGTTATAACACCAGCTTATAATCCTCTTATCAGCCTCCTTCTTACTCAACCCTTCCATATGTTGGAAAAGGGGAGTTAGTTCTTCTGGCTCCTTCTCTTTAACAAACCATTCAGCTTTATCCATCTCAAATACATCTTCATCAACCTCTCCCTTCTTGTCTACATAAATCAACAACCTCTCATCAAGTTCATAGAATTTTGGTTCAGAATCCTAGTCTACTAGTTGTTCATCATCCTCTTCTTCATCAACAAGTTCCTTTCCTTTCTCACCATCTCTATCAACCGACTTCTCCCTTACCACCTTTTCTCCAACCAGATCCTTTACCACATCAAATTCCTTGTTTATAAAACCAGCTTCTTGAATTTCCTCTTCATTCTCCCTTCCTGCATCTTCATTTCTTACTTCACAATCTTCAGCATCGGTAGTTGCTGCATCCGATGTGCCCTCTCCTACCCTAGATGAAGTACCCATGTTCAGGAATGGGTATTTTAAAGTATTAGTTAAATCATCTAACTCGGATTGAGTTAGTTGATTAGGCAGGCCAACAACAGCTTTCAGTTGGGCAATCTCATCAAATAACTTCTTCAAGTGACAATTTTGATCAACAAGCATCTTCTTCATTCCCTCTATCACCTCATCTTTTTGCTTCTCCCGTATCTCTTGGTTGGTGAGTTTGGTCTTTATCATGCTCAGTTCATTTACTAGAGAAATATTAAAGTTACGAATCATATCTTCATCTAAGTTTCTTGTTTCTTCCCTCCTTTGAGTTTTAGTGAATGCTTGATGTCTCTATTTAGTTCTTCTCTCTGAATCTGCTGTATAAGCTTTCTTCTTCTACACTAACCACAAGCAATGGGAATCGATTATTTCTAGTGTTCACATACCAACTGTCACTGTTGGTGATGTTTTCTCTTAAAATAAGGACCCGTCTTCTTTCACTGAAAAGGATCTGAAGTTGTTCGATCGTGTCCAAAAGGCTTTTGGTGCTTTAACACTATGACTAGCACTAGACATCTACAATCATTTTACAAAGCATAAAAATGCTAAATCTCTTACGATGCCCTACATGAGTTCGATGATCGTAACGATGATGTGGTAAAGGATAAGAGCATTCAAGCTGAGAAGGAATTCAATTCCTTTGTTGTATACAAGAACAAGAGTTTGACAGATCTCACAAATTGCTTCTTGATAGTTTCAAGCACCTTAAAGTAATACGATGAAAAGCTCTCAACAGTGAACAAGTTAACACGCTACTAGACTCTCTCCCACCTCAGTGAAGCCTTCAGGTGAGGTTGCTAAAGCAAGAAAAAGGGTTCACAGACTACAAGCAGATGGATATTATCAATAAGCTTAAATCCTTTGACTTGGACATGAAGAGATAGGAATTTGACTGGACCATGTTGCCTACATCTGGTTTTACTCAAAATGCCGCTTTACTATCATCCACTGCAAGCTCTCAAATACATAATTCAATTCAAGGAGGAGTTAATACAAGTACATTCTTAGATGGAAACGTTAGTGTTGGAAGAGATCAGGCTAACTCTAAGGTGAATGTTGAAACTTCAATTCCATCATAAACAATGGCTTTTATTGGAATGTTTGTTCAAAGTTATGAAGCACTTGTAGCTGGAGGGTTGAAAGGGAATGGAATGACTATGGAGGACATGTATTAGGTGGATCCTGATGATCTTGAAGAAACTGACATTTAGTGGCAAATGGAAATGTTGACTCTTAGAGCTTGAAGATTTATGCAGTGCACTGGACGAAATAACTTCAGTGGCAAACCTCTAACTCAAAATTGGGATTTGATAAGTCCAATCTATGATGTTTGAACTGTAAACAATTGGGACATTTCAAACGTGAATGTCCATCACCAATTGTCACCAATTCCTTTAGCTCAGGAGTTCCTAGATTAACCATGGCAAGGGAGAAGGAAGATATGAATCGCAAGAAGGAGAAAGCCTTGATTTCCAAATTGACTGGAGTGCAAAGGTTGAAGAGATGAGGACAAGATAAATCATGGGCTAAGTGTGTTAAAGTAGAAGGGAAGGAAGAAAGTAAAGATGGATTTGATCTTTTCAAGGAATTCAAAGAGGAGAATGAGTTGTCTGTGAAAGAGAAAGAAGAGAAAGATGGGAGAAAGAGAGAAGGTAAGTCTCAAGGACTAAAGCAGGAAGGAAGTTCATCCATTGAGCAAGGAAAGGATTATGATGATGCTACTATCATTGTTAAGAAAGCAAGTCAAGTACTAGGGTGTGTCAATATGAAAAGGCTTTAGCAGCACAAAAGGTGGTGATGGGACTTCCATATGAGGTAATCCAGGATATGTCCTCTTCTGCTTGTTGAATAAGATTGTTTGGGATTTATAAAGCTAATTGGTTATTAATTGATAATGACAAAGATTTAAAATGAATTAATGAGGAACTGAAAATCAACGAATCAAAATATTTTGTTAAATTAAATGAGGCTTTGAAAGAAAATGATCATTTAGAATGAATTGTTTTGGAAAGAAATGGTAAGATCAATTCTATGACTAAAAGAGTTGCTGTTGCTGAATTTGAAACAAGCAAACTTTAGTCAAAATTACACAAATGGACCATTTGAGTAATGAAATATGATGCTTTATGTAAATCTCAACGGGGAGCTAGATTAAAACAGGATTGGGATATGAAAATGTAAAGGTTTATCCTCCGCCTAGTACATACTGTTATTCTCCTATGTTTGTTCCTTATCCTTCTAATGATTTAATCAAAACAGATACTGGCAGCATGTCTGCAGGTTTAGAGGGTGTTAATTCTAAACACGTTCGTGAGGACTACGACTATTGACCAACTAGTGGGCTTGGATGCACTAGCATTAATACACCTGATTTTCAGCAGTCTGTTTTAGATCATAAGTCTAGTTTAAATTCTGTCTTTGTTTCTAGTACTCTTGTAAATGACTCTAGTACATCATGTTCTTATGATATTTCTATTTCATCATCTTTAAATTATGTACATTATGGTGATTCTTTTTGTCCTGGTGATGATAATCGTACAACTAATCTCACTACAAAGATTAATGAGAAATTTAAAACTAACTGTTTTGATAAATTCTTTTCTTATTCAATTCCATTATTTATGCCATTAAATATTTCATTATCAAATGAAAGATCTGCAACTTCGTCTAAAGCCTTCGCAAGTGGTACTAGTTCTACTTGTACTTCAGATGATCATTCATCTACTTTTCTAAATAATAATTCTTGTTCACATAAATTTCGACCTCGTGATGTATGAGACATTTAGTGACACTCATTCTAGGGTGTCTGAATGTGATGAGGAAATTCACATTCATCATATTCCTATCTGATCACATCATAGACCTAGACACAAACACATCATTTCAAGTGTGGTGAAGATGATCATATTATCAAAGAGTGTCCTACACTTCTTCATGGTCATGTAAATAGAAAATATTTTGGAAATAAATTAACAAAATTAGTTAGTAATTTCTTTAGTAAGAAATCTGTTTCTTCTAAAGCTAAAACGGTTCAAACTTGGGGGAAGAGGAACCAGTTCCCACACTTGCTGTTTCTTGAACTGAAGTAGCTCAAGCTGCATGGCTTCAACCCATCCATTGTCTCTCAAAGCAACATGATTGTTCTTTAGCTCTAGCTGACTGATGAAGAAAGCATAGAAGCCGAAGTTAGACAATTGACTTCTTGTTGAAACTCCAGCATTGATATCACCAATAATTTGAGGCATTGGGTGATTCTTCAGTTCTTGATAAACAATGAGATCTGTGCAAGTGTTTGTAGGACCTTCAGCAGCAGCATATGTTGATGCAGACTCTTGAAACCAAGAATTGCATGGTAACTCAAAAGATGTAGAGGAATTAGAGATCTCATCAGCATTTGTTGTGGATGGAACTGCTGAAGCTACAGGAACATCAAATTTAGCAGACACAGGCAGTTGGTCAGTAAACTTGAATAGGTGAGTATTGATATTATCATCATTATCATCAATACCACCAGCTGGAAGACATGCTGTAGAAGATGATTTATCCACATGATCTGCAACAGCTGGAGGTTGATAAGGAACGTATTGCAGTATGTCCAAATCAAATAACTCCACAGGGCTTTGTGGAATCTTGTCCGTAGGAGATTCATTAAACTTCACATGCAAAGTCTTTTCAACTATCTTTGTTCTGCAGTTGAAGACTCTGTATGCCTTGCAAGTAGATGAATAACCAACAAAATACCCTGCATCCACCTTAGGATCAAATTTTTGGAGTTGATCCTTTGTGTTGAGAATAAAACAGGGACACCCAAATGCTTTGAAAAATGAAATTAGAGGAGCCAAGTGATGGAGAACTTCATATGGAGTCTTCATCAACCTCTGATTTACTAAGGCTCTATTCTGCACATAGCAAGTTGTGTTAACAGCTTCAGCCCAAAAGGACAGTGGCAAACCAGAGTCAGCCAACATGGACCTTGCAGCTTCATTAGGGTCTTGTTCTTCCTCTCCACTACTCCATTTTGTGCTGGAGTCCGTGGGATGCTAAACTGCCTTTTGATTCCGTTTGAAAGATAGAAGTCATCAAGTGTATGGTTTCTGAATTCAGTTCCATTGTCACTCCTTATTCACTTGACTGAAAGGGAAAACTACTTCTCAACATACAACACAAAGTGAATAATCTTCTGAGCAACCTCATCCTTTGAATGTAGAAAGAAAGTCCATACAAATCTCGAGTAATCATCCACAATTACCACACAGTATTTCTTCTCTGCCATGCTCATCACTCTCACAGGACCAAATAGATCCATATGCAGTAATTGCAAGCAGGCAGTGGACTTAGGCTCTTCAATAGGAGGGAATGAGACTTTGTGTTGTTTTCCTTTTAAACAAGAAGTGTAGGTTTCATCACAGTGGAACTCCTTTATTGGTAAGCCTCTGACTAAACTATTGTGGATCAGCTGATTCATGTTGTTGAAATTAACATGACCCAGCCTTCTGTGCCACAGTTTAGATTCTTGAGGAGAGGCTTTGGAAAATAGGCAAGGATGGCCTCTGAGATCTATTTTCTTGGAAAGATCTAAGGCATACACTCTTCCTGTCCTGTTGGCTCTCAGGAGAGTGTGATCATCCAACACCTTATCAATCAAATGCGGAACTTTGGATGACAAAATCCTACAGTTCTGACTAGTGAAAAGAGCAACATGGCCTTTATCACACATTTGACTGACACTCAAGAGATTGTACTTTGGGTGTGGGAATGTTGACAGGCTGTTCTAGCATTTTTGAGGTGAGTGTGGCTTTTGATTGCTTGGCTAGCTCAGTCCTGCTCCCAGCACCCGCTTCATTCAAAGCTTCAATAACAAGTCCCTTAGTATATGCTTCAAACGAACAAATCTTGGTGGTGATTGCAAAGATACTGTCCCTGGACCAAGCTTTGATTTCGATCATTGATCTTCCAAGATATTTTGCAATAAATCTAATCATGATCTCAAGCCTTTCTCTTTCTAACACTTTATAACTTGCCCATCTATTCTGGATTTCTTCAATCTCTAATCGTCGAATCTCAGAGTCAAGTTTATCAGTGTGATGGCCTTGCCTAAACAGCTGATCAATGATGATGTCCATTGATTTGCTGTGTTCGGCATCACCCTCAGCTCCAAGCCTTTCTCTTTTTCCTTCTCTTTATCGGTCTCCACATTCAACTCCAACTCCTTTTCCACTACTATCCCTTCTGTTTCTTTCTCTTTTTCTTTCTCCTCTGTACTCCTCTTTGTTTTTGCTTTCACTGACCTAATCTCCCCCTTTTTGGTTGCATTGGTTGCAAGGGGTTGATTGCCAGAAAGTTGTTTGCCCACAACCTCCTCTATCAATGGTTGTATTATAGAGGAAAGCCTCTCATCAATGGCTTTGATCACTATGTCAGTGATTATGGGTGTGATGAGAGGGAGGGAATTTTGAAGGATAGCAACTATTTGCTCAGGAGGGTTCTGTTCCTGAGAAATAGTGCCAGAAGCAGAGGCAGGTGGTTGAGTTGTTGGGAGTGGCTCAGTGTTTGTGAGACCTTCACATGAAGGTGCCATCTGTGAGGTGGTAGAGGCAGATGGTCTTTGTTCCTTAAAAGTTTTGGCAAGCAGCTCTTTGAGTCTGCTCACCTCCTCTTCCAGGATGGTGTTTTGGGCGATTACATCGTAAAAGAAGCCCAGGTCATCATTAGTAGTTACTGAATCACCTGACCTCCTGATAGGATTAGGATGAACATGCACTGAGTGTAGCTCAGTTGTAGCATGCGCCCCTTTGTCTTGGAACTGGGGACTTCCTGCCTCAGGACTTTGTCCGTCCTGAGCAGTTGCCTCTGGTAAGGTCTTAGTAATGGTACCAACTACAACCTGATCATATGCTGAAGCAGGAGAAGTCGCAGCCTCACCAGAAGTTCCAATCTCCATTGCTACACTAGGAGAAGGAACATTGTAACCCTATGCTGTGGGTTCTCAGCTGCACTTTGGTCCTCCCCCTCAATGGTAGAAGTATTCCAAGTTGTAATTGGTATCTGGGGAGGGGGTGAGGAGTGCAACTGAGTCAGCACTTGTGCAACAAGTAATGTAGGACTTTGGGGGGAAGTTGCATGTGGTGATTGGGTGGAAGAAGATTGCACCCGGGGTGAATGGTGCGCTTCAATGGTAACCCTCTCAAGGGAGATAGGTTCTAGCAGTGTAGGTTCCCCAATGTTGGTTGCAACAGGATCCTGTTGAGAGGATACTTGTGCGGCTGTGGCTGGTTGAGTCAGTGTCACAACTGGGGGGTTAAGACCAGTGTGTGGTTTCTGTGTTTGTGGTATAGGGGCATCCTCAGGGGACTCATCTCCCTGAGTAGCCTTTTTTGGCTTTTTGGATTTGGGTGTAGTGGGGACTTTGGTTCTGGAGGTGTGGCTGTGGGTCCCAACTGCATGGGTTTTCGTAGCCTGGCAGCCTGTTTCAACGTTTGGTCAGAGTTGTGCCTGGAGTATACTTCAGGCAATACAGCCGTTGCAGGGACTCCGAGACCAACAAGTCCCTCAGCTTTTAGCTGATTCTCTATTATGGCCATAATGAACCGAGGATATAATATCCAGCGGTTAGAAATAGATTTTGAGGCCATGTCCTTAAGTTCCAGAAAAATGATTTCAGAGAAGTTTAGGTTCTGTTGCTCAATGATAGAGAATAGTACCTGCTGCCACCTTCTACACATTTGATCCCAAGAGGATGTCTTAGGAGCCAAACAGACTTTACCATGTGAAATTGTTGGGTTTGTTGTACCAAAACAATGTTGTTTAACAATTTTAAACAAGAAAACGCAGCGGAATAAGAACTTAATATTCTATTTATTAATCTGAAAATTAAAGTTCATAATCTTATTTCAACAAACCCAAAGTCAAAGGATCATATATATGTGAATAAACTAGTTATCAAGAAGCAAACAAAACAACCAAAATCAACACAATAAACTACCTTTTAGAAGCTGTCAAAACGTTGATATAAGTGAAGATGGGGCTGCTATTTGATGACCAAAACATCAAGAATAGATGTCCTCAAGTGTTCATACCCACAAGCCTTCAAGAAAACACCCATTTGCTAGGATTTGAGCACCAAATCGACACAAGAAGGCTGCTGGAAACTTGTTCCAGCCGTGAACTTTCAAAGAGGATTCTAAATCCTTTGTTCCAGCCATGACATCCTTCTTCCAAAAGAAGATTATGTTCTTGTGACTCTTTTGCATTAGAGAGAGAGAGATCTGAAGTAGAGTGTGTATGTTCATAGAGAGTATCTTGTTTCATAAACAAAGAAAGAAAAGAAGAAGTGAGAAGGCCTTGCGGCCGAAAACCCACATCCCCTTATTAGGGTTTTTTCTCTTTTTTTTTTAAACTCTTTTAATTTGACAAATCTTATAAATTACATAATTAACCTTTATTTATATAAAATATGCACACACACTTTTATTATTGATGTGCTTGATTAATTTAAACAACATAAAAATAAACCATGTACAAAATATCCTCATAATTTGTTCTTCTCACATACAATTTATTTAGAAACCCATTTTCTAAATTGGTGTGATTATTTAATTGCATGATCATATCATCAATTAAATATTAATTGGTGTTTGCTAAGCTTGTTATTGGGTATGACCCGACTTGGATCACAACGTACTAACCACATCAATGTTCTATGTGTCTTGGGCATACAGAATCCAACAATCTCCCACTTGCACAAGATACATAGAGGATTGATGCAAGCAGTAAATACCGCCTAACAACGGTTTACTACCCTTAATACGCGTGACTTAAAGCCATTCAATAACATCATCCCCTTCAAGTATCCAACTTGAAATGATTTAGGTGAATCAATCATCTATCCTTTTGTTACAGATGTCATGTTAAATCCAAGGACATAGAATGATCATTCCTTGTTATTTAACTTAATCAGGCCTTAGACATCATGCTCTCAACGAATAAGAGGAACAAATCCATCTTGACTACATACGTTTCTCACAATCACCTTATGTGTACCTAAACATAGTTATGTACTGACCATTATTTCAGAGCAGCGAAGAACTAGCTCAAGGTATAAACACTTGGTGAATATCAAAACCCAATATGTATCTCAGGTCAGAGGATACCAAATGATATTCGCCTTTACTCAAATTTACTTATGATCAATCTAAAGATTCCATGTAGTAAAATTGAGACGCGGGTCAGTCCAATATTTGTATCCCACAAATATCTATGAACCTTGGTAGCAACCAATTGCTCTATATTCATACCATATAAATATCTACCAATCCATGTTCATAATAGTCTTACATTCATATCTGTTCCCACAAATATGACCGACTACGGACATTTAGAATAATAAACATATTCATGGATGTAAACATGCTAAAAGGGAACATGACTCAAAAGGTCAAATTACAATTGTTCCATACATTAAATACTAAACAGATCAATTCCAATCACTAGAATATCGAAGTCCTAAGGCACAAGTATGACCCTCATACTTTGCCTTCGCAAGGAGCTTCGTGAGTGGATCCGTAATGTTTTGATCTTTTATGAACTTTATGAATACATATCTTTACCCTTTTCAACTCCATCCCTTATGATGTTGAATCTCCGCTCAAGGTGCTTAGTCTTTGATGAGTACGGGGTTCCTTGATTTGAGCAATCCCACCCACGTAATTACCAAAGATCTTTAGGGAGTCTTGAATGGTAGAGACCACCCCTAGATAAGCAATGGACAAGCTTATCCATGCAGCTTCCAAAGCTGCCAATGAAGCGGCTATGTATTCGGATTTTAGACGGAATAATGCTACCGTGTCCTGCTTTGAACACTTCAAGGATACCATACACCTCCATTCATAATGGAAGTACACCTGATTATGATCGAGAGTTGTATCGATCTGTTTTGGAAGTCCTTATCTGTGCAACCCTTTACACAGATTTTCACTTCAACAGATCCGTATATTAGAAACATATCCTTAGTCTTACTAAGGTGCATCAACATACTTTTAACAACCATTCAATGGTTATTTCTATGGTATCTACTTTGTCATACCTGATAAGCATGACTCGTCCGGTTTAGTGCATATCATGAGACAAATGACGGATCCTATAGCAGATGCGTATGGGATATCCTTCATTTGATTTTGCTCATCCTATGAGCTTGGACATTGAGACGTAGTCAACATGGTCTCTCTTTGAAAGGGTATCATACCTTTCTAAGAGATTTCCATCTTGAACCTTTTCAAGATTTTATATGCACTTTGGTTTGACCCTATCAACCACCTCGATCTATCCTTATAGATCCTTATTCCAAAATATGGGTGATTTCAAAGAGATCCTTTTTATGAAAAACATCTTCCAAGCAAGGTTTTAACACCTTCCAAGGTTGGAATATATTTTTCAAATAGCAGTGTGTCATCAGCATACAACACTGAGAGTATACTTCTGCTCCCACTAGCTTTCATATATACACACCCTTTTGATGCTTGTTTCAATCCATAGATCTATCACTTTAACTTGTATACTTTATTGGGATGTCGCGGATCGACAAAACCTTCATGCTGAACTATGTGGACAGTCTCTACGAGATGTCCATTAAGGAAAGCGGTTTTGACATCCATTAGCCAAAACTCATATTCAAAATATGCAGTTATGGCACTTAACATCCTAATCGACCTTAGCATTGCCACGGGCGTAAGACTTTCATCATAATCAACCAATTGAGTTTGATGAAAACCTTATGCTATAAGTCTTGACTTATAGTATTCAAGTCTCCATGTATATTTGTTTTCATCCAGAAAACCCACTTGTATCCAACCGATTTGGAGTTTAAGTGGAGGTTCAACCAATTGCCAAACTTGGTTGTTATACATGAATTGCATCCTTACGTTCATGGCCTCTAGCCATTTGTCCCAATCCAAATTGGACATAACATCTTGGTGTATGGTTAGCCTACAGGGTATAACCACATAGCATCCATTCATGAAATATCCTTATCTTTCAGATGGAATACTAACTCTACCAGATTTGTGAACGTTTTGTGTGTGTTGATCAACCTCTTGATCTTTATCAACAACCTCCTGCTGATTGCTAGTGTCAATCAAATGTGTATCGCCTTGTGGATTTTGATCCTTATCAAGTTCCACAGTTCTATACGTCATTCCTTCCATAAAGGACTTGGTTTCAAGAACCATAGACTTTGGAGCAATAAATACTTCTGATTCGTTGAGTCAAAGAAACGGTATCTTATACAGTCTCTTTGGATTCTAAATGAATACACACTTTCTTTGTCCGGGTCATATTCATAATATGAGCCTTAGAGAGCGATGCGAAAACCCAAAATGATAAAGGTGGTAAGTTCATAGCCATAATAAATTGAACCATATCCAAATAGGGTTCAGTTTCTCCTTTATCTGAATGAAGAGCATAGATAACTATGCGGAGTTGATTTTCTACTTCATTATTGAAGATTTTGAACATTTCAAAAGCTTCATACTTATGTGTCATCAAGTGCACACAATAATAGCGACTGCAATCGTCGTTAACATTAATGAAGTATCTTTCACCAGTCATAGACATTGTCTTAAAAGGATCATATGCATCCAAATGCATCATTCCTAATTAGTCTTTGGTTCATACTTATCAAATGAAACATTTTCATTTGTTTCCAAAAGACCATTCTTTTGAAGTGTTTGAATCTAATTCTGGTTAATGTGACCAAGGCGACAATGTCAAAGATAGTAATAACTTAAACCCATTTAAGTTTCTTTATGCTAAATGTGTATCAACGAGTTATAATAGGATGATCTATCATGAACCAATTCATGGATGTCATTAAAAGGCATATCCTTAAAATGATATACATCATTCAAAACTCAATACCATTATTTACAAATTTGAATCATGATCATATTGTTTTAAAAGGAAACATTAATCATGTTCCTAGTCAAACTAGGTGCATACAAAAATGTTTTGAGAACAACTTCCAAACCATTTGAAGGTCTCAAAATAGAGTTTCCCTTCTTGAAGCGGACATTTCTTTTGAACCCTTTTGCAACAATTGCAAGTATGAGTCTCACATCCGGTATCCAATACCCATGTGATTGAAGAAATGGCTTTTAAAACAGCGTATGAATCATGGAATTGTATTTGAGGTTTGCCCAAAACCCTTCTTGTGTTTCAACTCCTTGAGATAGAAGGGACAATACCCTTTTCATAGTCCTATCTCTCCATACTCAAAGCATGGATCGTTCTCCGTTACCTTAGGCTTCATAAGCTTAGGTTTTGAGGTTTCGCTATAACCTTTGCTTTGACGTTTTCCTTCCTTTAGCAATAATTGCTTTAGGATCGGGATTGGCCACTTCTTATAGCCTCCGTTATTGATTGAGAGAATAGGTAGAACCTCTCTACTTATCCCCGCCTCGGTTGCTTTGAGCATTGCATGAGGTTCACCGATGCTCTTGTCCCATCCGTTCATATTACAGTTTATTATGAATGTCTCAAACCTTTAGTTAGGCAATCAAGGATCAATCCTTGGCCAACTACTTTGAGACAGGACAGCAAAGCATCTTGAGGCTATCAATATGGCTTTTATCTTAAGGATATATAAGATGATATTGATTGGGTCTTTTCATGTGACATGTATAAAGTGCTTGAACCGTTTCAAAGCAATCTTATTAAAGTTTGTGGAAGGAACATTTCCCTTTTAGATTAACATGTCATGTGCCCCATGAGGCTCCAAACCCTTTTGGAGTCTGGGAATCATATTCCCAACATGAGATCGGATGCTTGCACAGAATCCTAAGTGTGCTTAACTCAATCGTCAAAGGCCATAACATCAACAGCGTGGGTTGGTGAGGTATGGGATCGTCAAGGACATAGACCTTTACTCATTCTTGAGAACGATTCTCAAGTTTCAAAATGAGTCCATAAGATAATTATGGTTAGGACTATCCCTCTCGAGAATAGGTCTCAGTGATAGGGAAGGGACGATCGGGGTGGTAGCATTATAGTTAGAGTCATCATTACAAAATGACAAAGTTCATATTAGTATTTCTCATAATTTATTTTAATCGTTAATACCCTAAATGTCTCATAGACAATAACAATTAAAATCTAGAATCCAACGTTACATTTAAATGATGGTTAGGTGACCTTTATCCCATTATTTAAATTAACAAGGTAGTCAACAGTTGACAATTGCAACCTATTGCAACTTCTAGTCTTATGGGATCGGTTAACATCATATGTTTAGTCGGCATGTTTAATCCCATCAACACCATTGTACGCCATGCTTCGGTGACCCTAAGCACATGGTTTCCAATTCAAGTCGTCCTACTTACACACACGTGTGTTTTTACATATAAGCGGTTAGGTGACCTTTATCCCACAAGTATGTTAGACTCACCTCAAGGACACAAGTTCCCTACAAGTGGTTAGGTGACCTTTATCCCACAAGTAGTTCCCAAGTGATTCGAGTGTCGTGTAAAAGGATGGTGTTAGACTTGTTACCAAAGGGTTTTAAGTTTCCATTAATTTTAGACTTGAAAAACCTATGTACCTTGTAATTGCATGCTTTCAAATACATGGTACCCTATGGTTCTCTTTTAATAAAACCTCTTTTATTTTGAAATCATTAATCCTCTTAATAACCTTTTATTAATTACTTAATGATTTAGAACCATAAAATTCAGCTTGTTATCATAATTTATTTAGATTGTTAAGCATATTCATATATCAAACAATCAACATAAAACAAACAAGCATAATCATACAAACATATGTGCATAACCATAGCCACTAAGTTGACTACACTTGTTTGCCATCACAAGTGTTGTCATAAGGTCTTTTCCTAAGGGTTCAACACAACACAAATGATGAGATCTCCAAAGACCCCCACTTGAACTTGCATCCAAATGCTTCAAGTCCATCCTTTGTGTCTTCCTTTTGTGCTTCCTTCCCGAGCATCTTCTTTTACAAAATATATACATCCTAATACATATTTTCTAGTAAAGGAAAAAATGCTCCTAATCTATTTATTACATTGCCAAATGAATAAATAAATTACAAACCAAATGGAAACACAAAAGAAAAACTACAACCCATAAAGAAAGAATACAATCAACATGACAATTCCATAATCAACCAAACCAAAACAACCATGGTCAAGGCTATGTTATGCACTAAAATTATGTATCCATATACATCATACTAAGAACCAAAATGAACCCCATTGACCCTAAATTTTCAGCCAACATAAACAAAAATCTAGGGTCTTTTGTCCAAACAAAACACAATCAACCAAATTGATATCTTTCCTTTCAAGGTTTAATCACTAGCATGTTTGATATAACCTTGAAAGATTGGGGTATCATCAAATCAATACAAAACAGCCCTAAATTGGTTGTTAAACCTTATATAACCAATTATACAAGAACACATGAAACTAATCATCCACATAACCGGCTCTTGATGCCAATGTTGGGTTTGTTGTACCAAAACAATGTTGTTTAACAATTTTAAACAAGAAAACGCAGCGGAATAAGAACTTAATATTCTATTCATAATCTGAAAATTAAAGTTCATAATCTTATTTCAACAAACCCAAAGTCAAAGGATCATATATATGTGAATAAACTAGTTATCAAGAAGCAAACAAAACAACCAAAATCAACACAATAAACTACCTTTTAGAAGCTGTCAAAACGTTGATATAGTGAAGATGGGGCTGCTATTTGATGACCAAATCAAGAATAGATGTCCTCAAGTGTTCATACCCACAAGCCTTCAAGAAAACACCCATTTGCTAGGATTTGAGCACCAAATCGACACAAGAAGGCTGCTGGAAACTTGTTCCAGCCGTGAACTTTCAAAGAGGATTCTAAATCCTTTGTTCCAGCCATGACATCCTTCTTCCAAAAGAAAGATTATGTTCTTGTGACTCTTTTGCATTAGAGAGAGAGAGATCTGAAGTAGAGTGTGTGTATGTTCATAGAGAGTATCTTGTTTCATAAACCAAGAAAAGAAAAGAAGAAGTGAGAAGGCCTTGCGGCCGAAAACCCACATCCCCTTATTAGGGTTATTTCTCCTTTTTTTTAACTCTTTTAATTTTGAAAAATCTTATAAATTACATAATTAACCTTTAATTATATAAAATATGCACACACACACTTTTATTATTTGATGTTGCTTGATTAATTTAAACAACATAACAAATAATAACCATGTACAAAATATCCTCATAATTTGTTCTTTCTCACATACAATTTATTTAGAAAACCCATTTTAAATTGGTGTGATTATTTAATTGCATGATCATATCATCATTAAATATTAATTGGTGTTTGCTAAGCTTGTTATTGGGTATGACCCGACTTGGATCACAACGTACTAACCACATCAATGTTCTATGTGTCTTGGGCATACAGAATCCAACAGAAATATGAGACATTCAGCATCATGGAAATGTTTCTTCAGTATGGTGGAGGCACGAAGGTTTCCCTGATATCCATGGTGGGCAAAGGATAAATCAGTTGTGCCCTTTGGATATCCAGCAGGAAAAGTGGCATCATCCAGGTGTAGGGTTTGACGAAGTATATCGGGAGTGATGACCGCTTGGTGGTTGTTGACGACCGACCGGAGAGACTCTGTGTTGTTCTCCCCAGTGGTGAGGGTGACGTTCATCAAAAACTGGTTAAGGGATTCGGCATGAAGGACTGGATTGAGAAGAAAGGCCATTTTGTATGGTGACTGGACCATAAGATCAATAGCGTTATCGAACTTAGCCTAGAATGGCGATTTGGTGAGGTAAGCTACACAGTTGTGTCGCGGTTTGAGCTGCATGGTCGCCATTAATGAGAGAGAAGTTTTGGAGATATGAATGTTAGGTTTGAAGAAGATGAGGCTCTGAAGGATTAGGTCGGGGATATTTATAGGGTACGGGTTAGAAAATGACTGAAGGGTTTGGTGTTAGTCATCAGTAGTTTTAAAACGACTGTTGACATGGTATTACCCTTTCAGACGTTGAAACAGCTGACGTCGTGGTTTTAGGCATCAACATTTATAAAACTACCGAAGACCATGGTTTTGACTTCAGATGTTTGAAAACAACTGATAACTTGGTATTAGTCATCAGTAGTTATGAAACTACTGAAGACATGGTTTTTCATCAGTTGTTGTAAACAGTGATGACTTGGTATTAGTCATTAGTAGTTGTGAAACTACTGAAGACATGGTTTTGTCATCAGTGTTGTAAACAGTGATGACTTGGTATTAGTTCATCAGTAGTTGTGAAATACTGAAGACATGGTTTTGTCATCAGTTGGTTAGGATGAAAACAACACTGAAGAGAAAGTCTCATCAGTAGTTTTCGTCATTCTAGCCTTCAGCTGTTTCATATGCCTCACATTTACTCATTCAGCCTTTTGTTGTTTTCATTTGTTTCATGGGACATCAGTACGTATCTGTTTTGACAACACAGTAGTTGTTACTTTATCAGTGTTGTCACAGAAGCGAGTACAATATGTGATATGATTCATATTGATCATAGTACTGATTACGAGATCACAGTAGTTATCACTTATTCTAGCTGCAGCATACCAAGCCTAACACAAGGTTGGAAAGTAGAACTATCAAAGGCTTAGTAAAAATATCTGCAAGCCATCAGCATAGCACAGACATAGGATCAATCAGACCTTTTTCAACACAATCCCGAAAGAATGATGTATATCTGATATGTTTGGTCCTAGAGTGTGGACGGATTTTGACAAATACAAGAGATGTGTTAGGATCTCAGCCCTGGTTTAATCGATTGAACAGATATAGCAGCGGAATAGCTCAGAATTAGACAAATTCAAACAAGAACAATGATATAAAACGATAAAAGAATTTTGTTATAAAGAGAGAAATATCCGACAAAAGGAATATTGCATTAAGATTGTCGGCCTCAAAGGCACGATTACATGTGAGTCATCTTTCCTTATAAAGGAAAGAATGACGTAGACTGATGTCACCTGAAAGTGACATGTAACGTTTTATAACTACTGATGTTAAAAACTACTGAAGATGTCAACAACTGACAACTTCTTACAAATGTTTCAAGTGTTTTATTTTTAAACTACAACTAACTGTTAAAAACTACATTAACAACTACTGAAAAACATACAACTACTGAAAGAAAAGAAAACTACTGAAGAAGAAAAACTATCACAACAACTGAAGAAGCCCTCTTCAGCTGTTGTCATCAGCTGTTAACATCAGCTGATGTCTTCAGTACTTGAGCATCAGACTTTGTCTTTCAGCTGTTGATCTTCAGTCTTTGTCTTCAGTACTTGTTGAAGTCTTCAGACTTTAGATCTTCAGCTGTTGTCTCAGTCTTTGTCTTCAGTACTTCAGACGTACTTCAGCAGTTGTATTCTTCAGACTTTGTAGAACAGCTGATCAGGTCTTCTTCAGCTGTTGTGATGTCTTGTGGGACTTAGAGGTTTCTCTGATCAGGCTCATTGGTTCTTTTGGTCCAACAAACTCCCCCTGAACCAATGCAGCCAAAACCTCTAAGTTATTTACGAGTCCCACTTATTTTGGCAGATTGATTGGTCTCTTAATCCTCTTGATCAGATGAGAAGTGACCCTTTTTCAGCACCGGCCTGGGAAGAAGTCTCTGATGATCTGTTTGGCATGATATGGTTGGGAGCTCTGTATTGGGGACTTGGACACCGAGCTGTTGCCCCAACCATGAGATCTACTTCCCGTGTATCAGCCTATATGATTCTCTGGTGTAAGCCCTTAAAAACATGATTTGCTCATCCATTGTCAGCACCTCGGGCACACCATCAATAATCCTTCTCGGCCATACACTTCAGATATGTACTTGGCCTGTTTTCCATTTTGAGCTCAACCGTGGTTATTTGTCTATAAGCAAACTCATCTGGATGAGTTCCTTCTAAGAGCAGGTTGAGCTCTTCTTGTTTGAAGTTTTCAAGTCGTTTGTAAACAATCCCTTCTTTATAATTTTGTTCTCTAACATCTTTTGAGGTGGTTGTTTGGCTTCATAGGCTTTCTTGAACTCTTCAACAATTTCCCAGGGGGACACTACAAGCACCACAGTGATGTCTTCGTCGACAACTCTCTTCACTTGGCCCTTGTATCTTGAAGGAATTTCTTTCTTGACAATCCGGTGTGCCACCCTAGGATCAGGCCATATCCTTACTCTTTCCCTTTGATATTGAAAGGTATTAGCAAGGGTGTACAATCTTAATACTTTTTTCTTCATGCTGATCATTGAAGAGGATGTAGCATGCTTTGTCAATGCTTTTCAGCATTTCCTCATCATGTTTTTGCATCTGTTCCTCTTCAATCTTTATCATTACATCATGCATTTGAGAAGCAGGAGTGATGGACATTGGTTTAGCCTTAGGCAAAGTAATGACTGCAGAGAGTGGCAGTCTGTCTTCATCCTCCTCTTCATCTTCATCAGCCTCAGTACCTTTCTTTTCTTTTGGCTAGGTACATCACTGGCAATGGGTTTTTGAGGTAAAGGATTTGGTTTTGTGGGTTGGATGGTTGGTTTAGAGGGTAAAGGAGTTGTTTTAGTGGGTTGTGGAGATAGTGATTTTGAGGATTGAGGCTTTTCAGACTGTTTTAGCATTTTGGCTGTAAGGGAGGCTTTGGTAAATTTTGTCAGTTCTTTTCGATTCCCAACCCCAGCTTCATTCAATACCTCAATCACTAGACCTTTGGAGTATTCTTCAGACGAACAAATCTTGGTGGTTATTGCCAAGATGTTGTCCCTGGTCCAGGCCCTTATTTCCATTAGAGATCTTCCCAAGTATTTAGCTATAAATCTGATCATTATCTCCAGCCTTTCTCTTTCTAAGGCATCATAGCTAGCCCATCTGAATTGATCTCCTCTGTTTCCATCCTTCTGATCTCGGAGTCTAGTTGTTTGATGTCAAAACCCTGCCTATACAACTGCTCAATGATTTTGTCCATTGAACGGTTATGGTTGGCGTCAGCTTCTTTCACCATATCCTTCAGCTCCCTCCTTCTCAGACTCTCCTTTTCTCTTTTGATATGTGACATGAAAGTCTTTTTGACTTTCATTCACTTCAGCTCCCTTCACACTCTCCTTCTCCTTCTCATCTACAACCTCAGATTCTTTCGCCTTCTCCCCATCTATCCTCTTCCTTTTTCCTTTAACTAACTGACTCTCCCCCTTTTTGGTGCATTGGGTGCAAGGGTTTGAGCAGTAGAAAGAGATTTAGTCACCAACTCCTCCACCAAGGGTTGTATTATTGTAGGAAGCCTCTCATCAATGGCTTTGATCACTATATCTGTGATCATGGGAGTGATGAGAGGTAGGGAATTTTGAAGGGTAGCAACTGATTGATCAGGTGGTTCTGTTCCTGAGAATCAGTGCCGAAAGCAGAGGCTGGTGGCTTGGAAGTATATACTGGCTCAGTGTGTAGGGGACCTTCAGAAGAAGGTGCCATCTGTGGGTGTATTGTGGTGGCAGATGGACTTGCATCCTGAGACATCTTGGCCAGCAGCTCTTTGAGTCTGCTAACCTCATCCTCTAGAATGGTGTTTTGAGCAACTACATCATAGAAGAAGCTCAGGTCATCATCAGTTGTGACTGAATCACCTGACCTCCTGACAAAGTCAGAATGAACATGCCTTGAGTGTAGATCAAGTGTAGCATGTGCCCCTTGTTCTCGGTTCTGGGGACTTCCAGCCTCAGGACTATGTCCTTCATCAGCTGTTGCCACTGGTGAGGACTTAGAGATGTTACCAACTGCATCCTGGTCATTTGCTGAGTCAGGAGCAGTGGCAGCCTCACCAGAAGTTCGCACCTCCTTATCTACACTAGAAGATGGAACATGATAACCCCTGTGCTGTGGGTTGACAGAAGCATTGTGATCCTCCCCCTCAGGTGTTGAGGTTATCCCAGTAGTAATTGGTGTCTGGGTGGGGGGTGAGGAATGCAACTGCGTCAGCACTTTTGCAACAATGATAGTGGCTTTGAGGGGCGGTTGCATCAGGAGAGGGTGTGGAAGCAGTGTGCACCCGGGACAGGTGGTGCTCTTCAATGGTAATCCCCTCAAGTGAGGAGGATCCCAGCATTGTGGCTTCCCTTTGAGTGGTTGCTTCAGGTTCCTTTGAGAGGAACCTGAGCGGCTTCAGCTGGTGGAGTCACAGTCTCTACTGGGGGGTTATTTCCAGCAGAGATAACCTGCGTTGGTGCAGCAGGAGCATCCACAGGGGACTCAATTCCCTGAGTAGCTTTCTTAGGCTTCTTCTTTGTGGGTTTGGAGGGGACTTTGGATTTGGAGGTGGAGGCTGTGGGTTCCAGCTGCGTGGGTTTGCGCAGCTTGGCAGCCTGTTTGAGAGTTTGGTCAGTGTTGTGTCGGGAGTATACCTCCGGCAATACAGCCAAAGCAGGGACTCCCAGACCAACTAGTCCCTCAGCAGAAAGCTGATTCTCTATTATGGCCATTATAAACCGAGGATATAGTATCCAACGGTTAGAAAGTGGTTTTGTGGCCATATCCTTGAGTTCAAGAAAAATTATTTCAGAAAAGTTTAGTGGTTCTTGTTCAAGGATAGAGAACAATACCTGTTGCCATCTGGAAGACAGTTGATCCCAAGAGGAAGTCTTCGGAGCCAGGCAAACATTTACCATATGAAATAATAATCGTTCAGCATCTGGAAAATGTTTCTTCAGGATTGTTGAAGCACTAAGATCACCCTGATATCCATGTTGTCCAAAGGAAAGATCAAGTTGGTGCTTAGGATATCCAACAGGGTAGGCAGCATCATCTAACAGTAATATTTGGCGGATGGTAGCAGTAGAGATGACCACCTTATGCGAGTTGATAGATGAAGGATAGATTCTCCATTAACGGTCGCATTCATCCAGAACTGACGTAGCGAATCGGCATAAATGATTGGATTTAAAAGGAAAGCCGTTTTTAGTGGGGATTGGACCATAAGATCTATAGCATTTTCAAATTTGGTCCAGAAGGGCGATTTTGTAAGGTACGCGACACAGTTGTGTCGAGGTTTGAGTTGCATGGTCGCCATTAATGAAGGTGAAAGGTTTTCAGAGCTTTTGAAAAGTTAGGTCGTGAAAGAATGAAAAACTCTGAAAGAGGGATCAGGTATATATAGGGTACGGGTTATGAAACGACTGAAGGTTTTGGTGTTAGTCATCAGTATTTGAAGCTACTGATGACGTGGTATTAACTTTCAGACGTTTGAAACGACTGATGGTATTGGTGTGGTCAGCAGTTATAAAACAACTGAAGACATGGTGTTTACTATCAGACGTTGAAACAACTGAAGTCTCTGAATTAGGCATCAGTAGTTTTAAAAACTACTGAAGACAAGTTGGACTTCAGATGTTGAAACAACTGAGGACTTGGTATTAATCATCAGTAGTTGTGAAACTACTGAAGACCGTGGTTTGCCATCAGTTGTTGTAAACAACTGAAGACTTGGTGTTAGTCATCAGTAGTTGTGAAACTACTGAAGACATGGTATTGCTTCAGTTGTTTATAAAGAAAACAGCAGTTTGTGAACTACTGAAGAGAGAGTACTCATCAGTAGTTGTCGTCAACTCATAGCCTTTCAGCTGTTTCATACTGTCCTCAACACTTACTCATCAGCTTTTAGCTGTTTTCAGTTGTTTCATAGGACATCAGTACTTATCTGTTTCTACTGATTTCAGTAGTTGTAACTACATCAGTAGTGTAGAACAGATAAAGTCCAGTACTTAAAGCATTTAGCCTTCAGTAGTTATAAAAACTACTGAGGGTAAAATAACTCATCAGTACGTATATGTGACATGGTTACCAATGATCATCAGTAATTACTGAGATCATCAGTAGTTGTCACTTAATCTAGCTGCAGCATACCAAGCCTTAACACAGGTTGTGGAAAGTTGAACTATCCAAGGCTTAGTAAAAATGTCTGCAAGCTCATCAGCACTAGGCACAAACATAGGATTAATTAGACCCTTTTCAAAACAATCTCTTATAAAATGATGTCTAATTTCTATATGTTTGGTCCTAGAGTGCTGGACAGGATTTTTGACAATGCAAAGAGCTGAAGCACTATCCATTAATAATGGAGTCTTAGTCTCTGTAATGCCATAATCCAAAAGTTGATTCTGAAGCCAGAGTATTTGGGATGTACAACTTGCAGCAGCAATGTACTCGGCTTCAGCAGTGGATGTAGCAACAGATGTTTGTTTTTACTCTGCCAAGAAATCAAACAGTTGCCTAGGAATTGGCATCCACCAGAAGTTGATTTCCTGGTCAACTTACATCCTGCATAGTCACTATCAGAGAAAGCAACTAATTTGCAAGAATGTCCAGTGGAATACCATAAGCCTAGAGATTGTGTGCCTTGCAGATATCTAAAGATCCTCTTGACTGCAATCAGATGAGACTCCTTAGGTGCAGCCTGAAATCTAGCACAACACATGTAGCAAACATAATATCTGGTCTAGAAGCTGTTAAATACATCAAGGAACCAATCATACATCTGTAAAGGGTTTCATCAACACCTTTACCTTTCTGATCAACATCCAATTGTGTGGTGTTGCACATGGGAGTAGAACAGATTTACAGTTTTGTAAATCAAACTTATTCAAAAGATCTTTTGTGTATTTAGACTGATGAATGAAAATTCCATCAGCTTTTTGTTTGATTTGCAAACCTAGAAAGAACTGTAATTCTCCCATTGCACTCATTTCAAACTTCTGTTGCATTAAGGTTTGGAAATCCTCACACAATTGGGGATCAGAGGATGCAAATATAATATCATCAACATAAATCTGAACAAGTAGCTTATGCTGATCCACCTTCTTAATAAATAAAGTTTTATCTATGGAGCCTCTAGTGAATTATTCTGTAGAAGAAAGTTTGATAAGGTCTCATACCAAGCTCTAGGTGCTTGTTTCAACCCATAAAGAGCTTTATCAAGCTTATATACCCATTTGGGTGCTTATTATCCTCAAAGCCTGGTGGTTGACACACATAAACTTCTTCTTTTATTGTACCATATAGAAAAGCACTTTTGACATCCATTTGGAAAACTTTAAGATTGTGGAGTGCAGCATAGGCTAAAAACAATCTAATTGCCTCCAGTCTGGCTACAGGGGCAAAGGTTTCATCATAATCAATACCTTCTTCTTGTGCAAACCCCTGCACAACCAGTCTGGCCTTGTTCTTAACAATTAGCCCATTTTCATCAGTTTTATTCCTAAACACCCATTTAGTGCCTATTGCACACTTACCTGGGGGTAGAGGAACAAGCTCCCACACTTGCTGTTTCTTGAACTGAAGAGCTCAAGCTGCATGGCTTCAACCCATCCATTGTCCCTCAAAGCAACATGATAGTTCTTCGGCTCTAGCTGACTGATGAAGAGAGCATAGAAGCAGAAATTGGACAACTGGCTTCTGGTTGAGACACCAGCATTGATATCACCAAGGATTTGAGATATTGGGTGATTTTTCAGCTCTTGGTAAACAATCAAATCTGTGCAAGTATTTGTAGGGTCTTCAGCAGCAGCAGATGTTGATGCAGATTCTTGAAACCATGAAGATGGTGGCAACTCAAATGAAGTTGAGGATGCAGAAATCTCATCAGCATTTGTTGTGGATGGTGCGGCTGGAGCTACAGGAGCATCAGGTTTAGAGGACTCAGGCAGTTGATCACTAAACCTGAAGAGGTGTTACTACTATCATCATCTAACACCAGGTGGTGAACTGTTGACAGGAGCAACAGCAGGAGATTGATAAGGAACATATTGCAGTATGTCCAAATCAAAGAGCTCCACAGGGCTTTGTGGAATCTTGTCCTTTGGAGATTCATTGAACTTGACATGTAAAGTCTCTTCAACCATCTTTGTTCTGCAGTTGAAGACTCTGTATGCCTTGCAAGTTGATGAATAACCAACAAAGTACCCTGCATCCACCTTAGGATCAAATTTCTGGAGCTGATCCTTTGTGTTGAGAATGAAACAGGGACACCCAATGCTCTAAAAAATGAAATGAGAGGGGCCAAATGATGTAGAACTTCATATGGAGTCTTCATCAACCTCTGATTTATTAGTACTATTCTGCACATAGCATGCTGTGTTGACAGCTTCAGCCCAAAAGGTCAATGGCAGTCCAGAATCAGCCAACATAGACCTTGCAGCTTCAATGAGGGTCCTGTTCTTTCTCTCCACAACTCCATTCTGTTCAGGAGTTCTTGGAATACTAAACTGTCTCTTTATTCCCTTGGAAAGGTAGAATTCATCAAGTGTATTGTTCCTGAATTCTGTTCCATTATCACTTCTAATACACTTGACTGAGAGGGAATACTGCTTCTCAGCATACAACACAAAGTTTATGATCTTCTGTGCAGCTTCATCCTTTGAATGTAGAAAGAAAGTCCATACAAATCTGGAGTAATCATCCACAATTACCAGACAGTATTTTTCTGTGCCATGCTCATCACTCTCACAGGACCAAAGAGATCCATGTGAAGAAGTTGTAAGCAGGCAGTGGACTTTGGTTCTTCAATAGGTGGAAATGAAACCTTGCTGTGTTTCCTTTCAAACAAGCAGTGCAGTTGTTTTCACACTTGAACTCCTTCATAGGCATTCCCCTTACTAAACTATGGTGTATTAGCTGATTCATGTTCTTGAATTAACATGTCCCAGCCTTCTATGCCATAGATTAGATTCTTGAGGAGAGGCCTTGGAAAATAGGCAAGGATGGCCTTTGAGATCAATTTTCTTGAAAGATCTAAGGCATACACTCTTCCTGTCCTGTTGGCCTTCAGGAGAGTGTGAGCATCCAATACCTTGTCAATCAAACTCAGAACTTTGGATGACAGAATCTGCAGTTCTGGCTTGTGAAAAGGGCAACATGGCCTTTGTCACACAATTGACTGACACTCAAGATTATACTTGAGATTTTCCACATGGTTGACATCATCAAACTTTATTTCCCCATTGGAAACAAAGCCCTTCCCGATGATGTAACCTCTTGCATCATTGCCAAAGGAAACAAATCCCTTCCTTCCTGGAGAGTAGTCATTAAGAAGTGAGTTGTTCCCAGTCATATGCATAGATCCCCCACTGTCTACATACCAGATGCTACTTTGGCATGTTGAAGAAACCTGCATAAATAAACAAACAATCAGTTAGTTTTGGAGACCCAAACCTTTTGGTTTGGGCCTGGTCTCATCAACAGATGGTAAACTGACAGGTTTATTGGACACAATAGCTTGAGGTGAAGGAGATGGTGTAGAAGAGGAATCCTTCGGCTTGGATCTCCTTTTCGGGTTTCAACACAGGGCCATCAAGTTGGTTAACTCTTCCCAACAGATGTTGAACCATCATTACCAGCTGTGTCTGATTCTGGGAGAGAGCTTTCAGCTCTTCAGACACATTGGTATTGGTGTTTGATGATGAGTTCTTGTGTTGCACCATCTTCTTTTGAGCAACCTCAGCTATTGCCTGTTGCACTCCTTCTTTTTTAGATTTCTTTTTGGTCATAGGAGTAACAGGATTTGATGCTGCTGGTACAAACTTGGACTCAAACTCAGTTTTCATTTTAGCCAAATTTTCTTTAATTTTCTCTTTTTGTTTGAGTTTGGATCCCTTTTTGTACCAACAATCATCTGTGAGATGATTGAATAGACCACATATTTCACATGGTTTCTTCTTCATCTTCTGTTGATCATCAACTAAAGAAGATGAAACTACTGAAGACTTGCTCTTCAGCAGTTTAGAAGCACTTTTTGCCTTCTTGTCAACTTCCTTAGTAGGCTTCAAATCCTTCTTACTGACAGTTTTCTTCTCTTCAGTGCTGTCAGTCATTAGGATTTGAACTCCAGATGTTATCCCCTGCTCTCCAGTACCCTCAGTACTTCTAGGGATAACATTTGGGTTGATCAACTCATTGATCATGTGAGTGTCAGCAGTTGAACCATCAATATCAGCTGTTAGGTTCACAGAGGGATTACTACTGACTTCAACTACTGATGGTGCTTTATCAAGTAGTGAATCACATGATGAGGTGGATTGGTCATTACTTTCTCCATCAGAATCCGCTCCTGCTCTTGAAGCAAAAACTGTAGGAGGAGCAGTGTGATTATAACCAATTCCAAACTTCACATTGGAAGCAGTTTGCTTACTAAGAAGCATTTCAAAGCCCTTGCAAGATTGTACCCATCGATCACACTCTACCTGGGTGACAGCAAGAGTATCTTTGAGGTCTTTGTACTTCTCTAAGAGTACATCCTCCCTAGCCTTATCATCAGAAATTGGCATTTTAAATTGTAAATCTCATCAGTTTTCTCTTTTAGCACAGACTCAAACTCAGCTTTATTTTTGGAAATTTTTGTTCTAGCTCTACATTTTTATTGATTAAAGCCACATTTGCTTCTCTAATAGAGGCAAATGCTGCTATGCAAGTTTCAGAACATAATTTGGCCTTAGCCTCAGAGGATACCTGTGATACCTGTGTTGAAGAGGTATTTGAGGATGATCCATCAGAGGATTCCAAAGCCATGAGAGCTAGATTTCCAAAAGGATGCTCACCACCATGTTGACCAGCACCTGAGAACAGTTGTTCATTACCAGACACATCATCTGGTAAACTGCTCCAGTCAACAACTCCTGGTGTGAAGAAGCTGTGTTGTTGAAGTTGATTAGGTTGATGAGATTGGGATGGTTGAGGCTCAGGGAGTGCATGTGGTTGCTGAGCAGTGGGTGCTTGAACCTGGCCTGGTTGTGGCATGTAATAGCAGGGGTATGGATATGGCATTGGCCCCTGTTGAACAAAATATGCAGGAGATTGTGATTGATGATGATAACCAGAATTGACAGGCTGTTGCCCTCTGTTTTGTTGACTATTGCCAGGAAAGTCGCAAAGGGTGCAGGAGAGTTAGATCCAGATGATCTACATTCTCTTGCAAAGTGCCCAAGCCTGTGGCATTTATGGCACTTCAACTTACTCTTGTCAAAACCAACTTTGGTTTTGCCAGAGAGTCCTGGGAATTTCCTTTAGTCTTTTGTAGAACTTCTGAGATCTGATATTTATCAAGGCCATTTGGCTCAAAATATCCATCTCTTCTAAGTCATCATCAGCAATCCCCTTGAGATCATCCATGATGAAACATAGATTGTCACTATTACTACCAGCAGAATAACTATCAACACTCACAAAGGCAGGCTCAGAAGTGTTTGTAGAGAAATCAATATGCTCATCATACTGGCTTTCAGATGACGCATATTCTGACTCTTGATGTCCAATCAGGGCAGTGTTCCCTTGGACAAAATCCTCAGTGAGCTTGCCAGATGAAACCAATTTCCTTTTCTGCTCTATCTCTCTCTCGAATGTAAGCAGTTTCCCATGAAGTTGGGTGAGAGATAGGCGATCAACATCAGCATTTGAGCGTAGAACATGGTATATGTGTTCCATCTCTCAGGCAGTGATCTTAAAATCTATGGTTCATCTGACTCCTGGTATATTCATGTTAACCATTTTCAATTCAGAGATTAAACATGAAAACCGCTCAAATTGTTGAGTCAGAGTCTCACCCTTTCTATGAGAGAAAGTCTCATATTGTTGGGCGAGGATTCCCTGTTGTTTGCTAAAACCTCATCAGTACCACCAAATTGTTCTTTGATGGCATTCCAGAGGTCATGAGCAGACTCACAATGCAGAAGCCCAGAGTAAATCTCATTAGGAATAGCCATAGCCAAAATTCCATGGGTTTGCATCGATTTCAAACAACTTCTTGTCCTCATCGGAGTATTGCTCCTTCTTCTTTGGAACCAACTGGTTTGTTTCCGGATCATTCACCATTGGCTTATGTGGTCCATGTACCACAGATGTCCAACAACCTGAGCTATTGACAGACAGGTGATGGAGCAATCTTCTCTGCCAAATGTTATACTCATTCCTCACCAAGATCGGAGGCTTGGTAGAGGATCCAGTATTGAAAGGATCATTAGAAGAAGTAGTCATTGTGAAAATCAGACAGATTCAAGTAAAATCACAATAAATTTAGCTCAAAACCACACAGAACCTCAAATAAAACGGCCAGAAGCGATACACTCTCAATCTCTATAACAGATCCTTGCGAATATTGCTAATTCGATTAAACTTAGAGCGATTGAACAGTTTCAATGATCAATTGTTAGATCGATCAATGATTAACCGCTCTGATCATTTGTTAGGATCTCAGCCTTGGTTTAATCGATTGAACAGATATAGCAGCGGAATAGCTCAGAATTAGACAAATTCAAACAAGAACAATTGATATAAAACGATAAAAGAATTTTGTTATAAAGAGAGAAATATCCGACAAAAGGAATATTGCATTAAGATTGTCGGCCTCAAAGGCACGATTACATGTGAGTCATCTTCCTTATAAAGGAAAGAATGACGTAGACTGATGTCACCTGAAAGTGACATGTAACTGTTTTATAACTACTGATGTTTAACAACTACTGAAGATGTCAACAACTGACAACTTCTTACAAATGTTCCTAAGTGTTAAACATCTCATTTACAACTACTGAAAAAAACATAAACTACTGAAAGGAAAAGAAAACTACTGGAAGAAGAAAAATATCACAACAACTGAAGAAGCCCTCTTCAGCTGTTGTCATCAGCTGTTAACATCAGCTGATGTCTTCAGTACTTGAGCATCAGACTTTGTCTTTCAGCTGTTGATCTTCAGTCTTTGTCTTCAGTACTTGTTGAAGTCTTCAGACTTTAGATCTTCAGCTGTTGTCTCAGTCTTTGTCTTCAGTACTTCAGACGTACTTCAGCAGTTGTATTCTTCAGACTTTGTAGAACAGCTGATCAGGTCTTCTTCAGCTGTTGTGATGTCTTGTGGGACTTAGAGGTTTCTCTGATCAGGCTCATTGGTTCTTTTGGTCCAACAAGTGAAGCACTATCAATTAATAATGGAGTCTTAGTCTTTGTAATGCCATAATCCAAAAGTTGGTTCTGAAGCCAGAGTACCTGAGAAGTACAACTTGCCGCAGCAATGTACTCGGCTTCAGCAGTTGATGTAGCAACACATGTGTTTCTTACTTGCCAAGAAATAAAACGGTTGCCTAGGAATTGACAACCACCAGAAGTTGACTTTCCAGTTAACTTGCACCCTACATAGTCACTATCTGAAAAAGCAACTAATTTGCAAGAGTGTCCAGTGGAATACCATAAACCAGAGATTATGTACCTTGTAAATACCTAAAGATCCTCTTGACTGCAATCAAATGAGACTCTTTAGGAGCAGCTTGAAATCTGGCACAGACACAAGTAGCAACATGATATCTGGTCTAGAAGCTGTAAATACATCAAGGACCCAATCATACATGTGTAAAGTGTTTCATCAACAGCTTTACCTTTCTGATCTGCATCCAGTTGTATGGTGTTGCCATGGGAGTAGAACAGGGCTTACAGTTTTGTAAATCAAACTTATTCAAAAGATCTTTTTTATATTTTGACTGATGAATAAAGGTTCCATCAGCCTTTGTTTAATTTGCAAGCCTAGAAAGAACTATAATTCTCCCATTGCACTCATTTCAAACCTCTTTTTCATTAATGTTGTAAAATCATCACACAACTGGGGATCAGAGGATGCAAAAATGATATCATCAACATAAATCTGAACAAGTAGCTTATGCTGATCCACCTTCTTAATAAACAAAGTTTTATTAATGGAGCCTCTAGTGAAATTATTCTTAAGAAGAAAAGTGGAAAGTGTCTCATACCAGGCTCTAGGAGCTTGTTTCACCCATAAGAGCCTTATCAAGTTTATACACCCATTCAAGATGTTTATTATCCTCAAAACCTGGTGGTTGACACACATAAACTTCTTCCTTTATTTTACTATATAAAAATGCACTTTTGACATCCATTTGAAAAACTTAAGATTGTGGAATGCAGCATAGGCTAAAAACAATCTAATTGCCTCTAGTTGGCTACAGGGGCAAAGGTTTCATCATAATCAATACCTTCTTCTTGTGAAAACCCCTGTACAACTAGTCTAGCCTTGTTCTTAACAATAAGCCCATTTTCATCAGTTTTATTCCTAAACACCCATTTAGTGCCTATTGCACACTTACCTGGGGGAAGAGGAATCAGTTCCCACACTTGCTGTTTCTTGAACTGAAGTAGCTCAAGCTGCATGGCTTCAACCCATCCATTGTCTCTCAAAGCAACAGATAGTTCTTTGGCTCTAGCTGACTGATGAAGATAGCATAGAAGCAGAAGTTAGACAATTGACTTCTTGTTGAAACTCCAGCATTGATATCACCAATAATTTGAGACATTGGGTGATTCTTCAGTTCTTGATAAACAATGAGATATGTGTAAGTGTTTGTAGGACCTTCAGCAGCAGCAGATGTTGATGCAGACTCTTGAAACCAAAAATTGGATGGTAACTCAAAAGATGTAGAGGAATCAGAGATCTCATCAGCATTTGTTGTAGATGGAACTGCTGAAGCTACAGCAACATCAAATTTAGCAGACACAGGCAGTTGGTCACTAAACTTGAATAGGTGAGTATTGATATTATCATCATCATCATCAATACCACCAGGTGGAAGACATGCTGCAAAAGATGATTTATCCACATGATCTGCAACAGCTGGAGGTTGATAAGGAACATATTGCAGTATGTCCAAATCAAATAACTCCACAGGGTTTTGTGGAATCTTGTCCATAGGAGATTCATTAAACTTCACATGCAAAGTCTCTTTAACTATCTTTGTTCTGCAGTTGAAGACTCTGTATGCCTTGCGAGTAGATAAATAACCAACAAAATACCCTGCATCCACCTTAGGATCAAACTTTTGGAGTTGATCCTTTGTGTTGAGAATAAAACAGGGACACCCAAATGCTTTGAAAAATGAAATTAGAGGAGCCAAGTGATGGAGAACTTCATATGGAGTCTTCATCAACATCTGATTTACTAAGGCTCTATTCTGCACATAGCAAGCTGTGTTAACAGCTTCAGCCCAAAAGGTCAGTGACAAACTAGAGTCAGCCAACATGGACCTTGCAGCTTCAATTAGGGTCCTGTTCTTCCTCTCCACTACTCCATTTTGTGCTGGAGTCCATGGGATGCTAAATTGCCTTTTGATTCCCTTTGAAAGATAGAAGTCATCAAGTGTATGGTTTCTGAATTCAGTTCCATTGTCACTCCTTATTCACTTGACTGAAAGGGAAAACTGCTTCTCAACATACAACACAAAGTGAATAATCTTCTGAGCAACCTCATCCTTTGAATGTAGAAAGAAAGTCCATACAAATCTGAAGTAATCATCCACAATTACCAGACAGTATTTCGTCTTTGCTATGCTCATCACTCTCACAGGACCAAATAGATCCATATGCAGTAATTGCAAGCAGGCAGTGGACTTAGGCTCTTCAATAGGACGGAATAAGACTTTGTGTTGTTTTCCTTTTAAACAAGCAGTGCAGGTTTCATCACAGTGGAACTACTTTGTGGGTAAGCCTCTGACTAAACTATTGTGGATCAGCTGATTCATGTTGTTGAAATTAACATGACCCAGCCTTCTGTGCCACAGTTTAGATTCTTGAGGAGAGGCTTTGGAAAATAGGCAAGGATGGCCTCTGAGATCTATTTTCTTGGAAAGATCTAAGGCATACACTCTTCCTGTCCTGTTGGCTCTCAGGAGAGTGTGATCATCCAACACCTTATCAATCAAATGAGCTTTCCAGATGAAGACAGTTTTCATTTCTGTTCTATCTCTCTCTCAAATGTGAGCAATTTCCCATCAAGTTGGGTGAGAGATAGTTTGTCTAGATTTGCACTAGAGCGTAGGACAATAGTATATGTGTCCCATCTCTTAGGCAGTGATCTGAGAAATCTGTTATTCATCTGGATATTGGTGTACTCAAGTTTGACCATTTTTAATTCAGAGATCAAACAAGAGAACCGCTCAAACTGTCGAGTCAGTGTCTCACCCTTTCTATGAGACAATGTCTCGTATTGTTGGGCAAGGATTCTCTATTATTTGCCAAGACCTCGTCTATTCCTCAAATTGTTCTTTCAAGGCATTCCAGAGGTCATGGGCAGTTTCATGATGCATTAGCCTAGAATAGATTTCATTGGGCAGTGCCATGGCGAGAATTCCATGGGCTTTTGCATCAATCTCAAACAATTTCTTATCCTCATCTGAGTATTGCTCCCTCCTCTTCGGAACATTTGATTGTATTCCGGTTATTCACCATAGGCTTGTGTGGACCATGTACCACTGATGTCCAACAACCTGTGCTGTTAACAGACAGGTGATGGAGCATTCGTCGTTGCCATATGTTATACTCATTCCTAACCAGCATTGGAGGCTTGGTTCAGGAACCAGTATTGTGAGGATCATTGGAAGAAGTAGTCATTTTCAGTCCAAATACAATTTAATTCAAGCTTTTAAACGTTTTTACATAGACCACAACAGACTCAATGAAAACCAAGAGAAAATCTCAGGATGAATGACCAGAAACACAGAAAATTCAATCTCTATAACCGTTTCTTGCAAAAAAAAAATGCTAATTCAATCAAACTTGGATCTTGAATAGAAGTTTCAATGATCAATTAGTAGATCGATCAATGATTAACCTGCTCTGATAGCATTTGTCAGGATCAGTAATCACAAGTTTGATGTATTAGAGCGTAACACAGTGGAATAAGAACAAGAATTAGACAAATTGTAGCAAGAATTTGATACTCGTATGCATTAAGAACAAATACGGTTATAACGAGAGAATATATTTCTGTAACAAGGAATGTTTCTATAATATTGAATATTTCTGATCAAATCATCCTGCTTATTACAATAGGTTGACACTCCTTATTGACGGGTTTGCTAGAACACAAAATCCATATTTAAACTTTTAAATATTCTGAAAAACACAGCGGATATATGGCTTTTAAAACGATTTTAAAGCTGAAAATCTTATCTTCTATATGTTCATTGTTATGAAAACAAACCAAATCATGAGGATCATTCTTATGTGAATAGACAAGCTATGTGTACATATAATAACACAATATGGCAACCTCAAAGGGCTGCCAAAAACTACCTCCTTCCAGCAGTTAGATGTTGATGAATGAAAGGAGTTTGAAGGCTGAAATGTTGCCAAAGCTTCCAAGTTGGACTTCCTCTAACGTCGACTCCCACAAAGCTTTGAGTTACCTTCGCACTTGCTTGGATTTGGACTCCAAAACACCAAATGTAAGCTGCCAAATTGAGGCTTCCAAAACCGTGAGTTTGAGCAGCAACTTTGATGATGTTAGAAGATAGAATCGACCCCAAAGTTCCAAGTAAGGAACCCTCAAGTGTTTATACCCCAAGCCTTGTACAAACACCACTCTTGCTAGGTAGAGATACACCAAGATGAAGCTCAAAAAAAAACAATCTTCTGCTGCTTATTTCCGTGAACAAGAGGAGAGCAAAAGAGAGAGTTTCTTTGTTGCATGTCAATTGAATGATAATGGCTGGAACAAGTTCTTTCAAGACCCCTTATTGTGTATTGTCTTTTCAAGAAAAGTGGTCCAATAGAAACAAGGGGAGGGGGCCGAAAAACTCATTTGAAAAAGGGTTCCCCCCTTTTTTTTTTAACACAATACACAAGTTGTGGGTCTTATAATTTGGTCCTCTTAGAAAATGTATACAACTAACCAATTAATTGTATAACATATATAGCCATTATTAATTTGTAATGTCATCTAACTAATATAAATAACATTACAAATAATATCATTGAACAAAATATCCTAATAAATTGTTCCATGTCATATGCAACTTGTTTAGAAAACCCATTTTCTAAATTGGTGTTAATATTTTATTGCATGATCATATCATCAATAAATATTATTTGGTGTTTGCTAAGCTTGTTATTGGGTATAACCCGACTTGGATCATAACGTACTAACCACATCAATATTCTAAGTGTCTTGGGCACATCGAATCCTACACTTATATAGAGTGCAATCGCTGCTGTTATCACGGGAAAGTGACAACTGGCAGATCTATTACAAAAATAACTAACTCTTAACAAACTTCTGAAATGTTCACAACTACTGAGAACATATCAAAGTGTTAAGTACAAAATATGAAACTACTGATAAGAAACTACTGAAACTACAACGACTGAAGAACAAGCTCTTCAGTCGTTTTACAAAACTACTGAAAAACATAAAACTACTGATTAGCACAACAACTGAAGAAGTATTCTTCAGCTGTTGTGTCAAACTACTGAACAGATAAAACATAAAACTACTGAAAGGTAAACCGTCACAACTACTGAAGAAGACCTCTACAGCTGTTGTGACAACGTCTGATACTTTGGTCTTCAGCACTTGCATCTTCAGACTTTGTCTTCGGCACTTGTCTTCAGAGTTTGTCTTCAACACTTGTCTTGAGACTTTGTCTTCAGCACTTGTCTTCAGAATTTGTCTTCAGCACTTGTCTTCAGACTTTGTCTTCAGCACTTGTCTTCAGACTTTGTCTTCAGCACTTGTCTTCAGACTTTGTCTTCAGCACTTGTGTTCAGACTTTGTAATCAGCTGTTGTCTTCAGCTGTTGTGGTCTTCAGTAGTTGTTGTGACGTCTGTGGGACTTAAAGATTTTTCTGATCCGGCTCATTGGTTCTTTTGTCCAACATAAGAACCTTCTCTTCCTGGAATATAGAATCAGTTGCTTAGAGGATGTTGCAGATTCTTTTGGTTGTACTGATATAGTGGCAAACTTCAATTCCAGGGCACTTATTTTCATCTTCAACTTCTCAACCTCTTCCTTATATCTTTGTACCTCGGCATGTTGTTCTTCAACTGTCTTCCTTGCCTATGCATCGTACATGAAGATTAAAGTCTATCAATTAGATGTGAAGAGTGTATTTCTTCATGGGGAAATCAGAGAAACAGTCTATGTGAGTCAACCTGAGGGATTTGAAGATCCTTATCATCGGGATAGAGTCTACAAGCTCGAGAAGGCTTTATACGGGCTTCATCAAGCTCCAAGAGCTTGGTATGAGAAACTCTCAACTCATCTTGTGAGACACGGCTTTTGCAGGGGAGTCATTGACTGCACGCTGTTCATTAAAGAAAAAGATGGCGACCTACTGCTCGTACAAATCTGTGTTTATGACATAAATTTCGGTTCAAAGAACGAAGAGTTATGCAAAGAGTTTGAAGCAGTTATGAAGAAAGAGTTTGAGATGAGTGCTATGGGGGAGATGAAGTTCTTTCTCGGGCTACAGGTGGATCAAACACCAAATGGGATCTTTCTACATCAGACCAAGTACGTAGGAGACATTCTCAATCGATTTGACATGGAGAACGCATCTACTGCCAGTACTTCACTTGCTACGTATCACGACATAGAACCTGATGAAAATGGAGATCTTGTAGATGCCACGATGTACCGAGGAATGATTGGATCCCTCATATATCTCACTGCCTCAAGACCTGATATCATGTGTGCGACATGTTTATGTTCTAGATATCATGCTAAACCTAAGGTCAATCATCTGATCGGGGTCAAAAGGATTTTTCACTATCTAAAGGGTACACACACACTTGGGTTGTGGTATCCTCATGATGATGATTTTGAGCTCACGGCGTATAGTGACTCGGATAACGGAGGCTGCAAGATGAACTACAAGTCTACATCAGCAGGGTGTTAATTCTTTGGGAGAAGATTAATTACCTGGCAGTGTAAGAAGCAGACATCGGTTGCATTGTCAACCTGTGAAGCCGAATATGTTGCTGCTGCAAGTTGTTGTTCACAAATCATCTGGATTCAACAGCAAATGCGGGATTACGGTTTAACGTTCTATTCTACTCCTATTTTTGTAGATAACTCTGCTGCAATTGCAGTAACTAAAAACCCGGTCCAACATCCTAAGACCAAACATATTGGTATTAAATATCATTTCATAAGAGATTGTTTTGAAAAGAACTTAATTCATGTGGTAAAAATTAATACTGATTTTCAACGCGCTGACCTCTATACTAAAGCCTTTGATAAGCCACGTTTTCAATATTTGCTAGAGGTCAACGGCGTTAAAAAGAAAAGTGAAGTTATTCCTGATGATGATCATGTGTAGTCCGATGTAGCTTAGTTAATTCTTCATTTTATTTGAGTTTATTTGGTTAAATTAGTCTGTTTAAAATTAAACTTATGCTATTCTGCTGTTTATTAAAATCCTAAAATAATGAAACCAGTTATGATTTTAGTATTTTAGGGGGAGAATAAGTCAGCAAGGAACATTAAAAAAAAACCGAGGGAGAAGGAGTGGAAAGCTGATATAAGGTAGATCGTATCTGTGATACCGATTCAAACCCTTTGGAATATGATAGTACACACGAACAAATCAAGAGGGACTTTGAAATTTTAATTTAGAAAAGGTGCAAAAATTCAAAGTATAAGTCTGTGTAGTCTAAGCAATATTAATGGGAAGATGAGGGAAAAACTGGTAACTCTTAAGGTAACACAATGACAGTAGACCTAGAGGTTGCTAGACCACAATTGATATGTCGGTAGATTCAACACAATAGATGATTAGACCTGACTGGTGATCTAAAGATCAAACTAAGTGGTTCAACTGACTATGGGCTCCCATCTTATCGTTGGTTAACACAATCAACAATATTCCAATAAGGGGTAATGAGCATGTAAATGCCACAAATGTGTGCGGATGACCATAAATAAAGCAAAGCACCAGAAAAAAATGAAATAAAAATGCTATCAAGCTAAGGACTTATGTTGTTGGTGCATTTGGTGCAAAATAATTTTAAGCTGCTCTAACAAGGAGATAGGTTGTGCGTCTCTCTGCTGTGCGATGGCACTGACCTGAGGATAAGCATAACCTAGATATTCTAGAATAAAATGTTGTTTGCCGCCTCTCTGCTGTGCGATGTCACTGACCTGAGGATTGGCTTCTCCTTGAAAGCTCTAAGAATAGTCTCTTCTTGTAAAAATAACCGTAGACCGCTCAAAAGCTCCTGAGGAATGTTGATTACCATATAAGTGTGGGATTCACAAATGTTAGTTGAAATAAGTAAATCTAAATCTATCACCAGCTTGGGTCAAAAGTCTGTGTATGGATTTAAGTGGACAAACATATTGACAATCATTGTGGGTGCAATTCTTGAAAGTTTGAATCAATGTGGTAATCTAAGAGTTTACGTTTTATTTCCTAAAGTTTCAAATGACTCTGGATGAAAACCAAGAATTGAGCATCAAAAGATTTTGAAAACAAGTCCAAACTGATTTGAACTGCGTGTATGATTCCAATATTGAATTTGTCTAGGTATGGTCAATCTGAGTTAAAGCTGTCTATTCTAGAACCAAATCCAGTAGATTTCCATCTTAGGATTTATCTCTCACAAAAAGCCAAAAACGAGTTTTATTTTTGTATGTTAGTTTAGTTTTATTTAGTCCTTTAGTTTTGTTTGTTTGCCGGACTACATCATGAAAATCGGTAAGGTATCAACTCACTAAAAGGGTCATGTCTAAGATGACCACATATGTGTTAAAAGCTTAAATCAGTCACGTCTGAGGTGATAAAAGGGTTCTTAAGTCAAAACGATCATGTCTAAGATGATCAACTGCTCATAACATAAATTTCTGCAATTAAAGGGATTTTAAACGTTAAATATTTAAACTGGCAGAATAGTTAATAAATATGACCTATTCGCACGAATGGACCATCCGTATGGACCAATCATACGAATGGAAGCTATTCGTACGAATGGACCATGAATATGGACTATTCAACCGAATGGCCCATACGATTGGCCCAGTCGGATGATTAAGGGAGAATGAGTGAGTCAGTCGCACGACTGAAATTCAATCAGACGACTGAAGAAGGACGATTGAACCAATTGCACCACTGAGTCCCACTCACACGACCGAAAGGTGCGTATGAGCTCAGTCGCACGATTGAATCTAGGGATAATATAAATAGAAGGGGAGTCGGTCGTAGAGACTCGCCACCTTCAAAATCACCCTGAATCGCATGTATTAACCCAACTATGCAAAAATTTCAATTGATCGCAAAACCCCTGTTTCTTGATTACTGAACAATCTACATCGACTCTACAGGTAATTTAATGTATACATGCACTCCCATAACATTAAATTTGATGAAAAAACACGGTACATTCAGACTCACAAAGTACCCGAGACTTAAGTGACTAAATAACCTACCTAAATGACTCAACAAAAAAAAGTAACGATGTTAGGTGGTTTAAGAATGAATTGCGAGTCAAATGAACCAGATAACGATGTCTAAATCTGAAAAATGGTGAAAAAGTAATTTTGAATTGAACAGTCTGTTCTTCATGCGATTGGACAGCGTGATGAACTTCAGTCGCACGACTGAAGGGCTCAAACTGCTTATACGCATGACTGAACCATGCGTATGAAGTTCAGTCGCATGACTGATGTAACTGCATGAGGGTATATACGTAGGAGCCCAATCGCATACTCAGAGGTATGTATGGGTTCAATCGCACGACTGAATGCCATTTGTACGGTTAAATCGTATGACTGAACCCCTTTCACATGGTTCAATCGCACATTTGAACTCAATCGCACAATCTTAATCGCATGACAGAAAGATGTTCTTCAAGCTTAAGGATTTCATGACTTTCTTAGTCAATGGTATTAATGTTTACTATCTTTGTGTAACAGATGGCGAGTAGATGGATTATGAGCACAAAGCACAATATATGTGCTCATCTGGACTTAACATCTAGAAACGCTGCAGAATTCTCTGGCGTAATCACATTTAAATTGAGATCACGGATTGCACATGCCATATCTACCCCTTGCACTCCATATCGATCCATTCAACAAGTCTTCTGGGAAGGTGCTACAGTTGATAGATCATCTGAACCTCACTGCATCACAAGTACCATATTTGGCGAGGTTATTACCGTTTCAGAGGAGGATCTAAGGATTGTACTACAATTGGGGGATGACGCTGACTGTCCAACTCGTTTACACCCCCTCACTGTCACAGGATGCTTTCTCAGAGCCAAATACTCTAGGGACATCAATTCTGGGGTACTCAACAAGAGTAACCTCTGTCCCCAGTTTAAATATCTTGCCCACGTGTTGCTCAAGTGCATGGTTTCAACAAAAGGTGGTTTTGATGAGCTGTCTGACCAGATGCAGAGACTCCGGAGATACAGATACTGACCCAAGCTATACAGACCTATCTTCACTACAGCCACCTCCACCACCACGCCACACCAATCAATACCCTCAGCCCATCCCTCACACACTTATAGATCTCCTCTACCTCCAATCGGGGTAGAGGAACAGTTGTCAGCGCTTAACAGAATGGTGATGCGCTTACTGCCATCTAGTTCCAATAGGATGTTGGCCTTCAGGTAAATCAACTAGAGTTGAAAATTTTTGCTTTCTAAATTGTTGAAGCTCTTCTTGCATAGCTTCAATCCAGATATTGTCCTTTAAAGTAGCAGTGATGTTTGGAGGAACCACTTATCAAAGGAAGCAGGTGAAAAGACAAATGTTGGCAGTACCACTTTGGCTTCTTGTAGATCTTTTTGCAGGATCTCCAATGAACTCCTTGACTGGATGAGTGTTATGGATTCTTGTTCATGAAGCTGATTCAACTGGAATACATGATTCCAAGTTAGTCATATCCAATGTTGCACACTAATCCAAACCAACTTGATAATTTTGAAAGTAGTCAAACTGTTCAACATTTAGTGTTGAATGATCTTCCGTAGGTTGATCATCAGTAGCATTATGGGGTCTTCTGTAGGAGCTGTTGTTGCTTTTGTTGAAGCATTTTGCAATTCCGTAGGAGTTACAGGAACTTCTCCAGATGATAAGTGAGGACTTGAAACATTTCCAATGTTTGTTGCATTCACTTGAGAGCATGGAGAGGTTGTAGAGACATTATTCACATCTCCTGATGCACACTGTATATCTACTAATGTAGTGTCAACATCTGTTGATGAAGTGTTTCCATGTGAGGATTTGTGAAACTTGGAGAATGAGCAGACAATGTCACTTTATTCATATTAATGGATAGCATGTATCAGCAGTTCCTGCATTGTTCAAATAACCATAGTGTTGATACATGTATGTCCCTAGATCATGATATGAAATGTAATAGATCTTGTTTATCTAATTCTGGTGTAATTTGATATGATTAATGAAATGATATTGGTTGATTGTGATTTGTAATGATTAATATTTCATTAATGAGTTGATATAAAATTGGTTAATTAGGTTAGTGATTGGTTGAATGTTTACATATAATGTTTACTAATTAATACATTCAAACTTAACATAATGAAGTTCTCATACGAATAGCCCATGCGAATGGACCATAAGCATGAACAACTTCATACGAATGACTCAGTCGCACGACTGAACCGAGTGACTGGATTAGTCGTATGATTGACACATAAGTTTGGCTCAGTCGCACGACCGAACACTCAGTCGTGCGGATTAATCAACCGCATGGTTCAATCGCACGTTCAGTCGCACGATTGAATAATACCAACCTATAAATACAACCCAATTTGTGAAAAATGGGGACTCTCGATAAATTACGATTCTAGATGTACCCTAGCCGTCCAGAAGCCTCCAATTCGTTCTCCATGTTCATAGAACACATTAGATCGATTCCCAATCGATTTCTAACGTTAGTTTCAATTCTTGATTGATTCTTCGTGTGTTCTCACTGATTGGATCGCCAATCAAATAGGATTCCGCACTATTTGATCTGGTTTACACGCTAATCTCCAGGCATTTCGTTCAAATAACAGGTCCTACTACATAGTTAAATGACTGTTAAAGCATTTGTATCAAACAACCATGATGATCCTTTAACTGACTTAGTAAATACAGATTCATCAAAAGATACATTAGGAGTTTCTTCCACAATGTTATGTTGTGGAATATAGATCCTATAAGATTTAGACGTTGAAGAATATCCAACAAAAAAACCATCATAGGCTTTTTTGAATTTTTTACCAATATTTCTTTTATGCTTATAATAGATACATCACACCCAAAAGCTCTAAGATATCCTATGTAAGGTTTTCTTTTATATAAAAGCTCATAAGGTGTTTTGTTATGTTCTTTGACAATTATGTTCTATATTGAAGATTGCATGTAGTATTCACTGCCTCCGCCCCAAATGTGATAGGCAATTATGAGTCAGCTAGCATTATTCTCGCTACTACAATAAGTGCTCTATTTCTTCTTTCAGCAACTCCATTTTGTTGTGGAGTTCTTGGTGCACTAAATTGCCTTGCAATACCTTTGGTCATGCAAAAGGAATCCAAGTCAGAATTGATAAATTCAGTACCATTGTGACTCCTAAATATTTTTACTTTTACATCAAGTTGATTCTCAATCTTGATGACAAAGTTCATTAATGTTTTCATGTTTCACTATTTGCCATAAGAAAAAGACACATGTAAATCTTGTGAAATCATCAAATATCCTCAAACAATATTGTCTATTTCTAATGCTTATCACATTGGAAGGACCAAACAAATCCATGTGAAGCAATTTGAGTGGTGTAGTATTAGTGTTGATAGTTTTAGATTTATGAGACACTCTATGTTTTCCTTTGTAACAAGAGAACAATGAGTTGAGAAATGAAACTCTTTCTTTGGCAGTCCAATGACTAAGTCATTTTTCACCAATTTGTCATGTTCTTCATGTTAGAAAGGACAAGCCTTCTAAGCCATAATTGAGATTCATCTTCTCATGATTTAGATAGGAGGCATGTTTCATGTCTTGCGAGTGAGGTGTTGTTCATATTAAAAACATAAGTGTTTTCTTTTCTTGATGCTTTAAGAAGGACCTAATCTTGTGGAACAGAAAAACCTGGCTTACGTGTTGGATTCTTTATGCCAAAGACACATAGAACATTGATGTGGTTAGTACGTTATGATCAAAGTCGGGTCATACCCAATAACAAGCTTAGAAAACACCAATTAATATTTAATTGATGATATGATCATGCAATTAAATAAATTCACCATTTAGAAAATGGGTATTCTAAATAAGTTGCATATGAGATTAAACAACCTATATGGATATTTTTTTCATGGATATTATTTGTAATGTTGTTTAAATTGGTTAAATAACATCAAAAAATAGGAGTGTGTGTATAAGTTATATAATTAAATGGCTAATTACATAAGTTACTCTAATTATTAGTTTATAAAATTGGGTTTTGCTTTTGGGGGAAAACCCCATCAAAACAACAAGTTTCGGCCGCCCCCTTTTGGGTGTGTGTGTCTTGCTTGTTTTGAGATACCATACTCCAAGAACTCACAAATACACACTCTATTCAGCTCTCTCTCTGTCTTTCTCTCTCATATGCAAAAGGGTCACAAGAACATCAACTCTTCTTATGGAAGAAAGAGTTCAAGGCTGAAAAGGGTCCAGCACCCTTCTTGATTGTTCACGGCTGGAACAAGGCTCGAGCAGTGACAGGATCAGCGATAACAAGTTTGATGTATTAGAGTTCAAGGCAGCGGAATAAGAATAGGAATTAGACAAATTGTAGCAAGAAGTCGATGCTTGTATGCATTAAGAGCACATACGGTTATAGCGAGAGAATATATTTCTGATTCAAGGAATGTTTATAGATATGAAATGTTTCTAATCAAATCATTCATTCATTCACGTCATTCATACTATTCAATAGGTTGTCACTCCTTACATAGAGCGCAACAAACACTGCTGTTATCATGGAAAGTGACAACTGGCAGATCTAATACAAAATTAACTAACTCTTAACAAACTACTGAAATGTTCACAACTACTGAGAACATATCAGAGTGTTAAGTACAAATATAAAACTACTGATTGGAAACTACTGAAACTACAACGACTGAAGAAAAAGCTCTTCAGTCGTTTTAGAAAACTACTGAAACTAGAAATATAAAACTACTGATATCACAACTACTGAAGAAGTACTCTTCAGCAGTTGTGACAAACTACTGAAGAAGTACTCTTCAGCAGTTGTGACTAACTACTGATGCTTCAGTACTTGATCTTCAGACATTGACCTTCAGATGTTTCATCAGCTGATGACTTCAGTAGATATTATCAGCTGATGTCTTCAGTCTTTATCTTCAGACTTTGTACATCAGTTGTTGATCTTCAGCACTTGTAAACTCTTCAGCTGTTGTACTTCAGTACTTTGGTCTTTGAGCTTCAGCACTTGTGTTTCTCAGCTGTTTACTTCAGCACTTTAGTTCTTCAGCTGTTGGAATCTTCAGCATTTGATCTTCAACTGTTGAAGTCTTCAGCACTTGTCAAACTGCTGATGAGGCTTTCAGCAGTTGTTGTGATACCATGTGGGACTTAGAGGTTTTCTGATCTTGGCTCATTGGTTCTTTTGGTCCAACAAACTCCCCCTGAACCAATGCAGCCAAAACCTCTAAATTATTCGTTGTCCAACTATTGTTGGCAAAGTGTTGGTCTTTTTCCTTCTTGATCAGTAGAGAAGATGACCCATGTAAGCTCCGGCCTGGGAAGAACCTCAAATATTGTTTGGCAGGGTATGAGTGGGAACTCTGTTTTGGGGAACTGGACACAGAGTTGTTATCCCATTCATGAGATTTACTTCCCCATAATGAGTCTGTACGATCTCTTGTGTAGGCCTCAAGGAAGGTGATTTGTTCCTCCATGGCTAGCTCTTCAGCACCTCCTTCAAACAATGATTCAGGCCCATAATACTCAGACAGGTATTGGCCTGTTTCCCATTCTTTAGCTCCATAGTTGTTATTATTCTGTAAGCAAACTCACGGGTGATTACCCTCTAGGAACAACTGGAGCTCATTTTTCCTGACTTCCTCAAGTCTCTTGTAAACTAACCCCTTTTTCACTATTTTGTTTTCCAGCATCTTCTGAGGGGTTAGATTAGCTTTGTAGGCTTTCTTGAAGTCTTCTAGGATTTCCCAGGGTGAAACTACAAAGATCAGAGAGATCACTTCATCTACGATCTTTTTCACCTTGCCGATGTATCTCTGAGGTATATTTTTCTTATGAATTCTGTGAAGACCCTGGGATCAGGCCAAATCCTCACTCTTTCCTTTTGATATTGAAAGGTATGCCTGAGAGTGTAAGTCTGAGGGCTTGCTTCTTTATTGATGATAGAAGATGTGGCTGCATAAGCTTTGTCAACTCTCTTCAGCAATTCCTCATCATGCTGTTTATGAAGCTCTTCTTCTTCTAGCTTCACTTTAACCATTTGTCTCTGGACTTCAGGAGTAATTGCTGAGGAGTGACTTGTGGCCTTAGGCAACTGAATCACAGCTAAGAGTGGCAGCCTATCTTCATCATCTTCTTCATCATCTTCTAGCCTCAATATCCTTCTCTTCTTCTTCAAGGGTATATCATCGGCTATGGGTTTTGAGGGTAAGGGAGTTGGTTTGGTGGTTGTGTTTTGGGTGGTTTTGGTGTGGGAATGTTTACAGGCTGTTCTAGCATTCTTGAGGTGAGTGTGGCTTTTGATTGCTTGGCTAGCCAGTCCTACTCCCAGCACCCGCTTCATTTAAGCTTCAACAACAAGCCCCTTAGTATATGCTTCAGACGAACAGATCTTGGTGGTGATTGCCAAGATACTGTCCCTGGACCAAGCTTTGATTTCGATCATTGATCTTCCAAGATATTTTGCAATAAATCTAATCATGATCTCAGCCTTTCTCTTTCTAACACTTCATAACTTGCCCATCTATTCTGGATTTCTTCAATCTCTAATCGTCGAATCTCAGAGTCAAGTTTATTGTTGTCATGGCCTTGCCTAAACAGCTGATCGATGATGTTGTCCATTGATCTGCTGTGTTCGGCATCAGCCTTTTTATCAGTAGGTCCAAGGCTTTATCTTCAGCAATGTGATCATCAGCACTTTCTTTCTCTGTGTAGGTGAGCAGTGGTTGCTCTTCTTTCTCATCCTTTTGGGCTTGCTTCGCTTCCTTCTTTTCCTCGGATCTTTTCCTCTTCTTTTCTTTCACTGCAGTAGTACTCTCCCCCTTTTTGGATGCATTGGAGGAGGGGTTTGTACCGCAGAAAGAGTCTTTTGGACAGCAGCATCAATCAGGGGCTGTAAAGTGGAGGAAAGCCTCTCATCAATGGCTTTTGTCACAATATCGGTGATTATGGGTGTGATGAGAGGGAGAGAATTTTGAAGTACAGCACCTATTTGCTCGAGGGTTCTGTTCCTGAGAAGTACGGACTGGACTGAGCAGAGGCAGGTGGTTGAGTTTGGAGTGGCTCAGTGTTTGGGGAACCTTCAAGTGAAGGTGCCATCTGTGGGTGGGTAGAGGCAGATGGTCTTTCTCCTTGGGAGAGAGTTGATCAAGTAGGTTTTGCAGCCTACTGACTTTCTCTTCAAGGATCGTGTTCTGGGCAAGAACATCGTAGAAAAAGCCCAGGTCATCATCAGCCGAAACTAAATCATCTGACCTCCTGCTTAGAGCAGGATTTACATGCACTGGGTGTAGACCAGTTGGTGCATGTGCCCCTTGTGCTTGGTACTGGGGACTTCCAGCCTCAGGACAGTGTCCATCATCAGCTGTTGCCTCTAGTGAGGTCTTAGCAATGTTACCAGCCTCATTCGGTCATTCGCTGAGTCAGAGGAGGTGGCAGCCTCACTAGATATTCTAAGCTCCGTCTACACCAGGAGATAGAAGTGGTAAACCCCTGTGCTGTGGGTTCTCAAGTGCACTGTGTTCTCTCCCCTCAATTGTAGAGGTATTCCCAGTAGGAAGTGGTTTCTGGGGAGGGGGTGAGGAGTGCAGTTGAGTCAGCACTTGTGCAACTATTAAAGTTGGGCTGTGAGGGGCGGTTGTTTGGGGTGAAGGGATAGAAGCAGTGTGCACCTGGGGAGGTGGTGCTCTTCAATGGCAATCCCCTCAAGTGAGGAAGATCCCAGATATGTAGGTACCCCTTGTGTGGTTGCTGCAGACTCCTGTTGAGAGGAGGCCTGAGCGGCTATGGCTGGAAGAGTCATTGTATCCACTAGGGGTTTGGACTAGTGGATATATCCTGCGTTTGTGTTGCAGGGACATCCTCAGGGGACTTAATTCCCTGAGTAGTCGTTTTGGTTTCTTTTGGTGGGTTTGGTGGGGACTTTTGATTTGGAGGTGGTGGCTGTGGGTTCCAGCTGCGTGGGTTTCCGCAACTTGGCAGCCATTTTAAGTGTCTGGTCAGAGTTGTGCCGGGAGTATACTTCCGGCAGAACAGCCGTAGCAGGGACTCCCAAGCCAACAAGTCCCTCAGCATTAAGCTGGTTTGTAATGATGGCCATTATGAACCGTGGATATAGTATCCAACGGTTGGCAGTGAGTTTTTGAGCCATGTCTTGAGCTCCGAAAATATTATTTCTGAGAAGTTTAGTGGTTGTTGCTCAAGAATAGAATACATTACCTGCTGCCATTTTTTCGACATTTGATCCCAGACGACGTCTTAGGGGCCAAACATACATCTCACCATGTGAAAAATTAGGCGCTCAGCGTCATTAAAGTGTTTCTTCATGATAGGGGGGCACTGAGATCGCCTTGATACCTGTTGGGCAAAGGATAGATCTGTGGTGCCCTTCGGATATCCAGCAGGAGAACTAGCATCATCAGATGAAGAATTTGGCAGATTACATGCAGGAGTGTGACTACTTCTTTGTTTGTTGACGACGACCGACTGGAGAGATGGTGTCTTGTTCTCCCCAGTGGTAATAGTAACGTTCATCCAATTGTTGAAGGGATTCGGCATGTAGTATGGGATTCAAAGAAATGCCGTATTGTATTGGGACTGAACCATAAGATCGATAGCAGTATCGAACTTAGTCCAGATGGGCGATTTAGTGAGGTAGGCAACACAGTTGTGTCGCGGTTTAATTTGCATGGACGCCATTGAGAAAAGGGAAGGTTTTGGAGAGGACGTTAGGTTTGAAGAAGATGAAGCATTGAGAGCTAGGTCAGGGATATTTATAGGGTACGGGTAAGAAAACGACTGAAGGATGTGGTATTAGTCATCAGTAGTTTTAAACGACCGTTGACATGGTATTATCCTTTCAGACGTGTTGAAACAGAGCTGAAGTCGTGGTGTGTAGGCATCAGAAGATAGAAAACTACTGAAGACCGTGGTTTTGACTTAGATGATTGAAAAACTGAGGACTTGGTGTTTGTCATCAGTAGTTATGAAACTACTGAGGACAGTGGTTTTGTCATCAGCTGTTGTAAACAACTGAAGACTTGGTATAGTCATCAGTAGTTATAAAACTACTGAAGACAGGGTTTGCTTCAGTTGTTTAGAATGAAACAGCAGTCGTACAAACGACTGAAGACAAAGTTCTCTTCAGCTGTTTTCGTCAATTCTTAGCTTTTCAACTGTTTCATACTGTCCTCAACAATTCATTAGCCTTTTTGGCTGAGTTCAGTTGTTTCATAGGACATCAGTACTTATCTGTGTTTACTGAATAGTAGTTGTAACTGCATCAGTAGTTGTAACTACGTCAGTAGTTTAGAGCAGATGAAGTACTGCAGTACTTGTGAGACATTTAGCCTTCAGTAGTATTCTAGAAACTGGAGGGTAAAAGAGCTCATCAGTACTTATATGTGACATAGTTACTAATGATCATCAGTACTTATTACTAAGATCATCAGTAGTTGTCACTTATTCTAGCTGCAGCATACCAAGCCTTAACACCAGTTTTGGAAAGTTGAACTATCCAAAGGCTTAGTAAAAATGTCTGCAAGCTCATCAGCACTAGGCACAAATTTAGGTCAATCAGACCTTTTTCAAAACAATCCCTTATAAAATGATGTCTCATCTCTATATGTTTGGTCCTAGAGTGCTGGACTGGATTTTTGACAATGCAAAGAGCTGAAGCATATCCATTAACAATGGAGTCTTAGTCTCTGTAATGCCATAGTCCAAAAGTTGGTTTTGAAGCCAGAGTACCTGAGATGTACAACTTGCAGCGGCAATGTACTCTGCTTCAGTAGTAGATGTAGCAACTGAGGTCTGTTTCTTGCTCTGCCAAGAAATCAAGCAGTTGCCTAGGAATTGACATCCACCAGAAGTGATTTCCTGGTCAACTTACACCCTGCATAGTCACTGTCAGAAAAAGCAACTAATTTACGAGAATGTCCGGTAGAATACCATAAACCTAGAGATGGTGCCTTGCAGATATCTAAAGATCCTCTTGACTGCAATCAGATGAGACTCTTTAGGTGCAGCCTGAAATCTAGCACAAACACATGTAGCAACATAATAATCTGGTCTAGAAGCTGTTAAATACATCAAGGACCCAATCATACATGTGTAAAGTGTTTCATCAACCACTTTACCTTTCTGATCTGTATTCAGTTGTGTGGTGCTGCACATGGGGGTAGAACAGGGCTTACAGTTTTGTAAATCAAACTTTTGCAAGAGATCTTTTGTGTATTTGGACTGATGAATGAAAATTCCATCAGCCTTTTGTTTGATTTGCAACCCCAGAAAGAACTGTAATTCTCCATGGCACTCATTTCAAACTTCTGTTGCATCAACTTTGTAAAGCATCACACAACTTTGGATCAGAGGATGCAAAAATAATATCATCTGCAAATTTGAACAAGTAGATTATGCTGTCCAGCTTCTTAATGAATAAAGTCTTATCTATGGAGCCTCTAGTGAAATTGTTTTCCAGAAGAAAGTTTGATAATGTCTCATACCAGGCTCTAGGAGCTTGTTTTAACCCATAAAGAGCCTTATCAAGCTTATACACCCATTAGGATTGTTATGTCCTCAAAGCCTGGAGGTTGACATACATAAACCTCTTCTTTAATTTTTCCATACAAAAATGCACTTTTGACATCCATTTGAAAAACTTTAAGGTTTTGATAAGCAGCATAGGCTAAAAACAATCGAATTGCTTCCAGTCTGGCTACAGGGGCAAAGGTTTCATCATAATCAATACCTTCTTCTTGTGCAAACCCCTGAACACCAGTCTGGCCTTGTTCTTAACATAAGCCCATTTTCGTCAGTTTTGTTCCTAAACACCTATTTAGTGCCTATTGCACACTTACCTGGAGGTAGAGGAACCAGTTCCCACACTTGCTGTTTCTTGAACTGAAGAAGCTCAAGCTGCATGGCATCAACCCATCCATTGTCCTTTAAAGCAATATGTTAATTCTTTGGCTCTTGCTGACTGATGAAGAGAGCATAGAAGCAGAAATTTGATAATTGACTTCTTGTTGATACACCAGCAGTGATATCACCAATGATTTGAGACATAGGGTGATTCTTCAGATCTTGATACACAATGAGATCTGTGCAAGTGTTTGTAGCAGGCTCAGCAGTAACAGATGGTGATGGTGAATCATTTCCTTGAAACCAATCAGTGGATGGTAATTCAAAAGAAGTTGAATTCGAAGAGATCTCATCAGCATTTGTTGTGGATGGTGCTACTGGAGCTACAGGAACATCAGGTCTAGCTGAATCAGGCAGCTGATCACTAAACCTGAAGAGGTGAGTACTGCAATCATCATCATCATCAGCAGTACCACCGGGTGGTGAACTGTTGACAGGAGCAACAGCAAAAGTTTGATGAGGAACATATTGCAGTATGTCCAAATCAAATAACTCCACAGGGCTTTGTGGAATCTTGTCCTTTGGAGATTCATTAAACTTAACATGTAGAGTTTCTTCAACCATCTTTGTTCTGCAGTTGAAGACTCTGTATGCCTTACAAGTAGATGAATACCAACAAAATACCCTGCATCCACCTTAGGATCAAACTTATGGAGTTGATTCTTTGTGTTGAGAATAAAACAGGGACACCCAAATGCTTTGAAAAATGAAATCAGAGGAGCCAAATGATGGAGAACTTCATATGGAGTCTTCATCAACCTCTGATTTACTAACACTCTATTTTGCACATAGCAAGCTGTGTTGACAGCTTCAGCCCAAAAGGTCAGTGGCAAACCTGAGTCGGCCAGCATGGACCTTGCAGCTTCAATGAGAGTCCTGTTCTTTCTCTCCACTACTCCATTTTGTTCTGGAGTCCTTGGGATGCTAAATTGCCTTTTGATCCCCTTGTAAAGATAGAAGTCATCAAGTGTATGATTTCTGAACTCAGTTCCATTGTCACTCCTAATACACTTGACTGGAAGGAATACTGCTTCTCAATATACAACACAAAGTGAATGATCTTCTGAGCAGCCTCATCCTTTGAATGTAGAAAGAAAGTCCATACAAATCTGGAGTAATCATCCACAATTACCAGACAGTATTTCTTCTTTGCCATGCTCATTACTCTCACAGGACCAAATAGATCCATATGTAGTAATTGCAAGCAGGCAGTGGACTTAGGCACTTCAATAGGAGGGAATGAGACTTTGTGTTGTTTTCCTTTTAAACAAGCAGTGCAGGTTTCATCACAGTGGAACTCCTTTATTGGTAAGCCTCTGACTAAACTATTGTGGGTAAGCTGATTCATGTTTTTGAGATTAACATGACCAAGCCTTCTGTGCCACAGTTTAGATTCTTGAGAAGAGGTTTTGGGAAATAGGCAAGGATTGCCTTTGAGATCTATTTTCTTGGAAAGATCTAAGGCATATACTCTTCCTGTCCTGTTGGCTCTCAGGAGAGTGTGATCATCCAACACCTTGTCAATCAAGTGCAAAACTTTGGATGACAGAATCCTACAGTTTTGACGGTGAAAAGAGCAACATGGCCTTTATCACACATTTGACTGACACTCAAGAGATTGTACTTGAGATTTTCCACATGATTAACATCATCAAATTTGATTTCTCCATTGGAGACAAAGCCCTTACCGATGATGTAACCCCTAGCATCATTGCCAAAAGAAACAAATCCCTTCTTTCCTTGAGAGTAGTCATGAAGAAGAGAGCTATTCCTAGTCATGTGCATAGATCCCCCACTGTCTACATACCAGATGCTACTTTGGCATGTTGAAGAACCCTGCAATAATAAACAATCAGTTAGTTTTAGAGACCCAAACCTTTTTGGTTTTGGGCCTGGTCTTATCAATAGATGTTAAACTAACAGGTTTATCTGAAACAACAGCCTGAGAGGAAGAAGATGGTGTAGAAGAGGAGTCCTTTGGCTTGGACCTCCATTTCTGTGGTTTCAACATAGGAGCATCTAGTTGGTTAACTCTACCCAACAGATGTTGAACCATCATAACCAGCTGTGTCTGATTTTGTGACAAAGCTTTCAGCTCATCAGACACATTGCTAGTGGAGTTTGATAAGTTCCTATGTTGCCCCTTCTTCTTCTGAGCATTCTCAGCTGTCACCTGTTTAACCCCTTCCTTTTTGGATTTCTTTGAGGACTTAAGGGTTACAGGATTTGATGTTGCTGATACAAATGTGGTCTCAAACTCAGTTTTCATTTTTACCATTTTCTCATTGATTTCTTCTTTTTGTTTGAGTTTGGAACCTCTTTTGTACCAACAATCATCTGTAAGATGATTGAACAAACCAAATAATTCACATGGTTTCTTCTTCATCTTAGGTTGATCATCAACTAAAGAGGGTGAAGCAACTGAAGACTTGTTCTTCAATGCTTTGGAAGCATTGTTTGCTTTCTTGACTGCCTCTTTAGTAGACTTCAAACTCTTTCTACTGGCAGTTTTCTTCTCTTCAGTACTGACAGCAGTTGAAGTTTGAACTTCAGTGTTAAATCCTGCTCTCTAGTCCTTTCAGGACCTTCAGAATTAACTCCTGAGTTGATCAACTCATTGATCATGTGAGTGTCAGCATTTGAACCATCAACATCAGCTGATAAGTTCAAAGAGGACTTGATGTTGACTGCTACTTCTGATTGTGCTGTATCAGAAGGTAGATCACATGATGTGATGGATTGGTTATCACTCTCACCATCAGATTCTACCTCTGCTCTTGGGGTAAAATCTGTAGGTGGAGCAGTGTGATTGTAACCAATTCCAAACTTCACATTGGAAGCAGATTGCTTACTAAGAAGCATTTCAAAACCTTTGCATGATTGTACCCATCTATCACACTCTACCTTGGGTAACTGCAAGGGTTTCTTTGAGATCTTTGTACTTCTCTAGAAGTACTCTTTCTCTAGCCTTATCATCAATTATTTGGCAATTCAGTTTATAAATCTCATCATTTTTATCTTTAAGCACAGACTCAAACTCAGCTTTGTTTTTGGAAATTATTTGTTCTAGCTCAATGTTCTTATTAATTAGAGCTACATTTGCTTCTCTAATGGAAGCAAATGCTGCTATGCATGGTTCAGAACATAATTTGGCTTTTGCCTCAGAGGATACCTGTGATACCTGAGGTGTAGAGGCATTGGAAAATGAAGTATCAGCAGACTCCAAAGCCATAAGAGCTAGATTCCTAAAAGGACTGTCACCACCATGTTGACCAGCACCTGAGAACAGTTGGTCATGACCAGACATGTCATCTGGTAAACTGCTCGAGTCAACCACTCCTGGGGTGAAAAAGCTGTGTTGTTGAGGTTGAGTTTGTTGATGAGATTGGGATCGCTGAGGTTCTGGTAGTGCATAAGGTTATGGTGCCATAGGAACTTGAACTTGATTTGACTGTGGCATGTAATAACAAGGGTACGGATATGGCATTTGACCCTGAGGAACAAAATATGCCGGAGATTGTTGTTGAGGATGATGACTAGAAGTGACAGGATGTTGCCCTCTGTGTTGTTGACTATTGCCACGAAAAGTCACAAAGGGTGCAGTGGAGTTAGATCCAGTTGATCTACACTCTCTTGCAAAGTGTCCAAGCCTTTGGCATTTGTGACACCTCAACTTGCTCTTGTCAAAACCAACTTTGGTTTTGCCAGAGAGTCCTGGGAATTTTCTTCCAGTTCTTTTATAGAACTTCTGAGATCTGATATTTATCAGGGCCATTTGGCTCAAAATATCCATCTCCTCTAAGTCATCATCAGCAATCCCCTTGAGATCATCCATAATGAAGCATAGATTGTCATTATTACACCCAGTATACTGACCATCAACACTCACAAATGCAGAATCAGAAGTGCTTGAAGAGAAATTAATATGCTCATCATACTGGCATTCAGATGAAGCATATTCTGACTCATGACCCACCAAGGCAGTGTTGCCTGGTACAAAGTCTTCAGTGAGCTTTCCAGATGAAGACAGCTTTCTCTTTTGTTCTATCTCTCTCTCAAACGTGAGCAGTTTCCCATGGAGTTGGGTGAGAGATAGTTTGTCCAAACTTGCACTGGAGCGTAGGACAATAGTATATTTGTCCCATCTCTCAGGTAGTGATCTGAGAAATCTGTTATTCATCTGAATATTTGTGTACTCAAGTTTGACCATTTTTAGTTCAGAGATCAAACAAGAGAACCGCTCATATTGTTGAGTCAGTGTCTCACCCTTTCTATGAGAGAATGTCTCATATTGTTGGGCAAGAATTTCTCTATTATTTGCAAAGACCTCATTTGTTCCTCCAAATTGTTCTTTCAAGGCATTCCAGAGGTCATGGGTAGTTTCATGATGCATTAGCCCAGAATAGATTTCATTTGGCAGTGCCATGGCCAGAATTCCATGGGCTTTAGCATCAATTTCAAGCAACTTCTTATCGTCATCTGAGTATTGCTCCCTCCTCTTTGGAACCATTTGATTGGTTTCCGGGTTATTCACCATAGGCTTGTGTGGACCATGTACCACTGATGTCCAACAACCTGCGCTGTTAACAGACAGGTGATGGAGCAACGTCTTTGCCATATATTATACTCATTCCTAACCAGCATTGGTGGCTTGGTTGAGGAACCAGTATTGTGAGGATCATTGGAGGGAGTGGTCATTTTCAGTTCAAAAACAATTAATTCAAGCTTTTAAAAGTTTTAAACAGACCACAACAAACTCAATAAAAACCAAGAGAAGATCTCAGGATGAATGACCAGAAATACAGAAAATTCAATCTCTATAACCGTTTCTTGCAAAAACAAAAGCTAATTCAACCAAACTTAGATCTGGAATAGCAGTTTCAATGATCAATTATTAGATCGATCAATGATTAACCCGCTCTGATACCATTAGACAGGATCAGCGATCACAAGTTTGATGTATTAGAGTTCAAGGCAGCGGAATAAGAATAGGAATTAGACAAATTGTAGCAAGAAGTCGATGCTTGTATGCATTAAGAGCACATACGGTTATAGCGAGAGAATATATTTCTGATTCAAGGAATGTTTATAGATATGGAATGTTTCTAATAAAATCATTCATTCATTCACGTCATTCATACTATTCAATAGGTTGTCACTCCTTACATAGAGTGCAACAAACACTGCTGTTATCATGGAAAGTGACAACTGGCAGATCTAATACAAAATTAACTAACTCTTAACAAACTACTGAATGTTCACAACTACTGAGAACATATCAGAGTGTTAAGTACAAAATATAAAACTACTGATTGGAAACTACTGAAACTACAACGACTGAAGAACAAGCTCTTCAGTCGTTTTACAAAACTACTGAAACTAGAAATATAAAACTACTGATATCACAACTACTGAAGAAGTACTCTTCAGCAGTTGTGACAAACTACTGAAGAAGTACTCTTCAGCAGTTGTGACAACTACTGAAGAAGTACTCTTCAGCAGTTGTGACAAACTACTGATGCTTCAGTACTTGATCTTCAGACTTTGACCTTCAGATGTTTCATCAGCTGATGACTTCAGTAGATATTATCAGCTGATGTCTTCAGTCTTTGTCTTCAGACTTTGTACATCAGTTGTTGATCTTCAACACTTGTAAACTCTTCAGCTGTTGTACTTCAGTACTTTGGTCTTTCAGCTTCAGCACTTGTGTTCTTCAGCTGTTGTACTTCAGCACTTTAGTTCTTCAGCTGTTGGAATCTTCAGCACTTGATCTTCAACTGTTGAAGTCTTCAGCACTTGTCAAACTGCTGATGAGGCTTTCTGCAGTTGTTGTGATACCATGTGGGACTTAGAGGTTTTCTGATCTTGGCTCATTGGTTCTTTTGGTCCAACAAGCAGCCCTCTTGACCCGATTTTGGTGCACAAATCCTAGCAAGAGTGGTCTTTTCTTGATGCTTGTGGGTATGGATGCTTGAGGACACCTCTCCTTGGTGTCTTGGTCATTCAAGAACCTCATATTCTTCCTCCTTCATCACGTTTTCAGCAGCTTACAAAAGGTAGTTTGTATGTCATATTATGGTTGTTATTTGTAGTTGATAGCTAATTCAAACACATATAAATGATCCTATGTTCTTGGGTTTGTTGATGATATGTTTTATGCCTTAATTTTTTAGATTACTAATGATAATGTTAATGTTTTAATCCGCTGCATTTTCATAGTATAAAATGGTTAAACTACTTTGATATGGTCCAACAAACCCAACATTGGCATCTAGAGCCACATATGTGGATGACTAGTTTCATTTATCCTTGTAAAATTGGTTTTATGGGGCTTTAACAACCTTATAGGGGCTGTTTTGTGGTGATGTTATAAATCCCCAATCTTTCAAGGTTATATCTAACATGCTTGTGATTAAACCTTGAAAGAAATATATGAAGTGGTTGATTATGTTTTTTTGTTTGGACAAAAGACCCTAAATTCTTGGTTTATGTTGGCTGAAAATTTAGGGTCATATGGGGGTTTATTTGGTTCTTGAATGTTGTATATGTTGTTTCATATTGGTGCATAACCTAGCCTTGACCTTGTGTTGATTTGGTTTTGAATGGATGTTTGTTTTGGTTGATTTCATTCTTATGAGTTGTAATATTATTCTTTTGTGTTTTGTATTTGTATGTAATTTATTTATACATTCAATGGAAATGTAATAGATAGATCAAGTGTGTTTTCTTTTATTACAAAATTTGTATTAGGATATAAATTTTGTAAAAGAAGATGCACAAGATGGAAGCACAAAAGGAAGACACGAGAGACGGACTTGAAGCATTTGGATGCAAGTTCAAGTGGGGGTCTTTGGAGATCTCATCTTTGTGTTGTGTTCAACCCTTAGGAAAGACCAAATGACAACACTTATGATGGAAAACAAGTGTTGTCAACAGAGTGGCTATGGTTATGCACATGTGGTTGTTTGATATATGCTTGTTTGATTATTCATTTTTTGTTGATTGTTTGATATATGGATATGCTTAACAATATAAATAAATTATCACAACAAGCTGAATTTTTTGGTTCCTAATCATTAAGTGACTAATAAAAGGTTATTAAAAGGATTAATGATTTCAAAATAAAAGAGGTTTTATTAAAAGAGAACCATAGGGTACCATGTATTTGAAAGCATGCGAATACAAGGTACATAGAGTTTTCATAACTAGAATTAATGGAAACTTAAGTCCCTTTGGAAACAAGTTAAACACCATCCTTTTACATGACACTCGAATCACTTGAGAACTACTTGTGGGATAAAGGTCACCTAACCACTTTTAGGGAACTTGTGTGTTTGAGGTGAGCTTAACATATTTGTGGGATAAAGGTCACCTAACCACTTGCATGTGTAAACTCACACGTGTGTGTAAGTAGGACGACTTGAATTGAAAACCATGTGCATAGGGTCACCGAAGCATGGCATACAATAGTCTTGATGGGATTTTACATGCCGAATAAACATAAGATGTTTAACCCATCCCATAAAGCTAGAAGTTGCAATAGGTTGCAATTGTCAAATGTTGACTACCTTGTTAATTTGAATAATGGGATAAATGTCACCTAACAATCATTTAAATGTGACGTTAGATTCTAGATTTTAATTATTAATTGTCTATGAGACGTGTAAAGGGTATTATAATTAAAATGCATTTTTTTCAAAAACACTAAAATGAACTTTGTAACTTTGTAGTAATGGCTGCAAAAGACAATGCTACCACCCCGACCATCCCTACCCTATCACTGAGACCAATCTTAGATTGGGATCGTCTTAACCATAATAACTTTATGGACTGGTATCGAAACTTGAGAATTGTTCTCAAGCAAGTGAAAAGGGCCTATGTCCTTGATGATCCTATTCCTAACCAACCCAACCCTGAGGATGTTGAGGCCTATGATGATTGGCTTCAATACAGTGAGGATTCCATGCAGGTTTCATGCCTCATGTTGGGAACTATGATTCCTGGACTCCAAAAGGACTTGGAGCAACTTGGGGCATATGACATAATTACCCAGTTGAAGGAAATGTTCCTTCAACAAGCTAGGGTAGAGCGCTTCAAAACGGTTCGAGCGCTTCATGCGTATCACATGGAAGAAACCCAATCGGTATCATCTTATGTTCTTATGATGAAATGCCACATTGATCGCCTCGAGAGGCTTATTTGTCCCATCTCAAAAGAGCTAGCCACGGATTTGATCCTTAATGGCCTTACTAAAAGTTTGAGACATTCATAATGAATTACAATATGAACGGGTGGGACAAGAGTATTGGTGAGGTTCACGCAATGCTCAAAACAGCCGAGGCAGGGATGGGAAAAAAGGTTCTACATGTTCTCTCGATCAATGAGGGAGGCAGGAAGGAAAGGCCATTCCCTGATCCCAAGGCAAATGTTGCCAAATGAAAGGGGTACATCAAAGGAAAGGGGAAAGGAAAGGCTAAAGTGGATCCTCCAAAGCCTAAGCTTAAGAAGCCTAAGGTAACGGAGAACGATCCATGCTTTGAGTGTGGAGAGATAGGACAATGGAAAAGGAATTGTCCAACCTATCTCAAAGAGTTGAGAAACAAGAGGGATGCTAGGCAAACCTCATGTACAACTTTCATAATTCACATTGGTTGAAATATTATTTCTTCAAACACATGGGTATTGGGTACCGGATGTGGAACTCTTTTTTGCAATTTGTTGCAAGGGTTCATATGAAATAAGCACTTCAAGAAGGGAGACACAAGTCTCTACATGGGCAACGGAGCAAAAGTTGATGTCGAAGCCCAAGGAAACAATATTTTGAAACATTCAAATAGTTTGGATGTTGTCATTAAGAACATTTTGTATGCTCCTACTTTAACTAGGAACATGATTTTGATTTCCCTTTTACAATAATGTGGTTATGAATTAAAGTTTGTTAACAATGGTATTTATGTTTGTATGGATGATGTATTTTATTTCAAGGCTATGCCTTTTAATGGAATCTATGAATTGGTTCATGATGATTCATCCTATAATAGCTTATTATACCAAACAAGCACCAAGAAACTTAAAATGGGTTTAAGTGATTCTTATTTTTGACATTGTCATCTTGGTCACATAAACAAGAATCCGATTCAAACACCTCAAAAGAATGGTCTTTTGAAAATCAAATAAAAATGTTTCATTTGACAAGTGTGAATCTTGTTTACAAGCTAGATGACCAAGTCGCCCTTTAGTGGCACTAACGAGAGGGCGAAATACTTATTGGGTATCATACATTCAGATGTATGTGGCCCTTTAAAGACAATGACTAGAAATGGTGATAGATACTTCATTACCTTTACCGACAATTATAGTCGGTATGGTTATATGTACACGATGACACACAAACATGAAGCTTTTGAAATGTTCAGAACTTCAAGAATGATGCAGAAAATCAACTCTATAAAACTATCAAAGTTCTTCGTTCAGGTAGAGAATGTGAATACCTCAATGATGCTTTTCAGTATCATCTAAAAGGTTGTGGGATCGTCTCACAACTTACTCTACCTAGAACACCACAACATAATGGTGTGTCTTAAAGGAGAAATTGAACCCTATTGGATGTGGTTCAATCTATGATGGCTATAAGCTCAATACCTCTATCATTTTAGTGTTTCGCAATGCTCTCTATGGCTCGTATTTTGAATATGGCCATGACAAAGATAGTCGATTCACTAAGTGTATATTTGTTGGATATCCCAAAGATTGTATAGGATACTACTTCTTTGATCCCACAGAGCAAGAGTAATTATTACTTGAAAGGCTGAGTTCTTGGAAACTAAGATCCTTATAGAAGGAATAACATATAGAATACTAGAATTTTGATGAGGATCAAAATCCACAAGCCGATATATGTTTGGTTGACACTAGCAATCAACATGAGGTTGTTGATGATGATCAAGAGGTTGATCAATACACAAAAAACATTCGCAGATCTGGTAGAGTTAGCATTCCACATGAAAGATTTGGATCTTTCATGAACTGATGCTATGTGGTTGACTTCGATGAGTCAAATAAATACCATGAAGCAATGTCCAATTTGGATTGTGACAAATGGCTGGATGCCATGAACGTTGAGATGCAATCCATTTATGACAATCAAGTTTAGGAATTGGTTGACCCTCAACTTAACTCCAAACTGGTTGGATGCAAATGGGTTTCAAGAAGAAAATAGATATACATGGAAACTTGGATACTTACCAAGCAAGACTTGTAACAAAAGGTTTCAATCAAACTCAAAGGATTGATTATGACAAAACCTTCTCGCCTGTGTCAATGCTAAAGTCAATTAGGATATTATTTGCCATAGCTGCATATTATGACTATGAGATTTGGCAAATGGATGCCAAAACCGCTTGTCTTAATGGACATCTCGAAGAGACTGTCCATATGGTTCAGCCAGATGGTTTTGTCGATCCACAACATCCTATAAGTATGCAGGTTAAAGAAGTCAATCTATGGATTGAATCAAGCATCGAGAAGTTGGAATCAACGTTTTGATGAAGAGATTAAGAAATTTGGTTTCATGAAGAACGCTGAGGCTTGTGTATATACGAAGGCTAGTGGGAGCATAATAACATTCGTAGTATTGTATGGTGATGACATACTACATTTTGGAAATGATATTCCAACCAAGGAAGGTGTCAAAACCTGGCTTGAAAGTTGTTCATCCATAAAATCTCGGTGAAGCCGCCTATATTTTGGGTATATAGATCTATAGGGATAGATTGAGGCGGTTGATAGGTTTAAATCAAAGTGCATATACTAATAAAGTCTTGAAAAGGTTCAAGAAGGAAAAACTCCGAGAAAGGTATGGTACCTATTCAAAGAGGGACAATATTGAGTACATTTCAATGTCCAAGCTCAAAGGATGAGCAAGATCGAATGAAGGACATCCCATATGCATCAGCTATAGGATCCATCATGCGATGATATGCACTAGATCAGACGTGTCATGCGCGTTAATCATGACGAGCAGATATCAGCAGATTCCAGGTAATAGCCATTGGATGGTTATTAAAAGTATATTGAAATACCTTAGGAGGACTAAGGAAATGTTTCTAATATAAGGATATGATGAAAAGGAACTCGTTGTAAAGGGTTACACGGATGCGAGTTCCAAACAGTTCGAGATGGTTCTCGATCACAATCGGGGTATGACTTCATTTTGAATGGAGTAGCATTGTCCACTACAAAGTCCGAATACATAGCCACATCATCAGCAGCTCAAGAAGCTGCATGGATAAATAAATCTATCACCTACCTAGGGTGGTCTCTACCATTCAACACCCCTAGAAATCCTTTTCTGATCACGAGGGTACGATTGCATAAATCAAGGTATCCTGTCCTCTTAAAAAGGATAGGCACATTGAGCGAAAATTCAACTATATAAGGGATGAAGTTGAAAAGGGAAAAATATGTATTCGTAAAGTTCACACCGATCAATACATTGCGGATCCACTCACGAAGCTCCTTGAAAGGGCAAAGCATGAAAGTCATACTTGTGCCTTAGGACTTCGATATTCTAGTGACTAGAATTGATCTGTTTAGTATTAAAATTTTGAAACAATGTAATATTTAACTCTTTATATACTTGTGTTATTTTGAGTTATATTAATTTTAGCATGTATACATCCATGAATATGTTTATTATTCTAAATAATTGTAGTCGATCATGTTTGTGGAACAAATATGAACGTAAGACTATTATGAACATGGATTGGTGGATATTCATAAGGAATGAATATAGAGCAATTGGTTGCTGCCAAGGTTCATAGATATTTGTGGGATACAAATATTGGACTGACCCGCATCACAATTTTACTACATGGAATCTTCTAGATTGATCATAAGTAAATTTGAGTAAAGGCGAATATCATTTGGTATCCTCCGACCTGAGATACATATTGGGTTTTGATATTCACCAAATGTTATACCTTGAGCTAGTTCTTCGCTGCTCTGAAATAATGGGCAGTGCATAAGGCTATGTTCAGGTGTGACACGAGGTGATTGTGAAAAATGTATGTAGTCAAGATGGAATTTGTTCTTCTTATTCGTTAAGAGCAAGATGTCTATGGCCTGATTATGTTAAATCAACAAGGAATGATCATTCTATGTCCTTGGATTTAACATGACATCTGTAACAAAAGAATAAATGATTGATTCACCTAAATCATTTCAAGTTGGATACTTGAAGGGGATGCTGTTATTGAATGGCTTTAAGTTATGCGTATTAAGGGTAGTAAACCATTGTTAGGCGGTATTTACTGCTTGCATCAATGTTTTACGAATCTTGTGCAAGTCGGAGATTGTTGGATTCTTTATGCCCAAGACACATGGAACATTGATGTGGTTAGTATGTTATGATCCAATTCGGGTCATACCCAATAACAAGCTTAGCAAACACCAATTAATATTTAATTGATGATATGATCATGCAACTAATAAATTCACCAATTTAGAAAATGGGTTTTCTAAATAAGTTGCATATGAAATTAAACAACCTATATGGATATTTTGTTCATGGATATTTTTTGTAATATTGTTTAAATTGCTTAAATAACTTCAAATAATAAGAGTGTGTGTATAAGTTATATAACTAAAGGGCTAATTACATAACTTATTCTAATAATTAGTTTATAAAATTGGGTTTGGGTTTTGGGGGGAAACCCCATCAAAACAACAAGTTTCGGCCACCCCCTTTTGGGTGTGTGTGTCTTCCTTGTTTTGAGATTCCATACTCCAGGAACTCACAAATACACACTCTATCCAGCTCTCTCTCTCTCTCTCATATGCAAAAGGGTCACAAGAACATCAACTCTTCTTATGGAAGAAAGAGTTCAAGGCTGAAAAGGGTCCAGCACCCTTCTTGATTGTTCACGGCTGGAACAAGGCTCCAGCAGCCCTCTTGACCGGATTTTGGTGCACAAATCCTAGTAAGAGTGGTCTTTGCTTGATGCTTGTGGGTATAGATGCTTGAGGACACCTCTCCTTGGTGTCTTCGTCATTCAAGAACCTCATATTCTTCCTCCTTCATTACGTTTTCAGCAGCTTACAAAAGGTAGTTTGTATGTCTATTATAGTTGTTATTTGTAGTTGATAGCTAGTTCAAACACATATAAATGATCCTATGTTCTTGGGTTTGTTGATAATATGTCTTATGCCTTAATTTTTTAGATTACTAATGATAATGTTAAGGTTTTAATCCGATGTGTTTTCATAGTATAAAATGGTTAAACTACATTGATATGGTCCAACAAACCCAACATTAAGAATGTAAGAATTAGTGTTATCAAACAATGTAGTATAATTTTGATCACAAATTTGAGACACACTGAGTAAATTATACTATAGATTTTCACAATAGTTTACTTTTTCAAACTTGAGCACACCATTTGTTACCATTCCTTCACCAACAATTTTACCTCCCTTCTTATCCCCATCAAATGCCACATAAGAAGCATTTTTATGTTTGAAGCCATGGAGAAGTGAACAGTTTCCTATCATATGCCTGGAACAACCACTGTCAACATATTACTTGTTGTCAGCTCTCCAAAATTGTTCCTGCATTAAAAAATAAATCAGTTAGAATTGACAACTCTAGCCTTAATAATCATGGGATTGCTAGCAGTGTCTAAAATAGTTACTCCTTCATGAATAAGTCTTTAAGTTTCAGTTTTAGTTGTGTTTGATTCATTCGTTGTTGTTTTAGGTGCGGATGATTCCGTTGAAGGTGATGTTGATGAACTACGTTCTTGTTTCTCAATTTTTCCTTCATTCAACTTATTTTTATTGGTTTGAGGCTTTTGTTTTGAAAATGAATCTTAATTATTGAATGTGTCACTATCTTTTGTTATTGAATGAGGTAAATGATATCTTTTATCAAAATCATCAAAGAACGCATCTTCATCCGTTGTTTCCTTTTCAGTCAAATCCACCCTTCATCCGTTGTTTCCTTTTCAGTCAAATCCACCCTTTTATGAGGTGCTTTAGATTGCTACACAGTTGTTCTTTTCTTCAAAGGATGAACATTAGTGGATGTCTTTTCCTTTGATTCTGGCATTTGTTTTTGTTGAGATTTCTTGATATTTGTATCTTTTTCACAATCAGTAGATTGTGTGTCTGATTTAGCTTTATCTAATTCTTTCTTCTTTGTGCCTTTTTTCTGGTTCTTTTTGTTGAAATAACATTCCTAAGTTGAATGGTTATTTAAGTTGCAGATAGCACAGTGTTTGTTGAAGTATGAGTTAGATGTCATGTAATTGTTCATATTGCAAAGAGAACAATAACTACTGAAGTAACAATCTAAAGTATTATGGTTTTTCAGGTCATACCATTTACAATACATCTCATCTGGTTCTTTGTCAGAATCAATTAATTTCTTCTTATTTGCCAACATTTGAGGTTTTGCATCATTTTTTAGCTTTGAAGCTGATTTTTCCTCTTCTAGTTTATGGATCTTTGATTTGTTTGTTGTTGACTTCCTCTTCTAGAGATCATCTATTGAATCCACATTAACTTCTATGGAAGAGGTTTTCTTTTTTCGTAGATCTTGTACTAAAGAAAGATTCTTCTTCCGCTGATGATCTGAGAGCCTTTTCTTCTCCTTTTTTCACGGATGATTTGTGTCTTTCCTCAATAGAGGCACACTTCTCATTTACTTCATTGGAAGATTTTTGTTGATAATTTAGTTCTTGAAGACCTTCATTTAATTGAGCTATTCTCTTGTAGATGGTCTTCAGCATGTTTCTTTGTTTAGGAGGGTATTGCAGCTTTGTTTCCTTAGGCACTTTTGGAATATTTGTTTCAAAATCAATATTCTTACCCTTGTTTTGAAGATTATCAACATGTTCGTCAGAATATTCCAAGCCATCACACTTATCAATGTCAAATTCTGATTTCCTTTGATTAATCTTGTCTGATTCAGAAGACTCAGTTTCATTCACCTTAGATTCATTATTAATGTTTTGTTGATTAGAACTTGATTCTACATTGGTGCTTTGCACAAAATGATTTGACAAGTTATTTGTCATTAATTCAGGCAATGGAACATAATTATTGTTTATAGGAGGTGCCACTACATTGTAACGAGTTAATTTTTATTTGATATAATTTATGTTCTCTTACATGATTCATTCAAAATCATTGTTTGTTTAAATTTATCAAGCAATTGCTGAGCATGGAGTCTATATCTCTCTAGTTTCTTAATACATATTGATGAACATAAGATGTCTCTTACCTCACTTGCCATTGGTGGAACTTTTGTTTCCATGTGAGCCATTAAAGCTTGATTTTCTTCCAAGACTTCCTTCTCATACATACTCGGTTACAAGTTCCATCTTGAAGAATGATCAGCCCAGATTCTTTTGAGTTGCTTGTTCGTGTTGATGTCTTATGTTGAGTCAGGATTTTGTTGATTGCATTCTTAAGAGAAGTATCCATAGAGATTTCACTTTAAGCATCTTACATTTGACTTATCAACACCAAGCCGTGCTGATTTACTTGCAGCAGCCAAATTCTAGTTTCTTCAGAGATATTGTTTGTCTCTATAGGAAATCATTGCCATTTACCATTTTAGATCCATCTCCTCCATTACATCTTGAGGTAGTTCTTCCAAATCTTGTTGGCACATATTGGCAGAGGTTAATGAGCTTTCCTGATAAGCTTGAAAACTTGAACCGAAAGCTACAAAAGCTACTTTTTGTTCTTCATAGTCCAGAATGACAATTATGAACTCTAGTTGGTTGTTGATTGAAGGATTTTCTGATGATGTTTCTCTTTGATAATCAGTTCTTCCTTTCTCTTTTCTTCACTTACTTTGAGAAGATTTCTTAGGAGGTTTTGAAGCATAGAAACTTACTTCCTCTTCATCTTCACTCAAAGTACAAGAGTTCTCGCCATCATTGTTGGACATAAAGGCACTTCCATCACTTCTTGTTTCTTTAAAATGATATGGTGATACATGAGTTCTCACACTCTTGTTTCATGATTTATCATCGATTTCAAAAGCCTTAAATTTAGCCACTAGAGTGTCTAATCCAACTGCTTTGAGGTCTATAGTGTTTTTGAACATGGATACACTTTTCTTCTAACTTTCTCGTAAAGTATGGAGCATCTTTTTGTTCAATTCCTCATTTATGTATTTCAACTCCAAAAGATTCATCTTTGTAACAAGTTGCATAAACCTAAGGAGTTGTTATGGAATTGATTCACTCTCAATATGATGAAATGTTTCATATTGTGAATGAAGGGTGTCCTTCCTAATGCTTTGGATTTCATCACTCCCTTTACAAAGTGTATGAAGAATCATCCACAAGTGTAGAGAATATTTGAAGAGGCTGAAGTAACCAAAGTCTTTATGCATGCATGTTGCACAAGTACCGAAGAAGAATGCTTCGGAAGTTTCACACAAGCAACAGAAATACTCTAAGTGTGAAATCTTCTGAAGCCAAGAACAATATCTTCCAAAGCCAAATGAATTCTTCCAAAGCTTCAGAGACAAAGTCTTCCGAAGCTCAACAATTGAAGACAGATTTCTTCCGAAAATTTTTAACAACATGCTTTATCTGATGTACTTGTCCATAAAGCTGGACCTCGTTCTGCTGCAACTCTGTAATGTCACCAACTTACATCAGTTGGTGAAAAGGTACATGCTTTTGGTAACTGTACATTAAGGTCTTGAGTCTGTAAACTTTATACTTCATGTACTTTATCCTTATTGTAATAGATAAGGATGTGAGCTATGGCATGTCATAGTCACAAAATCAAAAAAAGGCAATATGCCTTTCTAACTCTACAATTGATTTTGTTTTGTGTCTAGTCAATTATATCCAGCTGGATTTCATAGTATGGCCGGTTGTCGGATGTAGTATACGTATCTCATGTTCTTGTAACTTTATCTTTATGCTTGGTAACACTTTTAATTGAACATTGAGAAAGAAATATACTGCAATCTTGAAAACCATCTCCTTATGTTTGCTCTTGTGTTCTGTCTCTTAATTACTTGTGTTCTTAGTGTCATCACTCCCTTCACAGAGTGCATTAAGAATCACTGTTTGATTAAGTTTAGTTACTCTCCTCTTTGTGTTGTTGTGTTGTATTTGACCACCCTTCAACGGTCTGGCATTTGGTATCAGAGATTTCAAGCTCTTGATATAAGATCTCACCATCTTAAGATTCCTCACTCACAAAAATACTAGAATTTTCAAATGGCAGTCATTTCCAATACTTATATGGAAACTGGAACCATGAACAAGTCCCCATTGATTACTCTTGATGACTTTGACATCTAGTGTATGAGAATGGAAGGTTTCAACAGGTCTCTAGACTCAAGAATATGGGAGTCTGTTGATAATGGACCTTACATACAAAGCACCCCTTCTGCTACTGGTGGTGGTATGATCCCCAAGGCTGTGGCAAACTACTCTGATGAATGCACGAACAGAATAGAGATTGATATAAAAGCCATGACAGCCCTTCAGACTGCTCTTCCAAACTCTGTATACAGAGGTTTCAAGAAATGCAAAATAGCTAAGCAGATGTGGGATGCATTGAAACTGATGTATGAGGGTTCCTCTAAAGTAAGGAGAACAAGAAGAATCTCCTAAAGTAGCAGTTTGAAAACTTCACCTTCAAAGCATGTTCCCTAACACACCATAGAACTCCAACATCATCTCATATGCTACACTGACAACTCACTAAAGGGTCCTTTCATCACCTTCCCTAAGAAACCAAAGGAGAACTACACATAAGGAAGCCCATTCCAAGAGACAAGTTCTTCTCAAGCCTTTGTGTCATCTGATTAAAGTTATGGCAGCTTTCTTTTCACCCTTGAAGACTAGGACTGTATCCATCCTGATGATCTAGAGTACATGAAGATAGTCCAGTAGATGGCTCTTCTCACTCATAGAGCCAAGAAGTTCTACAAGTGGACTGGAAGGAAGTTTCCAAGCAGTGCAACCAGTGGAAAGTTTGGCCTGGACAAATGCAAAGTCAAGTGTTACAACTATAACTTCATGGGCAACTTTGCCATGGAATGTAAGGCACCTAGAACAAGTGGTGGCCAAACACAATGCAGACCCAACTACACTGACAAAGCTCCCCAGCATGAGATGCCAAAGCAGCAGGCTGCTGTTGCTATTGAAGATAGAGGCTTTGACCAGAGCTTTCTGGTGAAAGATGCTTCTCCAAACCAAGCACTTATGACAGATCATGATGAAGCTAAGGTATTGGAAAATCTCTATACCCCTGAATTCATTGCTAAATTTAATAGATACATGTCCTATAACTTGGAGATGAGATCTAATCTTGAGTCCTTAAACATTTTAAAAGCTGATTTTAGAAAGCCTAAAAATGATTATAAACTGAAGATAGAGGACTTAGAGAAAACTATTTTAGTTCTAAAACATGAGCATACATATTTTAGAACTGAAATAAAGGATCTCATAACCAAGCTGACCGAGTGCCAGGCTAAGCTTGTGATTAGTAAAGACAAGGCAGACAAGTGTGATATTGAAGAAGAAACTTTCAAGAACATGATATCCTCATCCCTGCACAACAAAGTATTCCATCAAAACAAGCAAGAACTAGGATCAAATGAGATAGCTCCTCCACACGCAATCTTGTCTGTAAGATCACCTAGGTGTGGAACATGGGAAGATGAGCTTCCTCTCATAGATCCTTTGTGTGAAGAGGATAAAGAAGTGATAGTGAAGAAATCCTCTGAGAAGAGTGAAGAGGAGGATTCTAAGAAGGGCCACTATCCTTCTAAGGAGAAGAAGAAGACTGTGATGACCAAGTGAATGAGGAAGAACTTGATCAGCAAGAGCAAAAGAAAAGCAAGGAAGGCTCAAGAGATCAAAGCTACTTTTCACTCCGAGCAGAAACAAGTTTTTATCTCTGTAGGTTTAAAGTGGTAAAGATTTAAAACATCAACCTCAACTCTTCTGTTAAGAGTTTTGGTTTATGTTCAAATCATCTCAGTACCAAGAAGAAGACTGATCTGTTATGTACCACTGCTACACAGCCTGGACCATCAAACTCCAAGAACAGTCCTCAGCCCAAAAGGATTGCCTCAGCATTTTCAAAGATAAGGGTGGAGAAGGGATGTGACCAAAGTCAGTCTTTTTCCGAGAAGACTCCTGAGAAGAAGAAAATGGAGTGTGTTGTGTGTGAAAGTACTGCTCATCTTGCTAAGGATTGTCCATAAAATCCTAAGGGTACTCTTCATATTATCAAACCAAAGACATCCAAGAGTTCTAAGAAGATTCAAGCTTCTGAAGGAAAATTTGCTTCTTTCGGAAGCCCCAAAACTAAGAAGAAGGCAAGTGGAAAATTGCCTTCGGAAGAAAAGTTGGTCACGGAAGGAAGGAATACTTCCGAAGCACTGAAGTCTGCCGTAGTGTCTGCAAAATCTTCCGAAGGTCTAGTCATTAAAACTTCCAAAGTATCAAAAGCTTCCGAAGTGTTCAAGGTCAAGTCCAAGCTTCCGAAGGTGCTGTTGAAGTCTAAGAAAGACCAAGTGACTGAGAATTCTCCATCAACAACAGCTCCAGATCCTCCAAGCACAACCATAGGATCTATACTGTTGGATTACCCTCTGTTTCTTTTAGTGAGCCCAAGACAAATAAGGCTTGGGTTTCCAAATTTAACTAATCATTTTCTTTGGGAATGGACAACTCAAGACAAACAAGAATGTATCGATCATTGATAATGGTTGTTCCAGGCACATGACATGCAATAGGTCACCACTCTAGAACTTTGAAAGGATTGATGGAGGGCCAGTTGCCTTTGGAGGAGATGAAGGTGGTTACATTTTTGGAAGGGGCAAGGTCACAAATGGGAAGCTCAACATTGAAAAGGTAAAGTTTGTCAAGGAGCTTGGGTACAATCTTCTGAGTGTATCCGAATTTTGTTATTAGAGTCATAACATGCTCTTTACTAAGCATGAGTGCATTGTTCACAAACCTGGGGTGGTCATTCCTTATGAGCATATTCTGCTTAGAGCCCCTAGGAAAGGAACATTTACAAGATAGATCTGCAATAAACATCTCCCTCCGGAGAAGTTTCATGCTTTCGATCTAAAAGAAATAGTGATAAGTCTTTCTTATGGCATAAAAGAATATGCCATGTAAACTTTAAAAACATGAATAAACTGATTAAGAAGGATTTGGCAACTGGAAGGCCAAAGAAAGAGTTTACAAGTGAGGACCATTTTGTTGCATGCCTGAAGGGAAACAACATAAGGTATCTCACAAGCCTAAGGAATGGAAGTCCATCAGTACACGCTTACACTTGTTACATATGGATCTCTTTGGCACTACGAGTGTAATGAGTCTAGGAAGGACGTCTTACTGCTTAGTGAACACAGATGACTTTACAAGATTCACTTGGGTCTTTTTCCTTAGAAGTAAGGATGAGACTCCTGAGATTCTGAAGAATTTCATCTTAAAGATTGAGAATCAATCTGATCACAAGGTCAAAATCATAAGATGTGATTAGGGAACTGAATTCAAGAACCAAATCCTTGATGCATTTTATGATGAAAAAGGTATTACAAGACAATATAGTGCTCCCAGGACTCCTCAACAGAATGGTGTTGCTAAAAGGAGAAACATGACACTAATTGAAGCTGCAAGAAACCATGTTGTCTGACTCTAAGTTGCCCATCACCTTCAGGGTAGAGGCAGTCAACACTATCTGCTATGTGCAGAACCGAGTTTTAGTAGTTAAGACTCATGCCAAGACTTCTTATGAACTTTAGAAGTAGAGGAAACCTTTCATTGTTTTCTTAGGTCATTTGGTTGTCCTTGCACCATCTTGAATACCAAGGATCAATTTGCCAAATTTGCTGAGAAATCAGATGATGGACACTTCATTGGATACTCTTCCCAATCTAAGGCATACATAGTATACAATCTTAAATCAAGAATTGTTGAGGAGTTAACCAATGTGACTTTCAATGAACACACACCCTGTGTGTCTGGTTCTGGTCCTGATTGGCTATTTGATCTTGATTTCGTTACCATATATTTTAACAAATCTTGTGAGATTGTTTGAGGATCTATAGAAAACTTAAATACAGGTGATCCCAATCCAAGATTTGAGTTGAGAAGGCCTTCAAGTAACACATCTTCATCTCCAGTTGAGACTACTTCTACAAATGAGGTTTCTATCAGCACCACAATCACAAACTCAACTGATACATCTGGCATACCTTTAAATTCCACCTCAGAGGCTCCACAACTAGATAAAGATACTTTAAATGTAGAAGACAATGATGGTAGTGGTGATAGTGATCAAGACATTCTTGAAGCTAATAACCACTCCATAGATGACAACATCAATGATTTCACACACTCATTGGATCAAGCTTCTCTTAATAAGTGTGCTGATGTGGTGGGAGAAACATCTATGCCAGATATAAAATTCTCTAATTTAGATCTTTCTGAGGAACTTGCTATGATCCCTCAGCTAAGGATCCACAAGTCTCACCCCACTACAAACATCATTGGAGATGTTGTCACAAAGGTAAGAACAAGAGGACAAACCCATGAAGCAAATTTTTGTCTTCGCTCTTATTTATTATCCCAGATAGAGCCAAAGAAAATTCACGAGGCTCTGCAGGATGGATGTTGGGTTGAAGCTATGCTAGAGGAGTTGCTTCAATTTAAAAGACATAAAGTTTCGAAACTTTGTCCTCTTCCTCATGGGAAGACTACCATTGGAACCAAATGGGTGTTTAGGAACAAGAAGGATGATAGAGGATTTATCATCAGAAACAAAGCTAGACTAGTTGTTCAAGGATACATAGAAGAATAAGGTATTGACTACACTGATGTCTTTGCTCCTGTAGCAAGATAGGAAGCTGTTAGGATATTTCTGGCATTTGCAACATCCAAGAACTTCAAGGTCTTTTAACTTGATGTGAAGTGTGCTTTTCTCTATGGAGTGATTGATGAAGGGGTGTATGTCAAATAGCCACCTAGTTTTGTAGTTCCTCATAATCTTGATTATTTTTGTAAGCTTGAGAAAGCTCTTTATGGGCTGCATGAGGCACCCAGAAAGGGGTATGAGACTCTATCTTAGTATCTTTGCGAACATGGATACAAGAGAGGTACTATAGATGGACTCTGTTCATCAATGGATAAGGAAATGATATCATCATTGGTTTAACTAATCCAAAGATCTAGAGAGACTTTGACATGCTACTGAAGGACATATTTGAAATGAGTACCATGGGGTAACTCAATTTCTTTCTGCGAATTCAAGTGAAGCAAGTTGAAGATGGCATCTTCATTAGTCAGTCAAAGTATGTTTAACACATACTCAAGCGGTTCGACATGACTGATTGTAAGACTGCTAAGACACCCATACCTAGAAACCACTCCCTTAGACCTGATCTTGATGGGGAGTGTGTAGATGAACACCTATACAGGGCTATGATTGGGTCTCTTATGTATCTTACAGCAAGCAGGCCAGATATTATGTTTGCCACTTGCATGTGTGCAAGATATCAAGCGAATCCTAGGATGTCTCACCTTATCACTGTAAAGGATTCTAAGATATCTTAAAGGAGCTTCAACACTTGGTCTGTGGTATTCTAAGAATCCTAACTTCAATCTGTATGCTTATACAAATAGTGATTATGGTGGTTGCAAGCAAAGTCTACATCTGGGGTTATGCTTATACAGATAGTGATGTGGCTATAGAGATCAATTCCCTTTTTGAGACACCTGTTGGTGAAGGTGCTTCTCAACCTCTATCTGGCTAGAGCTCAGAAGCTACATCAAGCAATGAAGGCTAAAGCTTTCTCCACACTAAGTCACAATGGTTTGCTGTTAGGACCGTGTACGAACGGATTACTAACTGATAATGTGTGAAACCATATCAAATAGTGTAGAATCCTATTTGATTGGCAATCCACTAAGTGAGAACATAGTTCAAAACAATCTAATGATTAAAGAAACGTTAAGAATGATTAGAACAAGATTAATTGTGAACTATGAAGTTGGAACAGGCTTTCTGGAGTCTCTGTACGGCTAGAGTACGAATATGAGTCGAAATTCTTGAAGTGTTTTGTTTTTCCATAAATTAGGTGGTATTTATAGGTTAGGGTTTGTCAATCGTACGACTGAACCATTAGCATGGTTCGGTCGTGCGACTGAATCATGCGATTGATCCATACGCACAACTGAAGGTTCAGTCGTGCGATTGAGCCAATCTTATGTCTTAATCATGCGACTGATCCACTCTCCTGCTTCAGTCGTGCAACTGCTCCATTAGCATGAAGTATTCATGCGTATGGTCCATTAGCATGGTCCATTGGTATGAAGACTTCATACGATTAAGTTTGAACACGTTCTTAATCATTATTGACTAAGAACAATGTACAATAACCTCAAACTTATATAGTTAGTTAAAAATGCTTTATTACACAATAAACCATGAAACATTAAATGTTATAAGCATCAATCACATATTGTATTTCATTCAACTCATTCATTACATATATGTAAGACATGATAGGCATTTTACATTAAGCTCCTAAACTAGGTACATATGTATCAATAAACTCTCCTTTGGACCTAGTTTACATTAGTGCTTGTCATTCATCATAAGCTCCTCAAATCTCTTGTACTTCTCCTCTCTAGTAACTCCTGCATGTATCTTAAATGAAAAACATAGTCATATAACGTTCTTGAACTGGCGGGCTTGTACTATATCTTGCACGTGATATAATAGTGGCCACTTGTATGATGTAGACATCTTCTGCACACAAGTTGGTTACCCACATAGGATCGAATACCCGGATAGTTCCCATTTTGCCCTCTCTCTGTAAAACTATGACCGCTTTGCCTGTTCTCCAAACATAATACCACCATTTGAAGTGTGGAGTGAAGTCCTGTGGCATTTCCCGTACGGAATCTTGGACATTGTGCATGGAGGACTTCGCTTTAGCACCACCTTAGGCTTTCCAGAAATGGGATCCACTTTAGACCTATGAATGTACATCTTCGGTTGTTGAGGTCTGAAGTTAACCCATCTCGTGTGGTATTCCTTCTACAGGGCAGCCTCAAACCAGCCTGACATTTTTCTAGGATCAGCATATAACATGTTTAAGCATGCTAGCTGGTTGAGCTCAAAACCAGGGAGAGTCTTCAGATCATGTGGGAATCTGAAGTACTCTATTCCTTTCTCCCTCTTAATAGCATAAACATTAAGATCCTCAAAATATGCCCATGCAATAATCTTGCCTGACACATTTAGATGTTTCTTGACCTTGTAGAGCTCGGTGTAGGCATTTGGCTTTTGAGCAGTGCGTTGGGCTTGAATCTCAGAAAAACAAGTTGCCGATTCGACCTTCTTTATATCAACGTCAGCGTCCGATGCTTGGGCCTAGCTTTCATTATTTTTTGTTTCATTTTCCATCTCATCAAGTTTATCGAGTGTAGCATTGCCGAGAGTCTCACCCAAGTTGGGAATCATATTGCCCTCTCGGTTAGTGTACTTTAGATAGTGTTCAGTTGTGACATCCTAATCTCTATTTTGTCTACGTCATTTAGTTCATCGTCACTTGTCACATCAAAAGTAGGTGCATCTTTGACCAGCTCATCTGGATTTAGTCTGAACATCTCCGCAAGTTGCTCATCAGTCAGGTCGTGTATGATTTCTCCTTCTTTAGGAGTGTAGGTCACCGACCTTCTGACAATCCCTTGCAAATCGAGAATCATGGTGAACTCAGACTTGATTTCCTATAGGGGAGCAACATCATATTCATCTTGTTGAGATGTTTGATTTTTGTCTTTATGAGTCAATTCTTCAACAACAGGGGCTAACGATGATGCACCTTGGTCTGGTGCTTTCTTTGTCCTCCTTTCTTGACCTTGAGCTGAGGCTGATGCAGCGCATCACTTCTTCATCGCCATCTCCCCTCTTCTTTCCCCTTGACCCTTCGTTATCACTGTCATCTTCATCATCAGACTCATCATCTTCACCATCACCATCATCATTATCATTATCATCATCACCTTCCCTAATCTTCAGAGGCTCATCTTTTGTCCGTTTAGTCTGAGCATGATCTTCTTATTCTTTGCCACCAACTCCTCAATCATCTTAACTCATTGATCATTCTGTTCCTAGAGTTGGGAAATCTATTGTGCTTGAGGAGCATTAAGCTCCACAAGTAGATTTAGCTGTGTTGCTCTTTGCTTATCAGCAACTAATAGCTTTAGCACCATCCGGTTTAGTGTTGGTAGATGTTCCTCTACCCCAATGAAGGGTAGAGTGCATCCGGTGGTGAAGGTAGAGTGGGTTGATAGACCTACTTGGCGGCTGGTGGTGGTAGTGGTGGATGTCGTGAATATGGGTGGTGGGATAGGAGTGGATCGTGAATGGGTGGCTGTAGTAGTGGTGGTTGTGAGTGTGGTAGTACTGGTAGGGGGTGTGGCGGTGGTGATGGTAGTTGTGGTGGATGTCGTAGATGTGGTGGTGGCTGTGGCAGTAGTGGTGGTTGTGGCTGTGGTGGTAGATGTGCTCAAAGTAAATCTAGGCCTTTTACCCTTTTTGCCTTAAGGGTGAGCCATCCTCTTCTTCCTAGAGCCCTTAGAGATAGAGGCTCCCCCTTGGCTACTGGGTTGTTCCTGGGTGTAAGATGGATGAGTATGAGCAGTAACAGCATCCCTGGACTCACCTTGGCATCCACCAACTGCCCTGAGCCCTCTCTCAGTGGCTACAACCTAGCTTCCCACCGTCCGTACCAATGGCTCCTTGTCCTACTCCTCCTCCTCATCCAGGTGAAAGTCGGGGTGGATTGTAGCCGGCTCGGATCCACCCAGACCCTCACCTCCTTAACCATCACCGTGGTCATCATCATCAGTCTTCGGAGGGTTGCTCAATAGGCTCTATATGAGAGTCCCAGTCAACGTGATGCCACTTCCTCCTACCAGGCGCCACATACTCAGCATTGGCTAGATGGTCATCCATCCGAGGGTGTTGTCATCCATGACCTCAAGTGTGACAACATCATCACTCTCTTTTGGCAGCAAAGGAAGATTCTAGTCAATAAATATCTGAAGGAATCGAGGGTACATGCAGAAGCCTTCCTTGCCTTTGGACTCTATATTATCGACCGAGTAAGTGAAGATCATCCATGAGAAACTGTATGGATGATTCGAAACCAGAGCCACATATGCATTCTGGATCTGATCAGACATCTCATCACACCCGCCTTTCTGAGAATGTATGCATTTGAGGAGCACATGTGCCAAGTACTTGAACTATGGGCACATGTTACTCTTTTTTAGCACACCTGCATTAATGTCCCTAGCGTACTTGGCCCTGAGAAAACAACCTCGAACCGTCAGTGGATGCAGCCTGGTTGGGTACTCACCATCTTCTCCAAACTCCAACACCCTCCTCAGATCTACCTCGCTGATCTCATTCTCGTCACAAAATATAGAACTCCGAATACGATGCGGTTTAGCCTCGTGAATCGATTGATATGGTGTGCACGGGGTAGATATGGCTTTGAAGATCCTTGATCTCTATAGGAAGGCAATAATCCTAGCGAAATCAGAAGCATTCTAGGAGGTGGTGTCAAGATGCGCATAGAGGTTATGCTTTGTGATCAAAGTCCATCTACTTGCCATGATCTATTACACAAGATACATAAACATTAGACTTTGTGTAAGTGAATGACATTTGAATTTAATCGACTTGAATCATTTTGTTCTATCGTGCGAATGGACAGTGCCACTGAGTCTTAGTCGTGCGAATGAGATCAGTCATGCGAATGAGCCTGCGACTTAGCTGAGTTATATGCTGTTTTATGCGATTGAACCATTTGTGTAACTGAATTCATACGTATGGTTCATCGGTGCGATTGAGTTATTCGCTCATTTCAATCTTGCGATTGATGTTCATGAGTGTGTCCATTCGCATATGTCTCTGTACAGCACTGTAGAATCGGTTCTTGGTCTATACTTGATGTTAAACGTTTACGTTAGACTTATTGGACACGCAATCAGTCAAAATTATACTTAGTACTAAATAATTTGACGATTAAGTCCAGGTTAGTGGTTTATTTTGAAGGTTTTGTCTCGGTTTAGTTTTCACCCGATTAGGTCATTAGGACTTCATTAAATTGAGCATTTAGGTCGATTTTCATCTCGCATTACATAAAGAAACAGAGCGTGATCGTTAGTGTCACAAACATGAAGTTAAATCACGAATACGAAATTGGGCAGACTAACCTTGCTTTCGTGCGATTTAAGTGCGATTTAGGGGTGATGAGTATCTGCAACCGACTCCCCTCTATTTATCCTACGTTTTCCTTTAGTCATGCTACTGAACCCATTCGCACTCTTGATTCGTGCGACTGAATCTCAGACGTGTGACTGGCTCAGTCGATCACATTCAGTGGTGCGACTAGGTTTCAGTCGTGCGACTGAATCATTCGGTCACCTCCATTCGTGCTATTGGTTCATTCTGGTGATCCAATCATATGGATTGTCACATGCTTTTGGTCCAATCATAAGTCTAAGTTCAGTTATGCGATTGGGGTCATACGTATGATCCAATCGTGCGACTGGTCCAGTCGTGCGTATGGCTCATAGTTATGAGTTTGACCTTATGACCATTCAAACACTTAGCCTTTTAACTATAGATAAAACATTACGATCGATGATCATCTCAGACATGATGCTTTTAACTTTAAAAAACTGTTGATCACCTCAGACGTGATCCTTTTAGCATAAAACCGATTGGTCACCTCAAACGTGACCTCGTTTAAGTGAGCGTTTCATAGATTGAATTGTGATGCATAGTCCGACTTTTACGTACTAAATGACTAAAAATTTACTAAATAAAACAACTAGAAATTTAAAAAACAAAAATCAAGACATATTTTTGTATTTTTTATTTGAGATGGATTTTAAACCTATTAGAGTAATTCTAATCAATTCTACTTCCTGGACATCACAGCTTCAATTCTAGTTTATCATTTCTCGTATGATTCATTTTGGAATCATACAGGTATATCAGAATCACTTGAGACATTTTAATAAACAATCTTGATGGTAGATCCTTGTTTCCCTTGATAGACAATGGCAATTTTAGGAAATCATCCTAGAGCCACAAGATGCACACAATGATTTTGACTTTCGAGAACTGCAGCTCATAATGATTGTCAGTATACCTATCCTCTTAAATCCATACACCGATTTTGACACACATTGGTGATGATTTAATGTTTAGTTATTTCAACAAGCATTTGTGGATCCCACGCTTATATGGTAATCAACGTTACTCAGGAGATTTTTGAGCGGTCTACGGGTATATTTCAAGAAAAAACTATTCTAAGAGCTTTCAAAGAGATGCGAAGCGTCAGGTCAGTGCCATCGCGTAGCAGAGAGGCGCAAACAACAATGAATTCTAGAATATTTAGGTTTTGCTTATCCTCAGGTCACTGGAACCACAAAGCAGAGAGGCACACAACCTATCTTCTAGTTCGACCATTTATTTTCTTTTTGCACATATCGCACCAACAACATAAGCTATTAGCTTGATTACGTTTTGCATTTTTCATGTGCTTTGCTTATATTTTATGGTCGTCCGCACACATTTGTGGCGTCTATTTTGCTCTTCACCCCTTATTGGAACACTGTTGATTGTGTTAGCCAGGGATAAGATGGGAACCCACAGCAGGTTGAACAACTTAGTTTTGCAATTGATACCACCAATGACGTCTACTCATCTATTGTGTTGAATCTACTAACATATCATATTATGAACTAACATGCTCTAGGTCGACATTCTCTATGTTGCCTTTGTAGCCTACAGGTTTTACTATCATTTTTTCCTTTTATTTTTCTTAGACTTTTCAGACATAAACTTTGAATTTTGCATCTTAATCAGTTAAACTCTTTTGAAGTCCCAAACAATTTGTTCCCTGTGTACTATCATTTTCCAAATACGTTGAAGAATTTCTTCTTGCATGGCAATCACCCATGCCTCATTGTTTAGGCTTCACTTACATATTTTGGCTCAAATTAAGACACAAAACATTGATAAGCACCATGATGAAGATAGCCTTTTTCCATGACTGAGGCATAATCAGCGGAGTATAGCTGATTTCTTGTCCGTACTCCCGATTGTACATCCCCTATGACATTGTCTAAAGGATGATATACATTATGTTGTGATTCGGGAGTGGTGGGAACAACTACTTCCTGATCCAGATTTTGAATTCCTGGTTTAGTATCTATAGCCGTTGTAGTACGATGCTCCGAAGTATGAGAGGCATCAACATCTCATGCTTGTGTACTTTCAGTAGCAGGAGCCTATTCCTCCTGATCCACCTGATCATTATCCTTTTCTTCATCGTTAGAGGAAGAGTCACTTACCTCCTATGCTCCCCCTGAATGACTAGAAGACTCACGTTGTGAACCTGATGTTGTCGAGTCTACTGACAGTGTGTTTAAGACATCGTACATGACTTTGGTCAAAAACTCATCATCAGGAGGGGAGAGAAGGATGTTGAAGGACTTAAAGAATCCATCATAATCAAAGAAGAATGCGGGTCCTTTTCCAGCAGGGGGTGGTGTATCCCTCAATGTCAACGTTGGACCACACATTTATTTGATCCGTTGTTGTAAACTATCTTGTTCAGTATGTTGTATGATAGAAAAATTCCTTCTTCAGCATTTTCACTAAACTTCCCTGACTGATTTTTCTTCAGCAACATACATGGTGCACCAAATGGTTCGAGGTACTCCAGATTGGGTTTACGTCACTAGAGCAACATATAACACATTTTACCATGACGTTTGACCACCGGGACTCGATTTAGGGGGTAATATGGATTAGCAACTGCCTCATTCCAAAATTGGATGGGCAGTTTCAAGTCTGCTAGCATCATTCGTGTTGTTCTATCAAGCTCATGTTCTTTCGTTCAGCAACTCCATTCATTTGTGGAGTGTAGGCAGATGGAAACTGATGTACAATTCCTTTCTCTTTATAGAATTCCTCCATCCACAGGTTCTTGAATTTTGTGCTATTGTCTGAGCGAATCTGTCACACTTTCAACTTGTAGAGAGATTCCAATGTGGTCACGAGCTGTTTGAATGATTTCAAATGTTTCTGATTTGGATTTCAGAAACATTACCCAAGAGAATCTGGATAGTCATCAGTGACTACATAACAGTACAAATAACCAGTGACGCTCTTCGTGCTCACAAGACCAAACAGATCCATGTGTAGAAGTTTGAGAGGCAATTTATAAAATTTACATTCTTTGCCTTGTGAGACTTCTTGGTTTGTTTGTCTTTCTTTTACGCTACACAAAAATTCGGAAGTTGAAAATTCGTAACATTAACTGCATTTAATAAATCATTCTGAATCAGATGATTCATTTTCGGTGGATTTATGTGTCCTATTCTCCTATGCCAGGAGATCCAATCCCTCTCAGTTGCCTTTGACAAGAAGCAATGAACTTGATGATCGGTTTTGGAGACCTTTCATAGATCCTTCTTCAACACATAGCACTTCTTGTTGTCAAAAACAACCTTGAATCCTTTGTTGGGGTTTGTTGGATCATTTACTTCTTGTTTAACCATTTAAACATATGAAACGCAGCGGAAAAAAACTACTTCAAACATGTTAAAGTTTCTGAAAATTACCATTATCATGTGTAAACAAACAAACCCATACAAGAGGATCTTTATTATGTGAAAAGCAAGCATACAAAATAAACAAGAACACCCAAAACATGACATAATCATACCATAATAAAACCTTTCTGGATGCTGTGAAAACCGACCAAAAGAAGGCATAAATGAGTCAAAAGAAAGGCCAAGACTACAAGGGTAGAAGTCCTCAAGTGTCCATACCCACAAGCCTCTAAGCAAACATCATGGTTGCTAGGATTTGAAGCACCAAAATCGTCCAAAAGGGGGGGGGCTGAAAACACTTTTCAGCGAGTTCTAAAGGCTGATGAAGAACCTTTTCAGCCGAGATCTACATCAAGATTGGTGAGTGTTTTTCCCTCTTTTGGTTCTTGCATATGTGTGAGAGATGAGAGGATGAAGTGTGTGTGTTGTTCTTAGAGTGCTCAACAAAACAAAACAAAACAAAAACCCCTTCATAAGGGGGCGGCCGCTTGGCCCTTTTGAGATAGGGTTTTTCCCCCCAATACCCTAAACCGATTTTGTTAAACTAATGTTTTAAAGATATATAAATAACCTTTTAATTATATAACATACACACACTTTTATTATTTGATGTTATTTAAATAAAATAAACAACATTACAAATAATATCGATGAACAAAATATCCATATAAGTTGTTCAATCTCATATGCAACTTATTTAGAAAACCCATTTTCTAAGTTGGTGTATTTATTTAATTGCATGATCATATCATCAATTAAATATTATTTGGTGTTTGCTAAGCTTGTTATTGGGTATGACCCGACTTGGATCATAATGTACTAACCACATCAATGTTCTTGTGTCTTGGGCTTAAAGAATCCAACAATCTCCCACTTTCACAAGATTCATAGAAGATTGATGCAAGCAGTAAATACCGCCTAACAACGGTTTACTACCCTTAATACGCATGACTTAAAGCCATTCAATAACATCATCCCTATCAAGTTCCAAACTTGAAAGGATTTAGGTGAATCGATCATCTATCCTTTTGTTACAGATGTCATGTTAAATCCAAGGACATAGAATGATCATTCCTTGTTGATTTAACTTAATCAAGCCTTAGACATCTTGCTCTCAACGAATAAGAGGAACAAATTCCATCTTGACTACATACGTTTTTCATAATCACCTCGTGTCACACCTCAACATAGCCTTATGCACTGCCCATTATTTCAGAGCAGCGAAGAACTAGCTCAAGGTATAACATTTGGAGAATATCAAAACCCAATATGTATCTCTGGTCGGAGGATACCAAATGATATTCGCCTTTACTCAAATTTACTTATGATCAATCTAGAAGATTCCATGTAGTAAAATTGAGATGCGGGTCAGTGCAATATTTGCATCCCACAAATATCTATGTACCTTGGTAGCAACCAATTGCTTTATATTCATACCTTATGAATATCTACCAATCCATGTTCATAATAGTCTTACATTCATATTTTTCCCACAAATATGACCGACCACGGGCATTTAGAATAATGAACATATTCATGGATGTAAACATGCTAAAAAGGAACATAAATCAAATATATAAAAGAGTTAAATGTTACAATTGTTCCATATTTTATCTGCTAAAAGGATCAATTCCAATCACTAGAATATCAAAGTCCTAAGGCATAAGTATGAGCCACATACTTTTCCCTTACAAGGAGCTTTGTGATTGGATCCGCAATGTGTTGATCTTTACTAACTTTATGAATACATATCTTTACCCTTTTTCAACTCCACCCCTTATGATGTTGAATCTCCGCTCAAGGTGCTTAGTCTAATGATGAGTACCGGGTTCCTTGATTTGAGCAATCCCACCCACATAATTACCAAAGATTTCTAGGGGATCTTGAATGGTAGAGACCACCCCTATATAAGCAATGGACAAACTTATCCATGCAGCTTCCTAAGCTGCCAACGAATCGGCTATGTATTCGATTTTTGTAGTGAACAATGCTACTGTGTCTTGCTTTGAACCTTTCAAGGACAATTCTCCTCCATTCATAATGGAAGTATACCCCGATTGTGATCGAAAATCATCTCGATCAGTTTTGGAAGCCTGCATCCGTGTAACCCTTTACAACGACTTCCTCTTTAACAGATCCGTATATTAGAAACATATCCTTAGTCCTACTAAGGTATTTCAATGTACTTTTAATAGCCATCCGATGGTTATTTCTATTGGTATCTACTTTGTTATACTTAATAAGCATGACTCGTCCGGTGTAGTGCATATCATCACACAAATGATGGATCCTATAGCAGATGCGTATGGGATATCCTTTTGTTTGATTTTGCTCATCCTATGAGCTTGGACATTGAGACGTAGTCAACATTGTCCCTCTTTGAATAAGTACCATACCTTTCTAAGAGTTTTTCATCTTGAACCTTTTCAAGATTTTATCAATATATATGCACTTTGGTTTAACACTATCAACCACCTCGATCTATACTTATAGATCCTTATTCCAAAATATGGGTGGCTTAAATGAGATCTTATATGAAAAACATCCTCCAAGCTAGGTTTTAACACCTTCCAAGGTTGGAATATTATTTCCAAGTAGTAGTGTGTCATCAACATACAACACTAACAATACAATTATTCTCCACTAGCCTTCATATATACACAACCTTCTTGATGCTTGTTTCAATCCATATATTGATGAGTTTAACTTATATACATTATTAGGATGTCATGGATCAACAAAACCAGCATGCTGAACTATATGGACAGTCTCTTCGAGATGTCCATTAAGAAAAACGGTTTTGACATCCATTTGCCAAAATTTATATTCAGAATATGCAGTTATGGCACATAATATCCTAATTGACTTTACAATTGCTAAGGGTGTAAGAGTTTCATCATAATCATCCAATTGAGTTTGATGGAAACCTTATGCTATAAGTCTTGACTTATAAGTATTCAAGTCTCCATGCATATGTGTTTTCATCTTGAAAACCCACTTGTATCCAACCGGTTTGGAGTTAAGTGGAGGGTCAACCAATTCTCAAACTTGGTTGTTATATATGGATTGCATCCTTACATTCATGGCTTCAAGCCATTTGTCCCAATCCAAATTGGACATAGCATCTTGGTATATGGTTAGCCAACAGGGGTTAACCACATAGCATCCATCCTTGGAATATTCATATCTCTTAGATGGAATACTAACTCTACGAGATTTGGGAACGTTTTGTGTGTATTGATCAACCTCTTGATTATCATCAACAACCTCTGTTGATTGCTAGTGTCAACCATAAGTGTATCGGCTTGTGGATCTTGATTCTTATCAAGTTCCGTAGTTCTATATATCATTCCTTTGATAAGGAACTCGGTTTCCAAGAACTTAGCCTTTCAAGCATAAATACTTTTGCTCTGTTGAGTTGAAGAATCATTATCCATACAGTCTCTAGGATATTCAAGTAATCTACACTTTCTTGGTTTGGTTCATATTCATAATATGAGCCTTAAAGAGCAATGCAAAAACCCAAAATGATAAAGATGGTAAGCTCATAGCCATAATAGATTGAACCATATCCAAATAAGGTTCAGTTTCTCCTTTATCAGAATGAAGAACATAGATAGTTATGTAGAGTTGATTTTCTACTTCATTATTGAAGATTTTGAACATTTCAAAAGCTTCATACTTATGTGTCATCAAGTGCACACAATAATAGCGACTGTAATTGTCGGTAAAAGTAATGAAGTATCTTTCACCAATCTTTGTTATTGTCATAAAAGGACCACATACATCCAAATGTATCATTCCTAATAAGTCTTTGGTTCACATTTATGAAATGAAACATTTTTCATTTGTTTCCAGAAGACCATTCTTTTGAAGTGTTTGAATCCAATTCTTGTTTATGTGACCAAGATGACAATGTCAAAGATAATAATAACTTAAACTCATTTTAAGTTTCTTGGTGCTTAATGTGTATAATGAGTTATTATAAGACGAATTATCATGAACCAATTCATGGATATCATTTAAAAGGGCATATCCTTAAAATGAAATACATCATCCATAAAACTTAATACCATTATTTACAAACTTTAAATCATGATCATATTGTTTTAATAGGAAACATTAATTATGTTCCTAGTCAAACTAGGTGCATACAAAATGTTTTGAGAACAACTTCCAAACCATTTGAAAGTCTCAAAATAGAGTTTCCACTTTGAAGCGCTCATTTCTTTTGAACCCCTTTGCAACAATTGCAAGTATGAGTCTCACATCCGGTATCCAATACCCATGTATTTGAAGAAATGACATTTAATACAATGTGTGAATCATGGAAATTGTATTTGAGGTTTGCCCAACATCCCTCTTGTATTTCAACTCCTTGAGATAGGAGGGACAATTCCTTTTCATTGTCCTATCTCTCCATACTCAAAGCATGGATCGTTCTCCATTACCTTTGGCTTCATAAGCTTAGGTTTTTCGAGGTTTCGCTTTAACCTTTGCTTTGATGTATTCCTTTCCTTTGGCAATAATTGCCATAGGATCGGGATTGGCCATTTCTTATAGCCTCCCTCATTGATCAAGAGAATAGGTAGAACCTCTCTACCCATCCCTGCCTCGTTTGCTTTGAGCATTGCGTGAAGTTCACCGATGCTCCTGTCCCACCCGTTCATATTTCAGTTTATTATGAATGTCTCAAGTCTTTAGTTAGGAAATCAAGGATCAAATCCTTGGCCAACTACTTTGAGACAAGACAGTTAAGCATCTTGAGGCTATCAATGTGGCTTTTCATCTTAAGAATATATAAGATGATATCGATTGGGTTTCTTCCAAGTGACATGCATAAAGTGCTCGAACCGTTTCGTAGCAATCTACTAAAGTTTATTGAAGGAACATTTCCTTCAAATAGATGATCATGTCATATGCCCCATGATGCTCCAAACCCTTTTGGAGTTCGGGAATCATATTCCCAACATGAGGTAAGATACTTGCACAAAATCCTTAGTGTGCCTAAGCCAATCATCAAAAGGCCTTATCATCAACAGCGTTGGTTGGTGAGGTATGGGATGGTCAAGTGCATAGGTCTTTACTCATTCTTGAGAACGATTCTCAAGTTTCAAAATTGAGTCGATAACATAATTATGGTTAGGACTATCCCTCTCAAGAATAGATCTCAGTGATAGGGAAGGGACGATTGGGGTGGTAGCCTAATTGTTAGCGGTCATCACTACAATAATTGACAAAGTTCATTTTAGTATTTCTGATAAATTTATTTTAATCGTTAATACCTTTAAATGTCTCATAGACAATTAACAATTAAAATCTAGAATCCAACAGTACATTTAAATGATGGTTAGGTGACCTTTATCCCATTATTTAAACTAACAAGGTAGTCAACAGTTGACAATTGCAACCTATTGCAACTTATAGTCTTATGGGATCGGTTAAACATCATATGTTTAGTCGGCACGTTAAATCCCATCAACACCATTGTAAACCATGCTTCGGTGACCCTAATCACATGGTTTCCAATTCAAGTCGTCCTACTTACACACACGTGTGAGTTTTCACATACAAGCGGTTAGGTGACCTTTATCCCACAAGTACGTTAGACTCATCTCAAAGATACAAGTTCCCTACAAGTGGTTAGGTGACCTTTATCCCACAAATAGTTCCCAAGTGATTCGAGTGTCGTGTAAAAGGATGGTGATAGACTTGTTACCAAAGGGATTTAAGTTTCATTAATTCTAGACTTTGATAACTCTATGTACCTTGTAATTTCATGCTTACAAATACATGGTACCCTATGGTTCTTTTAATAAAACCCATTTTATTATGAAATCATTAATCCTTTTAATAACCATTATTAACACTTCATGATTAAGAGACATTTTTATATTAGCTTGTTATGATCATTTTTATTAAGATTGTATATCATATCCAAATATCACACAATCATTCACAAAATCACAATCAAACAAGCATAATATAAACAACCATTTGTGCATAACCATAGCTACTATTGTGAGCATACTTGTTTTCCATCACAAGTGTGGTCATTGGGTCTTTCCTAAGGGTTAGCATCAACATAAAATTGAGATCACAATGGATCTCCCACTTGATGTCGCATCCCTATGCTTCAAGTCCACTTTGTGTCTTCGTTTTGTGCTTCCTTGCCGAGCATCTTCTTTTACATAATATATATCCTAATACATATTTTCTAGTAAAAGAGAAATACTCCTAATATATTATTACAACCCAATGAATAAATAGATAAATTATAAGCACAAAACTTACAACCCAATTGAACAAAATAACCAAAACAAACATGCAACCAAACCAAAACAACACAAGGTCTAAGCTAGGTTATGCACCATCAAATGAACAATCACAAACATCATTCAACAAACAAAATAAACCCCATCAAAACCCAAATTTTCAGCCAACACAAACTGAAGATTAGGGTTTGTTTGTCCAAACAAACAACAACCAAAACATCTCAACCAATTGACATTCCTATCTTTCAAAGTTTAATCATAAGCATGAAGATATAACTTTGAAGGACATGGGGTTTATTAAATCAACCAAAATCAGCCTCTAATGAGTTGATAAACATCCTTTAAAACTGATATTACAAGGATAATGATGCTAGTTTCCACATAACCGGCTCTAGATGCCATTGTTGGGGTTTGTTGGATCATTTACTTCTTGTTTAACCATTTAAACATATGAACGCAGCGGAAAAAAACTACTTTAAACATGTTAATGTTTCTGAAAATTACCATTATCATGTGTAAACAAACAAACCCATAACAAGAGGATCTTTATTATGTGAAAAGCAAGCATACAAAATAAACAACAACACCCAAAACATGACACAATCATACCATACTAAAACCTTTCTGGATGCTGTGAAAACCGACCAAAAGAAGGCATAAATGAGTCAAAATAAAGGACAAGACTTCAAGGGTAGAAGTCCTCAAGCGTCCATACCCACAAGCCTCTAAGCAAACATCATGGTTGCTAGGATTTGAAGCACCAAAATCGTCCAAAAGGGGGGGCTGAAAACACTTTTCAGCGAGTTCCAAAGGCTGATGAAGAACCTTTTCAGCCGAGATCTACATCAAGATTGGAGAGTGTTTTTCCCTCTTTTGGTTCTTGCATATGTGTGAGAGATGAGAGGATGAAGTGTGTGTGTGTTTTTCTTAGAGTGCTCAAACAAAACAAAACAAAAACCCCTTCATAAGGGGGCGGCCGCTTGCCCTTTTGAGATGGGGTTTTTCCCCCAAAACCCTAAACCAATTTTGTTAAACTAATGTTTTTAAAAAGATATATAATTAACCTTTTAGTTATATAACATACACACACTTTTATTATTTTATGTTATTTAACTAAAATAAAAAAAATTACAAATAATATCCATGAACAAAATATCCATATAAGTTGTTCAATCTCATATGAAATTTATTTAGAAAACCCGTTCTCTAAGTTGGTGTATTTATTTAATTGCATGATCATATCATCAATTAAATATTACTTGGTGTTTGCTAAGCTTGTTATTGGGTATGACCCGACTTGGATCATAACGTACTAACCACATCAATGTTCTATGTGTCTTGGGCATAAAGAATCCAACATCCTTTGTCACAGATCTGGGATACAAAAAGAAAGTTATTTTGTAATTGTTGAACGTACTTGACCTTATCAACTTACTTTCTCATCCCAGTTCGCCTTGAGCTGTGATGTATCACCCTTTGTTTCCAGCAAATGAGACATGTCCCCCTTTAATTTGTTTGACATTTGAAAGGAGAGACAGGTTCTTGATCATGTGCCTAGACGCCCCACTATCACAATCCAGGTGTTTGTGATAGCACTTTAACACAGACCCTGCACATTCTGAGGAAATTATTAGTTTAGGTTTGGGACCCAAGCCTTAACTGGCTTGGGTGACCAAGAAGAATCACACATTATGAACTCAACCCACTATCCATTTGAGGGTGAGGGCATTTCAATCTTCTTATTGTTCCCAGCATCAGACACTAGACTAGGATTTTCTTTCAATAATCCAGTTTTGTGTAAGGCCTGTTTGTGATAAACAGATGACTGGCTTACGGTTTGAACTTTAGGTTCATTACTTCTTTTTGGTACAATAATAAAACTCTTTTCAATGAAATTTGTTTAGTATCATAAAGTTCAATTTCCTTTCTTGGTGTCTGATAATAAGGACAATTAGAAGTGATGTGTCATTTCTTCCATAATTGTAGCATGATCTACCTTCTACATGTTAGGAAAATTGTCTTTATGGGGAAGTGTGTGATACCTGTGTGACTTTAGTCTGATTGGGTTTGGACACTTCTTGTTTAGATGTTTTTACTTCTTTAGCAAAATTCATTGTGTGAACGTTTCACAATAGGCATCTTACCTTTAGATTTCAAAGTAGCCTCCTTCTGTTTAGTGACAGATTCCACCGGTTTACTTGTGGAATCTGGATCACTAACTAAAGGAGTGGACACCACATGATCCTTAATTGGATTGTTATTTACTGGTCTACATTTAGCATTTAACAAGATCTCATGTGGTGGTGGAACCACTTTATAACCCAACCCCTCCCCATTATTTTGTTCTTTCACTAAATGTTGAATTATGTGAGAAGAACTAGTCCAACTTTGCAATTTTTGTTTTCATGAGTTGATTTTGACTACTAAAACTGCCTTTTCATTCTTAGTTTCTTCAAGGGAGTTTAAGTAGAACTTTATGAAATTCGCTTGATTAAAAGCAACAACCTCGGTTTCCCTTAGTTGTTTATTTAAAAGTTCTATTTTCTCTTTATAATTGTGCTCATTTGTTTTAAAATCCGATTAGCTTCTGTGCACAGTTGTATGTCATTTACTAATCTATCATTGTGGTCTAATAACCTAGCAAATTTTAAATCTATGCTTTCCCTAAATTTGTTACATTCATTACAAGCATGATTTTCAAAGAGTTGGTCTTTGGTACTTACCTGTGAAGATTCGGTTGAATCCACCATCACGCAGAGTTTGACTCTGATGCTGGAGATTCTAAACATGTTGTTCTGAGATGTTCTTCAATCAGGTGATTGACCACATTCGTAGTATATTCATTATCTGACATCACTAGTTCAACTACGATTTCGCATTCACTTGCAATGTCGTCATCCAAACCCTTGACATTGGCAATGTTTGATTCACCCGAAGACACAAAACTGAAGGTCCAATCCTGTCCTTCGTCACCTTGAGCAGTCAAGGCCTTTGTCTCTTTGCTTGACGAAGTAGCTCCACTCGTGGGTTTGTCTTGACGGTTAAAAGACGAGAATGGATTCCTGTTACCTATCTTCTTGGGCTTTACACATTCACCTTTGAAATGCCCCTTTTCGCCACAGTTAAAACAGGTAACTTTGGTTTTATCGATACCAAAGGTTGTGTCTTTTGTGGCTATCAAGTTCCGTCCAGTTTCTTTACAATCTTTTTCGCTCTTCTGATAGCACTCGCCAAAGCCCACATAATATCCATTCTTTCTAGTTCATTCTCATCCACCTGCTCGTAATCTTTATCCGCCAGATGGCAATTTCCGATTTTCCTGCAACTAGACCATCATAAGAATGAACAACCACTGCTAGAAGGTCCATTTGCTCCTTTGCAACCTCCGCAATAATATTTCTGAGATTCTTGGTCTTTAACTTAGTAGCATTTGCTTCAGGTGCAATATATTGGGTACTAGACGACCTTGACATTTAAGATCCTGAAGTTGTAGTTTGAGAATGAGCGGATGAACTAGACACAAACACTATTTCAAGACGTGCTCCTGAACTAGTTGGAGTGGAAGAGGAGTTATAAAGTGAAGGATTCTGGTCATAGGATCCATTCTTTGACCTATAGTTCATCCTCACTTCCTCTTCCCTCAATTTCAGGATGAAGTCGTTTATTTCTAATTTTGCCAGTATACTGTTCTGTCTCAAGATAGACAAAAACGAGTCCCACTTCTCAGGAAAACCATCAGCAAAGCTTGAGACCTTATCTTCCATTGATGTTGAGACCCCATGAGTGTGTAGCTCACTTATTAGATGATAGAACCTGTCTTTATGACATCATCCAAGTTTTCTTTCCCCATCGAATAGAAGTTATCAAAATCCTTCTTCAAAGCCTTTGCCTTTAGAGATTTCAACGTTGCATTCCCATCGTATGGTTTCTCTAAAGCTTCCCATAACTTCTTTTCCTGTTGTTCTCAGAGAAGTGATGAAATATGTCTTTTGGTATTGACTGAGTCAACAGGGCATACACCTTCTTTTCAGCATTGTACTTCGCCTTCTGGCTATCAGTATACCTCCCATGGTTAATTTAAAACCACCAGCACCAACCGGCATACTATAACCTGTCTCAATAGATTCCTAAAGGTTGGGATCAACTCCATTAAGATAGATCTCGAATCGTTGCTTCCATTGTGGGTAATCACCTAACGTTATAAGTTAAAGTGGTTTATTATGATTCCCAATCTCATTTTCCAAAAGCAAAAGGTTCTGGATCCGTGAGTCTCTACCGACAGTAAACACAGGGAATTGATTATCCATGTCTTTAACTTTGAACTTTAGAACTCAACTCATTCACTTGTGCGAATGGACACATGCGAATGAGTCACTGTGCGATTAGACTAATATGGATGAGTCAATCGTGAGATTGGACAAATGCGGATGGCCAATGCGGATGACACAGTCGTGCAAATGAGTGGTGCAAATGAATTCAATCGTGCGATTGGATTCATTCATGCGTATGGAGTGTACGATTGGAGACAAACGAATGAAAATGTTTAGTCGTACCAATGGAAGAGCAACTGAGTTCAATTGTGCTAGTGGGAGGTGCGATTGAGTTCCGTCATGCGATTGAGCCAATCATGCGACTGAAGGTTGTTGTTTTTGCAATATCAAAGGTTTTTTGACACTTTGACGCAAAAACACTCTTTTTCAAGAACCCTAATGTGTCGTATGCCGAAAAATGTAAACTTTTAGACCTGGAGACATCGAAAACACTATTTTACTAAAAAAAGGTGACTCTTTTGAATGAAAAACGTGATTTTTGCACCGAAACGAAATGAATCACAGGCAAAATCAAGAGCCAACGCTCTCATACCAGTTGTTAGGACCGTGTACGTACAGAGTACAAACTGATAATGCATGAAACCGGATGAAATAGTGCGGAATCCTATTTGATTGGCGATTCAATAAGTGCGAATGCAGTTCAGATCAATCTAACAATTAATGAAACGTTAAGAACGATTAGAACAAGATCAACTGCGAGTTAAAACGTTGGAACAAGCTTTCTGGAGTCTCTGGACGGCTAGGATACAAATATGAGTCAAAATTATTGAAGTGTTTTGTTTTTCCACGAATTAGGTGGTATTTATAGTATAGGGTTTGTCAATCGTAGGACTGAACCATTAGGATGAATCATGCGTGTGACTGAATCATGCGATTGATCCATACGAATGACTGTGCCAATCTTATGTCTCAATCGTGCGACTGATCCGGTCTCCTGGTTCAGTCGCGCGACTGGTCCATTAGCATGAAACATTCATGCGTATGGTCCATTCGCATAAAGACTTCATATGATTATGTTTGAACACGTTTCTCAATCATTATTGACTAAGAACTAGGTACAATAACCTCAAACCTATATAGTTAGTTCAATATTCTTTATTACACAATAAACAATTAAACATTAAACATTATAAGCATCAATCACATATTCTATTTCGTTCAACTCATTCATTACATATATGTAAGACATGACAGACATTTTACATTAAGCTCCTAAACTAGGTACATATGTATCAACAAGTGACTAAGGGAAAAGAAAAATGACTTTTGAGGAATTTAAAAGGAGAAGAGAGTGGAAAAGGAAGCTGCAGGGAGAAAGTTCCTCCTCTGAGTCTGCAAGACTAATGGAGTCTGCTATGAGGGCTGCCCCGAGACCAGATACTTAGAATGATAAGTTAAGGACAGTGAGGATAAACTATCTGCAGACAAGGAACTATGACATAGACAATGTCATTTCTCTCCCCTTGGAGTAACTAAATGAACTGGTTGATGTGAAAACGTCAAGGAAGAAGAAAGAGGCAGAAGATGCAGAGCTACTGGTACAAATCAAAGAAGATAGAAGAAAGAAAAGCTTGTACAATCATGTACCTACTCTCTCTCCAGTTCAAGAAAGCCCTGTATATGAGGATGTGTTCGTCCATTTGATTATATAACAGTGCAAATGAGATGAATAATCATTCAATATCCAACACACAAACACAACAACATGAGCAAAGAAGATTGAACACAATAAGAACTCATTCAAATTAAGACAATGAACATCATAACAATCAATAACATCAAGCACAATGGTATTTCTATGTAATAACTGCTTTGAAATGGTAACTTGCAACAATGATTAACGATTAAGGTTTTTCAAGCTTACCCAACAATGATAAAGATCAAATCTATATATAGCAGACTTAGTTTCGCATACTGTTTCACTGCCAGCAAAACTGTGCTGCCGAAACTATAGTTTCGCCGACAGAAGCAGTAGTTTCGCCGAGCGAACTAATGAGCTGACTGTGAGCAAAATTGTAGTTTTGCTTATAGTTTCTCTGGACTACAAACTACATAAATCTAAATACATACAAATGGAAACTAACAAAAGACCTATTACAAGCAAAAGTAAACAATCTAAACTAAGGTGAGTCCAACCTATACATGATTTTCAATACTCCCCCTTGGTTGTAACTCACCACCTTCACTCGTCTTGATTGGTCTTTTCAGCTCCAGTGTCCTTCATTGCCTTTGATTAATGTTCAGCACCTCTTGCAAGAACTTCCTCGGAGGCTTCAGCACATGATTCACCATGGTTTCCTCCTGCTTCACGAGCCCTTTCGGGATGAGCACTTGTTCGCTCAAATTGTTTGGCCAATCATGTATATCCATGTTTAGGTCATCTTGGTCCTTTACTCTCTCGGCTAATCTCTTCACCTCTTCCCTCACACCTCTCATCTTGTTTACTACAGTCATAAAGAGACTGGCTTCCTTCCTTATTTCCTCAACAGCACCTGGTTTGATATGATTCGCACAAAGAACCAGTAGGTCTTCATCAGAGAAGCTAAAAAGTTCCATCAAATCAAAGACTTTGAACTTAGCACCATTCTTCACTCTAGTAATTGCCTCCCCCGTATTGTTATCATAAAACCACTTTTCAAAGTTCTATAGTTGTTGGGGGAGGGGGTCTGCTAGTCTGACCCTATTCACAATCTTTGGGGGTTTCACCCTTAGTACAATCCTTCCCTTACGAGTCTCCCAATCCTTATCTCTTTTTGATCATTTCCTCTCAGGCTTCATATATCCGAAAGACTTAAAGTTGTCATTAAGACCGTTCTAGATCACTTTCTCCAGAAGTGTGGCTCGTTCGCTCAGATGTGCATTTAGAAGTAGTAGAGCCCACCAACCGTCTAAGATCCCATTTAGGAAAGGTCTTAAATGTCTTCCTCTTATGCATGTAGCTAATACCACCCCATCTCCTCTTTATCATGAACACTTTGAGGTCGGGGTTATAGCACTAGCTTATAATCTTCTTATCAGCCTCTTTCTCACTCAACCCTTCCATATGTTGGAAAAGGGGAGTTATTTCTTCTGGCTCCTTCTCTTTAACAAAGCATTCAGCTCTATCCATCTCAAACACATCTTCATCATCCTCTCCTTCTTGGCTACATAAATCAACGGCCTCTCATCAACTTCGTAGTACTCAAGTTCGGAATCATAGTCTACAAGTTGTTCATCACCCTCTTCTTCATTAACTAGTCTCTTTTCTTTCATACCATCTCGGTCCACTGCCTTCTCCCTCACCACTTCTTCTCCAACCAGATCCTTCTCAACATCAAGTCCCATGTTTATAAACCCAGCCTCCAGAATTCCCTCTTCATTATCCCTTCCTGCATCTTCATTTCATACTTCACAATCTTCAGCACCAGCACATGCTGCACCAGATGTGCCCTCTCCTGCCCTAGATGAAGTACCAACGTTCAGGAATGAGTACTTTGAATTATTACTCAAATCATCTAAATCAAATCGAGTTAGTTAATTAGGTAGGCGTGCAGTAGCTTTCAGTTGGGCAATCTCCTCAAACAACTTCTTCAGTAGGCAGTTTCGATCAACAAGCATCTTCTTCATTCCCTATATCGCCTCATCTTTTTGCTTTTCCGTATCTATTGTTGGAGCTGTAAAAGATAGTCTATATTATCAACACAGTGAAAGTCATCAAAAATCAACGTCACGGTCAAAGTCAACAAAAGTCAAACCCGGCACGTTCGAGACCAAACGTTGAAGATTTAGATGACTTGTAGTTATATTGTAAAAAATATATTTTTTGTGAACAAAAATTTATTTTATGTTCTTTTTAGTAATTTTTATGTTTAATATGTAATTTTGCATTAATTAGCCTAAGTCTAGGGAGTTAAGTGCAATTAGTGAATATTAGTCAAGACTATAGATTGGTCAATTATCATTAGTGTTGTTAATGGTTGAATGACCAATTGATTGGGATTTCCACTTTATACAAATCATATGCAATGATATTAGAACAATTTGGGGTTTTATGGTGTTTACCATTATTTTGATCTAATTCTTCTTGGTGTTTACAATTTGGTATCAAAGCAATTTTGGATCAAATTCAGTAAAGATTTGAAGATTTTTAGAGAGGGAAGTTGAGGTTTTGGTTGTTTTTGTTCAATACCATTTTTTCATCAATTTCAGATCAAATTTGAGTGGTATTGATATGGAAATTGATTGAAGTTTGCTTGTTATTGGTTGGGAAGGCTCTATTAATCATCAGGTTTTAAATCCATTGAGATTTGGGCGATTTCTGATTGATTTCATGTTGAAAAAGCTTTTCAGCTTCGTCCAGCGAGATTACCAGTTCATCTAGCGTAACTGCCTGTTCATTTGGCGAAACTGCAAGTGTTTTAGACTTTGTACTTAATTTCAACATCTCAACGAAAGTATTGATCTTGAACGAAAGTTCAACAAGTGCTTGTGTGCATATTACAAGCGAAATTGCTGTCGAAAGTATCTTTGAACCAAAGTTCAAGCTTGTTTTGTGCAAAATTGTCGGCGAAACTAAGTAGTCTAAAGCATCTGGCAAGCAAAATTGCTGCCGAAATTTCCAGCAACACTACTGTCGGCTCAGCGAAACTAGATTTTTCTGCGAAACTACAATTTCGGCGAAATTATATTTTTTTTCAACGAAAGTTGAATGTCAAAGATGACTTTTTCCCCCTAGTTGGGATTAATTGATTTCATCCCAATAAAGAAATTTTCACCGATTTTAAAAGAAATTTTCAGCTTGACCCCAGTTGCTAAGATTGTCTAGCGTGACATTTAAATATAATATTTTCCCCGGAGGAGATTTATTTAACAAATTTTGGTAAAAATATTTTTGGGAATATTAGTTGCAATAATCAAAATAAAAATGGCTTTTGCAGAATTGTTTCAATCCTTCGTAACTAATAATCTCACAATTGTACAATGTCGGTTTGATAATTTTGCAGCTTTAAAGAATGAAAGGATGTCCGATTTTCTTGATCCTTTTCTATTGGTGGCAAACAATCTGAAGAATTTTGATGCCCAATTGGGAAATCATGAACAAGTTCTAAGATTGATTGATTCTCTCCCATCAGAATGGAGCTCACACGGCAAGTCGATTAAACGAGATAGAGGTTTTCAGGATTACAAACTAATGGTGGTGATCAACAAACTAAAGGAAATTGAGTTGGATATCAAACTTCGTGAGTACTATGAAGCGACATATCTAACTCCAAATAACACTTCAAACTCCATAGAGAAACCAGAAGAGAGGTACAAGAGGAGCTTAAGCAGAAATCAATGGGTAAAGGTGGAGCTGAGTTGAATGATATAGTTTTTAATGCACATAAGGAAGAGGAATGGAAGAGAAATAACAGAGATTGCAACTGCGAGAAGGCTCTTACTACTGAAAGAGTCATCATGGATCTTCCATACGAGACGATTCAGGATATGTGTTCTTTTGCATGCAAAATTTGTGTCTTTGGTGTGTATAAAGCTAATATATTACTTTTAGATAACCAAAAGAACCACCATAAAAGCAAAACTTAAAAAGAATGAAGCCAAGTATATTATAAATTAAATGAAGCTTTAAAAGAAAAAGATCATTTAAAACGAACTCTTCATGAAAGAAATGTTGAAATTAATCTTTTCAATGAAAGAGTCACCTAGGCTGAATTTGAAACAAGCAAGCTTAAAAGAAAGCTTGAATGATGGACCATATGCAGATTGAAATAGGAAGAGCTACTGTGTAAACAAACAGGAGCTAGGGTTAAAACGGGAGTGGGTTGTGGTGAAAATCCGTACATCTATCCTCCTCCTAGCACTCATTGTTACTATCCTATGCCTCAACCTCATCCATCTAATGATTTGATTGTAGCTGCTTAAACTAATAGTTTAAATGCAGGTTTAAGCAACGTTAATCTTAAAGAGGTTAGAGATGTGTAGGATTCTCCTGTAGGTTTGGGATTCCTCAGGCAGGAGCCTGATAAGAAGATTAATGACCATTCCACCTCTGGTGTTCCAAAACCAATATCAGTTGCTTCTCTAAGCTTCTTCAACAAATTCAAAACAGGTTATATTCCTTCGTTTGTTCCTATCAAGTTTGTTAAAGAAGGAACGGTTGTCGAATCATCAAGAAATCACAATCCTATAAGCAAAGCCGACAGAATAGGGGATGTCAATCAAGATCCGTTGGAGAAAGATCTGTGTATACGAGACTGGACAAGCTCAGATGATGAATCAATCATAGAGGTGCTTTTTGGTTTCTCACAAGCTTCAAGACAAATACGGATCTCTTCTCCAATTGCAAAAACAACCAAGTCAATCAATGATGATCTCATCCCCTATTCAGCCTAGCAAACACCAAAACAAGCAAGAATCTACAACAAGCTCAAAGCAACCCTCATCACCACCTGCATAACACGGGACTACAAAGAATCAAAAGCTTTTCAAGGCTTGTTTTGAGCATGGAAAAGGTCATGTGGTAAAGAAATGTCCTCAAAGGCTTGTTACGGATGGTAAAGACAAAACGAATTGCTTCTCCAGCTATAAGTCTACAAAGAATGTTCGAGATAGTAAAAGCAACACGGGTTGCTTCTCTGGATCAAGAGGTAAAAAGCGCACATCATTGAATGGTTGGATGAAAAACCCATCCAAACCTTTTCATGTGAAGCCGGTTTCACATGATACAAATATGAAAATGACCAAAGGTTGAAAACCAATTCTTTTCCTTCCGGTCATAAATAGAAACTAATTTCCAAATTTAATTCATTCAAATCCAAATTAATTATACCGAAACAAATTTGGCAAATTAAAAAAAGGATACAGATATCCCATATTGTTTAAACGGTTGTGTGCAAAAGCAGGTTTCTTGTTTTGATGAAAAAGGAACTTCCTGGACTACGATGGCCTAGGTACCCCTTTCTAACTAATCTGTTTATGAGTGCAAGAATAATTTAGGAGGACTGTTAGTAATCCGGTTTACTGACAGAGATTGTTCCTAATTCAAATTTGAAGTGGAACCAACAGGTTAAAGTCATGGTATTATATCCACAATATGGATTTTTATCTGCACTATGATAGTTCTCACTTCACAATCACTGCATATTTCTTGATAATTGATTTCTTACATTGATAATCAATGTAGTTTGGAAGACCTTCTTTGATAAATTATAATTTGTGTATAGTTTTATAAAAAAATTAAAAATTAAAAAAAGATTAAATAAATAAAAATAATATAAAAAATTAAAAAAAATTAAGTTTGCAAAAATTAAAATTAGGAGGAGAGTATAAGTAAATAAAAATAAAAAGAGAAGTGGGAACTTGATTCGAGATGATTGAGAAATGATTGTATATCTTCTTGAAATGATTGTTTTTGCATAACTTGTGGTTTTATAATAAGAAATGATAGTAACTGATGTTCTTATCTGATTTATATCTTATGTTTAATTGCAAGTAATAAAAAAACAAATAGATTCTTTAATCATATGCTTGGTAGACTCAGCCTGAAAAATAAAGTGGACAAGAACAAAAAGATTTAATTAAATCTCTGCTTAAGGACGTCTGGATTTACGCAATCATTTTGGCATGCATGAAAACTGAGTCCCGACGAAAATTAGAATGAGAATTGATCTTTCATCCACCGTGATACAAATCATATAAGCCATATCTTTGAGCCATGTCTGGTGTATTTATGTGTCTTGTATTTGTGCTAATCTCCTCTTATGTACGGTAGTACTAACTTTGAGTGATGATCTCCTTTGCTGTATGATAGTACTGAATCGACACATGATTAAATGGTCATCTCCTTTGTTATACGTGAGAATAGACCTCGAGCACTCACCATTTTGGTCTAAGTTGTGTCAAATCATCTAAACGATGAATTCATAATAGAATACATTGTTCTGTTGATAATCACGTACACACTAATGCACAAGTCTTTTTCTATAAAGATCGTACCAAAACTCAAGAAATCCTTAGGTTGGGTGAGGGTATTTGCCAAATTATTATGGGGTCCTAACATTCTAAAGTATTTAATCGAACCTTAACGAATCATCTACTGTTTGTTGAAAAAGATAAGGCATGGGTTTAAGTGGACAAACATATTAGTAATCGTTATTGATGTGTTTGAGAAAATTTAAATTTATTCAAAGACTATGATTAGATTCAGTTATCAGTTTGATCTTATTGCATATCGATGATTAATTTCATCTTTGTGCTAAAGTATATCTTGAGGATGTGATCTCATGATCTAATTAGTTCTCGGTTATATTAAAAATTAATAGATAAAAAAATGATATAATAAATGTATATAATATAAAAAAATTATAATAAATTTCATTTCAAATTCTTTTAGGTCTTCCATATTATACCATCACAATTTAATCATTTTTCATGCATTTCATAGAAATTGCGTACAAACAAACAAGGGTTTGCTTGTTTTTCACACATAGATAAACCCAGATTTATTTTGTTAAAATGAAATGATTTAATTAGAAATGTCGAAATTGTGTTTGAGAATATGTTTCAGATTTTTGCTTTAAGTGATGGTCGATCATTAGTTTAGTAGTGTACCTCATTAGAGAACCTGTTTCTCAGGTTTGCAGAAGATACTGAGCTACGAATCCTCCTCCTACATCTTTTTAAGCACTCAAGATTAGAGATTTGGGAAAGCTGTTGCATTATCCTTGCAAAGCTTGCACTCGAAAAGGGGGAGAATATAAATAAGGGGAGCTTATGAGATAAATAATCTTTCTAATGAGATTCGGAAAGCTTCAATGTAAAGATCTTTCTATAGTTGACTTCTCGGTGCTAATTTCGTTTGAAGACGTTGATAATGATAGACCAAGGGGGAGTATTGTTGGAGCTGTAAAAGATAGTCTATATTATCAACACAGTGAAAGTCATCAAAAGTCAACGTGATGGTCAAAGTCAACAAAAGTCAAACCCAACATGTTCCAGACGAGGAACCGAGACGAGACGTTGAAGATTTAGATGATTTGCAGTTATATTGTAATAAATATATTTTGTGTGAACGAAATTTATTTTATCTTGTTTTTAGTCATTTTTCTGCTTAATATGTAATTTTACATTAATTAGCCTAAGACTAGGGAGTTAAGTGCATTTACTGAATATTAGTCTACACTATAAATAGGTTAATTGTCATTAGTGTTGTTAATTGTTGAGTGACCAATTGATTGGGGTTTCCACTTTGTTGCACCCTGAAAGGATTATACATGCCAACTGAATGGGTGATTTGATGATTGCTTTGCTGGAATCCCTTTAAGTCCAAGAAGAAATGCGGATGAAGATTCTGCTAGGAAAAAGAACAATGGTTGTCTTCCGCATTTGTCAATGCGGAAGACATAAAGCAAATACGGACAAGTATTTGTTCTTCCGTGTTGACAAATGCGGAAGACTAAAAGTTAATGCAGACAAGACTTTGCTCATCTGCATTTGATAAATGCGGATGACCGAACAAATGCGCATAAGTATTTGTTCATCCGCATTAACCAGTGCGGATGACTAACATACTAATGCGGATGATCAAGTGAAGAAATGCTGACCAAGTTAACTCATCCGCATTTGTCAATACGGATGAACAAGCAAAGATGTGGATGAAGACTTAGACTAGTTCTGATGTAATAGTTCAGGGGTAGTTTAGTCATTTTATAAAAGGCATCTTGTCTGCCTATAAATAGAATAGTTTAGTCATAGAGAATTTTTGTTGTAATTATTCTCTGTAATTCATCAACTTTCATATATACAACACAAAAGCATTCATGAGTAAGTTCCTTGCATTGAATGTTCTTTGATTGTTGGTCTCCGCCATTCAATTACTGACTTGATTACCATATTCGATTCACAGTAAGAATCTCAATCTTACTCAACTCAGTCACACTTTATACAAATTATACGGAATCATATTAGATCAATTTGGGGTTTTATGATGTTTATCATTATTTTGATGTAATTCTTCATGATTTGATTTAAGTTTGATTATCTTGGATTTACATCTTGGTTGCTGAGTATAGTCTTTATCATGCCCAGTTTGTTTGGAAAAAACTATTAAGGTTGCAAATCATATCTTCATCTAAGTTTCATCTTTCTTCCCTCTTAGTGAATGCTTGATGTCTCTGTTTAGTTCGCCTCTCTCAATCTGCTTTATCAGCTTTTTTCTTCGATCTCTTCTCCTTTTCTATCCTTATCGCTTCAGCTCTTTCATTTATTTATTCTTCAAAATCATAATCTTTCTCTTTAGCATATTTCTTTCTCTTCTTTGTTGCATCTGTGCCCTGGTTTCTTCAGCTCTTTTATTCATAGATTCATCCACCCGTCTCATATAATTCCATCTCTCAGGTGGGTACATATTTTCCCACACATGGGTGATTTTTCCATTGAAATCATGTCTGATAGCAAAACAATGAGCAAAAATACACGGATTCCTTTGAATTAGCCTTTTCACCTCCCTGTTTTTGGCACATTCGTATTAGGTCTTCAAAGATCATTTGAAGAAATCAAGGATAAACAGCCATTTATCCTTCTTCAAGGCCATTACGTTCTCTGCCATGCAAGAAAATATCAATCTAGCTATGTTTGCCTTCTCTCCTTTGAATCACAAAACCATTGCTTTTTCTAAGTCAATGTTTAGCCCGTCTCATCCACCTTTATGGTGATCTAGATACATGATGAGGACGTGAGTAATAAATCTCCATTCCTTGGAGAGATATGACTTCTTGATCTCCTTTTGGGAACCAAAAGCTGGCCCTCATAAGACATGCTCCTGAATGCTTCGGACACCTTTGTATGAGACATAGAAACCTCTTCACCAGAATCCTCCTCCAGCCTCAGAATCTTCAAAACTATCTTTGCAGTAATGGTCACCTCATGCTCTAAGACTTTGGCAGTAATTCTTTGAGTATTTCCTCTTGTATCATATTTAGCAGATCTCCAGAAATCTCTGATACGAAGATCATATATGGTGGTGGAATGAGATATAGCATAAGCTATGGGAGATCTTAGCAGCCATCTAATAGAGTCTCTAAACCCGACGACTTTAGGATGTGTATGATCCAAAATAATAGTGATGTTGTTTCTCTTATCGAAGTTTATATTTTCCATTTAAACCTGAGAAACAGATGAAATACATTAGAATAAAGTGTTAAGAATTAATACATAAGAAAGAATAAATAATAATAATAATAAAAAGTTAAAAGAAAAAATAAATAAACTCGCTAGACAAAAATATAGTTTCGCAGGAAGAGATTTTAGTTTCAATATTATTGGTCTATTTGATCGTATAACACTGCAAATGAAATGAAGAATCGTTCAATATCCAACACACAAACAAAAAAACATGAGCAAAGAAGATTAAACACAATAAGAACTCATTCAAAATAAGACAATGAACATCATAACAATCAATAACATCAAGCAAAATGATATTTCTATGCAATAACTGCTTTGAAATGGTAACTTGCAACAATGATTAACGATTAGGGTTTTTGCAAGCTTAGCCAACGATGAAAAAGATCAAATCTATATATATCAGTTCTAGTTTAACATATAGTTTCGCTTGCAGTACTGTCGAAATTATTGTTTAGCACGGTAGAAACAGTAGTTTCGCTGAGCGAACTAATTAGCTGACTGTCATAGTTTCGCTGGACTGCAAAACTACATTAATCTAAATACATAAAAATGGAAACTAACAAAAGACCTATTACAAGCAAAAGTAAACAATCTAAACTAAGGTGAGTCCAACCTATACATGATCTTCAGGATGTGGTTCAACAAGAACCTCAGGTAGATAAAGAAGAAGAAAGGATCAAGATGATCAACTACCTGAGTGCCACAGGCCTCTATCAGGCAGAAGCACTTTTTCCCTTATACTTTGACTATATTGAGTTTGAGTATGTCAAAAAACTTGAACTTGAGATAGTCAAGGAAAGAAAGACAACCAAAAGGAAGCCAAGGGAAGAAGCTGCTAAGTCAAGAACCATCATCCAGAAGAACAAGAAGAAATCTGCAGACAGGCAGAGGATGATGAGCTTCTTGAAGCTGAATGGATTCTCGAGAAGGAGACTTGTTCCTATATCTCTATCCTGTCACACCCCGGGCCCAGAGAGGCGGGATGTAAAGATTGGTAAACAACAACCTAAAATGCAGCGGAAACTAAATGGTTTATTACAAAGCTTTTCATACTATTTACATTAGGATGTTTGTTTGTTTCAACTGACAAGGCATCTCGATCTAAAATTATAGGCATCATGAGTAACCACTTCGTCAATATATCTTGAGGCTTCGGTAGCTAAGGCTTCTAGACTCAGCTTTTGCCTTCAACATCTACCCTCAACTCTTGCTTCGGCTTTGGACATCTTTTATAGCTCATCTAACTTCCCTAGCTGTACCTGAAGACATGCTCAAAAAGGTTTTTGTGTCAACATAAAGTTGGTGAGTTCAAGTGCCTAAAGTAAAAAAAACAAAACGGACTTAACAAATCCTCAATTTATAAAAAGGAATGAATCATAGTTCAACCTCATGGGAGAATCTTAATCAACCCTGCACTCGGTCCCGGTTGGCCTTTTCTAAAGTTGTGCTTAACCGGTTATTCCCGAACAAAGATCTGAGCCCAAACCAGTGTACCATATCTGCCCGGATGCTTCATCATAGTTTCTTAACAATACCTGTCCCATGCCACAAACGACCCCTCAGGATCTTGGTGGGGTACCCTTCCTAGAACGGAAGCCACTGTGTGTTGGGGATTCCCCAAATAGATCTATCCATGTAAAACAAGCAGTTCACGAAAGAATTAATAATCATGATACAATCACCAAGAAAAGCACAAATATAGTTCATAAATAGCAGAGCAAGTTTCACCCCAAAGCAGTAGTAAAAAGGGGATCACTAGAACTCACCTAATATCCTTATATAGATTCTCATCTTGACAAAAGGTGAAGGTCACCAACGATGATATCCTAATTTGAACATATAAGATGTATGTTTAGAATTAGCACGATGTTATAACATGCGTGCGGTTGAGCTCTTTAGTTAACTTAAGGTTAATGATTAGTATCCTTGAAGTACCTTAGATTCTTGTGAAATGATTAATTGTCATGTACAAATTTATGCGTATTAGGATAATTAATGCATTTAATCGAGAAATGATTCTTTGTATAATGAATGTAAAAGTAAATGGTTGATATTAAGGGTTCCATATCTTTATAGATAATTATTATTTATGATATAAGTAGTAAATAATGTTCCAAATGATGTTTATGTTGCTTACGCTTATATCCTAATGTGAGATTGATGCTAGAATAATCCGAATATCAATAATAGTTGCCGTTGTAGTGAATAAAAAGAGGTTATACAAATAATATTTACTCCAATGGTGAGATGTTCGACTATTAATAATAAAAACATGATGGATTATTATAGGATTATGAGTCTTAAATAAATACATGTAAAAATTAGTTAACCTAAAGTATCCATTGTATATACATATATATTGTAGAGACTCTACGCCTTGTAAGGATTTCGTGTGCCATGAGATTAGATAACTCCATATATGTTGTCTAAATTCTTCATTAAATCATCACATTAACAACTCATTTATCATCAGGCAATTGGTCACGCCAATTCAAGTGTACACATTCATTCTAGATGATTTATAAACTAGTTAACATTTTTATACATAGTAGCTCAACACACACACAAGTTAATATATGATCTCCATGTTTATACGTATATGAATGTCTAACGCATGGTCATACCTAACGTTTCCATATCGCATCCTAGTTAACATTTTTATACATAGTAGCTCAACACACGCCTATTGACCACGTTTGACCAGCTTTGACCAATAGCTTTGACCAAGGGTTAACCTAACTAAAACACACCAAGATTACATACAACAAAACAACATTGTTATCGCATAACCAAACGCAACTAAACTGAAACATGTGTCACCAAACACCTTGGTTATAACTCGTACCACCATTATCCACCACATGCAGCCACTGTCCACCATGGTTAGCCACTGGCCGCCACCGGCAGCCCCTTGATCGTCTATAATTCTCACCGGTTCTAACCCAACGTACCAAAATCTTGAAGACCTCGACTAGGATCTGACATGCAACCACTAAAACAAGATCAAACGGCTCTATTTCACCCCAAACAGCAGCAACCACCCTAAACCACGAACTATTCCCCACCTCCGGATAGCACTGACGCAGTCGGTAGCCCGCGGCCGGACCGGGCTATACCAGGGAACCGTCCAAAGCCTCCAAAATTCAAGGATCTCGCCTTCAATCCAACATGCAAAGTCACCGAAAAACAAGAGAGAGAATATAAAGGGCAGAACCCTAGCTGTCCATCTTCATCCACCGATAACTCTCAAAAAATTTTAATCCACCGAAAATGTTTCATTCTAAAAGTGTGAATCTTGTTTACAAGCTAGATGACCAAGTTGCCCTTTAGTGGCACTAAGGAGAAGGCAAAAGACTTATTCGGTATCATACATTCGGATATGTGGCCTTTTTAAGACAATGACTAGAAATGGTGGAAGATACTTCATTAACTTTGCCGACGATTATAGTCGCTATGGTTATGTGTACATGATAACACACAAACATGAAGCTTTTGAAATGTTCAAAACCTTCAAGAATGAAGTTGAAAATCAACTAAATAAACCTATCAAAGTTCTACATTAAGATAGAGGAGGTGAATACCTCAGTGATCTCGAAACCCACAGGTCCCAGGATCGAAACCTGGCTCTCATACCAATGTTGGGTTTGTTGAACCAAATCAAAGTATTTTAAACTTTTAAACTATGAAAACGCAGCGGATAAATACCTTAATATTATGATTAATAATCTGAAAAATTAAGGCTTATAACATATCATCAACAAACCCAAGAACATAGGATCATTTATATGTGTTTGAACTAGCTATCAACAAGAAATAACAACCCAAAACAAGCCATACATACTACCTTTTGTAAGCTCCTGAAAAACGAATTTTGACGAAGAAGGTGAGGTTCTTGAATGACCAAAACACCAAGGAGATGTGTCTTTGGAGATCTCATCTTTTGTGTTGTGTTCAACCCTTAGGAAAGACCAAATGACAACACTTGTGATGGCAAACAAGTGTGGTCAACATAGTGGCTATGGTTATGCACATGTGGTTGTTTTATATATGCTTGTTTGATTATTCATTTTATGTTGATTGTTTGACATGTGGATATGCTTAACAATCTAAATAAATTATCATAACAAGCTGAATTGTTTGGTTCCTAATCATTAAGTGACTAATAAAAGGTTATTAAATGCATTAATAAAAGGTTATTAAAAGGCACTAAATGGGTGTTTAGGAATAAAACTGATGAAAATGGGCTTATTGTTAAGAACAAGGCCAGACTAGTTGTACAGGGGTTTTCACAAGAGGAAGGTATTGATTATGATGAAACCTTTGCCCCTGTAGCCAGACTGGAAGCAATTTGATTGTTTTTAGCTTATGCTGCTTATCAAAACCTTAAAGTTTTTCAAATGGATGTCAAAAGTGCACTTTTGTATGGGAAAATTAAAGAAGAGGTTTATGTATGTCAACCACCAGGCTTTGAGGACAATAAACATCCTAATTGGGTGTATAAGCTTGATAAGGCTCTTTATGGGTTGAAACAAGCTCCTAGAGCCTGGTATGAGACATTATCAAACTTTCTTCTGGAAAATAATTTCACTAGAGGCTCCATAGATAAGACTTTATTCATTAAGAAAGCTGGGCAACATAATCTACTTGTTCAAATTTATGTAGATGATATTATTTTTGCATCCTCTGATCCATAGTTGTGTGATGCCTTTACAAAGTTGATGCAACAGAAGTTTGAAATGAGTGCCATGGGAGAATTACAGTTCTTTCTGGGTTTGCAAATCAAACAAAAGGCTCATGGAATTTTCATTCTTCAGTCAAAATACACAAAAGATCTTTTGGAAAAGTTTGATTTACAAAACTGTAAGCCCTGTTCTACTCCCATGTGCAACACCACACAACTAGAACAGATCAGAAAGGTAAAGTGGTTGATGAAACACTTTACACATGTATGATTGGGTCCTTGATGTACTTAACAGCTTCTAGACCAGATATTATGTTTGCTACATGTGTTTGTGCTAGATTTCAGGCTGCACCTAAGGAGTCTCATTTGATTGTAGTCAAGAGGATCTTTAGATATTTGCAAGGCACTCCATCTCTAGGTTTATGGTATTCTACTAGACATTCTGGTAAATTAGTTGCTTTTTCTAACAGTGACTATGCAGGGTGTAAGTTGACAAGAAAGTCCAGTTCTACAGGATGCCAATTCTTAGGCAACTGCTTGAATTCTTGGCAGAGTAAGAAGCAGACCTCAATTGCTACATCTACTGCTGAAGCGGAGTACATTGCTGCTGCAAGCTGTACATCTCAGGTACTCTGGCTTCAAAACCAATTATTGGATTATGGCATAACAGAGACTAAGACCCCATTGTTAATGGACAGCTCTTCAGGTCTTTGTATTGTCAAGAATCCTGTCCAGCACTCTAGGACTAAACATATTGAAATCAGACACCATTTTATTAGAGATTGTTTTGAAAAAGGTCTGATTGATCCAAAATTTGTTCCTAGTGCTCATGAGCTTGCAGACATTTTCACTAAGCCCTTGGATAGCACAACTTTCCAAAACCTAGTGTTAAGGCTTGGTATGCTGCAGCTAGAATAAGTGACAACTCCCGATGATCTCAGCTCACAAGTACTGATGATCATTAGTTTATTATTGTCATATATAAGTACTGAAGTTATTTTCCCTCCGGAATTTTTCTTTAAACTACTAGAGCTTAACTTCTCAGTACTCAAGTACTTTATTTGTTAAAACAATTGATGTAGTTACAACAGCTGATGTAGCTACAACTACTGTTGTCAGAAATACAAATACGTACTGATGTCCTATGAAACATCTGAAAACAGATGAAAACGTCTGATGAGTATGTGTTGAGGACAGTATGAAACATCTGAAAAGCAATGAATTGACGACAACTACTGATGAGCCTTTTTGTCTTCAGTAGTTTCCCAACTGCTGTTTCTTTCTAAACAACTAAAGCAAAACCATGTCTTCAGTAGTTTCACAACTACTGATGACTAATACCAAGTCTTCAGTTGTTTACAACAACTGATGGTAAAATCAAAAGTCTTTAGTTGTTTTATAACAACTGTTGATCACACCAATACGGTCAGTCATTCTAAACCTCTGAAAGTTAATACCACGTCATCAGTAGTTTCAACAAGTAATGACTAACACCAAAACCTTCAGTCGTTTTCTAACCCTACCCTTTAAATACCTTATCCCACCTTCAGAGTTTTTACTTTCTTCTCTTCTCAAACCTAACGTTCAAAAACTCTGTAACCTCTCTTCATCAATGGCGACCATGCAACTAAAACCTCGACACAACTGTGTCGCACATCTCACAAAATCGCCATACTGGACCAAGTTTCACAACGCCATTGATTTAATGGTTCAGTCACCTTACAAAACGGCTTTTCTGTTAAATCCCACCATATATGCCGAATCTCTTAACCAATTCTGGACAAACGTCACTCTTGTCTCTGAGGAGAATGACACAGAGTCTCTTCAATCGTTTGTCCATCGTCAAAAAATGGTCATTACTCCAGACATTCTTCACCAACCCCTCAATCTGGATGATGCCACTTTCCCAACTGGTTATCCAAAGGGCACAATCGATCATCATTTGCTCAGCATGGATACCAGGGTAACCTGAGTGCATCTACCATGTTGAAGAAACATTTCCAGGATGCCGAATGTCTCATCTTTCACCTGGTAAATGTCTGCCTTGCCCCCAAGACTTCATCATGGGATCAAATGTCCACAAGGTGGCAACAGGTAATGTACTCCATCCTTGAACAACAACCTTTAAATTTTTCTGAAATACTATTTTTAGAGCTCAAGGATATGGCCCAAAAGCAACTTGCTAACCGTTGGATATTATATCCTCGGTTCATAATGGCCATAATTGAAAACCAGCTTCAAGCTGAGGGACTTGTTGGCCTGGGAGTCCCTGTTATGGCTGTATTGCCTGAAGTATACTCTCGGCACAACTCTGACCAATCACTAAAAATGGCTGCCAAGCTGCGCAAACCCACGCAGCTGGAACCCACAGCCACCACCTCCAAATCCAAAGTCCCCACCAAACCCACTAAAAAGAAGACAAAAAAAGGCTACTCAGGGAAATGAGTCCCCTGAGGATGCCCCTGCAACACAAACGCAGGCTATATCCACTGGTTATAACCCCCTAGTGGATACAAGGACTTTACCAGCCACAGTCGCTCAGGATTCCTCTCAAAAGGAGCCTGCAGCAACCAAAGAAGGGGTACCCACTAATCTGGGATCTTCCTCATTTGAGGATATTGCCATTGAAGAGCACCGGTGCATACTGCTTTTATCTCATCTCCCACTGCAACCGCCCCACAAAGTCCTACTCTTATTATTGCAAACGTGCTGACTCAGCTGCATGCCTGTCCTCCTCCCCAAGAAACACCAACAAAGGGGAAAACCACAGCAATTGAGGAAGAGGATCAACATGCTTCTGACAGCCCACAACACAAGGGTTTAACTGTTCTATCTCCTGGTGTGGATATCGAGACTAGAACATCTGGTGAGGCTGCCACCTCTTCTAAATCAGCACATGATCAGACTGAGGCTGGTAACATAGCTAAGACCTCACTAGAGGAAACGGCTGATGAAGGACATCGTCCTGAGGCTGGAAGTCCCTAGTTCCAAGAAAAAGGGGCACATGCTAAAACTAGTCTACACCCAGTGCATGTACATCCTGCTACAAGCAGGAGGTCAGGTAATTCAGCATCTGCTGATGATGACCTGGGCTTCTTTTATGATGTTCTGGCCCAGAACACAATTCTTGAGGAAGAAGTCAGTAGACTACAAAGACTACTTGACCAATTCTCTCAAAAAGCAAGTCCATCTGCCACCAACATAAACCCACAGATGGCACCTTCACCTGAAGGTCTCCCACACACTCAGCCACTCAAAACTTTCGCGCCACCAGCTTTGGTTTCTGGCATCGCTTCTCAGGACAGAACCCCTCTGAGCAAACAGCTGCTATCTTTCAGCAATCCCTACCTCTCATTACCCCAATGATCATAGACATTGTGATCAAAACCATGGATGAGAGGCTCCCCTCAATCATACAACCCCTAGTGGAGGAAATTGTGAGCACAAGGCTTTCTGCTACTCAAACCCTTGCAACCAATGCAACCAAAAAGGGGGAGAGTCAGTCAGTGAAAGCAAAGAGGAAGAGCATAGAGGGGAAGAAAGAAAAGGAGACTGAGAAGGAAGAGGAGTTTGTGAAGGGAGCTGACATTGATCAAGTGGGTGAAAGTCACAAAGACTTTCATCTCACATATAAGAAGAGGAAGGTTGAAGGAAAAGAAAAAGAACTCGAACTCGATGAGATGATCAAAATGGTGGATGCTACACACTGTAAATCAATCGACTCCATTATTGATCAACTGTATAGACAGGGGTTCGATACTGCACAACTTGACTCAAAGATTAGGAGACTTGAAGTTGAAGAAATTAACTCAAGATGGGCAAGTTATGATGCATTAGAAAGAGAAAGACTAGAGATCATGATCAGATTCATTGCAAAGTACCTTGGGAGATCATTGATCGAGATTAAGTCATGGACCAGGGACAGTATCTTGGCAATAACCACCAAGATCTGTTCGTCTGAAGCATACACTAAGGGATTGGTGATTGAAGCACTAAATGACGCAGGTGCTGGGAACAGAAAGGAACTAGCAAAACACTCAAAGCCTCACTCATTACAAGAATGCTAGAACAACCCGCAAAACCTCCCACTTCAAAATCACCACTACCACAACCCACTAAACCAATTCCTTCACCCTCAAAACCAACAGCCGATGATGCACCCAAGAAGAAGAGGAGAAGGTGTTGAGGCTAGAAGAAGAAGAAGAGAGGATGAGGAAGAAGAGGCTGCCTCTTTCCGCAGTCCTAACTTTGCCTAAAGCCAAATCTATGCCCATCACTCCCACCTCACAGATGGAAGCTGTGAGAGTAAAGATAGAAGAAGAACATCAACAAAAGCTTCATGATGATGAGATGTTGAAAAGCATAGACAAAACTTATGGTTCATCAATAATCAGTATGAAGAAAGAAGCTCTGAGATTGTACACCCTTGCTAACACATTTCAATATCAAAAGGAAAGGTGAGAATATGGCCTGATCCTAGGGTGGCTCACAGAATTGTGAAAAAAGACATTCCTTCGAGATACAAGGGCCAAGTAAAAAGGATCGTAGATGAAGAGATCACAGTGGTCCTTGTAGTATCACCCTGGGAAATTGTAGAAGATTTCAAGAAGGCCTATGAAACTAAACAGCTACCCCAAAAGATGTTAGAGAACAGAGTAATTAAAAAGACGTTAGTCTACAAGAGGCTTGAGAACTTCAAACAAAACGAGCTCAGTCTGTTACTTGAAGGGACTCATCCAAATGAGTTTGCATATAGACAGATCACAACAGTTGAGCTAAAAAATGGCAAACAGGCTAAGTACATTTCAGAGCTCTATGGGCGTGAAGGATTGTTTGATGGTGGAGCTGAAAATCTTACCATGGAAGAACAAATTATATTTCTCAGAGCATACACCAGAGAATCCTACAGGCTTATACATGGGAAGTAGATTTCATGGATAGGACCACAGCCCTGTGTCTAGTTCCCCAAAGTCAGGGCTCCTATCCATACTATGCCAACCAAATTTCAGAAATCTATTCCTAGGTTAGTGCTTAATTGGGTCATCTTCTTAGCTGATCAAGAAGGAAAAAGACCAATCTTATTGCCAACAATAAGTGGGACCTCAATAAAGTTAAGGTTTTGGCTGCATTAGTTTAGGGGGAGTTTGTTGGACCAAAAGAACCAATGAGCCGGATCAGAAAAACCTTAAGTCCCACAGACGTCACAACAACTGCCGAAGTCCACCACAGCTGAAGACAAGTGCTGAAGACAAAGTCTAAAGACGCAAGTGTTGAAGACAAAGTCTGAAGACAAAAGTGCTGAAGACAAAGTCTGAAGACACAAGTGCTGAAGACAAAGTCTGAAGACATAAGTGCTGAAGACAAAGTATCAGTCGTTGTCACAACAGCTGAAGAGGTCTTCTTCAGTAGTTGTGACGGTTTCTTTGAGTAGTGTATGTTTTCTTTTCAGTAGTTTTGTAAAACGACTGAAGAGCTTGTTCCTCAGTCGTTGTAGCATGAGTAGTTTCGTATGAGTAGTTTTATGTTTTATACTTAGCACTCTGATATGTTCTCAGTAGTTGTGAACATTTCAGTAGTTTGTTAAGTTTTAGTTATTTTTGTAACAAATCTGCCAGATGTCATTATCCCGTGATATCAGCAGTGATTGCACTCTATATAAGGAGTGTCAATCTAATTGTAATCGGTGAATGATTGAGCAGAAACTTTTAATATTATTAAAACATTCCTTTTCATAGAAATATATTCTCTCGTTACAACCGTATTTGTTCTTAATGCATACGAATATCAAATTCTTGCAATAATCTGTCTAATTCTTGTTCTTATTCCGCTGCGTTACACTCTAATCCATCGTACTTGAGATCACTGATCCTGTCAGTGGATTCTAGATTATAATTATTAATTGTCTATGAGACGTGTAAACGGTATTAATTATTAAAATGCAATTTTTCTCAAATACTAAAATGAACTTTGTAATTTTGTAGTAATGGTCGCATACAATAATGCTACCACCCTGACTGTCCCTACCTTATCACTGAGAACAATCTTAGAAAGGGATTGTCTTAACCATAATAACTTTATGGACTGGTATCGTAACTTGAGAATTGTTCTCAAGCAATAGAAAAGGGCCTATCCTTGATGATCCTATTCCTGACCAAACTGACCCTGTGGATGTTGAGGCCTATGACGATTGCCCTCAATACACTAAGGATTCCATGCAGGTTTCCTGCCTCATGTTGGGAACTATGATTCCCAAACTCCAAAAGGATTTGGAGCATCTTGGGGCATATGACATAATTACCGAGTTGAAGGAAACATTCCTTCAACAAGCTAGGGTAGAGCGCTTCGAAACGGTTCGAGCACTTCATGCGTGTCGCATGGAAGAAACCCAATCGGTATCATCTTATGTACTTAAGATGAAAAGCCACATTGATCACCTCGAGAGGATTATTTGTCCCGTCTCAAAAGACCTAGCCACGGATTTGATCCTTAATGGCCTAACTAAAAGGTTTGAGACATTCATAATGAATTACAATATGAACGGATGGGACAAGAGTATTGGTGAGCTTCACGCAATGCTCAGAACAGGCGAGGCAGGAATGGGTAGAATGGTTCTACCTGTTCTCTCGATCAATGAGGAAGGCAATAAGAAAAGGCCATTCCCCAATCCCAAGGCAAATGTTGTCAAAGAAAAGGGGTACATCAAAGGAAAGGGGAAAGGAAAGGCTAAAGCGCAACCTCCAAAGCCTAAGCATAAGAAGACTAAGGTAACGGAGAATGATCCATGCTTTGAGTGTGGAGAGATAGGACATTGGAAAAGGAATTGCCCAACCTATCTCAAAGAGTTGAGAAACAAAACGGATACTGGGCACTCTAATATGTTCTCAGTAGTTGTGAACATTTCAGTAGTTTGTTAAGTTTTAGTTATTTTTGTAACAAATCTGCCAGATGTCATTATCCCGTGATATCAGCAGTGATTGCACTCTATATAAGGAGTGTCAACCTAATTGTAATCAGTGAATGATTGAGCAGAAACTTTTAATATTATTAAAACATTCCTTTTCATAGAAAATATTCTCTCGTTACAACCGTATTTGTTCTTAATGCATACGAATATCAAATTCTTGCAATAATCTGTCTAATTCTTGTTCTTATTCCGCTGCGTTACACTCTAATCCATCGTACTTGAGATCACTGATCCTGTCAGTGGATTCTAGATTTTAATTATTAATTGTCTATGAGACGTGTAAACGGTATTAATAATTAAAATGCAATTTTTCTCAAATACTAAAATGAACTTTGTAATTTTGTAGTAATGGTCGCATACAATAATGCTACCACCCTGACTGTCCCTACCTTATCACTGAGAACAATCTTAGAAAGGGATCGTCTTAACCATAATAACTTTATGGACTGGTATCGACTTGAGAATTGTTCTCAAGCAATAGAAAAGGGCCTATCCTTGATGATCCTATTCCTGACCAAACTGACCCTGTGGATGTTGAGGCCTATGACGATTGCCCTCAATACACTAAGGATTCCATGCAGGTTTCCTGCCTCATGTTGGGAACTATGATTCCCAAACTCCAAAAGGATTTGGAGCATCTTGGGGCATATGACATAATTACCGAGTTGAAGGAAACATTCCTTCAACAAGCTAGGGTAGAGCGCTTCGAAACGGTTCGAGCACTTCATGCGTGTCGCATGGAAGAAACCCAATCGGTATCATCTTATGTACTTAAGATGAAAAGCCACATTGATCACCTCGAGAAGATTATTTGTCCCGTCTCAAAAGACCTAGCCACGGATTTGATCCTTAATGGCCTAACTAAAAGGTTTGAGACATTCATAATGATTACAATATGAACGGATGGGACAAGAGTATTGGTGAGCTTCACGCAATGCTCAGAACAGGCGAGGCAGGAATGGGTAGAATCGTTCTACCTGTTCTCTCGATCAATGAGGAAGGCAATAAGAAAAGTCCATTCCCCAATCCCAAGGCAAATGTTGTCAAAGAAAAGGGGTACATCAAAGGAAAGGGGAAAGGAAAGGCTAAAGCGCAACCTCCAAAGCCTAAGCATAAGAAGACTAAGGTAACGGAGAATGATCCATGCTTTGAGTGTGGAGAGATAGGACATTGGAAAAGGAATTGCCCAACCTATCTCAAAGAGTTGAGAAACAAAACGGATGCTGGGCACTCTGATATGTTCTCAGTAGTTGTGAACATTTCAGTAGTTTGTTAAGTTTTAGTTATTTTTGTAACAAATCTGCCAGATGTCATTATCCCGTGATATCAGCAGTGATTGCACTCTATATAAGGAGTGTCAACCTAATTGTAATCGGTGAATGATTGAGCAGAAACTTTTAATATTATTAAAACATTCCTTTTCATAGAAATATATTCTCTCGTTACAACCGTATTTGTTCTTAATGCATACGAATATCAAATTCTTGCAATAATCTGTCTAATTCTTGTTCTTATTCCGCTGCGTTACACTCTAATCCATCGTACTTGAGATCACTGATCCTGTCAGTGGATTCTAGATTTTAATTATTAATTGTCTATGAGACGTGTAAACGGTATTAATAATTAAAATGCAATTTTTCTCAAATACTAAAATGAACTTTGTAATTTTGTAGTAATGGTCGCATACAATAATGCTACCACCCTGACTGTCCCTACCTTATCACTCAGAACAATCTTAGAAAGGGATCGTCTTAACCATAATAACTTTATGGACTGGTATCGTAACTTGAGAATTGTTCTCAAGCAATAGAAAAGGGCCTATCCTTGATGATCCTATTCCTGACCAAACTGACCCTGTGGATGTTGAGGCCTATGACGATTGCCCTCAATACACTAAGGATTCCATGCAGGTTTCCTGCCTCATGTTGGGAACTATGATTCCCAAACTCCAAAAGGATTTGGATCATCTTGGGGCATATGACATAATACCGAGTTGAAGGAAACATCCTTCAACAAGCTAGGGTAGAGCGCTTCGAAACGGTTCGAGCACTTCATGCGTGTCGCATGGAAGAAACCCAATCGGTATCATCTTATGTACTTAAGATGAAAAGCCACATTGATCACTCGAGAGGATTATTTGTCCCGTCTCAAAAGACCTAGCCACGGATTTGATCCTTAATGGCCTAACTAAAAGGTTTGAGACATTCATAATGAATTACAATATGAACGGATGGGACAAGAGTATTGGTGAGCTTCACGCAATGCTCAGAACATGCGAGGCAGGAATGGGTAGAATGGTTCTACCTGTTCTCTCGATCAATGAGGAAGGCAATAAGAAAAGGCCATTCCCCAATCCAAGGCAAATGTTGTCAAAGAAAAGGGGTACATCAAAGGAAAGGGGAAAGGAAAGGCTAAAGCGCAACCTCCAAAGCCTAAGCATAAGAAGACTAAGGTAACGGAGAATGATCCATGCTTTGAGTGTGGAGAGATAGGACATTGGAAAAGGAATTGCCCAACCTATCTCAAAGAGTTGAGAAACAAAACGGATGCTGGGCAAACCTCATGTACAACTTTCATAACTCATAATGGTTTAAATGTTATTTCTTCAAACACAGGGGTATTGGATACCGGATGTGGAACTCACATATGCAATTTGTTGCAGGGTCAAAAGGAATAAGCACTTCAAGAAGGGAGACACAAGTCTCTACATGGTCAACGAAGCAAAAGTTGATGTTGAAGCCAATGAGAATATTTTGAAACTTTCAAATGATTTGGAAGTTGTTCTAAAGACCATTTTGTATGCCCTAGTTAGACTAGGAACATAATTTTGATTTCCCTTTTAGAAGATGTGGTTTAGATTAAAGTTTGTTAACGATGGTATTTGTTGGACCAAAAGAACCAATGAGCCTGATCAGAGAAATCTAAGTCCCACAAGACATCACAACAGCTGAAGAAGACCTGATCAGCTGTTCTACAAAGTCTGAAGAATACAACTGCTGAAGTACGTCTGAAGTACTGAAGACAAAGACTGAGACAACAGCTGAAGATCTAAAGTCTGAAGACTTCAACAAGTACTCAAGACAAAGACTGAAGATCAACAGCTGAAAGACAAAGTCTGATGATCAAGTACTGAAGACATCAGCTGATGTTAACAGCTGATGACAACAGCTGAAGAGGGCTTCTTCAGTCGTTGTGATGGTTTTTCTTCTTCAGTAGTTTTCTTTTCTTTTCAGTAGTTTGTTTACTTTTCTTTTCAGTACTTGTAAACAACTGAAGAGGTTGTTCTTCAGTTGTTGTAGTTTCAGTAGTTTTATGTTTTTCAGTAGTTGTAAATAAGATGTTTAACACTTAGGAACATTTGTAAGAAGATGTCAGTTGTTGACATCTTCAGTAGTTGTTAAACATCAGTATATCAAACGGTTACATGTCACTTTCAAGTGACATCAGCCTTCGTCACTCTTCCTTTATAAGGAAGGATGACTCACCTGTAATCGTGCTTTGAGGCCGACAATATTAATGCAATATTCCTTTTGTCGGATATTTCTCTCTCTATAACAAAATTCTTTATCGTTTTATATCAAATGTTCTTGTTTGAATTTGTCTAATTCTGAGCTATTCCGCTGCTATATCTGTTCAATCGATTAAACCAAGGGCTGAGATTCTAACAAATGGTATCAGAGCAGGTTAATCATTGATCGATCTAACAATTGATCATTGAAACTGCTCAATCGCTCTAAGTTTAATTGAATTAGCAAATTCGCAAGGATCTGTTATAGAGATGAGAGTGTATCGCTTCTGGCCGTTTTATTTGAGGTTCTGTGTGGTTTTGAGCTAAATTATTGTGATTTTACTTGAATCTGTCTGATTTTCACAATGACTACTTCTTCGAATGATCCTTTCAATACTGGATCCTCTACCAAGCCTCCGATCTTGGTGAGGAATGAGTATAACATTGGCAGAGAAGATTGCTCCATCACCTGTCTGTCAATAGCTCAGGTGTTGGACATCTGTGGTACATGGACCACATAAGCCAATGGTGAATGATCCGGAAACAAACCAGTTGGTTCCAAAGAAGAAGGAGCAATACTCCGATGAGGACAAGAAGTTATTTGAAATCGATGCAAAAGCTCATGGAATATTGGCTATGGCTATTCCTAATGAGATTTACTCTGGGCTTCTGCATTGTGAGTCTGCTCATGACCTCTGGAATGCCATCAAAGAACACTTGGTGGTACTGATGAGGTTTTAGCAAACAACAGGGAAATCCTCGCCCAACAATATGAGACTTTCTCTCATAGAAGGGTGAGACTCTGACTCAACAATTTGAGCGGTTTTCATGTTTAATTTCTGAATTGAAAATGGTTAAACATGAATATACCAGGAGTCAGATGAACCATAGATTCTTAAGATCACTGCCTGAGAGATGGAACACATATACCATTGTTCTACGCTCAAATGCTGATGTTGATCGCCTATCTCTCACCCAACTTCATGGGAAACTGCTTACATTCGAGAGAGAGATAGAGCAGAAAAGGAAATTGGTTTCATCTGGCAAGCTCACTGAGGATTTTGTCCAAGGGAACACTGCCTTGATTGGACATCAAGAGTCAGAATATGCGTCATCTGAAGGCCAGTATGATGAGCATATTGATTTCTCTACAAACACTTCTGAGCCTGCCTTTGTGAGTGTTGATAGTCATTCTGTTGGTAGTAATAGTGACAATCTATGTTTCATCATGGATGATCTCAAGGGGATTGCTAATGATGACTTAGAAGAGATGGATATTTTGAGCCAAATGGCCTTGATAAATATCAGATCTCAGAAGTTCTACAAAAGAACTGGAAGGAAATTCCCAGGACTCTCTGGCAAAACCAAAGTTGGTTTTGACAAGAGTAAGTTGAAGTGCCATAAATGCCACAAGCTTGGGCACTTTGCAAGAGAATGTAGATCATCTGGATCTAACTCTCCTGCACCTTTTGTGACTTTCCCTGGCAATAGTCAACAAAACAGAGGGCAAAACCTGTCAATTCTGGTTATCATCATCAACCACAATCTCCTGCATATTTTGTTCCACAGGGGCCAATGCCATATCCATACCCCTGCTATTACATGCCACAACCAGGCCAGGTTCAAGCACCCACTGCTCAGCAACCACATGCACTCCCTGAGCCTCAACCATCCCAATCTCATCAACCTAATCAACTTCAACAACACAGCTTCTTCACACCAGGAGTTGTTGACTGGAGCAGTTTACCAGATGATGTATGTGGTAATGAACAACTGTTCTCAGGTGCTGGTCAACATGGTGGTGAGCATCCTTTTGGAAATCTAGCTCTCATGGCTTTGGAATCCTCTGATGGATCATCTTCAAGTACCTCTTCAACAAAGGTATCACAGGTATCCTCTGAGGCTAAGGGAAATTATGTTCTGAAACTTGCATAGCAGCATTTGCCTCTATTAGAGAAGCAAATGTGGCTTTAATCAAAAAAAATGTAGAGCTAGAACAAATAATTTCCAAAAATAAAGCTGAGTTTAGTCTGTGCTAAAAGAGAAAACTGATGAGATTTACAAATTAAAATGCCAAATTTCTGATGCTAAGGCTAGGGAGGATGTACTCTTAGAGAAGTACAAAGACCTCAAAGATACTCTTGCTGTCACCCAGGTAGAGTGTGATCGATGGGTACAATCTTGCAAGGGCTTTGAAATGCTTCTTAGTAAGCAAACAGCTTCCAATGTGAAGTTTGGAATTGGTTATAATCACACTGCTCCTCCTACAGTTTTGCTTCAAGAGCAGGAGCGAATCTGATGGAGAAAGTAATGACCAATCCACCTCATCATGTGATTCACTACTTGATAAAGCACCATCAGTAGTTGAAGTCAGTAGTAATCCCTCTGTGAACCTATCAGCTGATATTGATGGTTCAACTGCTGACACTCACATGATCAATGAGTGATCAACCCAAGTGTTATCCCTAGAAGTACTAGGGTACTGGAGAGCAGGGATAACATCTGGAGTTCAAATCCTAATGACTGACAGCACTGAAGAGAAGAAAACTGTCAGTAGGAAGGATTTGAAGCCTACTAAGGAAGTTGACAAGAAGGCAAAAAGTGCTTCTAAACTGCTGAAGAGCAAGTCTTCAGTAGTTTCATCTTCTTTAGTTGATGATCAACAGAAGATGAAGAAGAAACCATGTGAAATATGTGGTCTATTCAATCATCTCACAGATGATTGTTGGTACAAAAAGGGATCCAAACTCAAACAAAAAGAGAAAATTAAAGAAAACTTGGCTAAAATGAAAACTGAGTTTGAGTCCAAGTTTGTACCAGCAGCATCAAATCCTGTTACTCCTATGACCAAAAAGAAATCTAAAAGGAAGGAGTGCAACAGGCAATAGCTGAGGTTGCTCAAAAGAAGATGGTGCAACACAAGAACTCATCATCAAACACCAATACCAATGTGTCTGAAGAGCTGAAAGCTCTCTCCCAGAATCAGACACAGCTGGTAATGATGGTTCAACATCTGTTGGGAAGAGTTAACCAACTTGATGGCCCTGTGTTGAAACCCCAGAAAAGGAGATCCAAGCCGAAGGATTCCTCTTCTACACCATCTCCTTCACCTCAAGCTATTGTGTCCAATAAACCTGTTAGTTTACCATCTGTTGATGAGACCAGGCCCAAAACCAAAAAGGTTTGGGTCTCCAAAACTAACTGATTGTTTATTTATGCAGGTTTCTTCAACATGCCAAAGTAGCATCTGGTATGTAGACAGTGGGGGATCTATGCATATGACTGGGAACAACTCACTTCTTAATGACTACTCTCCAGGAAGGAAGGGATTTGTTTCCTTTGGCAATGATGCAAGAGGTTACATCATCGGGAAAGGCTTTGTTTCCAATGGGGAAATAAAGTTTGATGATGTCAACCATGTGGAAAATCTCAAGTATAATCTCTTGAGTGTCAGTCAATTGTGTGACAAAGGCCATGTTGCCCTTTTCACAAGCCAGAACTGCAGGATTCTGTCATCCAAAGTTCTGAGTTTGATTGACAAGGTATTGGATGCTCACACTCTCTTGAAGGCCAACAGGACAGGAAGAGTGTATGCCTTAGATCTTTCCAAGAAAAATGATCTCAAAGGCCATCCTTGCCTATTTTCCAAGGCCTCTCCTCAAGAATCTAATCTATGGCATAGAAGGTGGGACATGTTAACTTCAAGAACATGAATCAACTGATACACCATAGTTTAGTAAGGGGACTGCCTATGAAGGAGTTCAAGTGTGAAAACAACTGCACTGCTTGTTTGAAAGGAAAACAGCACAAGGTTTCATTTCCACCTATTGAAGAACCAAAGTCCACTGCCTGCTTACAACTTCTTCACATGGATCTCTTTGGTCCTGTGAGAGTGATGAGCATGGCACAGAAGAAATACTGTCTGGTAATTGTGGATGATTACTCCAGATTTGTATGGACTTTCTTTCTACATTCAAAGGATGAAGTTGCACAGAAGATCATAAACTTTGTGTTGTATGCTGAGAAGCAGTATTCCCTCTCAGTCAAGTGTATTAGAAGTGACAATGGAACAGAATTCAGGAACAATACACTTGATGAGTTCTACCTTTCCAAGGGAATAAAGAGACAGTTTAGTATTCCAAGAACTCCTGAACAGAATGGAGTTGTGGAGAGAAAGAACAGGACCCTCATTGAAGCTGCAAGGTCTATGTTGGCTGATTCTGGACTGCCATTGACCTTTTGGGCTGAAGCTGTCAACACATCATGCTATGTGCAGAATAGAGTGCTAATAAATCAGAGGTTGATGAAGACTCCATATGAAGTTCTCCATCATTTGGCCCCTCTCATTTCATTCTTTAGAGCATTTGGGTGTCCCTGTTTCATTCTCAACACAAAGGATCAGCTCCAGAAATTTGATCCTAAGGTGTATGCAGGGTACTTTGTTGGTTATCATCAACTTGCAAGGCATACAGAGTCTTCAACTGCAGAACAAAGATGGTTGAAGAGACTCTACATGTCAAGTTCAATGAATCTCCAAAGGACAAGATTCCACAAAGCCCTGTGGAGCTCTTTGATTTGGACATACTGCAATATGTTCCCTATCAATCTCCTGCTGTTGCTCCTGTCAACAGTTCACCACCTGGTGTTACTACTGAAGATGATGATGATAGTAGTAATCACCTCTTCAGGTTTAGTGATCAACTGCCTGAGTCCTCTAAACCTGATGCTCCTGTAGCTCCAGCAGCACCATCCACAACAAATGCTGATGAGATTTCTGCATCCTCAACTTCATTTGAGTTGCCACCATCTTCATGGTTTCAAGAATCTGCATCAACATCTGCTGCTGCTGAAGATCCTACTAACACTTGCACAGATTTGATTGTTTACCAAGAGCTGAAAATCACCCAATGTCTCAAATCCTTGGTGATATCAATGCTGGTGTTTCAACCAGAAGCCAGTTGTCCAATTTCTTCTTCTATGCTCTCTTCATCAGTCAGCTAGAGCCGAAGAACTATCATGTAGCTTTGAGAGACAATGGATGGGTTGAAGCCATGCAGCTTGAGCTTCTTTAGTTCAAGAAACAGCAAGTGTGGGAGCTTGTTCCTCTACCCCCAGGTAAGTGTGCAATAGGCACTAAATGGGTGTTTAGGAATAAAACTGATGAAAATGGGCTAATTGTTAAGAACAAGGCCAGACTGGTTGTGCAGGGGTTTGCACAAGAAGAAGGTATTGATTATGATGAAACCTTTGCCCCTGTAGCCAGACTGGAGGCAATTAGATTGTTTTTAGCCTATGTTGCACTCCACAATCTTAAAGTTTTTCAAATGGATGTCAAAAGTGCTTTTCTATATGGTACAATAAAAGAAGAAGTTTATGTGTGTCAACCACCAGGCTTTGAGGATAATAAGCACCAGAATGGGTATATAAGCTTGATAAAGCTCTTATGGGTTGAAACAAGCACCTAGAGCCTGGTATGAGACCTTATCAAACTTTCTTCTACAGAATAATTTCACTAGAGGCTCGATAGATAAAACTTTATTTATTAAGAAGGTGGATCAGCATAAGCTACTTGTTCAAATTTATGTTGATGATATTATATTTGCATCCTCTGATCCCCAATTGTGTGAGGATTTCCAAACCTTAATGCAACAGAAGTTTGAAATGAGTGCAATGGGAGAATTACAGTTCTTTCTAGGTTTGCAAATCAAACAAAGCTGATGGAATTCTCATTCATCAGTCTAAATACACAAAAGATCTTTTCAATAAGTTTGATTTACAAAACTGTAACCCTGTTCTACTCCCATGTGCAACACCACACAATTGGATGTTGATCAGAAAGGTAAAGGTGTTGATGAAACCCTTTACAGATGTATGATTGGTTCCTTGATGTATTTAACAGCTTCTAGACCAGATATTATGTTTGCTACATGTGTTTGTGCTAGATTCAGGCTGCACCTAAGGAGTCTCATCTGATTGCAGTCAAGAGGATCTTTAGATATCTGCAAGGTACACAATCTCTAGGCTTATGGTATTCCACTGGACATTCTTGCAAATTAGTTGCTTTCTCTGATAGTGACTATGCAGGGTGTAAGTTGACCAGGAAATCAACTTCTGGTGGATGCCAATTCCTAGGCAACTGTTTGATTTTGGCAGAGTAAGAAACAAACATCTGTTGCTACATCCACTGTTGAAGCCGAGTACATTGCTGCTGCAAGTTGTACATCCCAAATACTCTGGCTTCAGAATCAACTTTTGGATTATGGCATTACAGAGACTAAGACTCCATTATTAATGGATAGTGCTTCAGCTCTTTGCATTGTCAAAATCCATGTCCAGCACTCTGGACCAAACATATAGAAATTAGACATCATTTATAAGAGACTGTTTGAAAAGGGTCTAATTAATCCTATGTTCGTGCCTAGTGCTGATGAGCTTGCAGACATTTTTACTAAGCCTTTGGATAGTTCAACTTTCCACACCTGGTGTTAAGGCTTGGTATGCTGCAGCTAGAATAAGTGACAACTACTGATGATCTCAGTAATTACTGATGATCATTGGTAACCATGTCACATATAAGTACTGATGAGTTATTTTACCCTCAGTAGTTTTTATAACTACTGAAGGTTAAATGCTTTAAGTACTGTGCTTCATCTGTACTAAACTACTGATGTAGTTACAACTACTGAAATCAGTTGAAACAGATAAGTACTGATGTCCTATGAAACAACTGACATCTTCTTTGTGTTGTAAGTGTTGAGGACAGTATGAAACAGCTGAAAGGCTATGAATTGACGACAACTACTGATGAGTACTCTCTCTTCAGTAGTTCACAAACTGTGTTCTTATAACAACTGAAGCAATACCATGTCTTCAGTAGTTTCACAAATACTGATGACTAATACCAAGTCTTCAGTTGTTTACAAACAACTGACGGCAAAACCACGGTCTTCAGTAGTTCACAACTACTGATGACTAATACCAAGTCCAGTTGTTTCAACATCTGAAGTCCAACTTGTCTTCAGTAGTTTTTAAAACTACTAATGCCTAAATCAGAGACTTCAGTTGTTTCAACGTCTCATCGTAAACACCCCATGTCTTCAGTTGTTTTATAACTGCTGACCCACACCAAAACCTTCAGTCGTTTCATAAACCGTAACTTATATACCTGATCCCTCTTCAGAGTTTTTCACTCTTTCCGACCTAAAAATTTCAAAAAGCTCTGAAAACCTTCATCTTCAATGGCGACCATGCAACTCAAGCCTCGACACAACTGTGTCGCGTACCTCACAAAATCGCCCTTCTGGACAAATTTGATAATGCTATTGAACTTATGGTCCAATCCCCACTAAAACGGCTTTCCTCTTAAATCCAATCATTTATGCCGATTCGCTACGTCAGTTCTGGACGAATGCGACCGTTATGGAGAATCTATCCATTCGTCTATCAAACGTCATAAGTGGTCATCTCTACTGCTACCATCCGCCAGATATTACTGTTAGATGATGCTGCCTACCCTGTTGGATATCCTAAGCGCCAACTTGATCTTTCATTTGGACAACATGGATATCAGGGTGATCTTAGTGCTTCAACAATCCTGAAGAAACATTTTCCAGATGCGAACGATTATTATTTCATATGGTAAAGTTTGCCTGGCCCCGAAGACTTCCTCTTGGGATCAACTGTCTTCAAGATGGCAACAGGTACTGTTCTCTATCCTTGAACAAGAACCACTAAACTTTTCTGAAATCATTTTTCTGTGAAATCAAGGATATGGCCACAAAACCACTTTCTAACCGTTGGATACTATATCCTCGGTTTATAATGGCCATAATAGAGAATCAGCTTCTGCTGAGGGACTAGTTGGTCTGGGAGTCCATGCTTTGGCTGTACCGGAGGTATACTCCCGACACAACACTGACCAAACTCTCAAACAGGCTGCCAAGCTGCGCAAACCACGCAGCTGGAACCCACAGCCTCCACTCCACATCCAAAGTCCCCTCCAAACCCACAAAGAAGAAGCTAAGAAAGCTACTCAGGGAATGAGTCCCCTGTGGATGCTCCTGCTGCACCAACGCAGGTTATCTCTGCTGGAAATAACCCCCCAGTAGAGACTATGACTCCACCAACTGAAGCCGCTCAGGTTTCCTCTCAAAAGGAACCTGAAGCAACCACTCAAAGGGAAGCCACAATGCTGGGATCCTCCTCACTTGAGGGGATTACCATTGAAGAGCACCACTTGTCCCGGGTGCACACTGCTTCCACACCCTCTCCTGATGCAACCGCTCCTCAAAGCCCTACGATAATTGTTGCAAAGGTGCTGACACCGTTGCATTCCTCACCCCCCACCCAGACACCAATCACTACTGGGATAACCTCAACACCTGAGGGGGAGGATCATAATGCTTCTGTCAACCCACAGCACAGGGGTTATCATGTTCCATCTTCTAGTGTAGAAAAGGAGGTGCGAACTTCTGGTGAGGCTGCCACTGCCCCTGACTCAGCAAATGACCAGGATGCAGTTGGTAACATCTCTAAGACCTCATCAGCGGCAACGGCTGATGAAGGACATAGTCCTGAGGCTGGAAGTCCCCAGAACCGAGAACAAGGGGCACATGCTATCATTGATCTACACTCAAGGCATGTTCATCCTGACTATGTCAGGAGGTCAGGTGATTCAGTATCAACTGATGATGACCTGAGCTTCTTCTATGATGTAGTTGCTCAAAACACCATTCTAGAGGATGAGGTTAGCAGACTCAAAGAGCTGCTGGCCAAGATGTCTCAGGATGCAAGTCCATCTGCCACCACAATACACCCACAGATGGCACCTTCTTCTGAAGGTCCCCTACACACTGAGCCAGTATATACTTCCAAGCCACCAGCCTCTGCTTTCGGCACTGATTTTCAGGAACAGAACCATCCTGATCAATCAGTTGCTACCCTTCAAAAATCCCTACCTCTCATCACTCCATGATCACAGATATAGTGATCAAAACCATTGATGAGAGGCTTCCTACAATAATACACCCTTGGTGGCGGAGTTGGTGACTAAATCCCTTTCTACTGCTCAAACCCTTGCACCCAATGCAACAAAAAGGGGGAGAGAGAGTCAGTAGTAAAGGAAAAAGGAAGAGGATAGATGGGGAGAGGCGAAAGAATCTGAGTTTGTAAATGAGAAGGAGAAGGAGAGTGTGAAGGGAGCTGAAGTGAATGAAAGTCAAAAAGACTTTCATGTCACATATCAAAAGAGAAAAGGAGAGTCTGAGAAGGAGAAGGAGAAGGAGCTGAAGGATATGGTGAAAGAAGCTGACGCCAACCATAACCGTTCAATGGATAAAATCATTGAGCAGTTGTATAGGCAGGGTTTTGACATCAAACAACTGGACTCCGAGATCAGAAGGATGGAAACAGAGGAGATCAACTCAAGATGGGCTAGCTATGATGCCTTAGAAAGAGAAAGGCTGGAGATAATGATCAGATTTATAGCTAAATACTTGGGAAGATCTCTAATGGAAATAAGGGCCTGGACCAGGGACAACATCTTGGCAATAACCACCAAGATTTGTTCGTCTGAAGAATACTCCAAAGGTTTAGTGATTGGTATTGAATGAAGCTGGGGTTGGGAACGAAAAGAACTGACAAAATTTACCAAGCCTCCCTTACAGCCAAAATGCTCAACCAGTCTGAAAAGCCTCAATCCTCAAAATCACTATCTCCACAACCCACCAAAACAACCCCTTTACCCTCTAAACCAACCATCCAACCCACAAAACCAAATCCTTTACCCCAAAACCCACTGCCAGTGATGTACCTAGCCAAAGAAAAGAAAGGTACTGAGGCCTGATGAAGATGAAGAGGAGGATGAAGACAGACTGCCACTCTCTGCAGTCATTACTTTGCCTAAGGCTAAACCAATGTCCATCACTCCTGCTTCTCAAATGCATGATGTAATGATAAAGATTGAAGAGGAAAGATGCAAAACATGATGAGGAAATGCTGAAAAGCATTGACAAGCATATGCTACATCCTCTTCAATGATCAGCATGAAGAAAGAAGTTTTAAGATTGTACACCCTTGCTAATACCTTTCAATACCAAGGGAAAGAGTAAGGATATGGCCTGATCCTAGGGTGGCACACCGGATTGTCAAGAAAGAAATTCCTTCAAGATACAAGGGCCAAGTGAAGAGAGTTGTCGACGAAGACATCACTGTGGTGCTTGTAGTGTCCCCTTGGGAAATTGTTGAAGAGTTCAAGAAAGCCTATGAAGCCAAACAACCACCTCAAAAGATGTTAGAGAACAAAATTATAAAGAAGGGATTGGTTTACAAAAGACTTGAAAACTTCAAACAAAAGAAGAGCTCAACCTGCTCTTAGAAGGGACTCATCCAGATGAGTTTGCTTATAGACAAATAACCACGGTTGAGCTCAAAATGGGAAACAGGCCAAGTACATATCTGAAGTGTATGGCCGAGAAGGATTATTTGATGGTGTGCCCGAGGTGCTGACAATGGATGAGCAAATCATGTTTTTAAGGGCTTACACCAGGGAATCATATAGGCTGATACACGGGAAGTAGATCTCATGGTTGGGGCAACAGCTTGGTGTCCAAGTCCCCAATACAGAGCTCCCAACCATATCATGCCAAACAGATCATCAGAGACTTCTTCCCAGGCCGGTGCTGAAAAAGGGTCACTTCTCATCTGATCAAGAGGATAAAAAGACCAATCTATCTGCCAAAATAAGTGGGACTCGTCAATAACTTAGAGGTTTTGGCTGCATTGGTTTAGGGGGAGTTTGTTGGACCAAAAGAACCAATGAGCCTGATCAGAGAAATCTCTAAGTCCCACAAGACATCACAACAGCTGAAGAAGACCTGATCAGCTGTTCTACAAAGTCTGAAGAATACAACTGCTGAAGTACGTCTGAAGTACTGAAGACAAAGACTGAGACAACAGCTGAAGATCTAAAGTTTGAAGACTTCAACAAGTACTGAAGACAAAGACTGAAGATCAACAGTTGAAAGACAAAGTCTGATGATTCAAGTACTGAAGACATCAGCTGATGTTAACAGCTGATGACAACAGCTGAAGAGGGCTTCTTCAGTCGTTGTGATGGTTTTCTTCTTCAGTAGTTTTCTTTTCTTTTCAGTAGTTTGTTTACTTTTCTTTTCAGTACTTGTAAACAACTGAAGAGGTTGTTCTTCAGTTGTTGTAGTTTCAGTAGTTTTATGTTTTTCAGTAGTTGTAAATAAGATGTTTAACACTTAGGAACATTTGTAAGAAGATGTCAGTTGTTGACATCTTCAGTAGTTGTTAAACATCAGTAGTTATCAAACGGTTACATGTCACTTTCAAGTGACATCAGCCTTCGTCACTCTTCCTTTATAAGGAAGGATGACTCACCTGTAATCGTGCCTTTGAGGCCGACAATATTAATGCAATATTCCTTTTGTCGGATATTTCTCTCTCTATAACAAAAATCTCTTATCGTTTTATATCAAATGTTCTTGTTTGAATTTGTCTAATTCTGAGCTATTCCGCTGCTATATCTGTTCAATCAATTAAACCAAGGGCTGAGATTCTAACAGTATTTATGTTTGTATGGATGATGTATTTTATTCCAAGGCTATGCCTTTTAATGGAATCTATGAATTGGTTCATAATGATTCATCCTATAATAACTCATTATATCACACAAGCACCAAGAAACTTAAAATGGGTTTAAGTGATTCTTATCTTTGGCATTGTTGTCTTGTCACATAAACAAGAATCGGATTCAAACACCTCAAAAGAATGCTCTTTTGAAAAACAAATGAAAATGTTTCATTCGATAAGTGTGAATCTTGTTTACAAGGTAAGATGACCAAGTCGCCCTTTAGTGGAACTAATGAGAGGGCAAAAGACTTATTGGGAATCATACATTTGGATGTATGTGGCCCTTTTAAGACAATGACTAGAAATGGTGAAAGATACTTCATTACCTTTACCGACGGTTATAGTCGCTATGGTTGTGTGTACATGATGACACACAAACATGAAGCTTTTGAAATGTTCAAAATCTTCAAGAATGAAGTAGAAAATCAACTCAATAAAACTATCAAAGTTCTTTGTTCAGATAGAGGAGGTGAATACCTCAGTGATGCTTTTAGTACCATCTATGAAGTTGTGGGATGGTCTCACAACTTACTCCACCTGGAACACCACAACATAATGATGTGTCTGAAAAGAGAAATCGAACCCTATTGGATATGGTTCAAATCTGATCGCTATAAGCTCACTACCTCTATCATTTTGGGTTATCGCAATGCTCTCCGAGGCTCGTATTTTGAATATGGCCCTGACCAAGATAGTCTATTCACAAAGTGTATATTTGTTGGATATCCCAGAACTGTGTAGGATACTACTTCTTTGATCCAACACAGCAAGAGTAATTATTGGTCAAAAGGATGAGTTCTTGGAAACTAAGTTCCTTATGGAAGGAATAAGGTATAGAATAATGGAATTTTGATGAGGATCAAAATCCACAAGCCAATACACTTTTGGTTAACACTAGCAATCAACAAGAGGTTGTTGATGATGATCAAGGGGTTAATCAATGCACACAAAACGTTCACACATTTGGTAGAGTTAGCATTCCACCTGATAGATATGGATTTTTCATAAATGGATGCCATGTGATTGACTCCGATGAGCCAACCACATACCATGAAGCAGTGTCCAATTCAGATTGTGACAAATGGCTGGATGCCATGAATGTTCAGATGCAATCCATGTATGACAATCAAGTTTAGGAATTGGTTGAACCTCCACTTAACTCCAAACCGGTTGGATGCAAGTGTGTTTCAAGAAGAAAATGGATATACATGGAAACTTGGATACTTACAAAGCAAGACTTATAGCGAAAGGTTTCACTCAAAATCAAGGGGCTGATTATGATGAAATTTTCTTGCCTGTGGCAATGCTAAAGTCAATTAAGATATTATTTGCCATAGCTGCATATTATGACTATGAGATTTGGCAAATGGATGTTAAAATTGCTTGTCTTAATGGACATCTTGAAGAGACTGTCCATATGGTTCAGCCAGATGGTTTAGTCGATCCATAACATCCTAAAAGTATTCAAGTTAAAGGGGTCAATCTATGGATTGAATCTAGCATCGAGAAGTTGAAATCAACGTTTTGATGAAGAGATCAAGAAATTTGGTTTCATCAAGAACGCCAACGAGGCTTGTGTATATAAGAAGGGTAGTGGGAGCATAATAAAATTCTTAGCATTGTATGTTGATGACATACTACTTTTGGAAATGATATTCCAACAATGGAAGGTGTTAAAACCTCGCTTGGAAGTTGTTTTTCCATAAAAATCTCGGTGAATGGGAACAAAGATCTATAGGGATAGATCAAGGCGGTTGATAGGTTTAAACCAAAGTGCATATATTGATAAAGTCTTGAAAGGGTTCAAAATAGAAAACTCTGAGAAAGGTATGGTACCTATTCAAAGAGGGACACTATTGAGTACATCTCAATGTCCAAGCTCAATGGGTGAGCAATATCGAATGAAGGACATCCCATATGCGTCAGCTATAGGATCCATCATGTATGCGATGATATGCACTAGACTAGATGAGTCATGCGCGTTAAGCATGACAAGCAGATATTAGCAGAGTCCAGGTAATAGCCATTGGATGGTTATTAAAAGTATATTGAAATACCTTAGGAGGACTAAGGAAGTCTTTCTAATATATGGATTTGATGAACAAGAACTTGTTGTAAAGGGTTACACGTATGCCAGTTTCCAAACCGTTCGAGATGATTCTCAATAATGATCGGGGTATGTCTTAATTATGAATGGAATAGCATTGTCCACTACGAAACACGAATACATTGCCGCATCATTAGCAGCTCTCGTAGCTGTATGGATAAAGAAATTTATTGCCTACCTAGGGTGGTCTCTACCGTTCAAGACCCCTAGAAATCCTTTTGTGATCACCAGGGTACGATTGCATAAATCAAGGTACCCTGTTCTCTTCAAAAGGCTAGGCACAATGTGTGGAAATTCAACTACATAAGGGATGAAGTTGAAAAAGAGAAAATATGTATTCGTAAACTTCACACCGATCAAAACTTTGCGGATCCACTCACGATGCTCCTTGAGAGGGCAAAGCATGAAAGTCATACTTGTGCCTTAGGACTTCGATATTCTAGTGACTGGAATTGATCTGTTTAGTATTAAAAGTTGAAACAATATAATATTTAACTCTTTATATACTTATAATATTTTGAGTTATATTCATTTTAGCATGTATACATCCATGAATATGTTTATTATTCTAATTGTCCGTAGTCGGTCATGTTTGTGGGAACAAATATGAACATAAAACTATTATGAACATGGATTGGTGGATATTCATAAAGAATGAATATAGAGCAATTGGTTGCTGCCAAGGTTCATAGATACTTGTGGGATACAAATATTGGACTGACCCACATCTCAATTTTACTACATGGAATCTTCAAGATTGATCATAAGTAAATTTGAGTAAAGGCGAATATCATTTGGTATCCTCCGACCTGAGATACATATTGGGTTTTCATATTCACCAAATTTTATACTTTGAGCTAGTTCTTCACTGCTCTGATATAATGGGCAGTACATAAGGCTATGTTTAGGTGTGACACAAGGTGATTGTGAAAAACGTATGTAGTCAAGATGGAATTTGTTCCTCTTATTTGTTGAGAACAAGATGTCTAAGGCCTGATTAAGTTAAATCAACAAGGAATGATCATTCTATGTCCTTGGATTTAACATGACATCTGAAACAAAAGGATAAATGATTGATTCACCTAAATCATTTCAAGTTGGATACTTGAATGGGATGATGTTATTAAATGGCTTTAAGTCATGTGTATTAAGGGTAGTAAAACCGTTCTTAGGCGGTATTTACTGCTTGCATCAATCTCCTCTGTATCTTGTGCAAGTGGGAGATTTTTGGATTCTTTATGCCCAAGACACATAGAACGTTGATGTGGTTAGTACGTTATGATCCAAGTCGGGTCATACCCAATAACAAGGTTAACAAACACCAAATATTATTTAACTCATGATATGATCAATTTAGAAATTGGGTTTTCTAAATAAGTTGCATATGAGATTGAACAACTTATATGGATATTTTGTTCATGGACATTATTTGTAATGTTGTTTAATTTAGTTAAATAATATCAAATAATAAAAGTGTGTGTATATTATATAACTAAAAGGTTAATTATATATCTATTTTAATCAATTAGTTTACAAAAGATTAAAAGGGAGTTTTTGGGGGGAAAACCCAATTAGGTTTGGGTTCGGCCGCCCCCTTAGAGGGGTTCTCCCCTTTTTGTTTTCCTTTTTGTGGTTTTGGAACCTTGAATCTCCTTGAAGACACACACATCATCTTGCCCTCTCTCTCATATGCTAAAGGGCCACAAGAACATCAACTCTTCTTTTGGAAGAAAGAGTTTAGGGCTGGAACAAAGCTCCAGCAGCTTTCTTGATTGTTCACGGTGGAACAAGGCTCCAGCAGCTTATTGATCCGATTTTGGTGCTCAAATCCTTGCATGAAGGTGTTTGCTTGATTCTTATGGGTATGGATTCTTGAGGACACCTCTCCTTGGTGTTTTGGTTATTCAAGAACCTCACCTTCTTCATCAAAATTCGTTTTTCAGCAGCTTACAAAAGGTAGTATGTATGGCTTGTTTTGGGTTGTTATTTCTTGTTGATATCTAGTTCAAACACATATAAATGATCCTATGTTCTTGGGTGTGTTGATGATATGATACAAGCCTTAATTTTTCAGATTACTAATCATAATATTAAGGTATTTATCCGCTGCGTTTTCATAGTTTAAAAGGTTACACTACTTTGATTTGGTTCAACAAACCCAACAGCTAGCCTGCGGCCGGACGGGCAATACCAGGGAACCGTCTAAAGCCTCCAAAATTCAAGGATCTCTCGTTCAATCCAACATGCAAAGTCACCGGAAAACGAGAGAGAGAATATAAAGGGCGGAACCCTAGCAGTCCATCTTCATCCACCGATAACTCTTAAACTGCCACGAGCTAGACAACGCAGCTACCACCATTGGAAAGATCTCGTCAAGAGGAAGAAGAGCATGGGTGGCACTCATCGCCACTCGCCGGCTCCTGCGTCCAGAACTCTCGCCGGAACCCTAGCCGCCACCACTTCTCCCCTCCATATCTCTACCATCGTTGCGTTTCAGTTAAAAAACACACCACCACTGGATTCAAGAGGTCGGAATTGGTGGGGGTGGGTCAAGCCTTTGCCGGAAACCGCCATCCGCCGCCGCGCTCCGCCGTCCGCCGCCGTGGACCCTCCTGCTCCGGCGAAGTTGGCTGGTGCAGCTCCTTGGGAGCATTTTTCATCTTTAGGGTTTCACAAATGACGAAGTGGTGGGATGTTAGGCTTATTTACCTAGGGTTTTTAATTGAGCTTCCCTTCAACATCGCGTATACGTTCCGACAACTTCGGTATCATGTAACAACCGGTCTTTTGGATCGAATTTCGTTAGAAGACCTATAATAGATATAACCAATTACTCCTGCATGAAATAAAACAATTTGTTGTAATTATCGTCAAATCCTCGGGCTTGACTAAATCTCAGGCCGGTACACGCCTCGGTCGCGTCTCGAGTCATATTTGTCTGGATAAACGTGCCACTTCTAATTTAGAATGTTACAATAAATATAATAACTAGATAAATATTTACGATGTTATAGGGCTCGGTTGACGTATCAGATATTAGTAAAATGCCGGCGTATCCGGTATTCGCGTTTTTCCAACGTAACACACTTGATTATAAACGTTTGATTAGGATCTTTTAGCAAGCATTGTTTACAATATGTGTCATGATTAAGAATTATTTCGATAGGACATCAAGCCATGCCAAGAGAATTCTAATGAAACTTAGATATTAGTACGTGTTAGATTACCGAAGTTTACCCGGTATGGATTTTGAATCTGTTTTTAGTTGGATTCTTCTATATATGATTCGAATCATTCATTGTTTTAAAATTACTTATTTATTTAGTTGGTAAATGGGTATTGGGCCTTAAATGGGCCAGAAATATTAGCTTATTATCTATGTTTTCTTTGATAAGCCCAAATCAATTCTGGCCTTTATTGGGCCCTATAATACATTATGATTTCTTATTAGCCTGATTTCTGGGGTGTTACATTCTCCCCTCTTTAAAAAAATTTCATCCTCGAAGTTTTAGAATCATCAATATTTGTTTCTGAGTGTGTTACACTCATAGCATAAGTCTTAAGGGTTTGAAACTTTTCAGCCAAGCATACGAGGACGAACACTACCGATTTAGCATCAAATAACTGGGTTTGATATAGATTCAAGTAACTATCCCAATGTTAGAACATGCATGATAAAACTAGAGGGTCGTTACATAAAGAGATATTGGTTTCACCATCCGACTATATAATTTTGTACAGATTTGACATGAAGAGATTCCCCACTGTGCTTCGACGTACAAACCTACTAGCCAGCTCTGGCAAGAGACAATTTCCACAACCGCAACCGCATTGCAGTTCACACAGATGGTCATATAAAAGGTTGAAATGAATAAGGTGTTCATGTGACAATCATTAATTAGACAAGAGATTCAGGATATAATAGATTAAAGGTTCTAGATCAAAAATGATTTGGGTTTTCCCAAAGAGTATAGATTAATGTCGGGAACCCATATGCTTGTTCCTATCAAGGCAAAACTATGAATTTTTCATGATTGATAAGAACAAATAGATTAGGTCATATGTAAAATTCTCTACCTTTCAAAGCTTCCTTTTTAACCCTTAACCTTCTTAAAAAGGCTTCTTTGGCTTTGTTGCTTCTAGGATTCCCATCCTGAGGGGGTTAAGCCTTTTTCTTTGGCTCTGTATATCACATCTCAGTCCTTGAGTAGGTCCATCCATATCATGTGACACGCATTGAAAATTTTCTCATCTAGGGTGCGTTATACTTCTTATGATTTGCGTAACTTATACATATCGTAACTGTACAGGTAACGCATCCAAAAATTTTCCAACATAACATAACTTTTCACATGTTTCTTAAGTGGTCAAGAGTCTAGACGAATGTCTTCTACTGTGGCATCCCAAACTTCTGATCCATGCACAGACAAATTTGCCACTTTTCTTGAATAATGATGCCAGTCGTATAGCTACACAAGTGAAGTTTTTATTAATCCTTATACCATTCTTGTTAAATCCTAATCATGAGCATAACACAATGGGGTTTTTAGTACTCCTCAGACTTAGATGGCCCTAACTTTTAGTGAATTGTCTTTCATTTCATGCTCATTAGCAATGACTGGGACAATATACATTCCTAAGTATTGCTTACAAATCCTATCCATGAGGGTCATGGATACCATGAATTGTGTAGTTTCTCTCACACAGGCTTGACTATAACCTTCATACTCGCCATATTTTGTTTTAAGTGCTACCTTTGTAACCTTACTCTGTGTATATTCATGGCTGATAACATTTAAGATGTAAGTAGTATCTTATAACTGATTAAGCAGGTTAACAACTCTAGGAAGAGGGTATCGCTTCTCCTTGGTGACTTTATTTAATTCTTGATAGTTTATCCATGTTCATAGCATTCTATTCCCCTTCCTCAACGAGTATCAGGTTTACCCCACCGTGACATATAAGCTCTTATGAACCATTTATCTATCAGCTCTCGAATCTGCTTTCCTTCCACAAGCTCCTTAACATAAGCTTCAAGTTAAGTCCCTCCATACATTACGTGTTCTCTCTCATCCAAATTCCTTAAGAGCAACCTCTATTATTATCTTAACTACAGAATGGTTGTATATGCTTCCACTAATTCCCTTATAATGCTTCCTAATCAAGGTCAACCTTCTAAATGACCTCTTTCTCGCTCCCCTCTCCAAAGTAATCGTACCCTATAGGGGGTCCATTGGTGAAGCAACTCCACTTAGTCCCTAGTTCTTTATAAGCATATTGATTGTTTCAATGAATTACGAAAGTAAGCCTTTCGGTTCTAATTTTAACGTATGGAGTTTACTAGGGTATGGCATAGGTGAATTGCTCTATAAAAGGTTTAGAAATTTAGAAGGGAAAATATTTAATGCTTACGATTGGTGATTGCTATGCTGGCCTTTCTTGCTTACTATCTTCTACATGTTCGTTACTTTGTCATAGTTGGACCTCAAGTGATTTAACACATGACATTTCTTGTAGCTGATCTTCTATGCTTCTTATACATATTTTGGAGTAACACAGTCCTTTAAGCCCAGCTGAGAGTCTTCCCATGCGAGTTATTCATTATCGTCGACACATTGACTCAAACGAGTTTTGAACATCATAAGGTGATTGCTAGCAAAAAGGAAACTAACTATGGCTCTATTAATCATATAGTATGACATCAGATTGTAATCTAACTTTGTGATCTTTGCTCTCGTATCACGAATTCATCACCCAAATAGTAGAGCTCTCGAGGTAGAGATGATTTACGAGTATCCACGGCTGTCCGCACTAACAACCATGAGTTTTTACGATGACGGTCGTGATAAGTGTGAATAGCACCACTCGTTAGTCCAAGAATTTCATAAGAATAAGTCTGGAACAAAGTATGTGGAAACTGGGAATTCACCAACATTGTAGATTCAGATTTTTGTTTCGAAAGCTCCAAGATCAGATTTTCTCGGCGAATAACTCTGGCACTCAGGCTATTATCTTTGTGGAACTCGGGGCTATAAAGTGAGGTTTCATTTCCTACTTATCCTGGCACTCGAAAGGTTACCAAGAACACGGCCAGTAAAAAGCATGGTCACAATAGTTCAACTTGTGTTTCAATCGAAGTTTGTTACTGGGTGACTAACGGTTGAGGATGATGAAGGATTTCACAAGCATAGTAATATGAAAAACGATGGTTAATTACTATCGAAGCTGTTAATAAGAATAGTGATTGGGTTAAGGGGTTCTATTACCATGAATAAGTGTAGAGAAGTTATATTCATCAAGTACTTTAAGAAAATGATCAGAGGTATTCTAGACTCCAAAATGTCCTATGATGTGTGAGCTACTAGGGAAGAAAGAAGTGACAAGTATTCTATGCCATTGATCACAAGAGTGCTTCTCAGAAATCTGTTACTCCGGTCTATTCTCGGCTGCAACCATTATGTTAGAGGGTCCCATACTATGTTGAGGAAGTTTTGACGAGTTCTATGCTATGTAGGAAGAAATTTTTAGACATCGCGAAAAATAACATGGCTAAAGCACACAAACAACTTAGGTGAAGTGCCAAACTATGAGCACGAAGCTAGTTGGGTTTGAAAACAACATTCGATGATCTTGTGGGTTGGATAGTTGTATCATCATAATTCCAATAGGAAGGTAGAACAAAGAAAAAGAGAGAAAGAAAAGGGATAGTTACTACAATATTGTCCTTGGTAGCTCTTCAAGTGTTAAATGGTTTCTCTCAGCATGAAAGTTTTAAATTTTTATAAATGTTGAGTATACATTGGATATTTGTGTTTAATCTTGTATGTATTGGTTCCTTGAGTGTTATATCTTGACATTAGTATTCAAGTGTACCTGTAATATCGTCCATGATAGGGCCCACCAGAATTCAAGTGTACGTGTAAATTCACCGGTACGTGTGCACCCGTAATCGTCAATTTACCTTACACTATCATTCTTGTTATTCCCATCATAAGTTCTATGTTTTGTGTAATTAGGTTAGGGAGTTATGATTCTCATTTGGTCTCCATCTGCAATTAAGCACACATAGATTCTAATTTATGCTAACAACCTTGCTAACCCAATCATTTTCAAAGTACAGTTCAACAAACCAGGTAACGAGCAATCAGGTACAAGCTATAGTAGAGAGCAGATCAAACAAAAGGCATCATGGTTACTATCTTATCACTACATTCCAGCAAGTAACATCGTCTAAGCAAATCATACAAGCGAGCATCATCATTCCAACAAGTGCCATGATAGCAGTTGTCTCGTGTAATGACACAAGTAGTATCAAGTATACAACTAATCGCAGTTGTTTCATATAACAACACAAGTCGTATCAAGTGTACAGCTAATAGCAGTTGTTTCATAAAGTGTCAAAAGTCAGTTGTGCATGATATAAGTATCTCCCTAGATTTTAAGTCTTAATATACTTGCACACCTTTGATTCCTAACATACCTAGTCCCAGTGCTCAGGGGTCCTAGTAGTCAACTCTAGAAGATTCCAAATATTCTTAGTTTTACTTGGGTCCACCTATCATAGGTAATACCCTAATGCAACAAGGCTTCTTATAGGGTAGGGAATTCTTAATGGTATCTATCCCATGAGGTATACAAACTAAAGATGAGTGTCCTTAATGGAATCTATTCTGTTGTAAACTTTAGATCACTAATTCATGGAAACAACCTACTAGGTTGGTCCTATTTATGGTTGTAGCTTAGGTATCATGAAGCAAACCCACTTTCCTATAACCTTGGCTTAGATAAACTCGGAAAAGTCTTCTTACAAAGGTGGTCCTATAGGGTTCATGTGGTTGTAGTTTAGGCCTGGAGAAGCAGGCATACTTATCTACAACCTTTGGCTCTGATACCAACCTGTCACACCCCGGGCCCAGAGAGGTGGGACGTAAAGATTGATAAACAACAATCTAAAATGCAGCGGAAATTAAATGGTTTATTACAAAGCTTTTTATACTATTTCCATTAGGATGTTTGTTTGTTTCAACTGACAAGGCATCTCGTTCTAAAATTTATAGGCATCATGAGTAATCAACTGGTCAATATATCTTGATGCTTCCGTAACTAAGGCTTCTAGACTCAACTTTTGCCTTCAACATCTACCCTCAATTCTTGCTTCGACTTTGGACATATTTTATAGCTCATCTAACTTCCCTCGCTGTACCTAAAGTCATGCTCAAAAAGGTTTTTGTGTCAACATAAAGTTGGTGAGTTCAAGCGCTTAAAGTAAATAAAAAACAAAACGGACTTAACAAATCCTCATTTTATTAAAAGGAATGAACCATAGTTTCAACATCGTGGGAGAATCATAATCAACCCTGCACTCGGTCCCGGTTGGCCTCTTCTAAAGTTGTGTTTAACCGGGTATTCCCAAAGGAATATCTGAGCCCCAAACCAGTGTACCATACCTGCCCGGATGGTTCACCATAGTTTCTTAACAAAACCTGTCACATGCCACAAACGACCCCTCAGGATCTCAGTGGGGTACCCTTCCTAGAAAGGAAGCCACTATGTGTTGGGGATTCCCCAAATAGATCTATCCATATAAAACATGCGGTTCACAAAAGAATTAATGATCATGATATAAGTATGAGCAGGTAACCATAAATCCCACATACAATCACCAAGTAAAGCACTAATATAGTTCATAAATAACAGAGCAAGTTTCACCCCAAAGCAATAGTAAAAAGGGGATCCCTAGAACTCACCTGGTATCCTTATACAGATTCTCAACTTGACAAAAAGTGAAGGTCACCAACGAAGATATCCTAATTTGAACATATAAGATGTATGTTTAGAATTAGCACGATGTTATAACATGCGTGTGGTTGAGCTCTTTAGTTAACTTAAGGTTAATGATTAGTATCCTTGAAGTACCTTAGATTCTTGTGAAATGATTAATTGTCATGTACAAATTGTGCGTATCAGGTAATTATGCATTTAATAAAGAAATGATTCTTTGTATTATGAATGTAAAAGTAAATGGTTGATATGAATGGTTCCATATCTTTATAGATAATTATTATTTATGACATATGTAGTCTATAATGTTCCAAATGATGTTTATGTTCCTTACGCTTTTAACCTAATGTTAGATTGATGCTAGAATAATCCGAATATCGATAATAGTTGCCGTTGTAGTGAATAAAAATGGGGTTATACAAATAATATTTGTTCCAATACTGAGATCTTCGACTATTAATAATAAAAAGATGATGGATTATTATAGGATTATGAGTCTTAAATAAATACGTGCAAAAATCGGTTAACCTAAAGTATCCATTGTATATACATATATATTTTACTCATCTGTACGCCTTGTAAGGATTTGGTGTGCCACGAGATTAGATAACTCCATATATGTTGTCCAGATTCTTGATTAAATGATAACATTACCAACTCATTTATCATCATGCGATTGGTCACGCCATTTCAAGTTTACACATTCATTCTTGATGATTTATAAACTAGTTAACATTTTTATACATAGCAGCTCAACACACACACAAGTTAATATATAATCTCCATGTTTATATGTATATGAATGTCTAATGCATGGTTATACCTAACGTTTCCATATCGCGTCCTAGAATTCGCTTGCTCCGACCCGCAACGCATTGACTGCCCATTGACCACGTTTGACTAGCTTTGACAACAGCTTTGACCAAGGGTTAACCTAACCAAAACACACAAAGATTACATACAACACAACAACATTGTTATCTCGTAACCAAACCCAACTAAACCGCAACATGCGTTACTAAACACCTTGGTTATAACTCGTACCACCATTATCCACCACATGCAGCCACTGTCCACCATGGTTAGCCACTGGCCGCCACCGGCAGCCCCTTGGTCGACTGGAATTATCGCCAGATCTAACCAACGTACCCAAATCTTGAAGATCTCATCGAGAATCCGAAATGCAACCACTAAAACAAGATCAATCGGCTCTCTTTCACCCCAACAGCAGCAACCACCCTAAACCACAAGTATTCCCTACCTCCGGATCACACCGCCGTGGTCGGTAGCCCGCAGCTGGACTGGGCTATACCGTGGAACCGTCTAAAGCCTCCAAAATTCAAGGATCTCCCCTCAATCCAACATGCAAAGTTGCCACAAAACGAGATAGAGAAGATAAAGGGCGGAAGCCTAGCTGTCCACCTTCATCCGCCGATAACTCTCAAACTACCACGAGTTAGACAATGCAGCTACCACCATTGGAAAGATCTCGTCAAGTGGAAGAAGAGCATGGGTGGCACTCGCCGCCACTAGCCGGCTCCGGTGGCCGGAACTCTCACCAGAACCCTAGCCGCCGCCACTTCTCCCCTCCATATCTCTGCCATCATTGCATTTCAGAGAAAACCAACACCACCCCTGGATTGAGGTGGTCAGAATTGGTGGGGGTGGGTCAGAAATAACATTTAAACCAATATGAATCATGAAAGTTGTACCTGAGGTTTGCCTAGCATCCCTCTTGTTTCTTAACTCTTTGAGATATTTTGGACAATTCCTTTTCCAATTTCTTATCTCACCACACTCAAAGCATAGATCGCTCCCTATTACCTTAGGCTTGTTAAGCTTAGGCTTTTGTGGTTCCGCTTTAGCCTTCCCCTTCCACTTGCCTTTGATGTACCCTTTTCCTTTATCAACATTTGCTTTGGGATCGGGATATGGCCTTTTCTTGTTGCCTCCCTCATTGATCCACAGAACATGTAGAACCTTTCAACCCATCCCTGCCTCCGCTGTTTTGAGCATTGCGTGAAGCTCATCAATGCTCTTGTCTCACCCGGTAATATTGTAATTCATTATGAACGTCTCAAACCTTTTAGCTAGGTCATTAAGGATCTAATTCGGGGCCAGCTCCTTTGAGACGGGGTAGTTAATCCTCTCGAGTCGATCAACGTGTCTTTTCCATGTGACACGCATGAAGCACTCGAATCGTGTCGAAGTGCTCTACCCTAGCTTGTTGAAAGAAAATTTCCTTTAACTGGGTAATCATGTCATATTCTGCATGATGCTCCATGTCCTTTTGGAGTTCAGGAATCATAGTTCCCAACATGAGGAAGGAAACCTGCATGGAATTCTCAGTATACCGAAGCCAATCGTTATAGGCCTCAACATCCTCGGGGTCAGGTTGGTCAGGAATGGGATCATCAAGGACATAGGCCTTTTTTTCTTGCTTGAGAACAACTCTCATGTTTCAAAACCAGTCCATAAAATTATTATGGTTAAGACGATCCCTCTCTAAGATGGTTCTTATCCATAGGGCATGGACGGTCGGGGTGGTAGCATTATTGTTTGTGGCCATTTCTACAGAATTTACAAAGTTCATATTAATCATTAATACCCTTTTCATGTCTCATAGACAATTAATAATTAAAATCTAGAATCCAATGTTATATTTAAATGATGGTTAGGTGACTTTTATCCCATTATTTAAATTAACAAGGTAGTCAACATTTGACAATTGTAAGCTATTGCAACTTATAGCCTTATGGGATCGGTTAAACATCTTATGTTTAGTTGGCATGTAAAATCCCATCAACACCATTGTACGCCATGCTTCGGTGACCCTATGCACATGGTTTCCAATTCAAGTCGTCATACTTACACACACGTGTGATTTATACATACAAGTGGTTAGGTGACCTTTATCCCACAAATATGTTAATCCCACCTCAAACACACAAGTTCCCTAAAAGTATTTAGGTGACCTTTATCCCATAAATAGTTCTCAAGTGATTTGGTGTGGTGTCAAAGGATGGTGTTAAACTCATTTCCAAAGAGATTTAAGTTTTCATTAATTCTAGTTATGAAAAATCTATGTACCTTGTATTTGCATGCTTTCAAATACATGGTACCTTATGGTTCTCTTTTAGTAAAACCCCTTTCATTAAAATCATTAATCTTTTTAATAACCTTTTATTAGTCACTTAATGATTAGGAAACATAAATTTTCAGCTTATTGTGTTTTTTAATTAGTTTGTTATGCACATCCAAATATCATATAACAAACAATCAAACAAGCATAATGATACAATCACAAATGCATAACCATAGCCACTATGTTGAGAACACTTGTTTGCCATCACAAGTATTGTCATTTGGTCATTCCAAATGGTTAATCATAACACAAATGATAGGATCTCCAAAGACTGCCCCTTGAAGTTGCATCCAAATGCTTCAAGTCCTTCTCTTTGTGCCTTCCCTTTGTGCTTCCATCGTGTGCATCTTCTTTTACAAAACTTATATCCAAACACAAATTTTTTAATAAAAGAAAATACACCTATGTTTGGTTTTGTAACATGTTAATTAAAGCTATTTTAACCATTTAAACTATAAAAACACAGTGGATATTAGGGTTTAAAGTGTGGTTAAAAAAATAAAAATTGGACCATTTTAAACCAAAAACAAAACCAAAGAACATGGATCATATATATATGTGAAATGAAATGCTATCAAAAACAAAAATGCAATCATAGGGTGTTCTTGAAAGTACTTTTCAAGAACAAGATGATGAACTATGGATGAGATGAATATGTTGATGCTCTTGAATGTCCAACCCCAAGAGAGAAAGCCTCAGTATGTATACCCACATGCTCTTCAAACACCTAACTTTTTAGGTAGTGCATCATCAAGAACCCTCTTCTAGTGCCTCTTTAAAAACGATATTTTCAACCCCATTTCTTTCACTTAGATCCGAAAATTTCAGGGTTTTGGAGAGAGTTCTCTTGTTTGTGTGTGAGAGAGAGTGTGATAGATGGAAGAGTGCAAGGGAAGGGAAAGTCTTGTAGAACCCAAGACTAAAAGACTCCTCGATACCCCACATGGGGCGGCCGAAACTAGGATTCAAAATGGGTTCCCCCCATTTTGTAATTTTATAAAAAATGCACTATTTAAACCATAGGTTTATAAAACTAAAACCTTTTTTAATTTTATAAAATTAACATACTTTTATTTGTTATTATTTAACTAACTTAAATAATGAAACAAATCATTTCGCATGAACAAGTTATCCATATAATTTTGTTATATTACAAAAGCAACGTTTTAGAAAACCCATTTTCAAAATTGGTGTCAATATTTATTGTATGATCTCATCAACAAATAAATATTTATTGGTGTTTGTTTAGCTTGTTATTGGGTATGACCCGTCTTGGATCATAACATATTAACCACATCAATCTTGTATGTTTCTTGGTCATACAAGATCCAACAATCTTCCACTTCCACAAGATTCATAAAAGATTAATCGAAGCAGTAAATACCGCCTAACAACGGTTCACTACCCTTAATATGTATGACAAAGTTCCATTCAATAACATTATCCCCTTCAAGTACCCTACTCAAAATGTTTTAGGTGAATCAATCATCTATCCTTTTGTCACACATGTCATGTTAAATATCAAAGACACAGAGTGATCATTCTCTATTGATTTAACTTTATCAGGCCTTAGACATCTTACCCCCAACGAATAAGAGGGACAAATCCCACCTTGACTATATATGCCTCTCACAATTACCTTATACCATAACTGAACTAAGACTTATGTACTGCCATGTTTTAGAATAGCAAAGAACTAAGTCAAAGTATAACATTTGGTAAATATCAAGACCCAATATGTATCTTAGGTCAGAGGATACCAAATGATGTTCGCCTTTACTCAAAATTACTTATGATGAATCAGGAAGCCTTAAGGAGTTGGAATTACCATTTTGATGAAGAAATAATCAAATATGGATTCATCAAAAATGATGATGAAGCGTGTGTATATAAGAAGGCTAGTGGGAGCATCACCACTTTCCTAGTATTGTATGTCAATGACATCCTACTATTTGGGAATGACATTCCAACCATGGAGGGTGTAAAAGTCTAGCTTGGAATTTGTTTCTCCATTAAGGATCTTGGTGAAGCCGCCTATATTTTAGGAATAAAGATCTATAGGGATAGATCAAAGCGGTTGATAGGTTTGAATCAGAGTGCATACATTGATAAGATCTTGAAAAGGTTTAAGATGGAAAACTCTAAGAAGGTACCATATCTATTCAAAGAGGAACAATATTGAATATGATTCAATGTCCAAGCTCAAAGGATGAGCAAGACAAAATGAAGGGAATTATGTATGCGTCTGCTATAGGATCCATCATGTATGCAATGATATGCACTAGACTAGACGTGTCATGCGCTTTGAGCATGACAAGCCGATACCAACAAGATTGTGGAAGCAGTCATTCGATGGCTGTTAAGAACATACTTAAGTACCTAAGGAGGACCAAAGATATGTTCCTAAACTATGGATCTGGTGAGGGGGAACTCGTAGTAAAGGGTTACACAGATGCGAGTTTCCAAACTGATCGGGATGATTCACGATCATAATCCGGGTACATTTGTTGGGTTTGTTGAACCATATGAAGGTAGTTTAACCATTTAAACATAAAAACCAAGTGGAATAAAACCTTAATATTATCATTTGTAATCTGAAAATTAAGGCTCATATCATATCAACAACCAACCCAAGAGCATAAGGATCATTTATATGTGTATGAACTAGCTATCAAGAAGAATAAACAACCACAAACAAATGTTACAAACTACCTTTTGTAGAGCTGCAGAAAAACGAATCTGGATGAAGAAGATGAGGTTCTTGAAAGACCAAAATACCAAGGAGAGGTGTCCTCAAGCAACCATACCCACAAGAAATAAGCAAAGACCTTTCTTGCTAGGATTTGTACACCCAAGACGACCAAGAAGGCTGCTGGAATCTTATTCCAGCCGTGAACTCATTCTTCCAAAAGAAGAGTGTGTGTTCTTGTGACCTTTTTCATGAGAGAGAGAGAGAGTAGGTTGGAGTGTGTGTTTTGTTTTGTGTTTTTAGTTCCAAGACCTGAAAAGAAACCCAAAGGGACCAACCCCTCTTAGGGGCGGCCAAAAATGGTCATGGAAAAGGGGTTTCCCCCCAAAACATTTTAAAACAAAATATTTACAAGTTAATTGTGAGTTATGTAATTAATCTATTAATTATATAACTCTCACACTCTCTTATTATTTGACGTCATTTGATCAAAACAAATAACATTACAAATAATACTTATGGACAAAATATCCTAATAAGTTGTTGTTGCTGTTGGTGTTGTTGTTGCTGTTGCTGGTGTTGTTGTTGGTGTTGTTGTTGTTGTTGTTGTTGTGTTGTTGTGTTGTTGTTGTTGTGTTGTTGTTGTTGTCGTTGTTGCTGTTATTGTTGTTGTTACTGTTGTTGTTGTCGTTGTTGGTGCTATTGTTGTTGTGGCTGTTTTTGTTGCTGTTGTTGCTGTTGTTGTTGGTATTGTTGTTGCTATTGTTGTTGCTGCTGTTGTTGTTGTTGCTACTGTTGTTGTTGTGTTGTTGTTGTTGTTGTTGTTGCTGTAGTTGTTGTTTGTGCTTTTGTTGATGTTGTTGTTGTTGTTTTTGTTGTAGTTGTTTCTGTTGTTGTTGTTGTTAATGATGTTGCTGTGGTGATTGCTTTTGCTGTTGTTGTTGCTCTTGTTGTCGTTTCTGCTGTTGTTGTTGCTACAATCGATGCTATTGATGTTGTTGCTGCTGTTGTTATTGTTGTTACTGTTGTTGTTGTTGCTATTGTCGTCGTCGTCATTGTTGTTGTTCGTGTTGTCATTGTTATTGTTGTTGCTATTGTTGTTGTTACTGTTATTGTTTTTGTTGCGGTTGTTGGTATTGTTGATGTTGTTGCTGTTGTTGTTGTTGTTATTGTTGTTGCAGTTGATGTTTTTGCTTTTGTTGCCATTGTTGTTGTTGTTGTTGCTGTTGTCGTTGTTGTTGCTATTATGGTTCTTGTTGTTTTTGTTGTTGTTGCTATGTTGCTGTGTTGCTGTTGCTATTGTTGCTGTTGTTGCTATTGTTGTTGTTGTTGTTGTTGTTGTTGTTGTAGTTGTTGCTGCTGTTGTTGTTGTTGCTGCTATTGTTGCTCATGTTGCTGCTGTTGTTGCTGCTGCTGTTGCTGCTGCTGTTGCTGCTGCTGTTGCTGCTGCTGTTGCTGCTGCTGTTGCTGCTGCTGTTGCTGCTGCTGTTGCTGCTGCTGTTGCTGCTGCTGTTGCTGCTGCTGTTGCTGCTGCTGTTGCTGCTGCTGGTGTTGCTCTTGTTGTTGTTGTAGTTGCTCTTGTTGTTGTTGTTGTTGTTGTTGCTGTTGTTGCTTTTTGCTTTTGTTGTCGTTGTTGTTGTTGTTGTTATTGCCTGTTGTTGTTGTTGTTGCTGTTGTCGTTGTTGTTGTTGTTGCTATTGTTGCTATTGTTGTTGTTGCTGTTGTTGCTGTTGTTGTTGTTGTTGCTGTTGTTATGGTTGTTGTTGTTGTTGTTGTTGTTTTTGGTGATGTTGTTGCTGTTGATGTTATTGTTGTTGTTACTGTTGTTGTTGTCTTTGTTGTTTTTGTTGTTGTTGCTGCTGTATTTGTTATTGTTGTTGGTGTTGTTGCTGTTGTTGTTGCTATTGTTGTTGCTGTTGTTGTTGTTGTTGATGATGTTGTTATTGTTGTTGTTGTTGTTGTTGTTCTTGCTGTTGTTGTTGTTGCTGTTGTTGTGGTTGTTGTTGCTGCTGTATTTGTTATTGTTGTTGCTATTGTTGTTGCTGCTGTTGTTGTTGTTGTTGTTTCTGTTGTCGCTATTGTAGTTGTTATTGATGATGTTGTTGCTGTTATTGCTTTTGCTGTTGTTGTCGTTGTTGCTGTCGTTTTTGTTGTTGCTATTACTGCTGTTGCTATTGTTGCTGTTGTTGTTGTTGCTGTTGTTGTTGTTGCTGTTGTTGTTATTGTTGTTACTGTTGTTGTTATTGTTGTTACTGTTGTTGTTGTTGTTCTTGTTCTTGTTCTTGTTCTTGTTGTTGCTGTTGTTGTTTATGTTGTCATTGTTGTTGTTGCTGTTTTTGTTGTTGTTGTTGTTGTTGTTGTTGTTGTTGCTGTTGATGTTGTTGTTCGTGTTCTTGCTCTACTTGTTGTTGTTGTTGTTGTTAATGTTGTTGTTAATGTTGTTGTTGCTGTTGTTGTTGTTTCTATTGGTTTTTTGTTGTTGTTGTTGTAGTTGTTACTATTGTTGTAGTTGTTGTTGTTGTTGTTTTTATTGGTTTTTTGTTATTGTTGTTGCGTTTGTTGCTGTTGTTGTTGTTCCCGTTGTTGCTGTTGTTGTTGTTCCCATTGTTGCTGTTGTTGTTGCTGTTGTCGTTGTTGTTGTTGCTATTGTTGCCGTTGTTGTTGTTGCTATTGTTGCCGTTGTTGCTGGTGTTGCTGTCGTTTCTATTGTTGTTGTGTTGCCGTTCATGCTCAAGTTGCTGCTATTGCTGCTATTACTGGAATTGTTGCTGTTGTTGTTGCCATTGTTGTTGTTGTTGTTGGTTTTTTTCTGTTGTTGTTGTTGTTTTTGTTATTGTTGTTATTGTTGTTGCTGTTGTTGCTCTTGCTGTTGTTGCTGTTCTTGCTGTTGTTGCTGTTGTTGCTGTTGCTGCTGTTGCTGCTGTTGCTGCTGTTGCTGCTGTTGCTGCTGTTGTTGCTGTTGCTGCTGTTGCTGCTGTTGCTGCTGTTGCTGCTGTTGCTGCTGTTGCTGCTGTTGCTGCTGTTGCTGCTGTTGCTGCTGTTGCTGCTGTTGCTGCTGTTGCTGCTGTTGCTGCTGTTGCTGCTGTTGCTGCTGTTGCTGCTGTTGCTGTTGCTGCTGTTGCTGCTGTTGCTGCTGTTGCTGCTGTTGCTGCTGTTGCTGCTGTTGCTGCTGTTGCTGCTGTTGCTGCTGTTGCTGCTGTTGCTGCTGTTGCTGCTGTTGCTGCTGTTGCTGCTGTTGCTGCTGTTGCTGCTGTTGCTGCTGTTGTTGCTGCTGTTGTTGCTGCTGTTGCTGCTGTTGCTGCTGTTGCTGCTGTTGCTGCTGTTGCTGCTGTTGCTGCTGTTGCTGCTGTTGCTGCTGTTGCTGCTGTTGCTGCTGTTGCTGCTGTTGCTGCTGTTGCTGCTGCTGTTGCTGCTGTTGCTGCTGTTGCTGCTGTTGCTGCTGTTGCTGCTGTTGCTGCTGTTGCTGCTGTTGCTGCTGTTGCTGCTGTTGCTGCTGTTGCTGCTGTTGCTGCTGTTGCTGCTGTTGCTGCTGTTGCTGGTGTTGCTGCTGTTGCTGCTGTTGCTGCTGTTGCTGCTGTTGCTGTTGTTATTGATGTTGCTGCTGTTGTTGTTACTGTTGCTGCTGCTGCTGTTGCTACTACTGCTGCTGCTGTTGCTGATGTTGTTGCTGCTGCTGCTGTTGCTGCTGTTGCTGCTGTTGCTGTGTTGCTGCTGTTGCTTGTTGCTGCTGTTGTGTGCTGTTGTTGCTGTTGTTGCTGCTGTTGCTGCTGTTGCTGCTGTTGCTGCTGTGCTGCTGTTGCTGCTGTTGTGCTGTTGCTGCTGTTGCTGCTGTTGCTGCTGTTGCTGCTGTTGCTGCTGTTGCTGCTGTTGCTGCTGTTGCTGCTGTTGCTGCTGTTGCTGCTGTGCTGCTGTTGCTGCTGTTGCTGTTGTTGCTGCTGTTGCTGCTGTGCTGCTGTTGCTGCTGTTGCTGCTGTTGCTGGTTGCTGCTGTTGCTGGTTGCTGCTGTTGCTGTTGCTGCTGTTGCTGATGTTGCTGCTGTTGCGCTGTTGCTGCTGTTGTTGCTGCTGTTGCTGTTGCTGCTGTTGCTGTTGTTGTTTATGTTGTCATTGTTGTTGTTGCTGTTGTTGCTGTTGTTGTTGTTGTTACTGTTGTTGTTATTGTTGTTACTGTTGTTGTTGTTGTCGCTGTTGTTGTTGTCGTCGTTGTTGTTGTTGTTGTCGCTGTTGTTGTTGTTGTCGCTGCTGTTGTTGTTGCTGATGCTCTTTCTGTTGCTCTTGATGTTGCAGTTGTTGTTGGTGTTGTTATTGTTGTTACTGTTATTGTTGTTGTTGTTGTTGTTATGTTTGATATTGTTGTTGCTGTTGTTGTTGATGTTGTTGATGTTGTTAATGTTGTTGCTATTGTTGCTGTTGGTGTTGTTGTTGTTACTGTTGTTGTTGTTGTTGTTGTTGGTGCTGTTGCTGCTGTTGTTGCTGTTGTTGCTATTGTTGTTCTTGTTGTTCTTGTTGTTGTTGTTGCTGTTGTTGTTGTTGCTGTTGTTTTGTTGTGGTTGTTGTTGTTGTTGTTGCTCTTGCTGTTGTTGCTGTTGTTGTTGTTGTTACTGTTGTTGTTGTTGTTGTTGTTGCTATTGTTGTTGTTCTTGATGTTATTGTTGTTGTTGCTATTATTGTTGTTCTTGATGTTATTGTTGTTGTTCTGTTGTTGGTGTTATTGTTGTTATTGTTGTTTTTGTTGCTATCGTTGTTGCTATTGTTGTTGCTGTTGTTGTTGCTCTTGTTGTTGCTGTTGTTACTGTTATTGTTGTTGTTGTTGTGTTGCTATAGTTGTTGTATGTGCTTTTGTTGATGTTGTTGTTGTTATTGCTGTTGTTTCTGTTGTTGTTGATGATGTTGTTGCTCTTATTGCTTTTGCTATTGTTCTTGCTCTTGCTCTTGCTGTTGTTGTTGTTGTTGTCGTTGTTGTTGTTGTTGTTGCTGTTGTTAGTGTTGTTGATGGTGTTGCTCTTGTTTATGTTGTTGCTGTTGTTGCTATTGGTGTTTGTTATGGAAAAGGGGTTTCCCCCCCAAAACATTTTAAAACAAAATATTTACAAGTTAATTGTGAGTGATGTAATTAATCTAGTAATTATATAACTCTCGCACTCTCTTATTATTTGATGTCATTTGATCAAAACAAATAACATTACAAATAATACTTATGGACAAAACATACTAATAATTGTCCCATCTCATATGCAATTTATTTAGGAAACCCATTTTCTAAATTGTTGTTATTATTTAATTGCATGATCATATCATCAATTAAATATTAATTGGTGTTCCCTAAGCTTGTTATTGGGTATGACCCGACTTTGATCATAACGTACTAACCATATCAATGTTCTATGCGTCTTGGGCATAAAGAATCCAACAATCTCCCACTTGCACAAGATTCATAGAAGATTGATGCAAGCAGTAAATACCGCCTAACAACGGTTAATACCCTTAATACGCATGACTTAAGGCCATTCAATAACATCATCCCCTTCAAGTATCCAACTTGAAATGATTTAGGTGAATCAATCATTTATCCTTCTGTTACAAATGTAATGTTAAATACAAGGACATAGAATGATCATTCCTTGTTCATTTAACTTAACCAGGCCTTAGACATCTTGCTCTCAACGAATAAGAGGAACAAAATCCATCTTGACTACATACGTTTCTCACAATCACCTCATGTCACACCTCATCATAGCCTTATGTACTGTCCATTTTTTCAGAGCAGTGAAGAGCTATCTCAAGGTATAACATTCGGTGAATATCAAATCCCAATATGTGTCTCACATCGGAGGATACCAAATGATATTCGCCTTTACTCAAATTTACTTATGATCAATCTAGAAAATTCCATGTAGTTAAATTTGAGACGCGGGTCAGTCCAATATTTGTATCCCACAAATATCTATGAACTTTGACAACAACCATTGCTCTATATTCATTCCTTATGAATATCCACCAATCCACGTTCATAATAATCTTACGTTCATATTTGTTCCCACAAACATGACTGACTACAGACATTTAGAATGATAAACACATTCATGGATGAATACATGCTAAAATGAATATAGCTCAAAATATCACAAGTATATAAAGAGTTAGATATTATATTCTTTCAAACTTTTAAATACTAAACAAATCAATTCCAGTCAGTAGAATATTGAAGTCCAATGGCACAAGTATGACTTTCATGCTTTGCCTTTTCAAGGAGCTTCGTGAGTGGATCCACAATGTATTGATTGGTGTGAACATTACCAATAAATATCTTTCCCTTTTCAACTTCATCCCTTATGTAGTTGAATTTCCGCTCAATGTGCCTAGCCTTTTGAAGTGCACATGGTACCTTGATTTATGCAACCGTACCCTCGTTATCATAAAAGGATTTCTAGGGGGTCTTGAATGGTAGAGACCACCCTAGGGAGGCGATAAATTGTGCCTAGCCTTTTGAACTCTTGCTCTGTTGGATCAAAGAAGTAGTATCCTATATAGTTTTTGCGATATCCAACAAATATACACTTAGTGAATCGATTATCTTGGTGAGGTCCATATTTAAAATACGAGCCTTGGAGAGCATTGCGAAACCCCAAAATGATAGAGGTATTGAGCCTATAGCCATCATAGATTGCACCATATCCAACAGGGTTCGATTTCTCCATTCAGACTCACCATTATGTTGGGGTGTTCCAGGTGGAGTAAGTTGTGAGACGATCCAACAACTTCTTAGATAGTACTAAAAAGCATCACTAAGGTATTCACCTCCTCTGTCTAAACAAAGAACTTTGATAGTTTTATTGAGTTGATTTTCTACTTCATTCTTGAAGATTTTGAACATTTCAAAAGCTTCATGTTTGTGTGTCATCATGTACACATAACCATAGTGACTATAATCGTCGGTAAAGGTAATGAAGTATCTTTCACCATTTCTAGTCATTGTCTTAAAAGGGCCATATACATCCGAATGTATGATTCCCAATAAGTATTTTGCCCTCTCGTTAGTGCCACTAAAGGGCGACTCGGTCATCTTACCTTGTAAACAAGATTCACACTTATCGTATGAAACATTTTTATTTGTTTTTCAAAGACCATTCTTTTGAGGTGTTTCAACCTGATTCTTGTTTATGTGACCAAGATGACAATGCCAAAGATAAGAATCACTTAAACACTTTTTAAGTTTCTTGGTGTTTGTTTGGTATAATGAGTTATTATAGGATGAATCATTATGAACCAATTCATAGATTCCATTAAAAGGCATAGCCTTGAAATAAAATACATCATCCATACAAACATAAATACCATTGTTAACAAACTTTAATTCATCGCCACATTGTTTTAAAAGGGAAATCAAAATTATGTTCTTAAGAACAACTTACAAACCATTTGAAAGTTTCAAAATGTTGTCTCTTTGGGATTCGACATCAACTTTTGCTTCGTTGCCCATGTAGAGACTTGTGTCTCCCTTCTTGAAGTGCTTATTTCTTTTGAACCCCTGCAACAAATTGCACATGTGAGTCCCACATCCACTATCCAATACCCATGTGTTTGAAGAAATAACATTTAAACCAATGTGAATTATGAAAGTTGTACCTGAGGTTTGCCTAGCATCCTATTGTTTCTCAACTCTTTGAGATAGGTTGGAAAATTCCTTTTCCAATGTCCTATCTCACCATACTCAAAACATGGATCGTTCTCGGTTACCTTAGGCTTCTTAAGCTTAGGCTTTGGAGGTTTTGCTTTAGCCTTCCCTTTCCCCTTTTTTTTGATGTACCCCTTTCCTTTCACAACATTTGCCTGGGATTGGGGAATGGCCTTTTCTTATTTCCTTCTCGTTGATCGAGAGAACACGTAGAACCGTTCTACCCATTCCTGCCTCGGCTATTTTGAGCATTGCGTGAAGCTCACCAATGCTCTTGTCCTACCCATTCATATTGTAATTCATTATGAACGTCTCAAACCTTTTAGTTCGGCCATTAAGAATCAAATACGTGGCTAGGTCCTTTGAGACGGGACAATTAAGCCGCTCGAGGCGATCAACATGGCTTTTCATCTTAAGAACATAAGTTGATACCGATTGGGTTTCTTCCATGCAACACACAGGAAGCGCTCGAACCGTTTCGAAGCGCTCTACCTGGCTTGTTGAAGGAACATTTCCTTCAACTGGGCAATTATGTCATATGCCCCAAGATGCTCCAATTCCTTTTGGAGTTTGGGAAATATACTTCCCTCTTGGGTTTGTTGGACCAAATCAAAGTAGTTTAACCATTTAACATGAAAACGCAGCGGATTAAAACCTTAATTTTATCATTAGTAATCTGAAAATTAAGGCTCATATTATGAAAACAACAAACCCAAGAACATAAGGATCATTTATATGTGTATGAACTAGCTATCAACAAGAAATAACAACCCAAAACAAGCCATACATACTACCTTTAGTAAAGCTGCAGAAAAACGAATTTGGGTGAAGAAGATGATGTTGTTGAACAGCCAAAACACCAAGGAACGATGTCCTCAAGCATCCATACCCACAAGCATCAAGCAAAGACCACTCTTGCTAGGATTTGTACACCAAAACTCAAAGAACAAGCTGCTGGAACACATTTCCAGCCGAGAATACCTTCAAGAAAGGAGAGAATATGTTCTTTTCTTGCATGGTATGAGAGAGAGAGAGTAAGAAGGGGAGTCTTGGAGTATTCAATTGTGTCTCTTCTGAAGACACTTGAAAGACCAAAGAACCCCTTTAGGGCGGCTGAAATGTCCTCCAAAAGAAGTTTCCCCCCAAAACATTTATAAAACAAAACATTTACAAGTTAATTGTGAGTTATGTAATTAACCTATTAATTATATAACTCTCACACTCTCTTATTATATGATGTCATTTGATCAAAAAAATAACATTACAAATAATACTAATGGACAAAATATCCTAATAAGTTGTCCCACCTCACAAGCAATTTATTTAGAAACTCGTTTTCTAAATTGGTGTAATTATTTAATTGCATGATCATATCATCATTTAAATATCAAGTGGTGTTTGCTAAGCTTTTTATTGTGTATGACCCGACTTGGATTATAACGTACTAACCACATCAATGTTCTATGTGTCTTGGGCATAAAGAATCCAACAATCTCCCACTTGCACAAGATTCAGATGATTTATGAAAGCAGTAAATACCGCCTAACAACGGTTTACTACCCTTAATACGCATGACTGAAAGCCATTCAATAACATCATCCCCTTCAAGTATCCAACTTGAAATGATTTAGGTGAATCAGTCATTTATCCTTTTATTACAGATGTCATGTTAAATCCAAGGACATAGAATGATCATTCCTTGTTGATTTAACTTAACCAGGCCTTAGACATCTTGCTCTCAACGAATAAGAGGAACAATTCCATCTTGACTACATACATTTCTCACAATAACCTCATGTCACACCTGATCATAGCCTTATGTACTATCCATTTTTAGAGCAGTGAAGAGCTATCTCAAGGTATTACATTTGGCGAATATCAAAATCCAATATATATCTCAGGTCGGAGGATACCAAATGATATTCACCTTTACTCAAATTTACTTATGATCAATCTAGAAGATTTCATGTAGTAAAATTGAGATGCGGGTCAGTCCAATATTTGTATCCCACAAATATCTATGAACCTTGGTAGCAACCAATTGCTATATATTCATTCCTTATGAATATCCACCAATCCATGTTCATAATAGTCTTACGTTCAGATTTGTTCCCACAAACATGACCGACTACAGACATTTATAATGATAAACATATTCATGGAATATACATGCTAAAATGAATATAACTCAAAATATCACAAGTATATAAAGAGTTAAATATTACATTATTTCAAACTTTTAATACTAAATAGATCAATTCCATTCACTAGAATATAAAAGTCCTAAGGCACAAGTATGACTTTCATGCTTTGCCCTTTCAAGGAGCTTCGTGAGTGGATCCGTAATGCATTGATGGTGTGAATTTTACCAATACATATTTTTCCCTTTTCAACTTCATCCCTTATGTAGTTGAATTTCTTCTCAATGTGCCTAGCCTTTTGAAGTGCACATGATACCTTGATTTATGCAATCATACCCTCGTAATCACAAAAGGATTTCTAGGGGGTGTTGAATGGTAGAGACCACCCTTGGTAGGCGATAAATTTCTTTAGCCATGTAGCTTCCTGAGCTGCTAATGATGTGGCTACGTATTCGGATTTTGTAGTGGACAATGCTACCCATGCATAATGAAGACATACCCGATTGTGATCGAGAATCATCTCGAACGGTTTGGAAACTCGCATCCGTGTAACCCTTCACAACGAGTTCCTCTTCATGAGATCCGTATATTAGAAACATTTCTTTAGTCCTCCTAAGGTATTTCAATGTACTTTTAACAACCATCCAATGGCTATTACCTGGATTCTACTAATATCTGCTTGTCATGCTTAACGCACATGACACATCCAGTCTAGTGCATATCATCGCATAAATGATGGATCTTATAGCTCATGCATATGGGATGTCCTTCATTCGATCTTGCTCGTTCTTTGAGCTTGGACATTGAGATGTACTCAATATCTTCCCTCTTTGAACAGGTACCATACCTCTCTTAGAGTTTTTCCATCTTCAACCTTTTCAAGATTTTAACAATATATGCACTTTGGTTTAAACCTATCAACCGCCTCCATCTATCCCTATAGATCTTTATTCCAAAAATATAGGCGGCTTCACCGAGATATTTTATGCAAAAACAACTTCCAAGCCAGGTTTTAATACCTTCCATGGTTGGAATATCATTTCCAAAAGGTAGTATGTCATCAACGTACAATACTAAGAATGTTATTATGCTCCCACTAGCCTTCTTATATACACAAGCCTCGTCAGCGTTCTTGATGAAACCAAATTTCTTGATCTCTTCATCAAAACGTTGATTCCAACTTCTCAATGCTAGTTTCAATCCATAGATTGACCTCTTTAACTTGCATACTTTATTAGGATGTTTTGGACTGACAAAACCATCAAGCTGAACCATATGGACAGTCTCTTCAAGATGTCCATTTAGAAAAAACGGTTTTGACATCCATTTGCCAAATTTCATAGTCATAATATGCAGCTATGGCAAATAATATCCTAATTGACTTTAGCATTGCCACAGGCGAGAAGTTTCATCATAATCAACCCTTTGACTTTGAGTAAAACCTTTTGCTACAAGTCTTGCTTTATAAGTATCAAGTTTCATGTATATCCACTTGCATCCAACCGGTTTGGAGTTAAGTGGAGGGTCAACCAATTCCCAAACTTGATTTTCATACATGGATTGCATCTCAACGTTTATCGCATTCAGCCATTTGTCACAATCCAAATTGGACATTGCTTCATGGTATGTAGTTGGCTCATCGGAGCCAACCACATAGCATCCGTTCATGAAAAATCCATATCTTTCAGGTGGAATGCTAACTCTACCAGATCTGCGAACATTTTGTATGTATTGATCAACCTCTTAATCATCATCAACAACCTCTTGTTGATTGCTAGTGTCAACCAAACGTGTATCGGCTTGTGGATCTTGATCCCCGTCAAATTCCACTATTCTATACATTACTCCTTCTATAAGGAACTTAGTTTCCAAGAACTTAGCCTTTCGAGCAATAATTAATCTTGCTTTGTTGGATCAAAGAAGTAGTATCCTATACAGTCTTTGGGATATCCAATATACACTTAGTGATTCGACTATTGATCAGGGCCATATTCAAAATATGAGCCTTGGAGAGCATTGCAAAACCCCAAAATGATAAAGGTATTGAGCCTATAGCCATCATATATTGAACCATATCCAACAGGGTTCGATTTCTCCTTTCAGACACACCATTATATTAGGGTGTTCCAGGTGGAGTAAGTTGTGAGACCATCCCACAACTTCTTAGAGGGTACTAAAAAGCATCACTAAGGTATTCACCTCCTCTATCTGAATGAAGAACTTTGATAGTTGTATTGAGTTGATTTTCTACTTCATTCTTGAAGATTTTGAACATTTCAAAAGCTTCATGTTTGTGTGTCATCATGTACACACAACCATAGCGACTATAACCGTCGGTAAAGGTAATGAAGTATCTTTCACCATTTCTAGTCATTGTCTTAAAAGGGCCACATACATCCAAATGTATGATTCTCAATAAGTCTTTTGCCCTCTCATTAGTTCCACTAAAGGGCGACTTGGTCATCTTACCTTGTAAACAAGATTCACACTTATCGAATAAAACATTTTCATTTGTTTTTCAAAAGACCATTCTTTTGAGGTGTTTGAATCCGATTCTTGTTTATGTGACCAAGATAACAATGCCAAAGATAAGAATCACTTAAACCCATTTTAAGTTCTTGGTGCTTGTGTGGTATAATGAGTTATTATAGGATGAATCATTATGAACCAATTCATAGATTCCATTAAAATGCATAGCCTTGAAATAAAATACATCATCCATACAAACATAAATACCATCGTTAACAAACTTTAATTCATAACCACATTCTTATAAAAGGGAAATCAAAATTATGTTCCTAGTCTAACTAGGAGCATACAAAATGGTCTTAAGAACAACTTCCAAATCATTTGAAAGTTTCAAAATATTCTCTTTGGGCTTCGACATCAACTTTTACTTCGTTGCCCATGTAGAGACTTGTGTCTCCCTTCTTGAAGTGCTTATTCCTTTTGAACCCTGCAACAAATTGCATATGTGAGTTCCACATCCGGTATCCAATACCCATGTGTTTGAAGAATAACATTTAAACCAATGTGAGTTATGAAAGTTGTACATGAGGTTTGCCCAACATCCCTCTTGTTTCTTAACTCTTTGAGATAGGTTGGGCAATTCCTTTTCCAATGTCCTATCTCTCCACACTCAAAGCATGGATCATTCTCCGTTACCTTAGTCTTCTTAAGCTTAGGCTTTGGAGGTTCCGCTTTAGCCTTTCCTTTCCCCTTTCCTTTGATGTACCCCTTTTCTTTGACAACATTTGCCTTGGATTGGGGAATGGCCTTTTCTTATTGCCTTCCTCATTGATCGAGAGCACAGGTAGAACCGTTCTACCCATTCCTGCCTCGGCTGTTCTGAGCATTGCGTGAAGCTCACCAATACTCTTGTACCATCCGTTCATATTGTAATTCATTATGAATGTCTCAAACCTTTTAGTTAGGCCATTAAGGATCAAATCCGTGGCTAGGTCTTTTGAGACGGGACAAATAATCCTCTCGAGGTGATCAACGTGGCTTTTCATCTTAAGTACATAAGATGGTACCGATTGGGTTGCTTCCATGCGACGCGCATGAAGTGCTCGAACCGTTTCGAAGCACTCTACCCTAGCTTGTTGAAGGAATGTTTCCTTCAACACGGTAATTATGTCATATGCCCCAAGATGCTCCAAATCCTTTTGGAGTTCGGGAATCATAGTTCCCAACATGAGGCAGGAAACCTGCATGGAATCCTTAGTGTATTGAAGGCAATCGTCATAGGCCTCAACATCCTCAGGGTCGGGTTGGTCAGGAATAGGATCGTCAAGGACATAGGCCCTTTTCTCTTGCTTGAGAACAATTCTCAAGTTCCGATACCAGTCCATAAAGTTATTATGGTTAAGACGATCCCTTTCTAAGATTGTTCTCAGTGATAAGGTAGGGACGGTCAGGGTGGTAGCATTATTGTATGCGACCATTACTACAAAATTACAAAGTTCATTTTAGTATTTGAGAGAAATTGCATTTTAATTATTAATACCGTTTACACGTCTCATAGACAATTAATAATTAAATTCTAGAATCCACCGTTACATTTAAATGATTGTTAGGTGACCTTTATCCCATTATTTAAATTAACAAGGTAGTCAACATTTGACAAGTGCAACCTATTGCAACTTCTAGCTTTATGGGATCGGTTAAACATCTTATGTTTAGTCGGCATGTAAAATCCCATCAACACCATTGTATGCCATGCTTGGGTGACCCTATGCACATGATTTCCAAGTCAAGTCATCCTACTTACAATCACGTGTGAGTTTACACATACAAGTGGTTAGGAGACCTTTATCCCACAAGTATGTTAAGCCCACCAAAAACACACAAGTTCCCTAAAAGTGTTTAGGTGACCTTTATCCCACAAGTAGTTCTCAAGTGATTCGAGTGTCGTGTAAAAGGATGGTGTTTAACTTGTATCCAAAGGGATTTAAGTTTCCATTAATTCTAGTTATGAAAACTCTATGTACCTTATATTCACATGCTATCAAATACATGGTACCCCATGGTTCTCTATTAATAAAACCTCTTTCATTTTGAAATCAATAATCATTTTAATAACCTTTTATTAGTCACTTAAGGATTACAAACCAAAAAATCAGCTTGTTATGATAATTTATTTAGATTGTTAAGCATATCCACATATCAAACAATCAACATAAAATGAATAATCAAACAAGCATATATAAAACAACCACATGTGCATAACCATAGCCCCTATGTTGACAACACTTGTTTGCCATCACAAGTGTTGTCATTTGGTCTTTCCTAAGGGTTGAACACAACACAAAAGATGAGATTCTGAAGACCCATCCAAATGCTTCAAGTCCTTCTCTTGTGTCTTCCTTTTGTGCATCCATCTTGTGCATCTTCTTTTACAAAATTTATATCCTAATACATATTTTCTAATAAAAGAAAACAAACTTAATTTATCTACTACATTGTCATTGAATGAATAAATAAATTACATCCAAATACAAAACACAAAAGAATAATATTGCAACCCATTATGAATGAAATCAACCAAAACAAACATCCATTCAAAACCAAATCAACACAAGCTCAAGGATAGGTTATGCAACAATATGAAACATTATATACAACATACAAGAACCAAATAAATCCCCATATGACCCTAAATTTTCAGTCCACATAAACCATGAATTTTGGGTGTTTTTGTCCAAACAAAACACTATCAACCATTTGATATCTTTCTTTGAAGGTTTAGTCACAAGCATGTTAGATATAACCTTCAAAGGTTGGGGATCTATAACATCACCACAAAATAGCCCCTATAAGGTTGTTAAAGCACCATCAAACCAATTTTACAAGGACAAATGAAACTAGTCATCCACATATCCGGCTCTAGATGCCAATGTTGGGTTAGTTGGACCAAATCAAAGTAGTTTAACCATTTAAACATGAAAACACAGCGGATTAAAACCTTAATTTTATCATTAGTAATCTGAAAATTAAGGTTCATATCATGAAAACAACAAACCGAAGAACATGAGGATCGTTTATATGTGTATGAACTAGCTATCAACAATAAATAACAACCCAAAACAAGCCATACATAATACATTTAGTAAAGCTGCAGAAAAACGAATTTGGGTGAAGAAGATGATGTTGATGAACAGCCAAAACACCAAGGAAAGATGTCCTCAGGCATCCATACCCACAAGCATCAAGCGAAGACCACTCCTGCTAGGATTTGTACACCACAACTCAAAGAACAAGCTGCTGGAACACATTTCCAGCCAAGAATACCTTCAAGAAAGGAGAGAATATGTTTTTTTCTTGCATGGTACGAGAGAGAGTAAGAAGGGGAGTCTTGGACCATTCAATTGTGTCTCTTCTCAAGACACTTGAAAGACCAAAGAACCCCTTTAGGGGCAGCCGAATTGATCCCCCAAAACAAGTTTCGCCCCAAAACATTTACAAGTTAATTGTGAGTTATGTAATTAAACTATTAATTATATAACTCTCACACTCTCTTAATATTTGATCTCATTTGATCAAAACAAATAACATTATAAATAACACTTATTGACAGAATATCCTAATAAGTTGTCCGATCTCATAGGCACTTTATTTAGAAAACCCATTTTCTAAATTTGTGTAATTATTTAATTGCATGATCATATCATCAATTAAATAACAATTGGTGTTTGCTAAGCTTGTTATTGGGTATGACCCGACTTGGATCCTAATGTACTAACCACATAAATGTTCTACGTGTGTTGGGCATAAAGAATCCAATATTCCTAACATGAGGCAGGAAACCTGCATGGAATCTTCAGTGTATTGAAGCCAATCGTTATAGGCCTCAACATCCTCGGGGTCGGGTTGGTCAGGAATGGGATCGTCAAGGACATAGACCTTTGTCTCTTGCTTGAGAACAATTCTCAAGTTTTGAAACCAGTCCATAAAGTTATTATGGTTAAGACGATCACTTTCTAAGATAGTTCTCAGTGATAGGGTAGGGACGGTCGGGGTGGTAGCATTATTGATTGCAACCAATTCTACAAAATACAAAGCTCATATTAGTATTTTGGAAAAATTGTATTTTAGTTATAAATACCCTTTACACGTCTCATAGCAATTAATAATTAAAGTCTAGAATCCAACATTACATTTAAATGATGGTTAGGTAACCTTTATCCCATTATTTAAATTGACAAGGTAGTCAACATTGACAATTGCAACCTATTGCAACTTCTAGCATTATGGGATTGGTTAAACATCTTATGTTTAGTTGGCATGTAAAATCCCATCAACACCATTGTAAGCCATGCTTCGGTGACCCTATGCACATGGTTTCCAATTCAAGTCGTCCTACTTACACACACGTGTGAGTTTACACATACAAGAGGTTAGGTGACCTTTATCCCACAAGTATGTTAAGCCCACCTCAAACACACAAGTTCCCTAAAAGTGGTTAGGTGACCATTAACCCACAAGTAGTTCTCAAGGGATTCGAGTGTCGTCTAAAAGGGTGGTGTTTAACTTGTTTCCAAAGGGATTTAAGTTTCCATTAATTCTATTTATGAAAACTCTATGTACCTTATATTCACATGCTATCAAATACATGGTACCCTATGGTTCTCTTTGAGTAAAACCTCTTTTATTTTGAAATCATTAATCCGTTTAATAACCTTTTATTAGTCACTTAATGATTAGGAACCAAAAAATTCAGCTTGTTATGATAATTTATTTAGATTGTTAAGCATATCCACATATCAAACAATCAACATAAAATGAATAATCAAACAAGCATATATAAAACAACCACATGTGCATAACCATAGCCACTATGTTGACAACACTTGTTTACCATCACAAGTGTTGTCATTTGGTCTTTCCTAAGGGTTGAACACAACACAAAATATGAGATCTCCAAAGACCCCCACTTGAACTTGCATCCAAATGCTTCAAGTCCTTCTCTTGTGTCTTCCTTTTGTGCATCCACCTTGTGTATCTCCTCTTACAAAATTTATATCCTAATACAAATTTTGTAATAAAAGAAAACACACTTAATCTATCTATTACATTGCCATTGAATGAATAAATAAATTACATCCAAATACAAAACACAAAAGAATAATATTACAACCCATTATGAATGAAATCAACCAAAACAAACATCCATTCAAAACCAAATCAACACAAGCTCAAGGCTAGGTTATGCACCAATATGAAACATCAAATACAACATACAAGAACCAAATAAATACCCATATGACCCTAAATTTTCAGCCAACAAAAACTATGAATTTAGGGTGTTTTTGTCCAAACAAAACACTATCAACCATTTGATATCTTTCTTTCAAGGTTTAATCACAAGCATGTTAGATATAACCTTGAAATGTTGGGGATCTATAACATCACCACAAAATAGTCCCTATAAGGTTGTTAAAGCCCCATAAAACCAATTTTAAAAGGACAAAAGAAACTAGTCATCCACATATCCGGCTCTAGATGCCAATGTTGGGTTTGTTGGACCAAATCAAAGTAGTTTAACCATTTAAACATGAAAACGTAACGGATTAAAACCTTAATTTTATCATTAGTAATCTGAAAATTAAGGCCCATATCATGACAACAATAAACCGAAGAAGACGAGGATTATTTATATGTGTATGAACTAGCTATCAACAATAAATAACAACCCAAAATAAGCCATACATACTACATTTAGTAAAGCTGCAGAAAAATGAATTTGGGTGAAGAAGATGATGTTGATGAACAGACAAAAAACCAAGGAAAGATGTCCTCAAGCATCCATACCCACACGCATCAAGCGAAGACCACTCCTGCTAGGATTTGTACACCACAACTCAAAGAACAAGCTGCTGGAACAAATTTCCAGCCAAGAATACCTTCAAGAAAGGAGAGAATATGTTCTTTTCTTGCATGGTATGAGAGAGTAAGAAGGGGAGTCTTGGACCATTCAATTGTGTCTCTTCTCAAGACACTTGAAAGACCAAAGAACCCCTTTAGGGGCAGCCGAATTGATCCTCCAAAACAAGTTTCCCCCCAAAACATTTATAAAACAAAACATTTACAAGTTAATTGTGAGTTATGTAAATAACCTATTTATTATATAACCCTCACACTCTGTTAATATTTGATCTCATTTGATCAAAACAAATAACCATACAAATAATACTTATGGACAAAATATCCTAATAAGTTGTCCCATCTCATAGGCACTTTATTTAGAAAACCCATTTTCTAAATTGGTGTAATTATTTAATTGCATGATCATATCATCAATTAAATAACAATTGGTGTTTGCTAAGCTTGTTATTGGGTATGACCCGACTTGGATCATAACGTACTAACCACATCAATGTTCTATGTGTGTTGGGCATAAAAATCCAACATTCCCAACATGAGGCAGGAAAACTACGTGGAATCTTGAGTGTATTGAAGCCAATCGTTATAGGCCTCAACATCCGCGGGGTCAGATTGGTCAGGAATGGGATCGTCAAGGACATAGACCTTTTTCTCTTGCTTGAGAACAATTCTCGAGTTTTGAAACCAGTCCATAAAGTTATTATGGTTAAGACGATCCCTTTCTTGGATAGTTCTCAGTGATAGGGTAGGGACGGTCGGGGTAGTAGTATTATTGATTGCAGCCAATTCTACAAAATTACAAAGTTCATATTAGTATTTCGGAAAAATTGTATTTTAGTTATAAATACCCTTTTCACGTCTTATAGACAATTAAGAATTAAAGTCTAGAATCCAATGTTACATTTAAATGATGGTTAGGTGACTTTTATCCCATTATTTAATTTAACAAGGTAGTCAACATTTGACAATTGCAACCTATTGCAACTTCTAGCATTATGGGATTGGTTAAACATCTTATGTTTAGTGGCATGTAAAATCCCATCAACACCATTGTAAGCCATGCTTCGGTGACCCTATGCACATGGTTTCCAATTCAAGTCGTCCTACTTACACACACGTGTGAGTTTACACATACAAGAGGTTAGGTGACCTTTATCCCACAAGTATGTTAAGCCCACCTCAAACACACAAGTTCCCTAAAAGTGGTTAGGTGACCTTTATCCCACAAGTAGTTCTCAAGTGATTCGAGTGTGGTGTAAAAGGATGGTGTTTAACTTGTATCCAAAGGGATTTAAGTTTCCATTAATTCTAGTTATGAAAACTCTATGTACCTTGTATTCACATGCTATCAAATACATGGTACCCTATGGTTCTATTTTAATAAAACCTCTTTTATTTTGAAATCATTAATGCGTTTAATAACCTTTTATTAGTCACTTAATGATTAGGAACCAAACAATTCAGCTTGTTATTTTAATTTATTTAGATTGTTAAGCATATCCACATGTCAAACAATCAACATAAAATGAATAATCAAACAAGCATATATAAAACAACCACATGTGCATAACCATAGCCACTATGTTGACCACACTTGTTTGCCATGACAAGTGTTGTCATTTGGTCTTTCCTAAGGGTTGAACACAACACAAAAGATGAGATCTCCAAAGACCCCCACTTGAAGTTGCATCAAAATGCTTCAAGCCCTTCTCTTCGTGTCTTCCTTTTGTGCTTCAATCTTGTGCATCTTCTTTTACAAAATTTATATCCTGATACAAATTATGTAATAAAAGAAAACACACTTAATCTATCTATTACATTACCATTGAATGAATAAATAATTACATCCAAATACAAAACACAAAAGAATAATATTACAACCCATTATGAATGAAATCAACCAAAACAAACATGCATTCAAAACCAAATCAACACAAGGTCAAGGCTAGGTTATGCACCAATATGAAACATCCTATACAACATACAAGAACCAAATAAATCCCCATATGACCCTAAATTTTCAGCCAACATAAACCATGAATTTAGGGTGTTTTTGTCCAAACAAAACACATTCAACCATTTGATATCTTTCTTTCAAGGTTTAATCACAAGCATGTTAGATATAACCCTGAAAGGTTGGGGATTTATAACATGACCACAAAACAGCCCCTATAAGGTTGTTAAAGCCCCATAAAACCAATTTTACAAGTACAAATGAAACTAGTGATCAACATATCCGGCTCTAGATGCCAATGTTGGGTTTGTTGGACCAAAACAAAGTACTTTAACAATTAAAACATGAAAACGCAGCGGATTAAAACCTTAATTTTATCATTAATAATCTGAAAATTAAGGCTCATATCATGACAACAACAAACCCAAGAAGACGAGGATTATTTATATGTGTATGAACTAGCTATCAACAATAAATAACAACCCAAAACAAGCCATACATACTACATTTAGTAAAGCTGCAGAAAAACGAATTTGGGTGAAGAAGATGATGTTGATGAACAGCCAAAACACCAAGGAAAGATGTCCTCAAGCATCCATACCCACAAGCATCAAGCGAAGACCACTCCTGCTAGGATTTGTACACCCCAACTCAAAGAACAAGCTGCTGGAACACATTTCCAGCCGAGAATACCATCAAGAAAGGAGAAAATAGTTCTTTTCTAGCATGGTATAAGAGAGAGAGTAAGAAGGAGAGTCTTGGACCATTCAATTGTTTCTCTTCTCAAGACACTTGAAACACCAAAGACCCCGTTAGGGGCGGCCGAATTAATCCTCCAAAAGAAGTTTCCCCCCAAAACATTTACAAGTTAATTGTGAGTTATGTAATTAACCTATTAATTATATAACTCTCACACTCTCTTTATTATTTGATGTCATTTAATCAAAACAAATAACATTACAAATAAAACTTATGGTCGAAATATCCTAATAAGTTATCCCATCTCATAGGCAATTTGTTTAGAAAACCCATTTTGTAAATTGGTGTAATTATTTAATTGCATGATCATATTATCAATTAAATATCAATTGGTGTTTGCTAAGCTTGTTATTGGGTATGGCCTGACTTGGATCATAACGTACTGTCCACATTAATGTTCTATGTGTTTTGGGGATAAAGAATCCAATATTCCGAACGTGAGGCAGGAAACCTGCATGGAATCTTCAATGTATTGAAGCCAATCGTTATAGGCGTGAACATCCTAGTGTCGGGTTGGTTAGGAAGGGGATCGTCAAGGACATAGACCTTTTTCTCTTGCTTGTGAACAATTGTCAAGTTTCGAAACCAGTCCATAAAGTTATTATGGTTAAGACCATCCTTTTCTAAGATAGTTCTCCGTGATACGGTAGGGACGGTCGGGGTGGTAGCATTATTGATTGCGGCCAATTCTACAAAATTACAAAGTTCATATTAGTATTTCTGAAAAAATTGTATATTAATTATTAATACCCTTTACACGTCTTATAGACAATTAATAATTAAAATCTAGAATCCAACGTTACATTTAAATGATGGTTAGGTGACCTTTATCCCATTATTTAAATTAACATGGTAGTCAACATTTAACAATCGCAACCTATTGCAATTTATAGCTTTATGGGATGGGTTAAACATGTTATGTTTAGTCAGCATGTAAAGTCCTATCAACACCATTGTACGCCATGCTTCGGTGACCCTATGCACATGGTTTCCAATTCAAGTCGTCCTACTTACACACACGTGTGAGTTTACACATACAAGTGGTTAGGTGACCTTTATCCACAAGTATGCTAAGCCCACCTCAAACACACAAGTTCCCTAAAAGTGGTTAGGTGACCATTAACCCACAATTAGTTCTCAAGTGATTCGAGTGTCGTGTAAAAGGGTGGTGTTTAACTTCTTTCCAAAGGGATTTAAGTTTCCATTAATTCTAGTTATGAAAACTCTATGTACCTTGTATTCGCATGCTATCAAATACATGGTACCCTATGGTTCTCTTTTAATAAAACCTCTTTTATTTTGAAATCATTAATCCGTTTAATAACCTTTTATTGGTCACTTAATGATTAGGAACCAAAAAATTAAGCTTCTTATGATAATTTATTTAGATTGTTAAGTATATCCACATATCAAACAATCAACATTAAATGAATAATCAAATAACATATATAAAACAACCACATGTGCATAACCATAGCCACTATGTTGACAACACTTGTTTGCCATCACAAGTATTGTCATTTGGTCTTTCCTAAGGGTTGAACACAACACAAAAGATGAGATCTCCAAAGACCCCCACTTGAAGTTCCATCAAAATGCTTCAAGCCCTTCTCTTTGTGTCTTCCTTCTGTGCTTCAATCTTGTGCATCTTCTTTTACAAAATTTCTATCCTAATACAAATTATGTAATAAAAGAAAACACACTTAATCTATTTATTACATTGCCATTGAATGAATAAATAAATTACATTCAAATACAAACACAAAAGAATAATATTACAACCCATTATGAATGAAATCAACCAAAACATACATCCATTCAAAACCAAATCAACACAAGGTCAAGGCTAGGTCACCAATATGAATCATCATATACAACATACAAGAACCAAATAAATCCCCATATGACCCTAATTTTCAGCTAACATAAACCAAGAATTTAGGGTGTTATTGTCCAAACAAAACACAATCAACCATTTGATATCTTTGTTTCAAGGTTTAATCACAAGCATGTTAGATATAACCTTGAAAGGTTGAGGATTTAGAACATCACCACAAAACAGACCCTATAAGGTTGTTAAAGCCCCATTAAACCAATTATAAAAGGACAAAAGAAACTATTCATCCACATATCCGGCTCTAGATGCCAATGTTGGGTTTGTTGAACCATATGAAGGTAGTTTTACCATTTAAACATGAAAACGCAGCGGAATTAAACCTTAATATTATCATTTGTAATCTGAAAAATAAGGCTCATATCATATCTACAACAAACCCAAGAACATAAGGATCATTTATGTGTATGAACTAGCTATCAAGAAAATAAACAACCAAAAACAAATGATACAAACTACCTTTTGTAGAGCTGCAGAAAAACGAATCTGGATGAAGAAGATGAGGTTGTTGAAAGACCAAAACGCCATGGAGAGGTGTCCTCAAGCAACCATACCCACAAGCAATAAGTAAAGATCTTTCTTGCTAGGATTTGTACACCCAAAATGACCAAGAAGGCTGCTGGAATCTTATTCCAGCCGTGAACTCATTCTTCTAAAAGAAGAGTTTGTGTTCTTGTGATCTTTTTCATAAGAGAGAGAGAGCAAGATGGAGTGTGTGTTTTGTTTTGTGTTTTTAGTTCCAACACCTCAAAAGAAACCCAAAGGGACCAACCTCTCTTAGGGGCGGCCGAAAATGGTCATGGAAAAGGGGTTTCCCCCCAAAACATTTTAAAACAAACTATTTACAAGTTAATTGTGAGTTATGTAATTAATCTATTAATTATATAACTCTCAGACTCTCTTATTATTTGATGTCATTTGATGGACAAAATATCCTAATAAGTTGTCCGATCTCATATGCAATTTATCTAGAAAACCCATTTTCTAAATTGGTGTAATTATTTAATTGCATGATCATATCATCAATTAAATATTAATTAGTGTTTGCTAAGCTTGTTATTGGGTATGACCAAACTTGGATCATAACATACTAACCACATCAATGTTCAATTTGTCTTGGGTATAAAGAATCCAAGAACCTTTTCATCTTGAATGGAGGAGCAATCTCTTGGAAAAGTTCTAAGCAAGATGTGGTGGCATTATCAACTATGGAGTCAGAATACATTGCCGCTTCATTAGCAGGTCAGGAAGCTGCATGGTTAAAGAAGTTCACTATCGGTCTATCGGTGGTCCCTTCCATTCAGGACCCCCTAGAAATTCTTTGTGATAACGAGGGTGCGATTGCTCAAATCAAGGAACCCCGTGCACATCAAAAGACTAGGCATATTGAACGAACATTCAACTACATAAGAGATGAAGTTGAAAAGGGGAAGATATGTATTCGCAAAGTTCACATGGATCAAAACATTGCGGATCCACTCACGAAGCTTCTTGAAAAGGCAAAGCATGAAAGTCATGCTTGTGCCATGGGACTTCAATATTCTAGTGACTGGATTTGATCCTTAATTTCTGTAATGAGATATTGTAACCCTTTGTTACTTGAATGAATTATTTATAATGATTTAACTAATGTTTAAAATCCATGAGCAAATTGTTTACTGAGAACGTCCGTAGTTGTTCATGCTTGTGGGAACAAGTATGAAGGCAATACTATTATGAACTTGGATTGGTAGATATTCATATGGATGGATATAGAGCAAAAGGTTGCTGCCAAAGTTCTTAGATATTTGTGGGATGTAAATATTGGACTAACCTGCATCTCAAATATTACTACATGGAATCTTCCCGACTGATCATAAGTAATTTTGACTAATGGCGAACATCATTCGGTATCCTCTGACCTGAGACACATATTGGGTCTTGATATTTACCGAATATTACACTTTGACATAGCTCTTCGCTATTCTGAAACATGGCAGCACATAAGTCTGAGTTTAGGTATGACATAAGGTAATTGTGAGAGACGTATGCTATGATCCAAGTCGGGCCATACCTAATAACAAGATATACAAACACCAATTAATATTTATTTGTTGATAAGATCAAACAAATAAATACCGACACCAATTTTGAAAATGGGTTTTTCTAAAACGTTGCTTTTGAAAAAGAACACATTATGTGGATAATTTGTTTATGAGAAATTGTTTGTTTCATTATTTAAGTTGGTTAAATAAAAACAAATAAAAGTGTGTTATTGTTATAAAATTAAAAGAAGCTTTAATTTTACAAAATTGAGGGCTAAGAGTGTAAAATTTTATAAAACTAAAAAAATGGGGGGAAACCCATTTTGGTTGAGACTTTAGGCCGGCCTTGGGGCTTTGGGACCATCCCATTTTTGTCTTGGTCTTTGCAAGACTTTCACCTCTCTTACACTCTTCCATCATTCACACTTTCTCTCTTACAACACTTAGCAAGAACTCTCTACAAAACATTGCTGAATTTTCGGATTTGAAGCTCCAAAACAAGGCTGAAAATTCGGTTTTTGAAGGTACATTTGTAGAGGTTTTGGTGTAGAGCTACCTAACTAGCTAGGTGTTTGGATGAGCTTGTGGGTATCACTACTTGAGGCTTTCTCTCTTGGGGGCTGGATGTTCAAGAACGCCATCTTCTTCATCTTATACATCTACAACATCTTGTTCAAGAAAGGTTGTTTCTATGAACACCTATGGTTGTTATGTTTTGTTTGATAGCACACTATTTCACATACATTTTATGATCCTTATTCTTGGGTTTTGGTTATGTTTTGAATGGTGAAAATTTTCAGAATATAACAACATGTTTAAATCATATTTCCGCTGCGTTTTAGAAGTTTAAAATGGTTTAAACTACCTTGTTTTACATGTGACAAAACCCAACAACACTCAATGACAAAACACATCAATATCAGCTATTATTGATTAGAGATAACTTTGAGAAATGCTTGATCAAACTAGTCAAGGTTAACACAAATCAACAATATGTTTATTTGTACACTAAAGCTTTTGATAAGCAGAGATTAAAATATCTCATATCAACTATTGGGATGATTAATCTTTAGTAGGGTTTTCTTAAAACTGATTCATATTATTTCTAAAATCAATGTGTCCTAAATTGTCTATTTCATCATCTTCATTAGCTATTGGTTTCTTTGGAAGAAAATCTTTTTAGAAAACTTTCCTTAGATTTTTTAAAATCTTGATCTTTTCTGTCCTTCAGAATATAGGATTTATCTTCGGAAAAAACTTTTGCCTTTAAAACAACATCTGCTTGAGTAAAATTGCCTTCGAAAGAAATTTCTAAAATATCTTCTGAAGCTTAACATTTCTCTTAAGTACTTGAATATTTTCAAGGAAAATTTTCTTCCGAGGTAAATTAACTCTCGGAAGATTTATTCTTAGTTGAATAAAGTATCCAAGTCCTAATTCTCTTTCGAATCAAAATTTTCAAAACTGTTAGTAATACCTTCCGAAGTCATTTTTCCTTCAGAAGTTTTTTATCAGAAAATTTCCGACTTCAAAGAAAACTTCCTTTTGAGCAAAAAACAAACTATCATTTCAGAGCTGGGACAGACTTCCGGATTTCAAAGTTTATCCTCTTTGATTAATTTTGTCTAAAATCCTTTTCATATATAAACCCAATGGTTCCCCTCTTTCTTTATCATCTTCATCTTCTCCCAGACCTAATTCCCAAACCTCTCTCCGCAACCTCCTTTGTTGTTCAGTTCCTTCACCTCTAAGCCTCCATAAATGGCCAACCTTAACCGCAAAAATGACCCAAACTTTTCCATGCAGTTACACACGTAACACAATCAGGTTGGTTTGTTAAACTCTGAGAATGATCCTCATTTATCAGAGGTTTGTTGATTTTTGGCTCTGTGTAACTATTCCACATCTCTTACCATTGATCCTGTTCTTTATGAAGATTAGTTCCTTGATTTCTGCCATAGTACAGGGGAGCACAATCTTCATCACTCCAGCCATCATAAACACCCATCTTCAGCGAGATAATAAGGTAGGTCAATTGCATTTCCTAAGGAAGCGGTCAAGCGCTCCTTTTAGCAGATGGGCTATGATGGAGATTTTTCTGTCAATACCTTCTGGAAAGGCAAGGTCTCCTATGAGTGGAAGTACCCACTTCATGTGGTCATCCATAGCTTGTCCAACAAGCATGGGGGATGACCAGTTTGTTGATACATGTATGTCCCTAGATCATGATATGAATGTAATAGATCTTGTTTGTCTGATTCTGATAAAATGTTGGAATGATTAAGGAAATGATATTGATGTTTGTTATTTATAATGTTTAATATTTCATTAATGAGTCGATGTTGAATTGGTTAATTAGGTTTGGGGTTGTTTGAATTGTTATGCGAATGGCCCATGCGAATGGACCATACGCATAAATAACTTCATACGAATGACTCAGTCGCACGACTGAACCAGGAGACTGGATCAGTCGTATGATTGTAACATAAGATTGGCTCAGTCGCACGAGTGAACACTCAGTCATGTGGATGAATCAACCGTATGGTTCAATCGCACGACTGAACCATACAAATGGTTCAGTCGCACGAATGAACAATACTAACCTATAAATACAACCCAATTCATGAAAAATAGTAGGACATTGATTCTATTTCGACTCCAGAAGTACTCTAGCCATCCAGAAACCTCCAAGTTGATACTGCAAGTTCATAGAACGTAGAAGATCGATTCCTAATCGATTCTTAACGTTTGATTCAATACTTTATTGATTCTACGTGCGTTCTCACTGATTGGATCGCCAATCAAATACGATTCCGCACTATTTGGTTTGGTTTACACGTTAATAATTCGGTATTTCTTTCAAATACAAGGTCCCAACAAGTGGTATCAGAGCTTTGGCTCTTGATTACGTGTGATTCAATCAAGATTGATAAAAAGTTTGTGTTTTTACACTAAAAAATGCAATCTTTTATGTCAAAAGTTGTCTTGGACGTACCCTGCTCATCAAGTTTCGGTTTCTATGGCCTTAGGCGATTAGGGTTTGCAAAATTTCGAATTTTTACGGCTAAAACACGTTTAACCTAGAAATTTTCGCAAAATAGTAGCTTCAGTCGCACGAGTGAGCCATTCGCACGACTGGACTCATTCGCATACTCCAGACGCACGATTGGACTGAGTCGCTTCCCCCATTAGTACCACTCAACCATCAGTTCGCAGTGTTCATACGCATCGGCTTCATTAGCTCGACTAAACCAATCGCTTAGTTCAGCCGCACGATTGAACCAATCGCATAGTTCATTCGCACGGATAGCCCATTCGCATCACCCAGTCGCACCAGTTTGACAGTTTGGTTAGTACAATTAAAAGGTTAACAGAGATGGAAGATCAGCTGTCAGCGTTTACTGCCGGCAAGGACTCAAGGATCCCGAACCTACTGTTGCTTGAGAGTGAGGTGGGGAATCATAATAAACCACCAAAACTCTTAACGTTAGATGAGTTTCCCCACTGGAAACAACGTTTTGAGATCTACCTCAATGGACCGGATCCAAATTTGTGGGAAGCTATCGAGATTGGGTATAGTATGCCGGTGGGAGCAGATGGGGTAAAATTTACTTTGGGAGGGATGACCGATGCTCAGAAAGTCAAGTATAATGCAGAGAAGAGAGTTTATGCATTGATTACACAGTCTATTCCTAAAGATATTTTCCACCAGTACTCGGAGAATAAGCAGGCCAAGAAATTCTGGGATGAGCTAGAAAAGAGATACGACGGGAATGCTTCGTTGAAGGCAATTAAAGCTAAGGAACTGAAGAAGGAATTTGACAACTTCTCATCAATGGGAAACAAGAGTTTGGATGATGTTATTGATAGATTCTACCATCTGATGAGTGAACTGCATACACATGGCGTTGCTACTACCATGGAAGAAAATGGTCAAATTTTGCAGACGGATTGCCGGAAAAGTGGGCTTCATTTGTGTCAAATCTGAGACAGAATGAGATGATGGCAAAGTTGGATATCAATGACTTCATTCTAAAGCTGCAAGAAGAAGCACTTAGGATGAAGTACAGAGCTCAGAAGTCCTCGTACACTCAGAATCCAGCTTTGTACAATGCCACGCCTCAAGCTAAGACATCTGGAGCACCTCTTCACACAGCATTTGTGTCTAGCTCATCGGATCCTTCGCAAGCTTCTCCTTCAGGTTCAGAAAAGTCAGGGTCTTCTAGTACCCATATATCGGATCCGAAGCAAATGCTACAAGACTGAAGACTGACAATCTTGGAAACGTGATAGTAGAAGCAGCTCGAGAGCACATGGATCTCTTGGCTGCAGTGGTTCATTCTTATGATGGACTTGTTGCTGGTAAGATTGGAAACTGCCATCTGACAGATGAGGACTACGAGCAGGTGGATGAAATGGATTTGGAGAGAATGGATATTATGTGGGCCTTAGCAAGTGCTGTCCGAAGGGGAAAGAAGTTTGTGAAAAAAACCGGACAGAACTTGGTTGCTACTAAGGATACCACATTTGGCTTTGACAATAGTAAAGTGACCTGTTTTACCTGTGGAGAAAAGGGGCACTTCAAAAGAGAATGTCTGAAGCCAAAGAAGACTGGAAACGGGAATCCATTCTCGTCCTTCACTCGACAAGACAAGCAAGCTAGCAGTTCTACTTCATCAAGCAAGGATCCAAAAGCCTTGACTACTCATGATAATGAAGGACAAGACTAGAGCTTTCGGTTTGTCTCTCCAGGGGAATCTAATATTGCTTTTAGAGATAGCATAGATGAGAAATTTGCTAGGTTATTAGATCATAATGATAACTTAGTAAAGGATTTGCAACTGTGCACTGAGGCTATAGGGTTTTAAAACAAAATGAGCATAGTTACAAGAAAAGATAGGCCTTTTGACTAAACAGCTTAGGGAACTGAAGTAGTTGCATTTAACCAAGCTAATGAAATTAGGTACTATCATAACTCCCTAGAAGACACTAAGAAGCAAAAGGCAGTTTTAGAAGGAGAAGTAAACTCATTAAAGCAAAACTACACAGTTGGACAAGTTCATCACACATTGTCCAACACTTAGTGAGAGAACGAAAAATAGTAGGACATTGATTCTATTTTGACTGCAGACGTACCTTAGCCGTCCAGAAACCTCCAAGTTGATACTCCAAGTTCATAGAACGTAGTAAAGTGACTTGTTTTAACTGTGGAGAAAAGGGGCATTTCAAAAGAGAATGTGTGAAGCCAAAGAAGACTGGAAACGGGAATCCATTCTCGTCCTTCACTCGACAAGACAAGCAGCTAGCAGTTCTACTTCATCAAGCAAGGATCCAAAAGCCTTGACTGCTCATGATAATGAAGGACAAGACTAGAGCTTTCGGTTTGTCTCTCCAGGGGAATCTAATATTCTTTAGAGATAGCATAAATGATAAATTTGCTAGGTTATTAGATCATAATGATAACTTAGTAAAGGATATGCAGCTATGCACTGAGGCTAATAGGGTTTTAAAACAAAATGAGCATAGTTATAAAGAAAATATAGACCTTTTGACTACACCGCTTAGGGAAACTGAAGTAGTTGCATTTAACCAAGCTAATGACATTAGGTACTATCTTAACTCCCTAGAAGACACTAAGAAGCAAAATGCAGTTTTAGAAGTAGAAGTAAACTCATTAAAGCAAAAACTGCACAGTTGGACAAGTTCATCAGACGTTGTCCAACACTTAGTGAGAGAACGAAACAACAGGGAGGGTTTGGGTTATAAAGTGGTTCCTCCACCACCTGAGACCTTGATGGACACTAAGAGTGGACCTATAAATAACAACCCCATCAGGGATCATGTGGTGTCTACTCCTCTTGTTAGTGATCGAGATTCCTCATGTTCATCAATTGAATCTGGAACAAAACAAAAGGTGGCCACTTCAAAGGCAAAGGGTAAAATGCCTTGTGTTAATCTGGAAAAGGAATTTGAAAAGATAAATATAAAGTCCGGGACAAATAAAGTCAAATCTGAATCTAAAAGGACTGCTAATATTAATTTTTCCCAAGCTTCATGTCAAAAACCAGTTAACCAAAAAGAAAAAGATGTTAAAAATTTAAAACAATTAATTTTGTTAAACAGGAGAAAACATAAAAAGAATCAAAGTCAAAACCCAAACTAAGTAATGTTACCAAGGTGTCACAAACATCTCCACAAAGAAAGTTTAATCATAAAGTTGATAGCATGTCGTGCTACAACTGTGGAGAGTGTGGACACATTGCTTCATTTTGTCATTACTATCAGACACCCAGGAACAAGATTGAACTTCAGAATTCAAAACTATGTCTTATAAGAGGAGTTCCTTAACTCCACCTAGACGAACTATCGAACCTAACGTTCAACCCATTAGCCATTCGACTGTTTATCATAAACAGGCATTGCACAAATCTGGCTTATGGAAAGAGAAGTCATCCTCTGTGTCTGATAATGATGACAAGAAGGAACCTGAGCTTACCTCACCCTCTAAGGGACAATGGGTTGAATTCATGATGTGTGATGCCTCTGGGAAACCCAAGCCAGTAAGGCTTGGGTTCCTAACCTAAACTAATGTTTTTACTTTGTATGTGCAGAGTGTTCACTACAGTGCTCAAACCAACATGTGGATTGTAGATAGCAAAGCATCCAGGCACATGACAGGAAACAGAGCTCTTTTATCAAACGTCAAGCAAATAAAAGGATGGCATATTTCGTTTGCCGGAAACAAAGGGGGTTATATCACAGCTCAGGGAGAAGTTGGAAATCTGAAAGTTAAGTTTGATAGGGTGAACTACGTTTAGCAACTTCAAAACAACTTACGTTCTGTTTCCCAAATCTGTGATAAAGGTTTTAAAGTCATATTCGACAACAAGAAGTGTTACGTCCTTAAGAAAGACTACATTATTCCAGAGGACCAAGTTCTCATGATAGCTTCAAGATATAAAGACCTTTATGTTTTGGATCTCTCAACAGCTTCTACAACGAATCATGAAGTTCAACGCTTTCTATCCAAAGCCACTGAGAAGCCTCCATATCCTCGCATAGGAGAATGGGACACATCAATCAACGGAAGATGAATCACTTGATCCAGAAGGATCTTGTGAGAGGAGTTAATGTCAAGAATTTCCAACTTCCTGATTTTTGTATAGCTTGCAAGAAAGGCAAACAGACGAAGAAGTCTCATAAGGAAAAGAAAGTTCATTCAATAGAACTTCCTCTGGAACTTCTTCACATGGATCTGTTTGGTCCTGTCAGTACAAAGAGTATTGCAGGCGACTTGTACTGTTTTGTTGTTATTGATGACTACACAAGATTCTCTTGGGTAATGTTTCTGAAGTCCAAGTCAAAAAAAATTTGAGTCATTCAAGGAGTTAGTAACCACACTGGAATCTCTCTACAAGCTGAAAGTTAGACAAGTACGCTCAGACAACGGGACGGAATTCAAGAATCAGTGGATGGAGGCTTAATGCAAGGAAAAGGGAATTGTGCATCAATTCACTTCTGCATACACGCCTCAGATGAATGGTGTTACTGTGAGAAAGAACAGAAGCTTGATGGAGACAGCACGGACAATGCTCGCAGACTCGTAATTGCCTATTCAATTTTGGAATGAGGCAGTGGCTAATGCGTGTTATACACTGAATCGAGTTTTGATAGTCAAGCGCCACGGAAAGACATGTTACGAGCTACTACAATGACGTAAACCAAATGTGGAGTATCTCAAACCATTTGGCGCACCGTGTACACTTCTGAAAAAGACTCAAGACGGTAAATTCAACGAGAAGGCTGATGAAGGAATCTTCCGAGGATACAACATACCGAACAAGAGAGTTTACAATAACTCAACGGTCTAGTAGAAGTGTGGTGTAATGTTGATGTTCAGAGATATACCACACCACCTACTAGCAAAGGACCCGCCTACTTTTTCGACTATGATGGATTCTTTAAGTCCTTCAACATCCCTATCTCTCCTTCTGATGATGAGTTGGCTACTCGAATGATGGATGATATCTTAAATACACCATCTATTGATTCAACATCATCGAGTTTACACAGAGAATCATCTACTCAGTCAGGGGGAGTAGTCAACAACAGTGACTCCTCCTTTGAAGATGAGGCTGAAGAAGATGACTAGAACAGTTAGGAGCAACAGGTTCCAATTCTTGAAAGTCTACAAGCATCTAACGGTGATGCACCTTCGACTTCGGAACCTCAAACTCCTTCTACCTCAGATGTAGAACCAAATGTTCATAATTTTGGCTCTGAGGTAGCTGCTCCTACTACTCCAGGATCACGTCTAAACGTCAATCATCCCTTAGACAATGTCATTGGAGATGTTAGATCAGGAGTACAAACCCGAAATCAGCTGCACTCAGCTGATTATGCCTCTGTTATGGAAAAGGGTTACATTTATGATGGTGCTTATCGATGTTTTGTCTCGCAGTTTGAGCCAAAATACGTAAGTGATGCATTAAACGATGAGGCATGGGTGAGTGCCATGCAAGAAGAACTTATTCAATTCAAGAAGTTAGGAGTATGGACTCTGGTAGATAGACCTAAAGGTGCTAAGGTCATTGGCACCAAATGGGTCTTGAAATGCAAGAAGGATGACCAAGGGGTCATTATCAGAAACAAGGCTCGATTGGTTGTTTAGGAATTTCGCCCAGTCGAGGGGATTGACTACAATGAAGTGTTTGCACCCGTGGCCAGGATGGAAGCCATCCGTATCCTCCTTGCCTATGCATCGTATATGAAGATTAAGTCTATCAATTAGATGTGAAGAGTGCATTCCTTCATGGGGAAATTCGAGAGACATTGTACGTCAGTCAACCCGAGGGATTTGAAGATCTTATCATCGGGACAGGGTCTACAAACTCGACAAGGCCTTATACGGGCTTCATCAAGCTCCTAGGGCCTGGTATGAGAAACTATCAACTCATCTTGTGATACACGGCTTTAGCAGGGGAGTCATTGACTGCACATTGTTCATAAAAGAAAAAGATGGAGACCTACTACTAGTACAAATCTACATCAATGACATAATCTTCGGTTCAAAGAACGAAGAATTATGAACGAGTTTGAAGCAATTATGAAGAAAGAGTTTGAGATGAGTGCTATGGGGGAGATGAAATTCTCTCTCGGGTTAGAGGTGGATCAGACTCCAAATGGGATCTTTCTACATCAGACCAAGTCTGTTGGAGACATTCTCAGTCGGTTTGATATGGAGAATGCCTCTGCTGCTGGGACTCCACTTGCTACAAATCATGATATAGAACCTGATGAAAATGGAGATCTGGTAGATGCCACAATGTACCAGGGAATGATTGGATCCCTCATGTATCTCACTGCCTCAAGACCTGATATCATGTATGCTACATGTTTATGTTCTAGATATCAGGCTAAGCCTAAGGTTAACCATCTGATCGGGGTCAAAAGGATATTTCATTATCTGAAGGGTACACCCACACTTGGGTTGTGGTATCCTCATGATGATGACTTTGAGCTCACTGCGTATAGTAACTCGGATTACGGGGGCTGCAAGATGAACTACAAGTCTACATCAGCAGGGTGGCAATTCTTGGGAGGAGATTAGTTACCTGGCAGTGTAAGAAGCAGACCTCGGTTGCATTGTCAACCTGTGAAGCCCTATACGTTGCTGCTGCAAGTTGTTGTCCCCAAATCATCTGGATTCAACAGCAAATGCGGGATTATGGTTTAAAGTTTTCTTTTACTCCTATCTTTGTTGATAACTCTGCCGCAATTGCAGTAACTAAAAATCCGATACAACATCCAAAGACCAAACACATCGGTATTATATACCATTTCATAACAGACTGTTTTGAAAAGATTTTAATTGATATGGTAAAAATTAATACTGACTTTCAACGCGCTGACCTCTATACAAAATCCTTTGATAAACCACGTTTTCTATATTTGTTAGAGGTCAACGGTGTTAAAAAGAAAAGTGATGTTATTCCAGATGATGATCATGTGTAGTCCGATGCATTGCAATCATATTTTTCTTTTTCAAATTTTCTTGTTTTTTTTTCTGTTTAAACTAAATTCATGTTATTTAGATGTCTGTTAAAATCCTAAAATAATTAAATCCAGTATGATTTTAGAATTTTAGGGGGAGTGTACGTCAGCTAGTTTAATTTAAAAAAAAAAGAAAAAAACACTAGGGAGAAGGAGTAGATAGCGATATAAGGTAGATCGTATCTGTGATACCGATTCAAACCTTTTGGAAAATGATAAGACACAGGAACAAATAAAAAGGACTTTAAAAAAATTTAATTTAGAAAAGATGCAAAATTCAAAGTATAAGTCTGTGTAGTCTAAGCAATATAAAAGGTAAAGATGATAGAAAAACTGGTAACTACTAAGGTAACACAAAGAAAGTAGACCTAGAGGTTGCTAGACCACAAATGATGTGTCGGTAGATTCAACACAATAGATGATTAGACCTGACCGGTGATCTCAAGATCAAACTAAGTTGTTCAACTGACTGTGGACTGCCATCTTATCACTAGTTAACACAATCAACAATATTCCAATAAGGGGTAATGAGCATGTAAACGCCACAAATGTGTGTGGATGATAAATAGAGCAAAGCACGAGAAAAAAATGAAAGCCAAATGCTATCAAGCTAATGACATATGTTGTGGGTGTATTCTGTGCAAAAGAAAATTTAGCTGCTCTATGAAGAAAATAGGTTGTGTGCCTCTCTACTGTGCGATGGCACTGACATGAGGATAAACATAGCCTAGATATTCTAGAATTCATTGTTGTTTGCCGCCTCTCTGCTGTGCGATGGCACTGACCTGAGGATTGGCTTCTCTTTGAAAGCTCTAAGAATAGTCACTTCTTGTAATAATACCCGTAGAGACGACTGTAGATCCCAGCTATGCTCCCACAGAGTATGGACTCTGGGCGGTTGGTGAACGCTCCTGGGATTCGGGAGAGACGACTGCAGATCCCAGCTATGCTCTTGAGTCTTCTAGCCGTGTTCTAGGGGGAGCATCCACCTCGACTGGATCGAGGAAGAAACGGATGGCTCAGCCCCACGGCCACAAGAAGAAGAGGAGAAGACTAACTTTCGTCTCCACCACAGCCACTACATCTACCATCACCACTACCACTTCTACAGCCACACCATCCACCACCACAACCACCACAACTACCACTACCACTACCACACCTCCCACCACTGTACATATGCCAACCACCACCATATCTTTCACTCCTACATCACCTCCACTATCTCACAGACCCAACCCTATCTTCACCACAACCACCACCACCACCATTAGCCACCAAGCAGGACCCTCATCTCATCCCGCACATATATATGGATCTCATCTACCTTAATTTGGGGTAGAGGACCAGCTTTCAGCGCTAAACCGTATGGTGATGCGACTGTTAGCTGCTGATGAAGAGTAGACTGCGTAGATCCGACCGCTTGCAGATATGACTGTTGTGTAGTCACACCAGATCTCGGAGCAGGCTTGGCTAATCGAGGAGCAGGCCTAGCAATGGCTGCTCAGAGCCACGAGATCGCACAAATCCAAGAGCATAAAGTCACTTCTGCTAAGAAGATTGAGGAGTTGGAGAATGCTATGAAGACCATCATGCTCAAACTTAAGGGATCTAAAGATGAGCCTCTAAAAATTAAAGACGGAGATGGTGATGATGGTGATTATGATGATGAAGATGATGATGATGAGACTGAGGATGATGAGGGTATTGAGGACGAGAGGACAGAGGAGAGGAATGGGGATGATGATGAAGAAGGAGGGGATGCAGCTGCATCTACCTCTGCTCAAGGTCAAGAAAGGAGGTCTAAGAAGAATCAAGACCAACAAGCTTCATCCCCTGCTCCACCAAGTGATGGCCCAGTGATCCAAGACAAAAGTAATGATTAGATGTCTATGTATTTGATTACTTTTGTATTTGAATCATGTATTTAAACTTGTGTATTTAATGGTTATATTAAGATTAATGTATTTCTGTTTTGATTATTAATAATGGTTGATGTGATACATGTTTAAATCAAACAGATCCAAACTATGAGAGGGATGAGTTCGATGTTGCTCCCCTTCAGCAGATCAAGACTCATCTAACTATGATTCTGATCTGTAAGGGATCGTCAGAAGGTCAGTGAGTTATACCCCTGAAGAAGGGGAAGTAATTCACAATCTATCAAATGAGCAACTAGCTGAGATCTTCAAGCTAAATCCTGATGAGATTGTAAAGGATTCTACAACGTGCGACTCGAGAAGTGACGAAGAGCTCAACGATGTTGATGAAATAGAGATAGAAGATGACACTGTAGAGCACTACCCTCTGTATGCTGACAATGAGGGAAATGTGATCCCCAATCTGGGTGAATCCCTTGTCAGTAACACGTTTGAGGTGTTAGACAAAATGGAGCAGGAGTCAGAGAAGAAAGATGGATCGGCCCAAGCCTCAAATGATGATGTTGATATCCGAAAGGCTGAATGGGCTACCTGTTTTGAAGAAGGTACAGCCCAACGTGCTGCACCTAAACATGACGCCTACACCAAACTCTACAGAGTCAAGAAACATCATAAGAGGAAGATGTCAGGCTGGTTTATGCCGTTAAGAGGGAGAAGGGCATAGAGTACTTTAAATTGCCACATGATCTAAAGACTCTACCAAGTTTTGAGCTCAACCAGCTAGCCAAACTGAAGTTGTTGTATGCTGACCCGAGAAGATGTCAGGCTGGTTTGAGGCTGCCCTAAGGAAGGAGTACCACACGATGTGGGTTAACTTCAGACCCCAACAGCCTACAAGGTACATCAGAAGGTGTGAAGTTAATGCCATTACTGGAAAGCCAAAGATAGTGTTGAAGTGGAGTCCGCCGCGCACGATGTCAAGAATCGCACTAAGGGAAATGCCACAGGACTTCACTCCATACTTCAAGTGGTGGTACTACAATTGGAGGACAGGAGAAGCGGTCATAGTCCTAAACAAAGAGGGCCAAATGGATACCATCAGGGTATTTGACCCAATGTGGCTTACCAACTTGTCAGCTAATGATGTCCACACTCTATACAAGTGGCCACTGTTCTATGATACATAGGATATAGTACAAGCCCCCCAGTTCCAGAATGTCATAAGACTCTGTTTTGCATTTGAGATTCATGCAGGAGTCACAAAAGAGGATAAGTACAAGAAGTATGAGGAGGTAATGACGAAAACAAGACATTAGAGAGATCTAGGTCCATGGGGGAGTTTGTTGATACATATATGTCCCTAGATCATGATATGGATGTAATAGATCTTGTTTGTCTGAGTCTGATGAAATGTTTGGAATGATTAATGATATGATATTGATTGTTTGTTATTTATAATGTTTAATATTTCATTAATGAGTCGATGTTGAATTGGTTAATTAGGTTTGTGGTTGTTTGAATTGTTATGCGAATGGCCCATGCGAATGGACCATACGCATAAATAGCTTCATACGAATGAGTCAGTCACACGACTGAACCAGGAGACTGGATCAGTCGTATGATTGTAACATAAGATTGGCTCAGTCGCACCACTGAACACTCAGCCGTGCGGATGAATCAACCGTATGGTTCAATCGCACGACTGAACCATACAAATGGTTCAGTCGCACGAATGAACAATACTAACCTATAAATACAACCCAATTCGTGAAAAATAGTAGGACATTGATTCTATTTCGACTGCAAACGTACCTTAGCCGTCTAGAAACCTCCAAGTTGATACTCCAAGTTCATAGAACGTAGTAGATTGATTCCTAATCGATTCTTAACGTTTGATTCAATACTTTATTGATTCTATGTGCGTTCTCACTGATTGGATCGCCAATCAAATAGGATTATTCCGCACTATTTGATCTAGTCTCACGTAGAATCCATTAGTACTTAACAATAGTGCTTGCAAAACTTTCCATCATCATACGGGCCCAGTGTAACATTCGCTAAGATCCACTTCTAATTCAAAATATCTTTCCCTTCACTTTACAAATACATTACTTATTAAACATATCACATTCAAGTAGGGCTTTCATAGAAATCTTTTTCATCGCAAGAGAAAGTAGATTAAGGCATCATAATACATTGTAAACCTCATAAATCATCATAAGTTTGAACATTCAAATCACTTAACCTATCAAGCACTAGCTTATTATTCACTGCACTTCACGTATAGTAATGACACATCATAAGGCTAACAACAAAAAAGTCAAATAGTTAAGCATTTAACATCATAAAGGTATGCATAATAGCCCCAAAAACTGTTGAAAACTTTGTAAAAGACGGGGTAGAACTCACCTCGTCTCCGTAAATAACTCTATGATCAAAATAACTCACCTCTTCTTTGTATCTTCACAAATCTACTAAGAGCACATAATCAAATACCATTTGCAGATAATACCAGTTAATTTAAAAGGAATTACCTCATGGTACATAGCTACTTTGGTTGGCATCGTTCCATTTGGTTGCATTCTCCATTTAAGTTTAGGTATTTGAAATAATTTACCCATTCCTCTTAAACTTTGGCTGTGATACTAACTTGGAAGGTCCATTTATGGGACACATACAGTCAGATATTCATTGCTCATAATATTTAAAACACATTACAATTCATAAATCATTATAGCGGAATAATTTAACAAAAACCAGTTCATGCAATAATAATCATTTTTCAAAATAAAACATAATCATTTAGAGTTATAAAATAACATTTAGTTGTATTACAACACAAAAATATGATTTCTGGATAAAATGGATAAAGTCTCTATTTGCCGAGTAGCTTCACCCTTGTGCCACCCTTAGCAACAATTACCTGCCAACTGTAAATGCATAAAACTCAATGTTGCTAAGTGAGTTCTAGTTTAATAATAAAAAAATATTTTACTTCAATTCAACCTTTACTTTACTTCTATACATGATCATACATCATACATACACATAGATAATATTTATTATTATCCTTCATCATCATTTGTTTTCGTACGCTTCATTCATTTCACTTTCATCTAGACCAATGCCATGTGTTATACCTGGAACATTATGCAAGAAGCAGGTGTTCATTCATTATTATCTTTCACCTTCATCTTGACCAATGCCATGTTCTATACCTCGAACGTTGTGCAAGAAGCAAGTACTAGGCCGAAGTCTATAAATAGACCCCTAACATTGTGCATAATAACTCTTTGGGCACACAAACACTTAGGCACATGGGCAACTTAGGTGCATGAGTACTATTAGGGCTCATGAATCTTGCCTTGGTGTTTGAACACCTGGGCACATGGGGAACTAGGCGCATGGGCACTTAGGCACATGGGCAGGATTCTAGGCGCCAATGAACTATATGGGTGCATGGGCAGGTTTCTTGGCGCATAAGCACTATATGGGTGCATGGGCAGGATTATATCCTACTTGTAGTAAATTTCAAACCTAAAATTTCATTCTAACATGTTTATATCTTATTTCCATCATGCTAAACACCTAAATCAAGTGTATAAACATAAAACATAACCAGAACATGCTTAAACATGCATATGCACACATAAACAGGACACACACATATACGGTTGACATACTGAACATCATAAAAGATAATTACATGCATTTTCAGCCCCAAAACAAGTTAAAATTTGAAGAAACGGGGATTTAGAACTCACAAGCAGTAGCCTTAGAGAAAAAATCCTCCAAACTCAAAGACATTGCTCAAACTCCTAACACAAGAAGAACACACAACCAAACACACACAAACACATAAGGCTTGGTCCCAAGGCTGAAAACCAGCTAAAACTAATCTAACACTAGAAAACTTACCTTCATGCAACTTCTTCTTCTTCTTCTTTTCCTCTCTAGATTCAAGAGAAAATCTACTTTCTTTCTCTAAAAAGTCGATGAGGTTGATGGTACAAGGGGTGTGGGTGGCCATACCCCCTTTTTAAACAAAATTATAATAAAGTTTGTCTTTCTCATAACTTTAACCCCTTAACTTAGGTAATTTTGATTTTTCTTTCATTTTAACCTTTTTTCTATTCTTTTAAAATTTCAGGGTGTTACAATATTAGGATATGAGTTATGGCATGTCATAGACACACGTCGGAAGTCTTTCTTTTGATTGTAAATTGATCTTGTTGTCAAGATTAGTGTTTCCAGCTAGCTTTCAAAGTATAACCAACAGCAGGATGTAGTATAAAGTATCTCAGGTTTTTTTATTTATTTTCATATTATGTAACACTTGTAATAAACTTGAGAGCAATATGCAACATTCTTGTGTTCCAACACTCTACTCATTGTAAGACTAATTGTATTGACCATCCCTTAACCGTACCTACAATTGGTATGAGAATGTTAAAAGCTCTTGATTGTAAGTTCTCATCATCTTAATCCTCTAAGTTTCCCAAATCACGTAGCAACTCAAATGGCAGCTCTCACTAAGGTTGGTATCGAAACTGGTACTATGAAAAAGTCTACACTGATCACTCCTAATGACTTTCATACTTGGTGTGTGTAACACCTAGTTTAGAGTCAAAGAAAGAAGAATAAGGCGGAGAAATAGAATGAAAAACAAAGAAAAGCTATTTAACCAAACATGAAGGGCTAAAGTGTCAAAAGAACAAAAAGGTTTGAAAGTTAGTGTAAAGTGGACATGGGTGCCCACTCTCTTCTTACAACACCCAAGTCTTCGGCCAATTAGAGAGAGAAAGTGCAGATTTGGATTTTTGAAGAAGAACAAGTGCAAAAGGCAAATTCAAGGTAAGAATTTGTGTATTTAAGATTTTCTTAGCTGGTTTCATCCTCGGTTGTGTGCTTATGTATGTTGTGTGTGTTCGGTTGTGTTTTTTAGTGGGTTTCTAGGTGAGAACTTGTATCAATTGGGCTTTGAAGGAAGTCTTACCCGAAGAGGCTGCTAAGGTGAGTTCTAGAACCCCTCTTTTACATGTTTTAGCTAATTTTGGGGCTGGAAATACATGAATGTACATTTTTATAAAAGTGGGTTTCATACCCGTATGTATGAATGTGTGTATGTTGAGAGTATGGTTTGATTTTCGACTATGTTTATATTTGATGATGTTATGGTTGTGTTTCTATGCCTTAGAATGTAATATTTAAGCTTAGAACATGATAGATGAGGTTTGGGGGCTAAATCTGATGTTAAGTGTGACCTGGGCTGCTCGTGCGCCCAAATAGTAGCTCGTACACCTAAGTTTTAGAATTTGCCTAACTGTTGTTAATGCGGATGAGCATTGACAAATGCAGATAAGCATTGACAAATGCGGATGAGTAAAAGTCAATGCGGATGAATAAAGTCAATGCGGATGAGCATTGAGAAATGCCGATGAGCATTGAATAATGCAGATGAGTAAAAGTCAATGTGGTTGAAAGTCAATGCGGATAAGTATAAGTCAATGTGGATGAGTATAAGTCAATGTAGATAAGTAAGTTAACGCGGATGAACAAATGCGGATGAGTAAGATGAACAAATGCGGATGAGTATAAGTTAATGCGGATGAACAAATGCGGATGAGTAAGTTCATTCGGATGAACAAATGCGAATGAGTAAGTTAATGTGGATGAACAAATGCAGATGAGTAAGTTCACGTGAAAGAAAAAATGCAGATGAGTAAGTTCATGCGGATGAACAAATGCGGATGAGTAAGTTGACGCGGATGAGTAAGTTCGTGTGAATGAACAAATGCGATGAGTAAGTTCATGTAGATGAACAAATGTGGATGAGTAAGTTAATGCGGATGAACAAAGGCGGATGAGTAAGTTAATGTGGATGAACAAAAAGAAATGAAGATAAACAAAAAGAAATGCAGATGAAGACTTAGAATATTTTCTGATTTTTTGAGGAAAAAGTGAAATGTAGACTTTGACTTGGGAGGTTCTCGGGGGTTCTTGTAAGATGAATTTTGAGGTCATTGATGGTGTGATGGGCATTGTATGCTGATGATATAACGTATGATTGATGCTTATGCATGATGGTATGTCTGATGTATGTTATGTATGCATGATGATGCCCTGTGTGGTGATGTCGTATGCGTATGTTGACGTTCCTCATTATGTATTATTATTTTCCCGTGGCTTTACGTTGAATGTTAATGAATGAAATGAAAGTATTATGTAACGTAAAGTTGAAGATAATGAAAAGATGAACATAATATAAGAATTCATGCATTAATGAATGAATGAAAGTAAGAAAGGCTGGAAAGCAAAATGCACGGAGGTGCACAGCTCTAAAATGTTGTAAGCTCAACTGTGTGTGGTTTAGGTAACCCTTAAGGATACACGCAGGGGTCCAGTCTTTGTGATTGACCAGTGATATAGTACATGGTTTATAGTAATTACTCACCCCGGTGCTAGTGCCAGGCTATGTGCGATATGGAAGTCAATTATAATATTCGGCCTAGTACCTGCTTTGTGCATATGTTTGGGGTGTAGTATACAGTTGGGATCTTTGTCGCTTGCCCCGGTGCTGGTGCCATGCTTTGTGCATTATGGAAGTCATACATGATCTTTGGCCCAGTACCCGCTTTGTGCATACGTTTGGGCTATAGCTGATGACACTAATCCGGAAAGAGATAATGAGATAAAGAACGAATGTGATGAACAGTAAAGAGGATAATAATGATATTATCTATGTGTACGTATGATGTATGATCACGTACGAAAGTATCGTATGATTTTGAAAGAAACGTAAAGAACGGTTTTAAAGAAAGTAAAGTATGTGTTATTTTAAAACTAGAACTCACTCAGCAACACTGACTTTTATATATTTCCAGTTGGCAGGTATAGGTTGCTGAGGATGCCACGGGGTGACTACTTGGCTCTTTTTGGATGGCATCCATTTTTATAATGCTTTTGTGATGTAATACAACAAGTATTTTGTAATTTGATAACGATGTATTATTTTGCAAAATCTTTTATAATGAAACACATGTTTTAATGATTCCGCTATGATGTTTTCTTTAAGTTAATAAACATATATGTTTTATGTTCAATGATTGGTCAGCTGTAAGCGTCCCGGGAACGGGGCCTTACAGTGCCAAAGAATGGAACCCTTCATCAAGTATGAAGACAATAGGACGTGGGGATTTGTTTTCTCTAGACATCATGTACCATGCACCTCTTCAGCTGCTATCGGAGGTTGCATGATACTAAAAGAATTGGCTGAGTACTCTGAAGAAGACTAGAAGAAGATAGATGTAGATTAGAAAGCCATGACCGCTCTCAAAATTGCTCTTCCAAACAGTATCTATAGAGGCTTCAAGAAGCAACTATTGGATGCAAGGAAGCTAATGTATGAGGTGTCTAATGAAGCTAAAGAGAACAAGAAAGGCCTCTTGAAGCAGGATTTTGTGAACTTCACCTTTAATACAGGTGAAACCATAACTCAACAATACTACAAATATGTTGAGATTGTGGATACTCTAATGGATATTAGAGTAACTCTTAAGAATCGGGACATTATGAGAAACTTCATGTCCTCTCTTCCTAGACAACGGACACAATATTGTGTGGTCATTAAAAGGATTGAAAACCTCAAGAACCTCACTCTCACTGAGCTGTATGGCATCCTTTTTGGATACCAGATGGAGATGAACATGCAAAATTCATCTCGCAACTCCAACAATCAACAGAGTCCTGCCCTTCATGTAGTTGAAAGGGATTGAAGAGAACCCCAACATCATCTCATTTGCTACCCTAAAAACTTATAAACGGGGCCTTTCATCACCTTCCTAGAGACACCCAGGGAGACCTAAATCCAAGGAAGTCCATTCCAAGAGACAAGCTTATCACAAGCCTTTGTGTCTGTTGATGAAAGCATTTGCAACTTCCTCTCACCCTTGATGACTTGGACTGCATCCATCTAGATGAACTAGAGTATATGGAGATAGTCTAACCGATGGCTCTTCAATCTCATAGAGACAATAAGTTCTACAAGAGGATAGGGAGGAAGTTTCCGAGTAATGTATCCGGTGGAAAGTTTGGGCTGGTCAAACTGCAGTTGTCGTTAAGAAGGAAGCTTTGATTAGAGTTTCCAAGTTGAATATGTAGAAACCAAGGTATTGGAACATCTTTGTACCTCATAATGCATTGCTAAAGTTACGAGATATAGGTCCTATAACTTAGAGATGAGATCTGATCTTGAGTCCTTGAACATATTAAAAGTTGATATTAAAAGAGCTAGAAATGATTAAAAACATAAATAGAAGATCTAAAGAAATCTATTTCAACTCTTAAGCATGAATATACCAACTACATGACTCAAATCAACAATCTCATCACTAAGTGAACTGAATGTCAAGCTGAGCTTGTAATCAGGAAAGCCAGAGTAGAAAAATTTGTTCTTGATGAAGAGAACTTCAAGAACATAATATCATCATCATTGCATACAAAAGTGTGTTATTAGAATAAGCATGGACTGAGATCTACTAAGATAGCTCCTCCACACACTCTACTATCTATAAGATTTCCTAGGTGTGGAAATTTTCAAGATGAGCTTCCCCTCATAGACCCTATTCAAGAAGAGGATGAAGAGGAGATAGTGAAGGATGGATATGAGATGAGTGACGAAGATTTTCATGAGAAGGGTCATTATTCTCCTATGGAGAGGAAAGAACAAGAGAAGACAAAGTCTAAGAGAAAGAACTTAATCAAAGCAGCAAAGAGAATATCAAAGAAGGCTAATAGATCAAGGCCACCTAGAACTCCAAGAAGAAACAAGTCTTTATCTCTACAGTATCTTAAGTGGTAAATACTACGGACTCAACCATGAACTCTATTACCAAGTGTTCTAGTTCATGTCCAACTCATCCTTATGAAGACAAGAAGGCTGATTAGCTATGTACCACTGCTACACAGCCTGAACTATCCAATGGAGAAGATAAAGATAGAGATGGAAAGTGATCAAGCTTAGTGTTTTACCCAAAAGAAGTCTCTAAGAAGGAAGCAAGTGATTGCATCATGTATGGTAATATTTCTCATCTTGCTAAGGATTGTATCTACTATCACAAAAGTACTATCAACATGACCAAGAAGAATACTTCTGAGAAGAAGAAGAAAAAGAAAGCTTCTAAAGGAATATCTTTTCCATTTGGAAGCTCCAAAGCGGATATAAAGGAGTGTATTTTCTTATCAAAAATTCAAAAGGAGGGAACCCTTTTGAACTAAATTTCACCGCCCATATGTGGCATTGGGACCCCCTTTTGTCTTGGTCCTTGCAAGTCATTTGACACTACTACACTCTTCCATCAAATACACCATTCTCTCACACACACTTAAGCAAGAACACTCTCAAAGAAGCTGAAAATTTTCGGATAAGAGGCTCAAAGAGGCTGAAAATATTCGGATTTTGAAGGTGCTTTGGTAGAGAGTTTTGGTGTAGGGCTCCCTAACTAGCTAAGTGTTTGAAGAGTTTGTGAGTATCACATCTTGAGGTTTTCTCTCTTGGCGCCTGTACATTCAAGAACATCTTCTTCTCCAACTCATCATCCATGCATCTTGTGCTTGAAAGGTTGTTTTCAATGCACACCCTATGGTTGTTTGTTTTGTTTGATAGCATACTATTTCACATATATTATTGATCCTTATTCTTGGGTTTTGTTTGTGGTTTAAAATGGTGAAATTTTCACATTACAAACAACATGTTAAAACCTTTTTCCCGCTGCGTTTTTATAGTTTAAATGGTTAAACTAGCTTTGTCTTACATGTGAGAAAACCCAGCAATGGCATCTTGAGCCGGATATGTGGAATATGTGCTTCAAAAGTTCTTGAAAAGTTAGTTTTCATGGACTTTTTCAACCCATTAGGGGCTGTTGTGTTATGGATGTATGAATCCCTTCTGTTTCAAGGTTTAATATTGCATGTTTTAGTATAAACCTTGAAAGATTTATATCAAATGGTTGATTGTGTTGTTTGTTCAAACCTTAAAGTTTTGGTTCATGTTGGCTGAAACTTTAGGGCTGAAATAAGGGGTTCATTGTTGTTATTGGATGTTAAATTTGTTTCATATGTTAGTGCATAACATAGCCTTGGCCTTATGTGTTTTGGTTTTGGTTGATTGTGGTTTGTCATGTTGGTTTGGATTATTGTAAGGGTTGTAAAATTTGTGTTTTGTATTTTGGGTTGTAATTTATTTATTCATTTGATTATGTAAAAAATAGATTAGGTGCATATATTTTACTAGAAAAATTGTATTAGGATATGATTTTTGTAAAAGAAGATGCACAAGATAAAGACTCAAAGGAGGACACAAAAGACGTGGACACTTGAAGCATTTGGATGTGGATCCAAGTGGGAGTTCATGGACACATTTTGATGTGTCATCTCCACCCTTAGGAAAGACCTTATGACAACACTTGTGATGGAAAACAAGTGTAGTCAACTTAATGGCTATGGTTATGCACTCATGTTTGTTTGTTTTTGCTTGTTTGGATGTTTCTTGTTTGTTTGATTGCTTGATATTTGGATATGCATAACAAACTCATTAAGAAACTTAACAAGCTGAAAATTGATGGTTCTTTTTCATTAAGTGGTTAATAAAAGGTTATTAAAAGGATTAATGATTTTAATAAAAGGGGTTTTATTAAAAGTGAACCATAGGGTATCTTGTATTTGAAAGCATGCAAATATAAGGTACATAGAGTTTTCTAAACAAAGATTATGAAAAATTAATATTTCTTTTATAAACAAGTTTAACACCACCCTTTTACACAACACTTGAGTTATTTGGAAACTCTTAATGGGATAAAGGTCACCTAACCATTCTGAGGGAACTTGTGACTTGAGGCGGGGATACCATATTTGTGGGATAAAGGTCACCTAACCACTTATGTTGGAAAACTCACATGTGTGTGCATGTAGGGTAACTTGATTTGTAAACCATGTTAAATGGATCACCTACAACATGGTTTACAAATATGTTGATGGGATAAACATGCCGACTATACATATGATGTTTTAAGTCGATCCCATACCTCTAGAAGTTGCAAAGGGTTATGATTGTCGAAACGTTGACTACCTTGTTAATTTAAATAATTGGATAAAGGTCACCTAACCACCATTTAAATTTAACGTTGGATTCTAGAATTTTAAAATTGTGTAAGACACTTAAAAGGGGGTTTAATTATTAAAATATGAACAATATCGAAAATACTAAAATTGAACCTTGTTTATTTTGTAGATGGCCACCAACCACAACGAAAACAATGAAATCCCGTCCGCTCACTCGTTATCTCTAAGGAGCATTCTCCAAAAGGAACGTCTAAACCATAACAACTTTATTGATTGGTTTCGAAACTTGAGAATTGTTCTCAAGCAAGAGGAACGATCATATATTTTAGACATTCCGATTCCTGGTCAACATAATAAGGAGGATGAGGAGGCCAACAATAATTGGGTGAAATACACTGAGGACTCAGTCCAAGTGACTTGCCTCATGTTGGCAAGTATGACTCCAGATCTCCAAAAGGAGTATGAACATCATGGAGCATACAACATGATAACCTAGTTGAAGGAAACGTTCCAACAAGAAGCAAGGGTAGAGCGCTTCAAAACGGTTCGAGCACTCCATGCGTGTGGTATGAACGACACCCAATCTATTTCATCTTATGTACATCAGATGAGAAGCCACATCGACCGCCTCGAAAGGCTTAATGGTCCCGTCTTGAAAGAGTTGGCTACCAATTTGATCCTCAACTCTTTGTCAAAAAGATTTGACAACTTTGTCATGAATTATAACATGAACGGGTCAGACAAGAACATAACTGAGCTTCACTCTATGCTCAAAACTACTGAGGCGGCCATGGGTAAAAGGGTTTTACCCGTTCTCACCATCAATGAAGGTGGGAACAAGAAGAGGCCTCACCTCACACCCAAGGCAAATGTTGCCAAAGGTAAAGGGCACATTAGGGGAAATGGAAAGGGTGTGGTAAGAGCTCCACCTCCAAAACTAGGGGAGAAGAAAGAAAAGGTTGCTTCGAATGACCCATGCTTTAAGTGTGGAGAGATTGGACATTGGGCAAGAAATTACCCAGTCCATCAAAAAGAGTTGCAAGCAAAGAGGGATGTCGGGCAAACCTCAGGTACAATTTTCATGCTTCATATTCATCTTAATTTAATATCCTCTAACACATGGGTATTGGATACCGGATGTGGAAATCACATTTGCAGCTTATTGCAGGGGTTCAAAAGAATTAAGGACTTCAAGAAAGGGGACGTTATCCTCTACATGGGGAATGGGGCAAAGGTTCAAGTTGAAGGCCGAGGGGACTACATCTGGAAGCTTCCCAATGGTTTGGAAGCAATTTTGAACAATATTTTGTATGCTCCTAGTTTGACTAGGAACATTATCTCTCTTGCCTAATTAAGACAATATGGTATGTTTTGACATTTATTGAAAATGAAATTCATGTTTCTTTAAATGGCATATATTATTTTAAAGCTATTCCTATTAATGGTATTTACGAATTGGTTCGTGAAAACACATAATATGATAGCTCATTGTACCAGACCACCACTAAGAAACTCAAATTGGATTTCAGTGATACCTATCTTTGGCATTGCCATCTTGGTCATATAAACAAGAAACGCATACAAACACTTCAAAAGAACGGTCTTTTAAAAGCAATGAATATGATTATTCGATGTATGTGAATCTTGTTTACAAGGTAAAATGACTAAGCATCTTTTAGTGGCAAATCCAAAAGAGTAAAAGATTTATTAGGCATCATACATTCGGATGTATGTGGTCCTTTTAGCTAATGACTAGGTGCCATGAAGGATACTTCATTACCTTTACCGACCACTGTAGTCGATATGGTTATCTGTACTTGTTAAGACACAAAGACAAAGCTTTTGAAATGTTAAAATCTTCCAAAATGAAGTAGAAAATCAACTTAACAAGAGAATGAAAATTCTCCGCACTGATAGAGGAGGTGAATACCTAAGTGATGTTTTTAGAGATCATCTTAGAAGTTATGGTATTGTCTCACAACTATCTCCACCTGGAACGCCACAACATAATGGTGTGTAAGAGAGGAGAAATCGAACTCTATTGGATATGGTTCAATCTATGATGGCTAGAAGCCACTACCTCTATCATTTTTGGGGTTTGGCTTTGCTCTCTGTGGCCCGTATTTTGAATATGGCCCAAACCAAGAAAGTGGAAATGACACATTTTGAAATATGGCATGGAAGGGTTCCATCCCTATCATATATAAAGGTATGGGATTGTGAGGCTTATGTTAAGACTCTCACCTCAAACAAGCTAGAAAGTCATTCCACTAAATGTATCTTCATTGGATATCCTAGAGATTCTATGGGATATTATTTTTATGATCCATTGGAACAAAATTAGTTTGTTTCCAAAAAGGCTGAGTTCTTAGCACCTAAGTTCCTTACCGAAGGAACTACTAGTAGAACTGTGGATCTTGAGGTGGATCAAGAACCACAAACCGATACATGTTTGGTTGACACTAGCACTCAACATGAGGATGTTGAGAATGATCAAGTTGTTGATGAATGTACATGAAACATTCGCATATGTGGTAGGATTAGTAATCCACCTAAAAGATAAGGATTTTTTATTGATGGATGTTATGGGGTAGATTCTGATGAACGAGCCACCTATCGTGATGCAATGTCAAATTTAGATTGTGACAAATGGCGTGAAGCCATGAACATTGAGATGTAATCCATGTATGACAACCAAGTGTGGGACTTGGTTGAACCACCTCTTAACTCCAAGATAGTTGGAAGTAAGTGGGTTTTCAAGAAGAAAACCAATATGCATGGACACTTGGATACTTATAAAGCTAGACATGTTGCAAAGGTTTCACTCAAACTCAAGGGGTTGATTATGATGAAACCTTCTCACCGGTTGCAATGCTAAAGTCTATTAGGATATTGTTTGCCATAGCTGCTCATTATGATTATGAAATTTGGCAAATGGATGTCAAAACCACTTTTCTAGATGGATATCTTGAGGAAGATGTCTATATGGCTCAGCCTGATGGTTTTGTCGACTCAAAACATCCTAACAAAGTATGCAAATTAAAGAAATCAATCTACGGATTGAAGCAAGCATCAAGGAGTCGGAATCACCGTTTTGATGAAGAGATACTCAAATTTGGGTTCATCAAAAATGCTGATGAAGCATGTGTATATAAGAAGGCTAGTGGGGGCATCACCACTCTCCTAGTATTGTATGCCGATGACATTCTACTATTTGGAAATGACATTCCAACCATGGAAGGTGTGAAAGCCTCGCTTGGAAGCTTTTTCTTGGTGAAGCCGTCTATATTTTGGGAATAAAGATCTATAGGGATAGATCAAGGCGGTTGATAGGTTTGAGTCAAAGTGCATACATTGATAAGATCTTGAAAAAGTTCAAGCTGGAAAACTCTAAGAAAGGTACAGTACATATTCAAAGAGGAAAGATATTGAGTAAGACTCAATGTCCGAGCTCAAAGGATATGCAAGAGAAAATGATGGGAATCCCGTATGCGTCTGCTATAGGATCCATCATGTATGCAATGATATGCACTAGACTGGATATGTCATGCGCTTTGAGCATGAAAAGCAGATACCAACAAAATCCTGGAAGCAGTCATTGGATGGCTGTTAAAAACATACTTAAATACCGAAGGAGGACTAAAGATATGTTCCTAATCTATGGATCTGGTAAGGAGGAACTCGTAGTAAAGGGTACACACATGCGAGATTCCAAACTGATCGGGATGATTCACGATCACAATCGGGGTACATTTCATCTTGAATGGATGAGCAATCTCTTGGAAGAGCTCTAAGCAAGATGTGGTGGCATTATCAACTATAGAGTCAGAATACATCACCGCTTCATTAGAAGCTCAGGAAGCTGCATGGTTAAAGAAGTTCATTGTCGATCTAGGGGTGGTCCTTTCCATTCAGGACCCCCTAGAAATTATTTGTGATAATGAGGGTGCGATTGCTCAAATCAAGGAACCCCATGCACATCAAAAGACTAGGCACATTAAACAAAGATTCAACTTGATAAGGGATGAAGTTGAAAAGGGAATGATATGTATATGCAAAGTTCACACAGATCAAAACATTACGGATCCACTCATGAAGCTTCTTGAAAAGGCAAAGCATGAAAGTCATACTTGTGCCATGGGACTTCAATATTCTAGTGACTGGATATGATCTTCAATTTATGTATTGTGATATTGGAACCCTTTATTACTTGAATGATTTATTTGGTTATAATGATTCAACTAATATTCCTATTTTGCATGTTTAACATCCATGAGTAAATTATTTACTCAGAACGTCCGTAGTTGTTCCTACCTGTGAGAACAAATATGAAGGTAAAACTATTATGAACTTGGATTGGTAGATATTCATATGGATGAATATAAAGCAAAAGGTTGCCACCAAAATTCATAGATACATATTGGGTCTTGATATTTACCAAATATTATACTTTGACTTAGTTCTTTGCTATTCTGAAACATGGAAGTACATAACTTTGAGTTGAGGTATGATATAAGGCAATTGTGAGAGATGTATGTAGCCAAGATGGGATTTGTCCCTCTTATTCGTTGAGAGTAAGATGTCTAAGGCCTGACAAAGTTAAATCAATAGAGAATGATCACTCTGTGTCTCTAGGATTTAACATGACATGTGTGACAATAGGATAGATGATTAATTCCCTAAAAAATTTCAAGTATGGTACTTGAAGAGGATGATGTTATTAAATGGCACTTAGTCATAAGTATTAAGGGTAGTAAACCGTTCTTAGGCGGTATTTACTGTTGGGTTTTGTCACATGTAAAACAATCTAGTTTAACCATTTAAACTATAATAAAGCAGCGGAAAAAGGAGTTTAACATGTGATTAATAATCTGAAAATTTTGCCATTTTGAACCACAAACAAAACCCAAGAAGGAGGATCAATAATATATGTGAAATAGTATGCTATCAAACAAAACATAACAACCGTAGGGTGTTCATAGAAACAACCTTTCTTCAACAAAATGTTGTAGATGATGTTCTTGAGTGGCTAGCCTTCAAAGGAGAAGACCTCAAGCTTGTATACCCACAAGCCCTTCCAATACCAAGCTTGTTAGGGAGCACAACACCAAAGAACTCTCCTTATAGCTCCTCAATGATCCGAAAATTTCAGCCTTTCCTTTCACAAAATCCGAAATTTTTCAGCCACCTTTTAAGAGATTTCTTGATTGAGTTGGTTAGAGAGAAGTGTGAAAAGAAAGAAGAGTTCAAGAGTGGTGAATGTTTTGCTTGGACCAAGACACAAAAGGGAGTCTCAATGCTACTTGGGCGGCTGAAACCCCTTTGAAAATGGGTTCCCCCCATTTTCAACATTTTATAAAAATGTTATACTCTTAGCCCTTAATTTTTTATAAAATTAAAACCTCTTTTAATTTTATAACAACAACACACTTTTATTTGTTATTATTTAACCAACTTCAATAATGAAACAAACAATTTCTCATGAACAAATTGTCCACATAATGTTGTTCTTTTACAAAAGCAACATTTTAGAAAAACCCATTTTGTAAATTGGTGTTGGTATTTATTTGTTTGATCTTATCAACAAATAAATATTAATTGGTGTCGGTATAGCTTGTTATTGGGTATGACCCGACTTGGATTGTAACGTACTAACCACATCTATCTTGTATGTGTCTTGGGCATATAAGGTCCAACATTTACTGCTTGCATCAATCTTCTATGAATCTTGTGCAAGTGGGAGATTGTTGGATGTTGTATGCCCAAGATACATACAAGATTGATGTGGTTAGTACGTTATGATCCAAGTTGGATCATACCCTGTAACAAGATAAACAAACACCAATATATGTTTATTGTTGATAAGATCATACAAATAAATATTGACACAAATTTAGAAAATTGGTTTTCCAAAACTTTGCTTTTGTAAAAGAACAATATTATATGGATAATTTGTTCATGAGATATTATTTGTTTGTTATTTAAATTGGTTAAATAATAAAAATAAATGTGTGTTGATGTTATAAAATTAAAATTGGTTTTAATTTTATAAACTTTGAATTTAAAGGAGTGTATTTGTTTTATAAAAAATTCAAAAGGAGGGAACCCTTTTGAACTAAATTGAGCCACCCATATGGGCATTAGGACTCCCCTTTTTGTCTTGGTCCTTGCAAGTCATTTGACACTACTACACTCTTCCATCAAATACACCTTTCTCTCACACACACTTAAGCAAGAACACTCTCAAAGAAGCTGAAAATTTTCGGATTAGAGGCTCAAAGAGGCTGAAAATATTCGGATTTTGAAGGTGCTTTGGTGTGAGTTTTGGTGTAGAGCTCCCTAACTAGCTAGGTGTTTGAAGAGCTTGTGGGATCACATCTTGAGGCTTTCTCTCTTGGGGGCTGGACATTCAAGAACATATTCTTCTCCAACTCATCATCCACGCATCTTGTGCTTGAAAGGTTGTTTTCAATGTACACCCTATGGTTGTTTGTTTTGTTTAATAGCATACTATTTCACATATATTATTGATTCTTACTCTTGGTTTTGTTTGTGGTTCAAAATGGTGAAATTTTCAAATTGCAAACAACATGTTAAAACCTTTTTCCCGCTGCATTTTTTTAGTTTAAATGGTTAAACTAGCTTTGTTTTACATGTGACAAAACCCAACATATAAAGATTAAGACATCCACATTAGTTAATAGGAATGAACATTCACAAATGCTAATTACCTTTTGTTTTTGGACTAGTATTCTAATGTATATTTCTCACTTGTCAGGGTAGTTTAGTCATTTTGTACAAGCCTTATGTCAGCCTATATATAGAATAGAATACCCTACTTTTGTGTGTTTTGATTGTCGAATGTTTCAGAGGTGTGAAGCTAGTGTATTGTGCTAAAAACTCTAGCACCCACTATAACTTTTTTACCAGCTTCAATAGAAAGCGTTTGTTAGTATTTTCAGCATTCAATGTTCATTGATTTTGTATTTCTGCTACCTAATTCAAATAATCTTGCCATGCTTTTGAGTGTGAGGTACATATTGAATACTCAATTGAATTAAAACATGATAAAGATCACAAGCATTAAAATATTCACCAAGCATGAGTTTAAGAGGACATACATACCTACACTCAATATGTTCATGATTATGTCTATTTTACTAACAAATGCTTACATTTGTGAAAGGTAAGATTTATGTGAAAGGTATACTTCCTCTTCATGTATAAATATAAAACAAAAAAATTACAAAAACTTTTTCCTTTCAAAATTTTAAATCTTTAATGTTTTTATCCCATATGTATAAAAACTTTACGTGGAGTAGTTAAAATTTTGATTATTTTATACAGTTGTTGCTTTTCTTAAAAAAATAAAATCAAAAATAACTGTGTTCGTGTGGAAGTTATACCATATTATCTCAGTGTATGCAAATATTTTGAAGCACAAAAGTCCAAGATCAGTAAAAACTATGAAGTTTGTATCACACCACGTGTACAATTTAATCAAAGAAAAAAATGGCAATCCAAGCAACAGTAAAAACTTCATAAATGTCAAAGAAACAAACACATCTTCTTAAATGTCAAAGCACCAGCTCCATCCTCATCTGTCCAAGCATGTACACAATAACCAACAAAATCTTCATAACCTCCACCACCCTCAACCCTTGAAGTACATTGGCTGTATAATCCTTAGGGGGAGTATTGGCGGATCTTGAAAGGAACATACATGCTAGGTCAAGAGGTGGTTGAATGTTGTTTTGTTGTAATCTACCTAAGTCCAAGAAGTAATACGGGTGAAGAAAATCATAAGAATAAAGACCACGTGTTGGCTATACGCATTAGTCTATGAAGATGATCAAATAATAATCACTGAAAAGTGTTAGTTCATCTGCATTTACTAATGCAGATAGACAGAACAAATATAACTAAGTATTTGTTCTTCTGTATTTACTAATGCGGATGTTGAGAAACAAATGTGCTTAAGTATTTGTTCATCCGCATTAGTGAATGCTCATGAACATATATAAATGTGAAAGCTTAGTGGAAGAAATGCTAACGAAGATCAAGACTTCCGCATTAGTTAATATGAACACTCACAGAAGTAAATTAACTTTTGTACTTAGACTAGTATTCTCATGTATAGTTCTCAATGTAATTTAGTCATTTTGTACAGTCATTATGTCAGGGTATAAAGAGAATAGAATACCATACTTTTGTAAGTTTTGATTGTCGAATGTTTCAGTGGTCCCAAGTTACTGTATTATGCTGAAAACTCTAGCACCTATTGTAACTTGTTTACTAACATCAATATACAAAGCTATATGGTTTAACCTGAGGGTGATGCAACCCAAACACCCAAGGTGTCTCCTGCATACATGCATAAGTGTACTGAAGTAGAATGCTTCGGAAGTTTCACACCAGCAACAGAAAACATTCTAAGTGTGAAATCCTCCGAAGCCAAGACCAATATCTTCCGAAGCCAAAGATGAAGTCTTCCGAAGCTTGAGAGACAAAGTCTTCTAAAGCCAACACTAGAAGACAGATTTCTTCCGAAGGCGTTTAGAATACATGCTTTATCTGATGTACTTTTAATATAAAGCTGGACCCCTTTCCGCTGCAACTCTATAATGTCACCAACTTTCAAAAGTTGGTGAAAATGTCCATGCTTTTGGTAATGGTAAATTGAGGTCTTGAGTCTGTAACTTTCTACTTCATGTACTTTATCCTTTTTGTAATATATTAGGATGTGAGCTATGGATTGTCATAGTCACTAGTCAAAAGGCAATCTGCCTTTTGACTCTACAATTGATTTTGTTTGTTGTCTAGTCATTGTGTCCAGTTGGCCTTCAAAGTATGGCCGCTGTATGACGTAGTATATCTATCTCAAGTACTTGTAACTTTCTAAATATCCTTTTTAGCATTTTTAATAGAATATGAAAAAGCAATATACTACAATCTTGAAAAACCAACTCCTTGTGTGTTTTGCTATCTTGTTTTGTCTCATATTTACTTATGTTCTTAGTATCATTACAAAGGTTGACCGATTCCCTGTTTGATTTGTTAAGTGTTTTTAGCAACTCTCCTCACTTTGTTGCTGTGTTGTAAGTGCATACCCTTCACCGGTCCTGCAATTGGTGTCAGAGCATTCAAGGCTCTTCATATAAGATCTCACCATCTTAAGATCCCTCACACACACAAAATACTTAACTTATCAAATTGTAGCCATTTCCGAACCTGATATGGAAACTCGAACCATGACAAAGTCCCTACTGATCACTTTTGATGACTTTGAAACTTGGTGCCAAAGAATGGAAGGCTTTATTAAGTCTCTAGACTCAAGAATATGGGAGTCTATTGAAAATGGGCTTTACATACCAAACACCTCATTTGAAACTAGAGGTGGTATGATCCCCAAGGCTGTGAGTGACTACTTAGATGAAGATAGAAAGAGAGTAGAGATTGATCAAGAAGCCATGATAGCCCTTCAGACTACTCTTCCAAACTTTGTATATAGAGGTTTCAAGAAATGCAAAATAGCTAAGCAGTTGTGGGATGCATTGAAACAGATGTATGAGGGTTCCTCTAAAGCCAAGGTGAACAAGAAGGATCTCCTGAAGCAGCAGTTTAAAATTTTCACCTTTAAACCAAGTGAGACCATGATTGAACAATACTTGAGGTATGTTGCGATTGTGGACACCCTAGTAAATGGTGGAGTTGCTTTTGAAAACAGAGATATTATAAGGTAGTTCAAGTCCTCTCTTCCTAGGCAATGGACACAGTCTTGTGTGGTTATCAAGAGACTATGAACCTGAAGACTCTTACCTTGATAGGGTTCTATAGGATTCTCAGTGGATATCAGATGGAGATGAACACGCAAGGTTCATTTGGTAACTCTAGCAATCAAATGGGTTCAACCCTATATGTAGTTAAAAGGGATATCATAGAACCCCAACATTATCTCATATGCTACCCTAACAACTCACCAAAGGGTCCTTTCATCACCTACCCTGAGACACCAACAGAAAACAACACTCAAGGTAGCCCATTCCAAGAGGCAAGTTCTTTTCAAGCCTTTATGTCTTTTGACGAAAGTTGTGGCAGCTTTCTCTTCACCCTTGAAGACCTGGACTATATCCATCTAGATGATCTGGAGTACATGGAGATAGTCCAACACATGGCTCTTCTCACTCATAGAGCCAAGAAGTTCTACAAGCAGACTTGAAGAAATTTCCCCATCAATGCAACCAGTGGAAATTTTGGACTTGATAAAATCAAAGTCAAGTGTTATAACTATAACTTGATGGGCCACTTTGCCAGGGAGTGTAAGGAACCAATATCAAATGGTGGCCAAGCATAATCTAGACCAAACTACACTAACAAAACCACAAAAAATGAGAAGCCAAAGCAGCAAGTTGTAGTTGCTATTGAAGAAGGAGGCTTTGACTGGAGCTTTCATGTAGAGAATGCATCTCCAAACCAAGCACTGATTGTTGACGATGATGAATCCAAGGTATTGGAACATCTCCATACTCCTGAACGTATTCTTAAAGTCACAAATTTAGGTCCTACAACTTAGAAATGAGATCTGATCTTGAGTCCTTAAACATCTTGAAAGTTGATTTTAGAAAGGCTGGAAATGATTATAAACTAAAGTTAGAGAACTTAGAGAAAACATTATAGTTCTAAAACATGAGCACACCAACTACAGGACTCAGATCAAGGATCTGATAAATAAGATGACTGAATGCCAGGCTGAGCTTGTCATTAGCAAAGCTAGTGCTGAAAAATGTGTTCGTGATGAAAAGACCTTCAAGAACATGATATCATCATCCCTGCATGTCAAGATGTGTTATCAAAATAAGTAGGGACTGGGTTCTGGTCAGATAGCTCCTCCACACACAATCTTGTCTGTAAGATCACCAAGGTGTGGAACTTGTGATGATGAGCTTCCTCTCATAGACCCGTTGAGTGAAGAGGATGAAGAAGTGATAGTGAAGAATTCCTCTGAGAAGAGTAAACAGGAGGATTCTAAGAAGGGTCACTGTCCTTCTAAGGAGAACAAGAAGACTCTGATGACCAAGTCTATGAGGTAGAACTTGATCAAAAAGAGTAAGAGAAAAGCTAGGAAGGCTCAAGAGATCAAGGCCACTTTTGACTTTAAGTAGAAACAGGTTTTTATCTCTGCAGGGTTTGAAGTGGTTAAGACTGAAAACGTCAACCTAAACTCTTCTACAAAGAGTTTTGATTCATGTTCAAATCAACTCAGGATCAAGTAGAAGGCTGATCTGTTGTGTACCATTGCTACGTAGCCTGGACTATCCAACTCCAAGAATAGTTCTCATCCCAAAAGTATTGTCTCATCATTTGCAAAGATAAAGGTGGAAAAGGGATGTGATCAAAATCAACCTTGTTTTTAGAAGAAGGCACTTAGAAAGAAAAAGGTGGAATGTGCCAGGTGTGATCAAAATCTTGCTAAGGATTGTCCACACAATCTAAGAGGTACTCTTCACATGATAAAGAAAGAGAATTCCAAGAACTCCAAGGAGATTACAGTTTCAGAAGGAAAATATGTTTCCTTCGGAAGCTCCAAAATGAAAAAGAAGGCAAGTGGAAAATTGCCATCGGAAGAAAATTTGGTCTCGGAAGAAAGGAATTCTTCCGAAGCACTAAAGTCTGTTTTGGTGTTTGCAGGATCTTCCGAAGGTCTAGTCATCAAAACTTCCCAAGTCTCAAAAGCTTTCAAAGTGTTGAAGATCAAGTCCAAACTTCAAAAGTTGGTGTGGAAGTCAAAGAAAGACCAAGTGACTCAAAGTTCTCCAGCAACAACACCATAAGATTCTCAAAGCACAACTATTGGATCTATTACTGTTACATGACCTTCTATTTCTTTTGATGAGCCTAAGACTAGTAAGGCTAGGGTTTCCAAATATAAGTACTCCATTTCTTTGTGTAGGGATATCTCAAGAGAAACAAGAATGTTTGGATCATTGATAGTGGTTGTTCTAGGCACATGACAAGCAATAGGTCACCACTCCAGAACTTTGAAAGAATTGATGGATGGCCAGTTACTCTTGGAGGAAATGAAGGTGGTTACATTTCTTGAAGGGGCAAGGTGACAAATGGTAAGCTCAACGTTGAGAAGGTAAACTTTGTCATGTTGCTTGGGCACAAGCTTCTATGTTTATTCTAATTTTGTGATCAGAGTCATAACATGCTATTTATAGAGCGTGAGTGCATTGTTCTAAAGCCCGGGGGCTATCATTCCTTATGAGGATATCTTTCTTAGAGCCCCTAGGAAAGGGAACATGTACAAGATGTGTTTGCTAGAAACATCACCCTCCAGAGAAGTCTCATGCTTTCTATCTAAAGCTAATAGTGATGAGTCTTTCTTATGGAATAAAAGAAGGTGCCATGTAAACATTAAGAATATGAATAAAGTACTTAAGAATGATTTGGTAACTAAAATGCCAAAGAAATAATTTGCAAGTAATGATCATTGTGTTGCATTCTAAAACGGAGGCAACATAAGGTATCTCGTAAGACTAAAGAAAGAAACTCCATCACTACACCCCTACCCTTGTTACATATGGATCTCTTTGGCCCCACGAGTGTAATGAGTCTAGGAGGACCTCTTATTGTTTGATGATCACAGATGATTTTACAAGATTCACTTGGGTTTTCTTCCTTAAAACTAAGAATGAGACTCTTGAGATTCTGAAGAATTTCATCTTAAAGATTAAGAATCAATGTGATCACAAGGTCAAAACCATAAGATGTAATCAAGGAACTGAATTTAAGAACCAAATCCTTGATTCATTTTCTGATGAAAAGGATATTACAAGACAATACAATACTCACAGGACTCCTCAACAAAATGGTGTTGCTAAGAGGAGAAAAAGGACACTAATTGAAGATGCAAGAACCTGTTGTCTCACTCTAAGTTTCCTATCACCTTCTGGGCAGAGGCAGTCAACACTGCCTGCTATGTGCAAAACAAAGTTTTAGTGGTTAAGACTCATGGCAAGACTCCTCATGAACTTTTGCACAAGAGGAAACCTTTCATTGGTTTTCTTAGGTCATTTGGATGCCCTTGCACCATCTTGAATACCAAAGATCAAATTGCCAAATTTGCTGAGAAATCAGATGATGGACACTTCATTGGATAATCTTCTCAATGTAACACCCGGTTATTTTTACAAACTCAAATAAAGGAATTAGGTGAAAAAAAAAAGAAAGAAAAGCTATTTAACCCAAGCTGAGGGGTTAAAAGTGTCAAAAGGACAAAAAGGTTTGAAAGTTGGTGTAAAGTGGACATGGCTGCCCACTCTCTTCGTACAACATCCAAATCATAAGACATTTTTGAGAGAGAGTACAAATTCTGATTTAGAAGAAGAACAAGAAGAAGAGTCGAATTCAAGGTAAGAGTTCATGTGTTTGTGATGTTCATAACTTGTTTTATCCTTGGTTGTATGCTTATGTATGTTTGTTTGTGTTTGGGTGTGTCTTTTGGTGGGTTTCTAGGCTGTTGAACTCAATTGCGAACGGGTTTAAAAGAAGTCACACCTAAGAGGCCATAAAGGTTAGTTCTAGAACCCCTCTTTTACATGTTTTAGTTGATTTTTGGGGCTGGAAATGCATGTATGCACTTTTTACAAAAGCTGGGCTTCATACTCATATATGTGTATGTGTGTTTGTTGCGGGTGGGGTTTGATTTTGCGCTATGCTTATGTTTGATGATGTTATGGTTCTGTTTCTATGGCTTAGAATGTAAGATTTAAGATTAGAACATGATAGATTCTGTTTGGAGACCAAATTATGAGGTAATGTGTGACCCGGGCTGCTCATGCGCCCAAACAGTAGCTCATACACCCAGCCATAAATAAATGCTTAAGTGTTTCTAAAGCGGATGAAGTCTGCTAGAGGAAATTCAGATGAGTATATGTCAATGCGGATGAGTATGAGTCAATGCGCATGAGTATGAGTCAATGCAGATGAGTATAAGTCAATTCGGATAAGTATAAATCAATGCGGATGAGTATGAGTCAATGCGGATGAATATGAGTCAATACAGATGAGTATAAATCAATGCGAATGAGTATGAGTCAATGCGGATGAGTATGAGTCAATGCCGATGAGTTAAAAGGAAATGCGGGTGAGTAAAAGGAATGCGGATGAGTAAAAAGGAAATGCGGATGAGTATAAGGAAATCCGGATGAGTAAAAGGAAATGTGGATGAGTAAAAAGGAAATGCGGATGAGTAAAAGGAAATGCGGATTAGTAAAAGGAAACGTGGATGAACGAAAAGAAATGCGGATGAACAACAAGAAATACGGATGAAGACTTAGAATATTTTCTGATTTGTCGGGGAAAAGTGTAAATATAGGTTTGACATGGGAGGTTCCCGGGGGCTATGTAAGTTGACTTTTTGAAGTTGTTGATAATATGATGGGCATGAATGGTGAAGTATGATTGGTGCTTATGCATGATTATATGTATGTGGTATGTTATGCCTGTGTGATGTGCCTTGTATGGTGATGTTGTATGTTTATGTTTGTGTTCCTTGTAATGTATGTTTATTTTTCCATGGCTTTATGTTGAATGTTAATGAATGAAATGAAAGTATTATGTAAGGTAAACTGGAAGATAATGAAAAGAGGAACGTAATGAATGAATGCCTGCATTAATGAATGAATGAAAGTAAGAACGGTTTGCAAGGAGGTTCACACCCAATGAAGGTGTTAGCTCAACCATGTGCGGGTTAGCCACCCCAAAAGGATGCACACTAGGGCTTAAACTCTATGATTAAGTGCATGTATAGAGGTTCACACCCAATAAAGGGTGTTAGCTCAACTGTGTGTGGGTTAATTACCCTAGAAGGATGCACACTAGGGTCCAATCCTTGTGATTGACCATATGTATCGGATCCTTGCCGCTTACCCTAGGTACTAGATTCAGCTTCATGCCTAATGTTCGGGGTCTATGAAAGACCTCAGGCCCAATACCGGCTTTATGCATGATAGTGGGGTGAAGCACATGGCATTGGTGCGAATGAAAGTAAAGATTTAATGACGAATGTACGGAATGAATGAACGAATGATGAAGATAATAATGATATTGTCTATGTGTATGTATAATGCATGATCACATATGATTGTAAAGGATGGTTTTAAACGAATGATAAAGTATGTTTTATTATTAAACTAGAACTCACTCAACAACGCTGACTTTTTATGCATTTTCTTGTTCGCAGGTAAAGTTGTTGAGGATGGCACGGGGCGGTTACTTGGGTCTTTTGGATGGCATTCTTTTTTTTAATGATTTTGCATTGTAATGCAATCAAATGAAATTGTGTAACGAATATTGTATTATTTTGCAAAAACCTTTTTAATGAAACTGTTGTTTTTAATGATTCCACTACAACGTTTATTTCAAGTTAATATAATTATGTTTTATGAGATGATTAGCTGTAAGTATCCCGGGAACGGGGCCTTACAAGTTGGTATCAGAGCCAAAGTTTAAGTGAAACGGTTAAATTTTCAAAATAAACCTAAACTAAAAATGGGACGAAGAGGGAAGGGATGCCAGTCCGAGTAGCTGCGTGCCATGAGGTGTTTTCTTAACGTTAACTGGCATTACGTGCACATATTATGTGTTTATGTGTTGCTTGTAGACTTAGATAGTTACGTAGTCAAGATAAGAAAAGCTTGGGGTATGAAGAGTCAAGTAAGTGGCTAATCACAACTGGCCACTGTAATTAGGGACTTACTATACTTGACATAAACTAAGCTGTTCCCTTGAATGACCATCTTGGTGTTTGAATCTTTCAGTGTGTGTGTTAGAGGATGGCTGGTGGTAGATCATCTAAAGCTTGATGTGGTGGAGGTCATGGTACTGAAACACAGGCTACGAGAGGAAGGCCTAGAGCCGAAAAGGTGGTTCATGAAGAACCCGAGACCCCTCATCTAGAGAGCGGTGATGAGAGCACCAATTGGAGAGACTTAGTAAAGGAGGCTGTTGTTGAATAAGTGCATCTAGTCATGCCAAAGATCTTACCATCTGTAGTGACTGAAGTGATTAAGGCTTTATGAGAAGGAGAGAGAAAGGAGAGAAACATGTCCTCGGGAGAACGGGAGCGACCGGAGCCCAAAACGGTTGTGTCCGATGATGAAGACAAGGAAGAAGAATAGCCTACGCCGGAGGCGGCACAAAGCTATAACTACGAGGCATTTCGAATGTGCAAGCCCCCTACTTTTGATGGTAATGGCACTGCTGCTGTTGCTCACTGATGGGTGAGAGAAATGAAAGTTGTTCTGAATATCTGCGAGTGCTGAGAAGACCAGAATGTGAAATTTGTTGCCCACTCCGAGGGTAGTTGGGGAATTGGGGGAATGATGTGGTTGAGTTGAAAAAGTTGGTGATTGAGGAGTTTTGTCTTATAGGGAAATGGATTAGGTGGAAAGGGAATTCCCACACCTCGAGGCAGGAACAATGACACATCAACGATACACCACTAAATTAAATGAGATGACACGTCTGGTGCCGGACCAAGTGACGCCTTTGTCATGAAAGATTAAGCGGAAATGGATATCCATAGGCACATGATCGTTGTTGGACCAAACACGTTTAGGTCGGTAGTTGATTTGGCAGGGAGATTCTATGAAGAAAGAAATGTGATGGTGACTAAAGGCAGCAAGAATGGTGGTGGTGACCGGAATTGGATCGGAAAAAGGTTTGGTTAGGGTGGTGGCCCGACATGTAACAAGAAGGCACGGGTAGATGACCGCTGTGTGGTCACATCCAGTGTGGAAGTGAAGAGATGCAACAAATGATCGGCAAGTGTAGGTGGTGATCGAATGTGTGCTACAAGTGTGGGAAGCTTGGTTATATGGCGAGGGAATGCAAAGCAGGGAGATGTTTCAACTATGGCGTGGAGGGCCACATGAGTAGGGACTGCAAGAAGCTGAGGGCTGAAGGTTCGGGAGTGAAGAAGGCTGGGGGAGAAGGAAAGAGAGTGAGTGCCAGAGCGTTTACGATGATGTAGGAGGAGGCTAGGACGGACCCTGATGTTGTGTGAGGTACGTTTCTAGTAAACCAAACTTTAGCCTCTGTGTTATTCAATTGTGGTGCTAGTAAAAGTTTTATTTCTGCTGCTTTCTGTGTTGAACTGGCTGTTAGTAGTAGAGTGTTTATGCGCCCTTTGATGTAGAAACTACCATAGGTAAGTCTACCAGGATTTCTGAGATGGTAGAAGGTTGTGACGTGGAACTAGAAGGTCATAAGTTTCCGGTTAGACCATTCGTGATGACCTTAGGTGGTTTTGATGTGGTTCTTGGGATGGATTGGTTAGCGGACTGCCAAGCAAACATTATGTCTAGCAAGAAGATGATTCGTTTAACAACACCTCATTGGAGTACGGTGTCATATTATGGTGATCGAGTCACAGTGATCCCGAAAGTAATCTCAATGGCGGTGGCGGGAAAGTGCATGAGGCGTGGATGTAGCGCCTACTTAGCCTATGTGAAGGATGTGGAACACCAACACCGTAACTGTCTGATGTACCGATTATGTGTGACTTTCCAGACTTGTTCCTAGAAGACTTACTAGGAGTGCCACCTGACTGACAGATCAAGTTTCAGATTGATTTGATACATGGTGCCCAAGCTATTGCTAAGGCACCGTATCATTTGGCTCCGACTGAGATGAAAGACATGATGAAGCAATTGCAAGAGTTGCTCGATAAGGTGTTTGTTAGGCCGAGTATCACACCTTGTGGGGCTCCGGTCTTATTTTTGATGAGGAAAGACGGTAGCATAAGGATGTAGGATTGTAGGATGATTTACTATGATCTATGAACTTGGAACAGGTCTGCTTGGGTCTCTGGACAGCTAGGGTACGATTTAGTGAGTAGGGATTCGAATTGTTACGTTTTTCCAAGAATTAAGTGGTATATATGGGTTAGGGTTTTCCATTCGTGGACAGAACCATTTGCATGGTTTAGTCGTGTGATTGAAGCATGCGGTTGATCCGTCCGCACGACTGAAGATTCAATCGTGCGATTGAGTCAATCTCATGTTACAATCGTGCGACTGATCCAGTCTCTTGCTTCAGTCGTGCGACTGATCCAGTCTCTTGCTTCAGTCGTGCGACTCGTTCATTAGATTGAAGTATTCATGCGTATGGTCTATTAGCGTGGTCCATTCACATCAGAACTTCACACGATTAAGTTTAAGCACGTTTCTTAACCATTATTGACTAAGAACTATGTAAACAACAACAAACCTATACAGTTAGTTCAATATGCATTAACACACAATAATCAATGAAATATTAAACATTATAAGCATCACAAACACATTACATTTCATTCATACCCATTCTGTTACATATATGTAAGACATGAAAGACATTTTACATTTGAGCTTCTAAACTAGGTATACATGTATCTACAAACTCCCCCTTGGACCTAGTTTACTCCATTGTCTAGCATTCTTCATCAGCTCTTCAGACTTGTTGTACTTCTCCTCCCTTGTAACTGCTGCATGTATTTCGAAACCAAAGTAGAGTCTTATCACGTTTTGGAACTGGAGGGCTTGTACAATGTCTTGCATGTCATAGAATAGTGGCCACTTATATAAAGTGTAGACATCATCAGAAGACAAATTAGTTAGCCACATTGGGTCAACTACCCTGTAAGTTTCCATATTTCCATCTCTATTCATAACTATGACCGCCTCACCTATTCTCTAATCATAGTACCACCACTTGAAGTCCGGATTGAAGTCCTGTGGCATTTCCCTTAGAGTGATTCTTGACATCGTGCGCGGAGGACTCCATTTCAGCAATATTTTTGGCTTTCTAGTAACGGCATCAACTTCAGACCGTCTGATATACCTCATCGGTTATTGTGGTTTGAAGTTAACCCACCTGGTGTGGTACTCTTTCTGTAATACAGCCTCAAACCAGCCTGACATCTTTCTTGGGTCAGCATATAACAGCTTCAGTTTGTCCAGCTGGTTGAGCTCTAACCAGGGAGAGTCTTCAGATCATGTGGGAATCTGAAGTACTTGATTCCCTTCTCCCTCTTGACAACATATACATTTAGATCTTCAAAATAAGCCCATGCGATAATCTTGCCTCACCCCTTGTGATGCTTCTTCACTTTGTAGAGCTTGGTGTAGGCACTCGGCTTTGGAGCAGTGCGTTGGGCTAGGATTTCCGCAAAACATGCCTCCCATTCAGCCTTTTTGATGTTGACATAAGCGTCTGAGGCTTGGGCTTGATCCTTATTCTTCTCAGATTCACTTTCCATCTGATCCAGTTTATCGAAAGTATCACCGACTAGAGTATCTCCCAGATTGTGGACCACATTTCCCTCTCTATCAGTATACTTAGGATAATGCTCTGTCGTGAGGTCCTCAACCTTGTTGTCATCTATGTCATTCAGCTCGTCATCACTTGCAACTTCAATAGTTGGAGCATCATTGACTAGTTCATCCGGAACATCTCCGCCTGTTGCTCATCAGTAAGATCGTGAATTATTTCTTATTCTTCAGGAGTGTGACTCACAGACCTCCTCACAATCCATTGCAAATCAATTATCATAGTGAATTAAGACTTGATTTGCTGTAAGGGAGCAACATCGTACTGGTCTTGCTCAGATGGTTGATCCGCTTGATTTAATCATCTAACGTATTAATCATTTGTCAATAATCAAGAGAGTTAAATAGCAAATATATATATAAACATTAAATACATAAGTTTAATACATGATTCAATTACACAAGATTTAATTTACATAAATGTCTAAATAATACTTTTATCTTGAACCATGTGCTCTGCTTCAGGCGGGGCTGAGGTCGAGGCACCCTGGTCCTGAGTCTTCTCGGTGCGCCTCTCTCTAGCATGTGTGGCCTCTAAAGCACCTGCATCACGTCCTTCCTCATCATCATCCTTATCATCCTCATCCCTTCCTTCATCACCTCCTTCATCTGTCTAATCCTCATCATCCCCCTCCTCATCCTCATCCTCACCATCATCATCATCTTCTCTGATCTTGAGAGGCTCTTCTTTTGATCCCTTAAGCTTGACCTTGATTGACCTGTTTGATGTCTCCAACTCCTCAATCTGCTCTGCTAATAGGACTGTATGTTCCTTGAGTTGGGCAATTTCCTGAGCCTGCTGAGAGATCTGTTGTGATTGGGCAGCAGTTAGCTCCACTAGTTGTCATTACTGAGCAGTCTTCTGGTCATCGGTAGCCAACAGCTTCATTACCATACGATTCAGCACTGACAGCTGTTCTTCAACCCCACTGGGAGGTAGAGATGATCCTAAGGGAAATGATGGGTGAAATGATGGTCTTGTGTGGTGGCTAGTGGTGGTAGTGGTGGATGTGATTAATATAGGTGGTGGTATGTGAGTGGGTGGAGTGGTAGTAGTGGTGGTGGGTGAGGTAGTGGTAGGTGGAGGTGTGGTAGTAAAGATAGGTGGTGTAGTAGTAGTGGTGGTCGGTGAGGTAGTGGTGGTGGTGGTGGTAGTTGTGGTGGCAGTGGGGGAAGAGGCTACGATCATCGTGTACCTCTGTCTGTTCGGCTTCATCCTGGGGGGCTGAGCCATCCTCTTTTTCCTTGAACCCCTCAAGGAGGATGCTCCCCTTGGGATGCTGGACCGAGCTGGGGTGTAGGTAGGATCAGTCATAGTCTCCCCAGACTCGCCCGAGCGTCCACCAACCTCCCGAAACCCTCTTTCGGTGGAAACAACCTTGCTGCCCACTGTCCGAGTTAGTGGCTCCTCATCCTCCTCTTCCTCCTCTAGAGGACAGAAATCCTGATGGAAACCAGTTGTGGTAGCGTCTCCATGAGTGGGTGGTGGAGGTGTAACATGTGTAGTGGGGGCCCTAGATGAAGCGAGGCCAGAGTCTCCACCATCACCACTGTCATAATCATCTGACTCATAGTCCTCACTGGCCAGATGGCCAAACAGCTGCCTGATAGAGGGTTTCTCCTGCTTCCCCCCGTACACCTACATCTTGCCCAAGGTGTATCGTCCATCACCTTGAGCACCACGACATCCTCCTTGTCCTTTGGTAGCTATGGGAGCTTCTAATCAATAATCATCTCCGTGAAGCGAGGGTACATGCAAAATCCCTCCTTCCCCTTCGCCTCGATGTTCTCCACTAGGTAGGTGAAGATCATCCTAGAGAAGCTAAACAGATGGTTCAGCACCAACGCTAGGTAGGCATTCTGAATCTGATTTTAAAGCTCTTCGAAGCCTCCCTTCGTGGAGGCAATGCACTTGAGCAGCACGTGGGCCAAGTACTTGAATTGGGGCATAGGTTGCTCTTGTTGAGCAGCCCTGCCGTGATATCCCTTGAATACTTGGCCCGCAGAAAACAGCCCCGTACTGTCAATGGGTGTAATCGGGTCGGGTAGTCAGCATCGTACCCAAGCTCTAATATAGTCCTGAGATCATCCTCAGTGATCTCAATGGCATGTCAAAAGATAGAGCTCCTGATACGGTGGGGCTCTGAGGTCCTGTCGACAACCGCGCCTTCCCAGAAGGCCTGTTGAACTAAGCGGTATGGTGTGAAGGAGTCACTATGGCACAGAAGATCCTCGATCTTCGTAAAAAAGTAATAATTCCCGAGAAGTCTGCTACGTTCAATGATGTCAGATCCAGATGTGCATAGATGTTGTGCTTTGTGCTCATAGTTCAACGACTAGCCATGTGTTACACAATGCAAATAAACGTTAGTGTGTGTCAATGAGTAACAATTTGATTCATTTGAACTTGAAGTTTTATGTTATGTCGTGCAACTGAACTATGCGACTAATATTTAGTCATGCGATCAAGCTCTTACGTATGACTGAGCATGCAACTGGGATCAGTCGTATGCTATCTCATGCGGTTACAAAAGTCATGCGACTGAACTCGTACACTGTTCAATTCAAATTCAAATTTTGAGCAAAACTTAATGTTAGACGTCGTGGTTTGGTTCATTAGTCTCGCAAATAATGATATAACACCAAATAACCTTTAATTTAACGATGTACTTAGGTTTATTAGTTTGTTAGGAAAACTAAGTCTCGGTTCTGTTTAGGGCATAAATTCACTCATTTAGGGCACAAATTGATGGACATTTGAGTTGATTGCACCACACTTTACCTGTATAATCACTGGAAATCGTCAGAACACAACAATTTGTAGTCTATAATGGTCAAATGAAAATCGGGCAGAGTAACGGTAGAGTCGGGCAATTTGGGGGTGATTTGGGAGTGATGAGCGACTATGACCGACTCCTCCTTTTATACTAGGGTTTCCTTCAGTCATGCGACTGAGCCCAGTCGCTTTCTTAATTCTTGCCAGTGAGGACCAATCGTGTGACTAGCACAGTCGGTGACCTTCAGTCGTGCGACTAGATGTCAGTTGTGCAACTATCTCATTTGGTCACCTCCATTCATGCGAGTGAACCAATCGTGTGAGATTACTCATATTGGATGGTCCAATCAAACGTTACCAAAAAAGTGAGGTGGAAATCCTAAGATAGATATCTAACATATTTATTTCTCGAACATGCAGCTTGAGGTAATTTTGACCATAAGTGGAACGATTCATTATGGTATCATACAGGTACATCAAATCATTCGGGACATGTTACCAAAAACACTTTGATGCTAAATTCTTGTTTTCATCAAGAGTCATTAGCAAATCTAGGAAATCATACTAGTACCACCAGATTTGTTGACTTTCAAGAGTTGCAGCCATGATGATTGTCAATAGACTTGTCCTTTTAAATCCATACATAAATTGGTGATGATTTAAAGTTCAGTTATTTCAACAAGCATTTGTGGATCTCACGCTTATATGGTAATCAAAATTCCTCAAGAGATTTTTGAGCGGTCTACGGATAGTATTCAAGAAAAAACTATTCTAGAGCTTTCAAAGAGATGCTAAGCCTTAGGTCAGTGCCACCGCACAACAAAGAGGAGCAAACACCAATGAATTCTAGAATATTTAGGTTGTGCTTATCCTCAGGTCAGTGCCACCACACAACAGAGAGGTACACACCCAATCTTCTTGTTTGAGCAATTTTATTCTTTTTCCATAGATCGCACTAACAACATAGGTTATTAGCATGATTGCTTTTTGCATTTTTCATCATGTACTTTGCTCATTTTATGGTCATCCACACACATTTGTGGCGTTTATTTTTCTCTTCACCCCTTATTGGAACTCTGTTGATTGTGTTAACCAGGGATACGATGATAACCCACAGCTTGTTGAACAACTTAGTTTGATCTTGAAATCACCAACGAGGTCTACTTATCTATTGTGTTGAATCTACCGACACGTCATCTAATGGTCTAGCAACCTCTAGGTCTACTTTCTCCGTGTTACCTTAGTAGTAGCTAGTTTTACTATCATTTTTCCATTTATTTTTGCTTAGACTTCTCAGACTTATACTTCGAATTTAACATTTTAAACAATTTATTCTTTTAAAGTCCCAAACTATGTGTTCTTGTGTACTATCATTCTCCATAGTTATTGAATCAGTATCACACATGTGATCTCATTTTTCTTAGCTTGCCTGTCCTCCTCCCTCGTTTTTATGGACAAAAATTAAATACTAACAACTTAACCTATTCCCCCCCTAAAATTTTAAAACCGTAAGAGATTTGTGTTTTAGAATTTTAATAAGCGAAGAAATAAAAATAAAATAAAACAAAATAAAATTAAAATTAAAAGTAAAATGAAATCTACTTGTCGGACTAAGTACTGTCATCGTCGGAAATCACATCACTTTTCTTTTTAACGTCGTTGACCTCTAACAGATATAGAAAATGTGGTTTATTAAAGGCTTTTGTGTAGTGGTCGGCGCGTTGGAAATCCATATTAATTTTAACAACATCGATTAATTTCTTTTCAAAACAATCACGTATAAAGCAATATTTAATGCTGATGTGTTTAGTCTTAGGATGTTGGACCGGATTTTAGTTACGGCAATTGCAGCAGAATTATCAACAAATATAGGAGTGCTAGAGAATCTCAAACCATTGTCCCACATTTGCTATTGAATCCAAATGATTTAAGAACAGCAGCTTGCCGCAGCAACATATTCAGCATCACAAGTTGACAATGCAACTGATGTCTGCTTCTTACATTGCCACGTGACAAATCTTCTCCCCAAGAATTGACATCCAGCTGATGTTGACTTGTTGTTTATTTTGCAACCGCCGTAATCCGAGTCACTATACACTGTAAGCTAGAAATCATCATCATGAGGGTACCACAACCTGAGTGTTGGGGTGCCCTTCAGATAATGAAATATCCTTTTGACTCTAATTATATGGTTGAATTTTTGTTTCGCCTGATATCTTGAGTAGAGACTCGTTGCATACATGATGTCAGGTCATGAGGCAGTGAGATACATGAGAGATCCAATCATGCCTCGGTACATGGTAGCATCTACCAGATCACTATTCTTGCCGGACGCTATATCATGGTTTGTATGAAGTGGAGTCCCAGCTGCGGAAGCATGCTCCATATCAAAGCAACAAAGAATATCGCCTGCATACTTTATCTCATGGAAAAATATCCCTAATGGTATCTCATCCACCTTTAACACGAGAAATAATTTCATCTCTCCCATGGCACTCATCTCAAATTCAGCCTTTATTACTGCTTCAAATTCTTTACATAAGTCTTTGTTCTTGGAACTGAAGATTATGTCATCAACATAGATCTGTCCAAGAAGTAAGTCATCATCCTTCTCTTTGATAAACAATGTACAATCAATCACTCCTCTTTGAAACCCGTATTTCACAAGATGAGTTGAGAGTTTCTCATACCAGGCTCTGGGGGCTTGATCAAGCCCGTATAGAGCCTTGTCCAGTTTGTAAACTCTGTCCCGATGATACGGATCCTCAAATCCCTCGGGTTGACTGACGTACATTGTTTCTTGGATTTCACCATGAAGAAATGCACTTTTCACATCAAGCTAATACACTTTAATCTTCATATACCATGCATAGGCTAGGAAGATACGGATGGCATTCATTCTTACCATGGGTGCAAACACTTCATTGTAATTGGTTCCCTCGACTTGTCGAAATCCTAGAAATACAAGTCGAGCCTTGTTTCTAACAATGACCCCTTGGTCATCCTTCTTGCATTTTAAAACCCATTTAGTGCCAATGACCTTAGCACCTTTAGGTCGGTCCACTAGAGTCCATATAACTAACTTCTTGAATTGAAGTAGTTCTTCTTGCATGACACTCAACCAAGCCTCATCGTTTAAGGAATCACATACATATTTTGGCTCACATTGAGACACAAAACATCGATAAGCATCGTCATGAAGGTAGCCTTTTTCAATGACTGAGTCATAATCAGCTGAATATAGCTGATTTCTTGTTTGTACTCCTGATTGTACATCCCCTATGACATTGTCTAGAGGATGATAAGCATTTAGACAAGATCCAGGAGTAGTGGGTACAACTACCTCATTATCCCGATTGTGAACCACAGGTTCAGTATCTGCGACAGTAGGAGTATGGGGTTCCGAATTGTCAGAGGCATTAACATCTGATGTGTGTGCACTTCTTCATTGTCAGAAGAGGAGTCACTTACTTCCAGTGCTCCCCCTGAGTTACTAGAAGACTAGCCTTGAGAGCCGGATGTTGTTGAGTCTAGGGGCGGTGTGTTTAAGACCTGATACATCATCTTGATTGCTAACTCGTCTTCAGAAGTAGAGAGTGGGATGTTGAAGGACATAAAGAATCCTTCATAATCAAAAAATAATGCGAGTCCTTTTTCAGCTGGGGGTGGGGTATCTCTGAACATCCACGTTACACCACACTTCTACTTGACCCGTTGACTTATTGTAAACTCTCTTATTCGGTATGTTGTATCCTAGGAAACTTCCTTCTTCGGCCTTTTAACTAAACATTCCTTCCTAATTTTTCTTCAAAAGGGTTCAAGGTGTGCCAAACGGTTCGAGGTACTCTAGATTTGGCTTATGTTGTTGAAGTAGCTCGTAACATGTCTTACCATGACATTTTACCATCAGGATTCGATTTAAAGTGTAACATGCATTGACAACTACCTCATTCCAAAATTGGATGGGAAGTTTTGACTCTACTAGCATTGTCTTTGCTGTCTCTATCAAGCCGCGATTCTTCTTCTCAGCAACTCTGGTCATTTGTGGAGTGTAGGAAGAAGTGAACTGGTGCACAATTCCCTTTTCTTTGAAGAAAGCTTCCATCCACTGATTCTTGAACTTGGTACCATTGTCTGAGCGTACATGTCTTACCTTCAGCTTGTAGAGAGACTCTAAAGTAGTTACTAACTCTTTGAATGACTCAAATGTCTTAGATTTAGATTTCAAAAACATTACCCAAGAGAATCTTGAGTAGTCATCTGTACTACATCTTAGTACAAGTTGCCAACCGTGCTACTTGTACTGACTAGACCAAACAGATCCATGCGAAGAAGCTCAAGAGGCAGTTCTATGGAATGAACTTTTTTTTCCTTATGAGACTTCTTAGTCTATTTTCCTTTCTTGCAGGCGACACACAAATACGGTAATTGGAAGTTTTTGACATTTACTCCTCGCACTAGATCATTCTGGATCAAGTGGTTCATCTTTTGTGGATTGATGTGTCTCATTCTCCTATGCCAGGTGATCAAATCCTTCTCTGTAGCCTTGGACAAGAAGCACTGAACTTGATGATCTGTTGTGGAGGCCTTTGAAAGATCCAAGACATAAAGGTCGTTATATCTTCATACTAACAATAAGACTTGGTCCTCCGAGATCACGTAGTCCTTTTTCAAAATATAGCATTTCTTGTTGTCGAATACTACTTTAAATCCTATGTCACAGATTTGGGAGACAGAAAGCAAATTATTTGAAGTTGTTGAGCATAATTTACATGGTCAAACATTACTTTCTGATTCCCCACTTCCCCTTGAGCTTTGATGTAACCTCCTTTGTTTCCAGCAAATGAAACATGACCTCCTTTAATTTGTTTGACGTTTGACAAGATTGTCTGGTTACCGGTCATGTGCCAAGATGCTCCGCTATCTACAATCCAGGAATTTGTGGCAGCATTATAGCGAACATCCTGCACAGTCATAGGAAATTATTAGTTAAGGTTAGGGACCTAAGCCTTAATTAGCTTGGGTGACCCCGAGGCATCACACAACATAAATTCCACCCACTATCCATTTGAAGGCGAGGGAAGATCACTCGTCTTTTTGTTCTCATTATCAGACATAGAACTTGATTATTCTTTCCATAAGACAGTTTTGTGTAGGGCCTATTTGTGATAAACAGACAATTGGCTTATGGTTTGAACTTTATGTTCACCAAGTCTTCTTGGTGGAGTCAAGGAGCTCCTTTTAGAAGAACTGGGTTTAGGATCATGAAGTTCAACTTTCTTCCTAGGTGTCTGATAGTAAGGAAAGTTAGACGCGACGTGTCCATACTTTCCACAGTTGTTTCAAGATCTACTTTCGACATGCTCGTATGGCTGTTTCTGTGGAGAAGTGTGTGACACTCGTGTGACTTTGACTTGGTTGGGTTTTGAAACTTATTGTTTAGATGTTTTATCTTGGTTAACAAAATTAATTGTTTGAACCTTCTTAACACCTTTACTCTTTTGTTTATCCGGACATAGACATGATGCACGTGTTTGGTTAACTTGTTTAGTCTTTTTCGGTTCTAAAGTAGATGTATTTGAACCAGGCTTTACCTTAACCTTCTCAATTTCTTCATCATGATTAACAATAGGCATTATACCTTTTGACTTTAAAGTGGTCTCCTTTTGTTTAGTGACGGATTCAATTGGTTTACTTGTGGAATCTAGATCATTACTAGAGGAGTGGACACCACAAGATCCTTCATTGAGAAGAACTAGTCCAACTATGCAGTTTTTGTTCGGATAAGTTTACTTCCACTTCCAAAACTGCTTTTTGTTTCTTCGTTCCTTCTAGTGTGTTTAAATAGAACTTAATGACCTTAGCTTGTTAAAGGCTACAATTTTGGTTTCCGTTAATTGTTTATTTAACTGTTCTATTTTCTCTTTATAACTGTGCTCATTATGTTTTAAAATCATGTTTGCTTCTATGCACAGCGGTAAATCATTTACTAAGCTATCATTGTGATCTAATAACCTAGCAAATTTTAAGTTTATGCTTTCTATAAATTTATTACATTCAGTACAAGCATGACTATCAAACAATTGCTCTTTGGTACATACCTTAGCAGATTCGGTTGAATCAGCCATCATAACAAAGTCCGACTCTTCTTGTGCTGCTGATTATGAACATTGGTGCTTGAACCCTCTTCATTCAAGTGACTAACCACATTTGCAGTTTCTTCATTATTTGACATCACGAGTCCAACTGCTATATCTCCTTCACTTGCAGAGTCATCATCCAGACCCTCCACACACGCAATGTTGGATTCTCCCGGAGATACAAATTGAAAGGTCCAATCTTGGCCTTCGTCATCTTGAGTAGTCATGGCCTTAGTATCCTTGCTTGAGGATGTCGAACTACTTGTGTGTTAATCTTGACGATTGAAGGATGAGAATGGATTTCCGTTACCTGTCTTTTTGGGCTTAACACATTCACGTTTGAAGTGCCCCTTTTCTCCACAATTAAAACATGTAACTTTTGTTTTGTCAAAACCAAAGGTTGTATCCTTTTGGCAATCAAGTTCTGTCTTGTCTTCTTAACAAATTTCTTTGCCCTCCGGACCGCACTTGCCTATGCCCACATGATATCCATTCTTTCAAGCTCAATCTCGTCTACTTGCTCGTAGTCTTCATGTGCCAGATGGCAATTTCCAATCTTCCCTGCAACTAGTCCATCATATGAGTGAACGATAGCTGCTAAGAGATCCATATGCTCCTTTGCTACCTCTGCAGTCATGTTACCAAGATTCTCAGTCTTCAATTTTGTAGCATTGGCTTCAGGTCCTAGGTATTGAGTGCAAGACAACCCGGACATGTCACATCCTAAAGTAACTACTGGAGACAGAGCGGCTGAACTTGACACAAACGCCGTTCGGAGTGGTGCTCCAAACAATTTTGCTTGAGGAGTTGAGTTGTAAAGTGACGGGTTCTGATCATAAGATGACTTTTGAGACCAGTACTTCATCCTCAACTCTTCCTCTCTCAGCTTCAGAACGAAATTGTTGATATCGAACTTCGCCATCATATTATTTTGTCTAAGGTTTAACACAAAAGAAACTCACCTTTCTGGCAATCCATCTGCGAAATTCGACACCTTGTCTCCCATGGACGTAACAACCCCATGAGTGTGCAGCTCACACATAAAATGCAAATCTCTTACGGTTTTAGAATTTAGGGGGGAATAGGTTAAGTTGTTAGTATTTAATTACGGTCAATAAAAAAAGGGTTTTAATTTTGACTTTTAGTTCTAGTTGTTTCTTTTGTTTAAATTTTGTTTGGGATCTAATCACTATAAAGGATCACGTCTAAGGTGACCAAACGGGTTTTCTAATGTTAAAAGGATCACGTCTGAGGTGATCAAAATTTTTCGATGTTGAAATGGTCCTGTTTGTGACTATAGAATGCTCGAAATGTTTTATCTATTGTTATAAGGGTTAAGTGTCAAATGATCATAAATTCAAAATCATAGGTATGAGGCCATTCGTATGACTGGACGACGAGTATGAAGCAACTGTACGATTGGACCACCCGTATAAGCCATTCGTGCGACTGATCCATGAGTATGGACCAGTCGTACGATTGGATCATCCGTATTAGTCCAATTGCACGACTAAACCACACGTATGGCCCAAACATGCGATTGGACCATCAGTATGAGTAATCTCACATGATTGGTTCACAAAATGAACCAATCGCATGAATGGAGGTGACCGAATGACATAGTCACACCACTAACATCTAGTCGCACGACTGAAGGTGACCGACTATGCCAATCGCACGATTGATCCTCAGTCACGTGAATTAAGAATGCAGCTGGGTTCAGTCGCATGACTGAAGGAAACCCTAGTATAAAAGGAGAGGGATTCGGTCGATAACGTCATCCAGACTCTCCTTACCTATTGACGAGAAGTTATCGAACTCCTTCTTCAAAGCTTTAGCCTTTAGAGCTTTTAGCGATGCATTCCCGTCATACCGCTTTTCTAGAGCATCCCATAGCTTCTTTGCTTGCTTGTTCTCAGAAAATTGATGGAGTATATCCTTAGGAATAGACTGAGTTAACAGAGCGTACACCTTCTTCTCTACATTGTACTTTACCTTTTGTCCATCAGTCATGCCTCCTAAGGTAAGTTTAACTCCATGTGCACCGACCGGCATGCTATACCCAGTCTCTATTGATTCCCATAGATTTGGGTCTACACCATTTAGGTAGATCTGGAACCTTTGCTTCCATTGTGGGTAATCATCTAATGTTATGAGTTTAGGGGGCTTATTGTGATTCCCCACTTCATTTTCCAGAAGCAATAGATTCTGGATCCGTGAATCTCTACCTGCGATGAATGCTGAATAGTGATCTTCCATTGCCATTTACTTTGGATTTTAGAACAAAATGTTGTACTAGTGCGAATGAAAGAATGTGATTGGGCTATTCGTGCGATTGAGCAATGCAGATCGTTCAATCATGTGACTGGACAGGTGCGGATGAACAATGCGTACAAATATCTTCGGTCGTACAAATGGTTGGACGACTAAGCCAATCATGCGTATGAGTGGTGCGAATGGGTTCAGTCGTGAGATTGAGTCAATCGTGCGAATGGGTTCAGTCGTGTGATTGAGTCAATCGTGCGACTGGAGGCTGCTGTTTTTGCAAAAATGAAGGTTTTGAATACTTTGACGCAAAAACACGAATTTGTCACTAACCCTAATTGTCGTATGCTAGAAAAATGTTAACTTTTTGACCTGGAGACGTCGCAAACACTGTTTGACACAAAAAGATTACGTTTTTGAGTGAAAAACGCGATTTTTAAATCAAAATCGATTGAATCACACACAAATCAAGCACCTTGCTCCGATAGCACTTGTTAGGACCGTGTACGGTACGGAGTACTAACTAATTTACGTGTATACCAAACCAAATAGTGCGGAATCCTATTTGATTGGCGGTCGAATCAGTGAGAACGCAAGTATAATCAATCCAAGAATGAAACTAAATGTTAAGAATGATTGTAGAATGATTTACTACGATGTATAAACTTGGAACAGGTGTTTTTGGGTCTCTGGACGGCTAGGGTATGATTTAGTGAGTAGGGATTCGAATTGTTATGTTTTTCCATGAATTAAGTGGTAATTATAGGTTATGGTTTTCTATTCGTGTGACTGAATTTGCATGGTTCAGTCTTACGATTGAAGCATGCGGTTGATCTATCCGTACGACTAAAGATTAAATCGTGCGACTGAGTCAATCTAATGTTACAATCGTGCGACTCATCTAGTCTCGTGGCTTAGTGGTGCGACTGGTTCATTATCATGAAGTATTCATGCGTGTGGTGCATTAGCATGGTCTATTTGCATCAGAACTTCACATGATTAAGTTTAAGCACATTTCTCAACCACTATTGACTAAGAAGTATGTAAACAACCACACACCTATATAGTTAGTTCAATATGCATTAACACACAATAATCAATGAAATAATAAACATTATAAGCATCACAAACACATTACATTACATTCATACCCATTCTATTACATATATGTAAGACATGAAAGACATTTTACATTTGAGCTTCTAAACTAGGTACACATGTATCTACATAAGCTAACAATAAAGAATCGATACCTATTACCGATAATCAATGACCTATTTGATCAGCTTCAAGGTGCCAGTTGGTTCTCGAGGATAGCCCTTCGATCTGGTTATCATGAGCTGAAGGTTAAAGAGCAATACATTCCTAAAACAGCTTTTTGCACGCGTTATGGTCACTACGAGTTTCTCGTTATGTCATTTGGTTTGACCAATGCGCCAGCTATTTTTATGGACTTGATGAATTGAGTGTGTCGGCCGATGTTGGATAAATTATGAATCGAGGGAAGAGAAGCATGCCGGCCACATTCAAGAGGTGTTAGTGACATTGAGGAGGGAGAAGCTATATGCTAAATTCTCCAAGTGCGCATTCTGGTTACGCAAGGTTCAATTCTTAGGTCTAGTTGTGAATCATGAGGGGATTATGGTGGATCCGGCAAAGGTAGAGGCAGAGATGCAATGGAATTCTCCAAAGATGCCATCCGAGATTTGTAGTTTTTAAGATCGCTTCTCCACCGACCAAGTTGACCCGGAAAGATGTAAAGTTTGTATGGGGTCAAGCTCAAGAGAAGGCGCTTGAGAGGTTAAAGGCGAGGCTGACTCAAGCTCTTCTTTTTGGTATTAGCCGATGGAAGTGAAGATCTGGTGGTTTATTCTGATGCTTCCTAGTCAGGGTTGGGATGTGGGTTAATGTGGAGGGGAAAATTTATAGCCTATGCATCTCGATAGTTAAAGATTCATGAGGTTAATTACCCTACACATGACTTGGAGCTAGCAGCTATGGTCTTCGCGTTAAAGATATGGAGGCACTACCTATATGGTACAAAGTGCACCATATTCACTGACCACAAGAGCTTGAAGTACTTCTTCAACCAGAAGGACTAGAACATGAGGCAGAGACGATGGTTGGAGCCCGTAAAGGACTATGATTGCAAGATCCATTGCCATCCGGGTAAAACCAACGTGGTGGCGGATGCCCTTAGCCGGAAAGAGAGACCCGAGCCGATTCGGGTGAAAGCTTTTCGGTTGATCATGACCTCTCTTGTGATGAAGCAAGTTAAAGAGTTTCATGATGAGGCATTTAAAGAACATCATCTTACTCTGAAAGAACGAGAGGTATGGTTGCGGAATTGGGTGAAAACACACTCGGTGTTAGAATCCGATTTGGACAAATATGGATTCCTCGTTTTGGGGATCTAGGCATGAAGATCATGGACGAAGCTCATAAGACTTGATACTCTATTCATCCTGGTGCTACAAAGATGTACGTAGACATGAATGAAGACTTTTAGTGGGCGGGTATGAAGCATGATGTGATGGACTATGTGAGTAAATGCCTTGCTTGTTTGCAAGTGAAGGTCGAGCACCAAAAGCCGTATGGGAAGATCCAACCTTTGGATATACCGGAGTGGAAGTGGGAACATATCACCATGGACTTTATTATGAAGCTGCCGTGTACCGTGCGAGGGTATGATGCCATATGGGTGATAGTTGATCGTTTGACGAAGAAGGCTCACTTCCTACCGATTCACGAGATGTATTCATCCGAGAGGTTGGCGAATCTTTTCAACAAGGTGATCATAACTCGTCATGGTGTGCCGGTGTCTATTTTGTCTTATCGTGACACCCGGTTTACATCAAAATTTTGGAAGAAGTTTCATGATGCAATGGGGATGACGTTACATACTAGCAAGGCTTATCATCCTTAGATAGATGGTCAGTCGTAAAGGACCATTCAGACGCTGGAGGATATGTTTTGGACATGTGTCATTGATTTTGGAGGAAGTTGGGATGACCACATACCGTTAGCTAAGTTCTCATATAACGACAATTATCATGCCAGTATCGGTATGCCCCCTTATGAGATGCTATATGGTAGGAGATGCAGAATACCCATCTGTTGGGGTGATATTGGTCAGATGGAGTTAGGGAGCGTCGAGGTGATCGAAGCTACGACTGAGAAGCTTGAAAATATCAAAGCCTTCATGAAGGCAGCAAAAATAGGCAAAAGTCTTATGCTGACTAACGACATAGACCGATTGAGTTTTAGGTGGGTGATAGAGTTATGTTGACTGTCTCACCTTGGAAGGGTATTATCCGGTTTAGAAAGCGGGGCAATTTGATCCAAAGGTACATATGGCCTTTCCAAATCATTTCTTGAGTAGGAGAGGTAGCCTATAGACTAGAGTTATGAGATGAGTTATGTGGAATTCACCCGACATTCCATGTATCTCATCTCAGAAAGTGTTTACCAGATGAAGATATGACTGTACCACTAGAGGATATTGAGGTAGATGAACGGCTCAATTTCCTGGAGCAACTAGTGGCGATAATTGATCGAAAAGAGAAGAGGCTGAGGAATAAAGTGGTTCCTGTTGTACGTGTACAGTGAAAGCATAGGAAGGGATCCGAGTCCATGTGGGAGACTGAAGAAGAGACGAGACAACATTACCGATAATTGTTTGAAGAGTAATAGGTTCCGGGGACGAAACCTGTATAAAGGGGTGGACTTGTAATACCCGGTTATTTTTAGAAGACATAAACGAAGGAATAAGTGAAGAAAAAAAAGAAAGAAAAGCTATTTAACCCAAGTTGAGGGGTTAAAATTGTCAAAAGGACAAAAAGGTTTGAAAGTTGGTGTAAACTGGGCATGGCCGCACACTCTCTTCTTACAACGTCCAAATCTTCAGACAATTTAGAGTGAGAAAGCAAATTCGAATTTTGAAGAAGAACAAGAAGAAGAGTCGAATTCAAGTTAAGAATTCATGTGTTTATGATGTTCTTAACTGGTTTTATCCTCGGTTGTATGCTTATGTATGTTTGTATGTGTTCGAGTGTGTATTTTGGTGGGTTTCTAGGAGGTTGACTCAATTGCAAACTGCTTTGAAAGAAGTCACACCTAAGAGGCTGCAAAGGTGAGTTCTTGAATCCCTCTTTTACATGTTTAACTAATTTTGGGGCTGGAAATGCATGTATGAACTTTTTACAAAAGTTGGGTTTCATACTCGTATATGTGTATATTGCGGGTGGGGTTTGATTTTGGGCTATGTGTATGTTTGATGATGTTATGGTTGTGTTTCTATGGCTTAGAATGTAAGATTTAAGCTTAGTACTTGATAGACGGTGTTTAGGGACCCGATTATGAGGTTAAGTGTGACCTGGCTGCTCGTGCGCCCAAACAGTAGCTCATACGCCCAGCCATAAATAACTTCTTAAGTGTTCCTCATGTGCATGAAGTCTGCTAGACGAAATGTGGATGTTAGGACTCTAGAAAGATTGACATGTTGTCTTTATGTGTATTTTACTTTTTGTAATAGTATAGGGACTAGTTTGTAATTAGTTAGTTCATGTGTTTCATTATAAATAGCTTAGACAGTTAGTTAGTAAGAGAGAACGAAACACTGCTTATTACTTTGTAATTGTCTTTGATTGATATTAATGAAATTGTGAATTTTGTTGATATCTTGCTTTAATTTGATTACTTTGTTTGTGTTTTCTTTGAATTGTGTTCATACATCATCACAAATTAGGTTAATTGATCCTATCAATGGTATCAGAGCTGTTGCTAGCTGTTATTTGAGTAATTTTGAAGTTTATCAAACTTTGAAACTAAAAAAGCTCACTGAATTTGTGATTGATAGACAATTCAAATTAAAATTTGTGGATTTCAAATGTGTTTCATCATGAGAAACATGTTCTAAATCACAATTAGCAGTTAAATTCATCAAATTCGAGATAATTTGTTGAATTTGTATTCAAATAGTTCATTGGTTTTTCGAACTGAAAATTGCAAAATTGATTGATTTGTTGTTGAAATTAATAGATATTGATTTCCGAAGAATGATTATTGGCATAAAACTCATCTAATTGGAATGTTTCAATCCATTTCATCAACTTTTGAAGAATTTGAGAAGATTTGAGCTAGTTACATTCATATGAACATGATGAATGTGGTGCATTAAGGTTGAAGTTTTCCTAAAAAATTGTCCGAGTGTTAGGCGTTTGACTACTGTTTAGTCGCATTAACACTGTGTAGATGTTTTTAGTTACGTATCAATTCTGCTGAGGCGTATTTGAACTGTTTAGACGTTTGACAACTGTAGGGGTGCATTACAACTGTGTAGGGGCATCACAACCGTTTAGGAGTTTTACTACTGTTCACACGCATCAATTTGGGCATTTCGGAAAATTTTTCTAAGGCAATCCCTTAGACGTCTCTCAACCTAGGTGCATCAACTGTTTGGGTGTTTGACTACTGTTCAGGCGTATCAACCTCGACACTTTGAATTTTTTTTAAGAAAATTTTTTGAAAAACTTTTTCATTTCTTTTCTTAATTCAAAATCTAAGAAAAACAACAAAAATATAAAAATGGTGAAATTATAAGATTTTGAAAATAGAGTTCCAAAACTTAAAAGTAGAGCAGATTTCAAAAATTGGTCTCTTAGGTTGAAACATCACTTAAATTCCATTGACACTGATATTTGGAAATCCATAGAAAAAGGACCATTCATCCTAATAATCACTGATGGACCTGACAGAGGGTTTGTATACACTAAAGATTCTCAAGAACCCTATCCTAAAGATGGTCTTCAAGGAGATGATTTGAGAAGAGTAAAGAATGATGTCAAAGCATACTCCTGGATTTGTAAAGGACTACCTCTAGAAGTTCTTGCAAGGCTTGATGGATATCAAACTGGATATACCATGTTTAAAGCCGTAAAGACTATATGTGAAGGAGGCAAGGAGATTCAAAATCTGAAGAAACAAAAGTTGAAAAGGCAATTAGAATTGTTTCAACATTTGCCTCGAGAAACCATAGACCAAATGATGAACTGATTTGTTCAACTTACAACTGAGATGTCAATAGCTGGTATTAAGTCTGAGCTTGAAGATCTAAATCTTAGACTACTCAATGCTTTACCCTCATCATGGAACAAACAGTATCCTTACTAAAGCATACTGAGAAGTTCCCTATGGATCTAGATCTACTTATTGCCAAGATTGAGTCAGTAGAGATTGGTGAAAACTCAAGGAACAATGATAAAGCAGCATCAATGTCTCAGTATCAGTTTGTTGCTTTTCCAGCAAACACAGTTGAAAATGCATTCATGGCAAAAAGTGAGAAAGTTAAAGAAGAAGAAGGAGATTTATTTGTCAGAGCAGGATTTTTTACTAATTCAACATTTACTAGTGCTCCTGCTTACACAACACAATCTCATTCTCAATCTCCTCCTAAATCTCAGTCTCAAATATCAAATGTTCAAACAGAGACTTGTTCATCTCACTCTGCTAAATCTAGCAAAGTTAAAGATGTGATAAACATCCTATTAGAGGATGAAGAGTCTAAAACTGCATTTACTTCATTTATGGCTAGTTTTCAAGCATATCATGGTAGCCATTTAACTAAATCGGATCTTGTTTTGCAGGACTTGTTGAAAATGGATCTTGAAGATGTTGAAGAAATGGACTTAAACCGGCAAATGGTGATGATTGCTTACAGGACATAAAAACACTCATATGTCAATAGGAAGTACAAGCCAAGTGCTAACAAGATTGTTGGATTTGATAAATCAAAATCAGTGGTATCAGCTATGGCCATTTCTCAAGAGAATGCAAAGCTCCAAGGAATAATGGAGGAATTGCTCAATCAAGTTCTAACAATCAAAGGTTTTAACCAGCTCAGAAGACTTTTCAAAAGCCTTATCAAAGTCTTCCTATGCTGAGCTTAAAGATGAAACCAAATCATCTGATGAAACCAAGAAAGCTCTAGTAGTCAATATTAAAGATGGTTATGATTGGAGTGCATATGCTAAACAATTTACTAATGATTTAACATATAGTTTATCTGTTGTTGCAAAAATTTAGGAAGAAGACCGGTCAGAAAATAATGATCCAAAGGAGGATGGTGAGAATGAAGAAGATGACTATAATTGGAGTGACACATCAGATCCTAAGGAGGATACAGATGAGTAGCTCTAATAGCACAGTCTGACCAAACAAAGGTTGACACTTCATCTTCAAAATCTGAAAACTCATCTCCAAAATTTTCTGAAATCACATCTGAAGTTAGAGAAAAACTCTGCACAAAATCATGCTATGAACATGTTGAATACTATAGAACATACTCATATAAAATCTGTGAGAACTCAAACAAGAAGAATCAATGCATAACAAATTAAAATCTCATCAGCAGACCAAAAGATTATCTCTCTTCAAACTTCATGTAACAAAACTCTAAAAGAATTAGAAAATGTTTCTAAACAATTGGAAGACATGACCAAAAATCTTGAACAGGAGAAGATAGCACATGCTGCTACTCAAATGGATCTTGCTAAAGTTAAAAGTTCAAAAATGATTGTAGAAAAACTGGAATGTGAGAGAAAAGATAAAAAGAAAGCAGGATTAAGCTTCACTCATGAACCTATGCCTGAATCTATCACAAACACTTTACCAGAGAACTTTACATGATCATTCTCCTAAGAACAATGCTAAACTTAAAGCTTTTCATGTCAAAAACAAGAATTCTAAAGAGGAAAAGGAGAATGTAAAAGTGTTTGTTGAAAATGATCAAGAAAAGATTAAAAATGGTCATCCAATCAAGATAAAATCTTATGAACCTAAACAAACAAAACAAAACACTTCTCATCAAATTAATTCTATTTTAGAAGAAGTGAAAGTTCAAAGCAAAGATAAACAACAGGTAGGAACATTAGAAGATTCAGACACTATTAATCTAAAACAAGTTCAATTTGAAAAGGAATCTTCTTCTCATGATGTTCAATCAAAAAGTAAACCAAGTTCTTCAAAATCAAAGAATCAAAGGAGAAAAAAGAAATCATCAAAAATCAAATCGAAACAAAACAAACATTCAGAAAAGTTGATCAAGGCAACAAATCAGACAACAAAACTTAAACTGATAAAATTTGTGTCAGCAGGTTTGTTAAATATGAATTCTCTTCAAAACACAAGGTGAATTCTATGAACAAATCTCACTTTGATCTGAAATCAAATTCAGATTCTAAGACTTCCGCTGTAGCAAAAAGATTTGTTCCTAAGAAATTCAAGAAGGAAGTTCATGTTAAACAAATGCAAAATAATTTGACACAACATCAAAATGTGAAACATGAAAAACAACAGTTTAACTATTTGACACCAAAATATAAAATGAATCAAACAAAGTGTCAATGTCAAAACTTAACAAACAGTTGTTTACAACTCCACAAAAGTACGGTGAAATATGTGATATGAAAAATCACAATACTGCTGAGTGCTATTTCAACAAGTACTGTGACATATGTGACATGAGAAATCATTCTATAGCAGATTGTTATTTTAACAAATACTATACTTATTATGATGACAAGACTCACAATACTGCAAATTGTTACTTTAGAAAGAGATCACCTAAAAGAGGATTTGCAAACTCAAACTTGAGCAAAGGTTATGTTAATCCTCAATTTATGAGAAATCAAATTGATGGATTTCAAAGATTCACTAATCAACCTTCTTTAGGTTTGAGATCTTTTCAAAAGAACAATTATGTGAGTTCTAAAAATGTGCAAGAATAATTCATACCAAGATCTGTAAGAATGACTAATAACAAGGTTAGTCTTCAATACATGTCAATCAATGATCAATCAAATGGTACGAATGGTTTCAAAAATAACTCAAACAATTTCCAAAACAAGATTGGTAAATTCATCAAGAATAAAACTGATTTGAATAATCTTCATTACAAACAATTTATAATTGTTGATAAATTTGGTAAACCCAAGACCATCTCAGGTTGGGTGGATATATCAACTTAATTTTCTTGTTGTGCAGGTACGCCCAAGAAGACCACTCAATACATGGTATGTGGATAGTGGGTGTAGCCGACATATGATAGGCAATCCTGCCTTGTTACAAGAGTTTAAGTTAAAAGATGGAACACACGTCACCTTTGGTGGTGATGTTGGTGGAAATATAACCGGAGAAGGAACAGTATCAAATGGATAATAAGCTTTGACAAAATCAACTTTTGCTCACAGTTAAACTTTAATCTTTTAAGTGTATCCCAAATTTGTGATAAATCATATTCTGTTCTTTTTGATGATTCATTCTGTGATGTTTTGAAGCTAGGTTTTCAGATAAGCAAAGATTGGGTAATTGTTACAGCTGAAAGGGATAGAGATGTATACAAACTGGATATGTCTCAAGTTGATCCTTCAACCGAAACAACTTTTCTAATTGCTAAAGCATCAAATGATGAAAGCCATCTTTGGCATAGACGTCTCGGACATTCAAATTTCAATAATATGAACATGCTTGTATTAGGAAATCATGTTATTGGACTTCCATCTAAGAAGTTTGCAACGACTAATCACTGCTCAACATGTTTAAAGGGAAAACAACACAGATCGTCTTATAAGACCAAAATCATAAACTCAACTTCCAAACCTCTTCAATTGTTACATATGGACCTTTTTGGACCAACAAATGTCAAGAGTATTGGACGAAAATTATATTGTTTAGTTATAATTGATGACTAAACAAGATTTTCATGGGTTTTCTTTTTGTATGCTAAAACTGAAACGGCTGAATTACCGAAAGATTTATCATTAAAGATGAAAATCAATTAGAATATAAAGTGAAAGTAATAAGAAGTGATAATGGAACGGAATTCAAAAATTCTAACATTGAAATGTTTTGTGCTGAGAAAGGGATAGCTCATCAGTTCAGTGTTGCCAGAACTCCTCAACAAAATGGAGTTGCTGAAAAGAAAAATAGAACACCGATTGAAGCTACTCGTTCTATGTTAGCTCATGCAATGATTCCTATAACTTTTTGGGATGAAGCTATATCAACTGTGCGTTTTGTTTAGAATAGAACCTTAATTGTGAAAGATAAAATGAAAACTTCTTATGAGGTTAATGTTTGGCAGGAAACCGAACATAAATTTTCTAAAATCATTTGGTTGTCCTGTTATGATTCTAATTCAAATGAGCAGTTAGGAAAATTTGATGCAAAATCTAATAATGGATTTTTCTTTGGATATTCTAGGACAAATATAATTCTGATAATGGATTTGAAACAAAAATGATCAGGCTTCGGTAACATTTTTAGGAAAATTTGATGCAAAATCTCATAATGGATTTGATGCAAAAATGATCAGTTAGGAAAATTTGATGCAAAATCATTTGGTTGTCCTATCGAGTGTACAACTCTAGGACAAATATAATACTTGAAACATTCAATGTTAAATTTCTGGAAGATATTTTTCGATCAGTTTCAAATGGTCCTGCATGGTTATTTGATTTATATTCATTATCAAACTCTCTTCAATCTAACTTATTTAATCAATCAAATTGTTTTGATTCTACAGGTAAAAAGAACTCTAGAGGTGATCTTGGATCTTTGAGTGAGGATTCAGATTCTGACGACCGAGATGATTCTAGCTCAGACTACCCATTATTATCATTTGTCAAGGATTCATCAATACGATTCAATGACAATTATCATGCGAATTCAGCTTCAAATCATTCAGTCTCATTTGATCAGGAAGGATCACAACCGATTCCTAATGATGGTAATGAGTTTGTGCAACCTGAGTCCAACACATCATCCATATCTCGTGATGTAGTTGATACTCGTAACTTATATTACTTTATTAACTCACCGACTCAAGTTCCAAACTTCAATCCACATTCTTCTAATTTGTTACATCAGCTCTCCAACTTAATCTAAACAAATATGGATGTTCATGTTCAATGTGATGAGATTCCAACATCTCGTATTCACAAGAATCATCCAATTTCTCAGATTATTGGTCCGTTGAATGAGAGAACGACGAGTAAATTAAAACAAGCAAACTTGTGCTTATACTCTTGTTTTCTTTCTCAAATTGTTCTTAAAAATGTTACCAAAGCATTAAAGGGCAATGGTTGGATAGAAGCTATGCAAGAAGAATTACTACAATTCCGCAAACAAGAAGTGTGGAATATAGTGGATTTACCTGAAGGAGAAGATTCCATAGGCACAAAATGGTTGTTTAGAAATAAGACCGATGACCGTGGTGTAGTAATCAGGAACAAAGCGAGACTTGTTGCACAAGGATACACACAGGAAGAACAGATAGATTATGATGAAGTGTTTGCACCAGTTGCAAGACTTGAATCCATTCGAGTTTTCCTGGCTTATGCCTCATTCATGAAATTTAACGTGTATCAAATGGACGTAAAGGGTGCATTTTTATATTTTCCTATCACTGATGATGTGTTTGTGAAGCAACCTCCAGGCTTTGAGGATGCAAAATTTCCACATCGAGTGTATAAGCTGAGTAAAGCTTTGTATGGACTTCATCAAGGCCCTAGAATTTGGTATGAAACATTATCACAACACTTAATCCAACATGGATACACAAAAGGGAAAATTGATACAACTTTATTCATAAAGAAGGATAATGATGATCTCTTATGTGTACAAGTATATGTTGATGATATTATATTTGGTTCTACCAGTTCAAAATTGTGCAATGAATTTGAAGAAATCTTGAAATCTTGGTTTCAAATGAGTTCTATGGGAGAGATTAATTTCTTTCTTGGACTTCAATTCAAGCAAACTGACGATGGAATTTTCATCAATCAAGAGAAGTTTGTTGACAAACTCTTGAAGAAAGTTAAGTTGCAAGACTGTTAGTCCATACGAACTCTACCAGATGTTAACACCAAGATTGAACCTGATCCAAAAGGAAAATCTATTGACCAAACGTTATACAGATCAATGATTGGTTTTTTGATGTATGTTACTGCATCTAGACTAGACATTATGTATGCTATTTGTGTTTGTTCCAGGTATCAATCAGACCCGAAAGAATCACATTTAGTTGCTGTCAAAAGAATATTCAGGTATCTCAAAGGTAAACCAGCCTTAGCGCTTTGGTATCCTTACGAGGGTAACTTTGAATTACATGGATATACACTCAATCGGGCGACTGAACCATTAGCATGGTTCATTCGTGCGATTGAGCCATGCGTTTGATCAATTCGCACGACTGAGTGTTCAGTCGTGCGCCTGAGTCAGTCGCATGAAGTTGTTCAGGCGTATGGACTATTTAGGCGCATGGACACTTAGTCGCATGGCCATTCGAACGCATGACCACTGTTGGGGCGCATGGTCTAGTCGGACGCATGAGAACTTCACTTCACCAAGTTTGAGTGTATTCAATATTATAACATTATGCATAACACTTCAAACAATCACAAACCTATATAATTACGTCAATATGCGTAATCAAATCATTAATGAAATATTAAACATTATAACACAACCAAACATTCTGTATTTCATTAAGTACCCAATAGTTACATAAGTGTAAGACATATTACATTCCGATTAGGATCTAGGTACATATATGTATCAACAAACTCCCCCTTGGACCTAGATCTATCTAATGTCTTACCTTCTGCATGACCTTTTCATAGTTTTTGTACTTTTCTCTCTTGTGACACCTGCATGTATCTTGACCGCAAAGCAGAGTCTTATGACATTTTGGAATTGGAGTGCTTGTACAATATCTTGCGGGTCATAGAATAGTGGCCACTTGTATAATGTGTTGACATCATTATCAGACAAGTTAGTGAGCCACATTGGGTCAAACACCCTGATGGTATCCATTTTTCCCTCTTTATTTAGAACTATAACCGCCTCCCCGGTTCTCCAATCATAGTACCACCACTTGAAGTGTGGAGTGAAGTCCTGTGGCATTTCCCTGAGAGGGATTCTAGACATTGTTCTTGGGGGACTCCACTTCAGCACTATCTTGGGCTTACCAGTGATGGAGTCAACTTCAGATCATCTGATATACCTTGTAGGTTGTTGAGGTTTGAAGTTGACCCACCTGGTGTGGGACTCTTTCTTTAGGGTAGCCTCAAACTAGCCTGATATCTTCCTTGGGTCAGCATATAATAACTTCAATTTAGCCAGCTGGTTGAGCTCAAAACTAGGTAGTGTCTTTAGATCATGTGGAAATCTAAAGTATTCTATGCCCTTTTCCCTCTTTATTGCATAAAAATTTAGATCCTCGAAATGTGCCCACACAATAATCCTGCCTGACACCTTATGATGTTTCTTCACTCTGTAGAGTTTGGTGTAGACATTCTGTTTAGGAGCTGCATGTTGGGCTCGGATTTCTTCGAAACAAGCAGCCCATTCTGCCTTTGTGATATCAAGATCGTCGTTTGAGGCTTGGGCTTTTCCTTCAATCTTCTTAGACTCCTTCTCCATCTCATCCAATACCTCAAATGTATAATTAACTAGGGATACAACCAGATTGGGGACCATATTTCCCTCGTTGTGAGCGTACTGAGGATAGTGCTCTGTTGTGAAGTCTTCTATCTCTATCTCATCAATTTCATTTAGCTCTTCTTCACCCGTAGACTCAAAAGTTGGAGCATCCGTAATGATCTGATCTGGGTTCAGCTTGAACATTTTAGCCAGTTGCTCATTTGAAAGATCATGAATTATTTCCCCTTCTTCAGGTGTATAATCACAGATCTCCTTACGATCCCTTGCAGATCAAGAATCATAGTCAATTGAGTCTTGATCTGTTGAAGGGGAGCAACATCAAATTCGTCCCTTTGAAAGTTTGGATCTGCTTATTGTAAACATGTAACATATCAAACATTAGTTAATAATCAAGACAGAAATACATTAATCTTAATATAAACATCAAATACATAAGTTTAATGCATGATTCAAGTACAAAATCTATCAAATACATAATCATCTATCATTACTTTTATCTTGAATCGCTAGATCATCACTTGGTGCGGCAGAAGAGGAAGCTCGTTGGTCTTGATTTCTCTTTGATCTTCTTTCTTGACCCTGAGCTGAGGCAGATGCAGGTGCATCTCCTCTTTCATCATCATCATCCTTCTGCCTGTCCTCTGTCACTTCTTCTTCATCCCCTTCATCATCATCACTTTCTTCATCTTCATCCTCATCATCATCCTCACCCTCATCACCATCTCCTTCCTTTATCTTTAGAGGCCCGTCTTTAGTTCCTTTGAGCTTGAGCATAATAGACTTTTTAGCATCCTCCAACTCCTCAATCTTCTTTGCTGATATGACTCTATGCTCTTGGAGTTTGGAAATCTCTTCGCTCTGAGCAGCCATTTGCTGTGCCTGCTGCTCAATCAGCTAAGCCTACTGAGAGATCTGTTGGGACTGTGCAGCTGTGAGATCTGCCAGCTGACAAATCTGCACAGTCTTCTCGTCATTGGCTACTAACAGGTGCATCACCATATGGTTCCGCGCTAATAGCTGTTCCTCTACCCCAATAGGAGGTAGAGGTGATCCATATAGGTGGGTGCGACGCGAAGATGGCCCGGATTGGTGGCTAGTGGTAGTAGTGGTGGCAGTGGTGAAGATTGGGTTAGGTCTAGATAATAGTAGTGGTGATGTAGGTGTGAATGATATGGTGGTGGATGGGATATATGTAGTAGTGGGTGGTGTGGAGACAATGGTAGGGGATGTGGGAATGGTAGTGGTTGCTGTGGAGGTGGTCGTGGTGGTGGCCGTGGCTGTAAAGGTAGTTATGGTAGTGGCTGAGGTGGTGATGTAGGTGTGTTTACGCTTCTTTTTCTTCATGCCATGGGGCTGAGCCATCCTTTTCTTCCACAATCTTGTCGAGGAGGATGCTCCCCCCTAGAACACGGCTCGACGGCTCTCGAGCATAGGTCGGGTCAGCGGCAGTTTCTCCCGATCCACTGGGGCGTTCACCAACCGCCCGGAGTCCATGTTCTGTGGGAACAACTTTGCCTCCCATAGTCCTAGTCAGTGGCTCCTCATCTGACTCCTCATCATCCTCACCAGGTATAAAATCCTAGTGAAACCCAGCCAACTCTGCTATATCTCCAGTGGGGGCAGATACTAGACGTGTACTATTAGTCGTTGTGCCCCTCGGTGGAATGGGCATGGTATCTCCAGCCTCCCCGTTGTCATCATCATCAGCGTCATTGGAGGGTAGAGCAATCTGCTCAACATCAGAATCACTGTCCTCGTGACGCCACCTCCTCCGAGCTGGCACCACATAGTCCTCACGGACTAGATGCTCGAACAGTCTCCTAACAGAGGGTTTCACTTGCTTCCCCCTGTACACCTTCATCCGGCGTAAGGTGGTATCATCCATCACCTTAAGCACTACTGCATCTTCCTTCTCCTTTGGCAGGGAAGGGAGCTTCTGGTCTATAATCATCTGCATGAATCGGGGGTACATGCAGAAGCCCTCCTTCCCTTTCCCCTCAATGTTCTCCACTAAGTAAGAGAAGGTCATCCTGGAGAAGTTGAACGGATGGTTCAGCACCAACGCTACATAGGCGTTTTGGATCTGATCCGACAACTCATCAAATCCTCTCTTCCTGGACGCTATGCACTTCAGCAGTACGTGAGCAAGGTACTTGAACTGGGGACAAAGGTTGCTCTTGTTGAGCACCCCTGCATTGATGTCCCCAGGGTACTTAGCTCAAAGAAAACATCCTCCGACAGTAAGGGGGTGTAGTCTAGTAGGACTGTCAGCATCTTCCCCCAACTGCAGCACAATCCTAAGATCTTCCTCTGTGATCTCAATCGCCTCTCCAAAGATAGTACTCCTCATACAGTGAGGCTCAGAAGATCGGTCAACTACTGCACCTTCCTAGAAGGCCTGCTGTATAGAACGATATGGAGTATATGGAGCAGATATAGCATGTGCAATTCTCGATCTCCTTAAAAAGTTGAGAATGCCAGAAAAGTCTGAAGCATTTCTAGATGTCAGATCTAGATGAGCACATATGTTGTGCTTCGTACTCATTGTCCATCGACTTATCATCTGTTACACAATGAAAGTAAACATTAGTATCCATTTGCTAAGAATGTCTTGAATCACTTGGACTTGAAAACATTCTTTTCTGTCATGCGAATGAGGTTGTGCGACTGAGATCAAGTCGTGCGCATTAGCAGTGCGACTGAACTCCAGTCGTGCGATTTAACCCATACGTACGACTGAGTGTGCTACTAGACTCGTGCGTATGTAAACTCACGCGGTTACACCAGTCGTGCGACTGAACTCATACGCATGGTTCAGTAGTGTGGTCTAGCTAGTGACACACATCAGTCGTGCGACTGAGGTTCATCAACCTGTCCATTCGCATGTTGTTCTGATTGTTCAATTCAAATTCAATTTTTTACCAATTTTGAATTTTAGACTTCATGCTCTGGTTCATTAGACTCGCAATCCATTAGTTTAACACCTAACATCTTTAATTTCATCTGTTTACATCGTTTAGTTAGGTTATTTGAACACTAATGTTACGGTTTTTCTAAGGAATCCGATTGTCCAGATTATGTATCAATTTGAGTGATGTAACAATGGTTCTGCACCGCAAATTACCTATAAAATCATTGCAAATGGTCAGTACTCGAGAATCAAGAGTTTATGGTGATCAAACGAAATTTGGGTAGAGTAACGTTAGTCGTGCGAATTAGGGCAAATTTTGGAGTGGTGAGTCTCTACGACTGATTCACCCTCTATTTATACTTAGCCTAAATTCAATCGTACGACTGGGCTAATATGCACATTTCATTCGGGCGAATGGGCCTCAGTCGTGCGATTGGTTCGGTTGGCCCCCTTCAGTCGTCCGACTGGAGTACAGTCGTGCGACTTACTCATTTGTTCGCTCTGAAACATCCGACTGGTTCACTCGTATGGGCTATTCGGTTGAATGGTCCATAATCATGGTCCATTCGTACGACTAGATCCCATTCGCATGATATGTCCATACTTATGGTCCATTCGTGCGAATGGGTCATACTTATGAAATTTTCTGCATTTCTTACCATTTTCCATTTAAACCTTGTTTAAGCTTTAGAATTAACATTATGCACATTTGATCATCTCAGACATGATTCTTTTTATCTTAAAAAACTTTTGATCACCTCAGACGTGATCATTTTAAACACGTTGTCACCTCAGACGTGACCCATTTTCTTTTGAAAACACATGTGGTCATCTTAGACATGACCCTTTTAGGTGAATTAAACCTTTACTGAATTCCAAGATGTAGTCCGACAACAAATAAACTGAAATGACTAAATAAATAGAAAATTAAACTAAAGTACAAAAATTAAACTTGTTTTTAACTTTCTGTGAGAGGTAGAGCCTAAGATAGAAATCTACTCGATTCGTTTCTTGAATAGGCAGCTTCTATTAGTTTGACCATACCTGGACCAAATCGATTTTGGAATCATACAGGCAAGTCAAATCATTTGGGACTTGTTATCAAAACCATTTGACGCTCACTTCTCGATTTTCATCTAGAGTCGTTAGCAAATTTAGGAAATCATATTGATACTATTAGATTCCTAATTTGATTTGAACTTTCAAGAATTTGTATCCATGATGATTGTCAGTATATTTGTCCTCTTAAATCCATTCACAGACTTTTGACACACGTTGGTGATAGTTTAAGGTTTATTATTTCAACCAACAGTTGTGGATCCTACGCTTATATGATAATCAACATTCCTTAGGAGCTTTTGAGCGGTCTACGGGCATTTTGACAAGAAAAGAATATTATTAGAGCTTTCAAAGAGAAGCCAATCCTCAGGTTAGTGCCATAGCACAACAGAAAGGCAGCAAACAAAAATGAATTCTAGAATATCTAGGTTATGCTTATCCTCAGGTCAGTGTCATCGCACAACAGAGAGGCACACAACCTATCTTCTTGTTAGAGCATCGTTAATTTCTTTAGCACATAATGCACCAACAACATAAGTTGTTAGCTTGATAGCATTTGTTTTTTTTCATGCTTTGCTCTACTTATGGTCATCCGCACACATTTGTGGCGTTTACATGCTCGTTACCCCTTATTGGAATATTGTTGATTGTGTTAACCAGTGATAAGATGGGAGCCCGCAGTCAGTTGAACAACTTAATTTGATCTTGAGATCACGAGTCAGGTCTAATCATCTATTGTGTTGAATCTATCGACATATCATCTGTGGTCTAGCAACCTCTAGGTCTACTTTTATTATGTTACCTTAGTAGATACTAGTTTTTCTATCATATTTCCTTTTATATTGCTCAGACTACACAGACTTAAACTTTGAATTTTGCATCTTTTCTAAATTAAATATTAAAGTACCTCTTGATTTGTTCCTGTGTACTATCATTTTCCAAAGTATTTGAATCGGTATCATAGATAGGATCTACCTTCTGTCAGCTAGCCTCTCCTTCTCCTTTTTTTTAATGTTACTGGCTGACCTATTCTCCCCCTAAAATTCTAAAATCATAACCAATTTACATATTTATGGATTTTAATGGACAGCTAAATAACATGAATTTCATTTAAAACAAAATAGAATAAATAAAGAAAATAATAAGAAAAATAGACTAAACTGTATCGGACTACACATGATCATCATCACGAATAACATCATTTTTCTTTTTAACGCCGTTGACCTCTAACAGATATAGAAAACATGGTTTGTCAAAAGCTTTTGTATAGAGGTTAGCACGTTGAAATCCATATTTATTTTTACTACATCGATTAAATTCTTTTCAAAGCAGTGCCGTATAAAATGATATTTTATACCGATGTGTTTGGTCTTAGGATGCTGTACTGGATTTTTAGTTACTGCTATTGCAGCCGAGTTATCAACATAAATAGGAGTAGAAGAGAAATTTAAACCGTAGTCCCGCATTTGTTGTTGAATCCAAATGATTTGAGAACAGCAACTTGCAGCTGCAACATATTCGGCTTCACAGGTTGACAGCGCAACCGAGGTCTGCTTCTTACACTCCCAGGTCACTAATCTCCTCCCAAATAATTGACACCCTGCTGATGTAGACCTGTAATTCATCTTGCAGCCCCCGTAATCTGAGTCACTATACGCCGTGAGCTCAAAGTCATCGTCATGAGGATACCACAATCCAAGTGTGGGTGTGCCCTTTAGATAACAAAATATCCGCTTGACCCCGATCAGATGGTTAACCTTTGGCTTAGCCTGATATGTAGAACATAGACATGTAGCATACATGATATCAGGTCTAGAGGCAGTAAGGTACATGAGAGATCCAATCATTCCTCGGTACATTGTGCATCTACCAGATCTCCATTTTCATCAGGTGCTATATCATGGTTTGTGGCAAGTGGAGTTCCAGCTGCAGAAGCATTCTCCATGTCAAACTCACTGAGAATGTCTCCCACATACTTGGTCTCATGTAGAAAAATCCCATTGGGTGTCTGATCCACCTGTAACCCGAGAAAGAATTTCATTTCCCCCATGGCACTCATCTCAAACTCCGCCTTCATTACTGCTTCAAATTCTTTGCATAACTCTTCGTTCTTTGAACCGAAGATTATGTCATCAACATAGATCTGTACTAGCAGTAAGTCTCCATCCTTTTCTTTGATAAACAGTGTGCAGTCAATGACTCCCCTGCGAAATCCGTGTTTGACAAGATGAGTCGAGAGTTTCTCATACCAGGCCCTTGGAGCTTGATGAAGCCCGTAAAAGGCCTTGTCAAGTTTGAAAACTCTGTCCCAATGATAAGGATCTTCAAATCCCTCGGGTTGACTGACATAAACTGTCTCTTGAATTTCACCATGAAGGAATGCACTCTTCACATCTAATTGATAGACTTTGATCTTCATATACGATGCATAGGCAAGGAAGATGCGGATGGCTTCCATCCTTGCCACGGGTGCAAACACTTCATTATAATCAATCCCCTCGACTTGTCGAAATCCCAAAACTACCAGTCGAGCTTTGTTCCTGATAATGACACCTTGGTCATCCTTTTTGCATTTCAAGACCCATGTGGTGGCAATGACCTTAGCACCTTTAGGTCTATCTACCAGTGTCCATACACCTAACTTCTTGAATTGAAGAGTTCCTCTTGCATGGCACTCACCCATGCCTCATCATCCAGTGCTTCACGAACGTATTTTGGCTCAACCAGCGAGACAAATCATCGATAAGCACCATCGTGAATGTATCCTTTTTCCATTACCGAGGCATAATCAGCTGAGTACAGCTGATTTCTGGTCTGCACTCCTGATTTGACATCCCCAATGACATCATCTAGGGGATGATAGACATTTAGACGTGATCCTGGAGTGGTAGGAACAACTACCTCAGAGCCAAGATTATGAACATTTGGTTCTGCATCTGAGGTAGAAGGAGTTTGAGGTTCCGAAGTCGAAGAGGCATCACTGTTAGATGTTTGTGGACTTGAAGGAATTGGAACCGGTCTCTCCTAATTGTTCTGGTCATTCGCTTCAGCTTCATCTTCTGAGGAGGATTCACTGTCTTCTAGTGCTCCCCTTGAGTGATGAGATGATTCTCCCTGTCAGCTCGATGATGTTTGATCAAGATATGGTGTATTCAAGATATCATACATCATTTGTGTAGCTGACTTGTCATCAAAAGGAGAGATAGGGATGTTGAAGGACTTGAAGAATCCATCATAGTCGAAGAAGTAAGCGGGTCCTATTCCAGTGGGTGGTATGGTATATCTCTGAACATCAACATTACACCACACTTCTACTAAAATCGTTGAGTTGTTATAAACTCTCTTGTTCGGTATGTTGTATCCTAGGAAGATCCCTTCCTCAGCCTTCTCGCTTAATTTTCCTTCTTGAGTCTTCTTCAGAAGTGTGCACGGCGCGCCAAATGGTTCGAGGTACTCCAAATTAGGTTTACATCGTTGTAGTAACTCGTAACAGGTCTTGCCGTGGAGCTTGACTGCCAGTTATCGATTTAATGTATAACATGCATTTGCCACTGCCTCGTTCCAGAATTGGATAGGAAGTTTCAAGTCTACTAGCATTGTCCGTGTTGTCTCTATCAAGCTTCTATTCTTCCTCTCAGCAACAGCATTCATCTGAGGCATGTAGGGAGAAGTGAACTGGTGCACATTCCCTTTTCCTTGCAGTAAGCCTCCATCCACTGGTTCTTGAATTTAGTCCCGTTGTCTGAGCGTACCTATCTCACCTTCAACTTGTAGAGAGATTCTAGTGTGGTTACTAATTCCTTGAATGACTCAAATGTTTCTGACTTGGACTTCAGATACATTACCCAAGAGAATCTTGAGTAGTTATCAGTAACCACATAACAGTACAAGTCACCAGCAATGCTCTTTGTACTGACTGGACCAAACAGATCCATGTGAAGAAGTTCAAGAGGATGCTCGATAGAATGAACTTTCTTTTCCTTATGAGTCTTCTTCGTCTATTTGCCTTTCTTGCATGCGACACAGAAATCAAGAAGTTGTAAATTTTTGACGTTAACACCTCTCACTAGATCCTTCTGAATCAAGTGATTCATCTTCCGTTGATTTATGTGTCCCATTCTCCTATGCCAGGAAATGGAGTCCTTCTCAGTAGCTTTTGATAGGAAGCACTTAACTTCATGATCCGTTGTAGAAGCCGTTGAGAGATCCAAAACATAAAGGTCTTTATATCTTGAAGCAGTCATCAAAACTTGGTCCTCAGGAATCACATAGTCTTTCTTTAGGACGTAACACTTCTTGTTGTTGAATATGACTTTAAATCCTTTGTCACATATTTGGGAAACATAAAGTAAGTTGTTTTGAAGTTGTTGAACGTAGTTCACTTTATCAAACTTAACTTTCTGATTTCCAACCTCGCCTTGGGCTGTGATGTAACCTCCTTTGTTCCCAGCAAACGAAACATGCCCTACTTTATCTATCTAACATTTGATAAAAGAGTGTTGTTCCCTGTCATGTTCCTGGATGCTCCGTTATCAACAATCCATGTGTTAGTCTCAGAACTGTAGCGAACACCCTGCACAGTCAGTGAAAACATTAGTTCATGTCAAGAACCCAAGCCTTAACTGGCTTGGGTTTCCCTCAGGCATCACATATCACAAACTCAACCCACTGACCCTTTGAGGTTAAGGGTTGATCGGAATTCAGTATGTCCTTATTTTTCAGGCACTGAGAAGGTTTTTTCTTTCCGTAAACTAGATTTGTGTAAGGCTTGTTTGTGATAAACAGACGACTGGTTGATGGATTGAACTTTGGGTTCATTTGCTCTTTTTGGAGGCGTCACAAAGTTCCTCTTAGAAGAGCTAGATGTTGAGGTAGAAAGTTCAACTATCTTCCTTGGTGTCTAGTAATAAGGACAGTGAGATGCTATATGACCATACTCTCCACAGTTATAGTAGGATATGCTTTCAACTTTATGGTTTCTATGTTTTGGTGGAGATGTATATGTCACACTGTTGACCTTATTCTTTTTGGACTGAGACACTTCTTGGTTAGAGGTATGAATTGGTTTCACAAACTTAATTGCTTTTCCTGGTTTTACATCTTTAATCTCTTGTTTACCTGGACTGTGACATGATGCACGTGATTGATTATGTTTTATAGTCCTTTTGGGTTCTGGTTTGACATTGTTTGACCCTAACTTTAATTTTACCCTTTCAAAATCTTTTTCCAGGTTTACACAAGGCATATTTCCTATTGCCTTTGAAATGGCCTCCTTTTAAGAGTCAGATTCAAATGATTGACTTATGGAATCTGGATCACTAACCAGAGGAGTGGACACCATGTGATCCTTGATGGAGTTATTATTAATTGGTTTATATTTGGTGTTCATCAAGGTCTCAGGTGGTGGTGGTACCACTTTGTATCCCATTCCCTCCCTATGTGATGGACAATGTGTGATGAGCTTGTCTAACTATGTAGTTTCTGTTTTAAAGAATTGACTTCTACTTCTAAAACTGCCTTTTGTTTCTTAGTGTCCTCTAGGGAGTTCAGGTAGTACCTAATGTCATTTGCTTGATTAAAAGCAACTACTTCGGTTTCCCTAAGCGTTTATTCAATAGGTCTATCTTTTCTTTGTAACTGTGCTCGTTTTGTTTCAAGACTCTATTAGCTTCTGTGCACAGTTCCAGGTCCTTTACTAGGCTATTATTATGATCTAATAACCTAGCAAATTTTGAATCGATGCTTTCTCTAAATTTATTACATTCTAAGCAAGCATGATTATTAATCAGTTTGTCAGTGGTACTTACCTGGGATGTAGAAGAAGAATCAGCCATGAGACTAGAGTTTGTTGATTTTAGTTCTGGTGATTCTAACGTTGAAGTATACTTTTCTTCCTCAGGAAGTTGGTTGACAACATTAGCAGTGTCTTCAGAATTTGACATCACCATCTCTACTGCTATATCTTCTTCACTTGCAGAATCGTTATCAATGTCTTCCACACTAGCTATATTGGACTCTTCTGGTGAGACGAACCGGAAGCTCCAGTCCTGTCCCTCATCCTCATTTGCAGTCAAAGCTTTGGGGTCCTTGTTTGATGAAGTAGAACTGCTAGATGTGGACTTGTCCTGACGATTGACCTAGTTTCACAACACAGGAAGTTTGTGCTTGAATGAAAACATTCCTTTTGCAGAAAACTCTCTCTCTATAACCGTTACTGTTTGATTGAATACTCATATTATTCTTGCTAGAATTTAGTCTAATTCGTGTGCTATTCCGCTGCAAATCGTAATCTAATTGATCAAACTAGATCTCGATCCCTTCAAATGGTATCAGAGCCTGTTTGTCATTAATCGATTTAGCAATTGATCATCGAAACTGTTCGTTAGATATCTCAGTTTGATCGAATTGGCAAATTTGCAAGAATTGGTTATAGAGTTTGTTTTTCTGTTGCTTCCAGTGAATCAATTTGAGATTCTTCTTATTTCAAATTGTGTTGTTGAGTTTTTGAGTTCGGTTCGTCTAATTCTTATTGAATCTGTTTGAATTGGTGAAAATGGCTACATCAATCAATGATCCTCACAATACTGGCTCCTCAACAAAGCCTCCGATGCTTGTTAGGAGTGAGTACAACATATGGCAACGACGAATGCTCCATCACCTGTCTGTTAATAGTTCAAGTTGTTGGAAATCTGTGGTTCATGGACCATATAAGCCTATGGTGAGTAATCCGGAAACCAATGAAATGATTCTGAAGAGAAAGAGCAATATTTAGATGAAGATCTGAAACTGTTTGAAATTGATGCTAAAGCCATGGAATTCTGGCCATGGCATTGCCTAATGAAATCTATTCTGGACTTATGCATCATGAACCTGCTCATGACCTCTGGGTTGCTTGAAAGAACAATTTGGAGGAACTAATGAGGTCTTAGCAAACAATAGAGAAATTCTTGCCCAGCAATATGAGACATTCTCTCATAGAAAGGGCGAGTCACTGACTCAACAGTTTGAGCGATTCTCCTGTTTGATATCTGAGTTGAAAATGGTTAAACATGAATATACAAACAGTCAAATGAACAACAATTTCTCAGATCCATGCCTGAGAGATGGGACACTTATACCATTGTTCTACGCTCCAATGCAAATCTAGATAATCTATCTCTCACCTAACTTCATAGGAAACTGCTTACATTTGAAAGGGAGATAGAACAGAAAGAAAACTGACTTCATCTGGGAAGCTCACTGATCACTTTGTACCAGGGAATACTGCTCTGGTTGGTCATGAGTCGGAATATGCTACATCAGAAAGTTCATATGATGAGCATATTGATTTCTCTTCAAAGAGTGGAGATCATGCTTTTATTGGTATTGATGGTAATTCAGGATGTAATAGTGACAATCTGTGCTTTTTGATGGATGATTTGAAAGGTATTTCTAATGATGATTTGGAAGAGATGGATATTTTGAGCCCAATGGCATTAGTTAATATCAGATCTCAAAAATTTTACAAAAGGACTGGTAGAAAATTCCCTGGTCTCTCTGGAAAAACCAAAGTTGTTTTGACAAGAGCAAGTTGAGGTGTCACAAGTGCCATAGACTTGGACATTGTGCAAGAGAGTGTAGATCATCTGGATCTAATTCTTCTGCACCCTTTGTGACATTTCCAAACAATAATTCACAAAACAAAGGGCAACATTCTATTAGTTCTCATCATCATTCCCAAAATCAATCATCTTCTGCATATTTTGTTCCTCAAGGTCAAATGTCATATCCTAATCCCTGTTTTTACATGCCACAGTCCAATCACGTTCCTGTACCCATAGCTCACAATCACATGCCCTACCCGAGCCTCAACCATCTCAATCAAGCCAACAATCTCAATCTCAATCACATCAAAGCTTTTTCACTCCTGGTGTTGTTGACTAGAGTAGTTTACCACATGATCTTTCTAGTTATTCTAAACAAATGTTTTCTGGTGCTGGTCAACATGGTGGTGAAAATCCTTTTGGAAATCTTGCTCTTATGGCCCTGGAGTCTACTGGTGGTTCAAGCTCAAATGCTTCATCATCACAAGTACCACAAGTATCTTCTGAGGCTAAGGCCAAGTTGTGTTCTGAGTCATGCATAGCTGCTTTTATCTCCATTAGAGAAGCAAACGTGGCTTTAATTAATCAAAATCTTGACCTAGAGAAAGTGATTTCCAAAAGAAATGCTGAGTTTGAGTCTGTTTTAAAAGAAAAAGATGATGAGATTTACAAATTAAAATGTCAATTACTAATGAAAAGGCTAAGGTAGAGGTCATCTTAGAAAATCACAAGAGTCTCAAAGAAACACTTGCAGCTACTCAAGTGGAGTGTGAACGCTGGGTAACATCTTGCAAGGGGTTTGAAATGCTTCTAAGTAAGCAAACTGCTTCAAATGTGATGTTTGGGATTGGATACAATCACACTGAACCTCCTACAGATTTTACTCCCAAAACAGAAGTAAAATGAAGGTGAAATCAATTCCCAAACCACATCATCATGTGTCTCATCCTCAAGTGAAAATGTACAATTAGAGGATGAAGTCAGTAATAGTACCTCAGCTAATCAGTCTGCTGATGGTCCTGCTGCTGATGAACACATGATCAAAGAAAAGATGAGTCCTTCAGGTGTTGTTTCAAAAGGTACTCAAAGTACTGAAGAGCAAATAACAACACCTGAAGAACATTTCAAGCCAAATTAAACCAGACATGGTTTGACGTCTGCTGAAGAATCTATTAGGAAATCCAAAAGTACTGATAGAAAATCTCTGAAGAACAAGTCTTTAGTTGTTACAAATCCTTTAGTACTTCACATAAGTACTGAAAGGAAGAAAGTACTGAAGAACACACCTTCATTAGTTTCATCTTCTTCAGCAGCTGATCAACAGAAGATGAAGAAAAAGCCATGTCAAATATGTGGTTTATTCAATCATCTCACTCATGAATGTTGGTACAGAAAGGGTTCCAAATTTAACAAGGATAAAATCATCAAAAAGAAAATTAATAAAATGAAAGATGAATTTGAAACCAGATTTGTGCCACAAACATCTCAACCTGATACACCAAAGTCTTCACAAAAATCTAAACAGACGAAAGAGGTTTATCATAAAATAGATGAAAATACTCCTCAAAGAGTATTAAAACAACAGACTAAGTCTGTTTCTTTCAAAAAGGAGGACATGGGTCTCACAGGAATCATTCACAAACAACTTCTGATGTGTCTGCTGAACTTAAAGCTTTAACAACCAATGAGACACAACTTGTTATCATGGTTCAACAACTATTGGGGAGAGTTAACCAAATAGATGTACCTGTGATTAAACCACTGAAAAGGAAACCTAAGCCAAAATCAAAGGAATCCTTTTCAGCACCATCTTCATCCTCAAAGGCTGTTAATCATGACAAATCAATTAGTACAAAAGCTGTTGATGAGAACAGACCCAAAACCAAAAAGGTTTGGGTCTCAAAAGCTAACTAGTTGTTGTGATATATGCAGGGTTCTTCATCATGCCATAGAAGCATCTGGTATGTGGATAGTATAGGATCTATGCATATGACTGTGAGCAGATCTCTTCTTCATGACTACTCTCAAGGAAAGGGAGGATTTGTATCTTTTGGAAATGATGCTAAGGGTTACATCATTAGAAAAGGCTTTGTTTCAAATGGAGAAATAAGGTTTGATGATGTCAACCATGTGGAGAATCTCAAGTATAACTTGTTGAGTGTCAGTCAAATGTATGATAAAGGGCATGTTGCACGTTTCACCAGTCAAAACTATCGAATTCTGTCCTTCAATGTTTTGAATATGATTGACAAGATATTGGATGAACATACTCTCCTCAAAGCCAATACGATTGGTAGAGTATATGCATTAGACTTATCAAAGAAAATTGCTCTAAAAGGCCATCCATGTCTATTCTCCAAGGCCTCTCCTCAGGAATTTGAGCTTTGGCACAGAAGGCTTCGTCATGTGAATCTTAGAAACATGAACCAGCTGATCCTTCATGGGTTAGTATGAGGTCTGCCATTAAAGGAGTTCAAATGTGATGACCACTGCTCTACTTGTTTAAAAGGAAAGCAACATAAAGTATCATTCCCTCCAATAGAAGAACCAAAGTCCACTGCCTGCTTGCAATTACTATATACGGATCTTTTTGGTCCAGTAAGAGTGATAAGTATGGCAAAGAAAAAATATTGTCCGGTAATTGTGGATGATTATTCCATATTTGTATGGACCTTCTTCTTACATTTAAAAGATGAGGCTGGTCAAATTATCATCTACTTTGTGTTGCATGTGGAAAAGCAGTATTCTCTTTCTGTCAAGTGTGTGAGGAGTGATAATGGCACAGAGTTTAGAAATCACACACTTGATGAATTTTATTTCTCTAAGGGAATCAAGAGGCAGTTTAGCATTCCTAGAACTCCTAAACAAAGTGGAGTGGTGGAGAGAAAGAACAAGACCCTTATTGAAGCTGCAAGTTCAATGTTGGCTGATTCTGGTTTGCCACTAACCTTTTGGGCTGAAGCTGTTAACACAGCTTGTTATGTGCAAAATAGAGTATTGGTGAATCAAAGGTTGATGAAGACTCCTTATGAAGTGTTACATCATTTGGCTCCTCTGATTTCCTTCTTTAGAGAATTTGGGTGTCCTTGTTATATTCTCAACACAAAAGATCCACTTCAGAAGTTTGAATCAAAGGCGGATGCAGGGTATTTTGATGGGTATTCGTCTACTTGCAAGGCAGACAGAGTTTTTAATTGCAGATCAAAGATTTTAGAAGAAACCTTGCATGTAAAGTTTAATGAATCTTCAAAGGAGAAAATCCCACAAAATCCTGTAGAGTTATTTGATCTGGACATACTGCAATATGTTCCTTATCAGTCTCCAAATGTTGCAGATTCTGTGAATTCATCATCTTCTTCAACATGTTATCCATGTGTTGGTATCAATGCAAGTTTTAGTGATCAACTGCCTGAGTCTACTAAACTTGATGTTCGTGTAGCTTCAGCACTTCTATCCACAACAAATGCGATAAGATCTCTGGATCCTCTACTTCATTTGAATTGTCATCTCAATCTAGGTTTCCAGAATCTGAATCACCATCTGTTACTGCTGAATCACCTACAAACACTTGCACAGATCTTATTGAGTATCAAGAATTGAAGAATCATCCTATGTCTCAGATCATTGGTGACATCAATGCTGGGGTTTCAACCAGAAATCAGTTGTCCAACTTTTGCTTCTATGCTCTCTTCATGAGTCAGGAAGAGCCAAAGAATTATCATATTGCATTAAGAGACAATGGATGGGTTGAAGCTATGCAACTTGAGCTTCTTCAGTTTCAAAAGCAACAAGTGTGGGAATTGGTTCCTCTTCCCCAAGGTAAGTGTGCAATAGGCACTAAATGGGTGTTTAGGAATAAAACTGATGAAAAAGGCCAAATTGTCAAGAACAAGGCCAGAATGGTTGTACAGGGGTTTTCACAAGAAGAAGGTATTGATTATGATGAAATCTTTGCCCCTGAAGCCAACTGGAAGCAATTAGATTGTTTTTAGCTTATGCTGCTTTTCATAATCTCAAAGTTTTTCAAATGGATGTAAAAAGTGCTTTTTTATATGGTAAAATAAAAGAAGAAGTTTATGTGTGCCAACCACCAGGTTTTGAAGATCATAAACATCGAGATTGGGTGTATAAGTTTGATAAGGCTCTTTATGGGCTAAAACAAGCACCCAGAGCCTGGTATGAAACACTATCAAACTTTCTTCTTCAAAATAATTTGACTAGAGGCTCCATAGATAAAACCTTGTTCATTAGAAAGTAGGCATGCACAAGCTCCTTGTTCAAATTTATGTTGATGATATAATTTTTGCATCCTCTGATCCATAGTTGTGTGATGCCTTTACTAAGTTGATGCAACAAAAGTTTGAAATGAGTGCCATGGGAGAATTATAGTTCTTTCTGGGGTTGCAAATCAAACCAAAGGCTCATGCAACAAAAGGTTCTTTAGATATTTGCAAGGAACTCAATCTCTAGGCCTTTGGTATTCCACTAGGCACTTTTGCATATTAGTTACTTTCTCTGATAGTGACTATGCAGGGTGTAAATTAACCAAAAAATCAACCTCTGGTGGATACCAATTTCTAGGCAACTATTTGGTTTCTTGGCAGCGTAACAAACAAACCTCTGTTGCTACATCCACTGTTGAAGTAGAGTACATTGCTGCTGCAAGTTGTGTATCTCAGGTACTCTGGCTTCAGAATCAATTACTGGATTATGACATTACAGAGACTAAGACTCCTTTACTAATGGACAGTGCTTCAACTCTTTATATTGTTAGAATCCTGTCCAGCATTCTAGGACCAAACATATTGAGATCACTTTATGAGGGATTGTTATGAAAAGGGTCTGATTGATCCAAAGTTTGTTCCTAGTGTTGATGAGCTTGCAGATATATTTACTAAGCCTTTGGACAGTGGAACTTTTCATAATCTTTTGCTAAGGCTTGGGATGCTGCAACTTAAATAAATTGACAACTATTGATGATCTCAACTCACAAGAACTGATGAGCATCAGTATACAGCTGTCACAAATAAGTACTGAAGCTATTTTATCTTCAGCAGTTTTTCATAACTACTGAAGACTAAATTCCTCAAAGTACTAAGTACTTTATCTGTTGCAAAGTACTGAAGTGGTTACAACTACTGATGTCTATTCTAACAGATAAGTACTGATGACCAATGAAACATCTGAAAATCAGATACTCTGCTGAGTAAGTGTTGAGGTCAAATGAAACAACTACGATATGTGAATTGACGACAACAACTGGTGAGTAAGGTTATTCTTCAATTGTTTCTAACAATAGTTGTTTCATTTCAAACCAACTGAAGCCAAACCAAGTCTTCAATAGTTTTTTCAACTACTGATGACAAACACCAAGTCTTCAGTTGTTTACAACACCTTAAAGTTAAAACCATATCTTGAGTCGTTTTCTAACAACTTATGACTACAACCAAAAACTTTCAGCTGTTTTCTTTCAGCCGTTTCATAACCTATAAATTCCTAAACATACCTTCAAACTTTTCATAAATCGATTTCCGAATGTTCATCTTCCATTAATGGCGACCATGCAAATCAAACCTCGACACAACTATGTTGCTTACTTCACAAAATCGACCTTTTGGACTAAGCTTGATGATGCTATTGATCTGATGGCTGATTCCTAGTATTGAACTGCTTTTCTTTTGAATCCAACCATCTATCCCGACTCTCTTCGACATTTTGGACAAATGTCACCATCCATACTGGTGAGAATGATGTCGCAATCACTCTCCAGTCATATGTAAACCAGAAGAAGGTGGTAGTCACTCCGGCTATCATTCGCCAAACGCTAGATCTGAATGATGCTACCTTTGTCACCAAATACCCGAAGGCACCCTTGATCTCTCATTCATTAATCATGGCTATGAGGGCAACCTAAGTGCTACTACCATTATGAAGAAGCACTTTCATGATGCTGAACGCCTAATTTTCCACATGATCAATGTGTGCCTTGCCCCCAAAACCTCTTCATGGGATCAAATGTCATCCAGGTGGCAGCAGGTATTGTATTCTATTCTTGAACGACAAAGCTTAAATTTTTCTGAAATTATATTTTTAGAATTAATAGATCTGGCAATGAAACCTGTAGCTAACATATGGCTATTATATTCAAGGTTTGTTATGGCCATAATCATAAACCAGTTACAATCTGATGGCCCTATTGGCCTTGGAGTCCCTGCTGTGGTAGTTCTGCCAGAGGTATACTCCAAGCACAACTCTGACCCACACCTCAAAGAGGCTGCCAAACTGCTAAAACCCAAGCAGAAGGTACCCACAACCTCATCCTCCAGATCTAATGTCCCCTCCAAGCCTCACCCCAAACAAACCAAAAAGGCTACTCAGGGAGTTGAGTCCCCTGATGATGTCCCTGCCACACAAAGGCAGGATGAAACTATGGGTACTAATCCCGCTGTAGTTTCTATGACTCTACCAGCTGAAACCGCTCAGGTATCCTCTCAACAGGATCCTGATGCAACCAAACATGGGGAAACCACATTACTGGAATCTCTCTCACTTGAGGGGATTGCCATTGAAGAGCACCATTCACCCCAGGTGCAATCCTTTTAACACCTATCTCCTACTGAAGCCACCCCTACAAGCCCACTGTCCAGAAACCTATTACTACTCGGAAAACCTCAACCATTGAGGGAGAGGATTATAATGTAGTTGATAACCCACAACATAGGGATTACAGAATTCAATCTCCCAGTGTAGAGGAGGAGATTGGAACATTTGGTGAGGCTACCTCTTCTCCTTGTTCTGCAAATGATCAGGATCATGCTGGTATCATTTCTAAGTCCTCACCAGAGGCAACTACCAATGAAGGACATTCTCCTGAGGCAGGACGTCCCCAGTTCCAAGAAATAGGGGAACATGTGACTACTTATCTACACTCAGCACATGTTCATCCTGATTTCATCACGAGGTCAGCTGATTTAGCACAGACTGATGATGACCTGGGATTTTTCTTTGATGTTCTAGCCCATAATACAATTCTTGAGACTGAGGTTTGCAGACTACAAGAACTGCCTGCCAAAATGTCACAAGAAACAAGTCCATCTGCCCACATTCACCCACAGATGGCAGTTTCTCCTGAAACTCTCCCAAACACTGAGCCACTCCCAACAACATTGCCACCAACTTCTGCTTCAGGTGCTATTTCTCAGGGACAGAACCCCTCTGAGCAAATGGTTGCTGCCCTTCACACATCCTTACCTCTCATCACTTCAATAATCACAAATCGTCAAAAATAGTATTTTTCTATTGTTAGTCCATTGTTTTAGGAAAGGATTTGTTTTGCAAAATGTGAGAAATGATAGTACATTAGTGAGATCCGTTGCATATTTCACTCATTAATAAAGTCTGGCATGATCAGATATGATGTGTAGACACTATCATGCTATTATACTCAAAAACTAACTTTTTGTGATTACGCTAAATATGTATTCATCTGAGTACTTTTGAGATGTTTTGGCTTATCAGATTGACTGTTTGTTGAGTAACACCACTCACACCTCATGGTGATGTAATTAATCATGAGATCTGTTACAAGCATCATTTCACTTCTTTGTTATGAGTGATCATAGACCTGAAGTGCTTAGATATCCTTTGTTGTAAGTCATTACAGACCTGGATTTCTCTTTGATGCAAAAGATGCCAATGTGCACAATCTATTCAAATGGATTGTTAGAGCTGATCAAATGGTTATCCATGATCATTCTCTATTCATTTAAGTAACATGAGCTCTGATTACACATATGTTCACGTAATAAGTTGAGTATGTGTTCTTGCTTGCATGTCTTGATGATAGTTGAGCTCTCAACATATAATCTAATCAATCCAAGAATTGAAAAAGTAAGTGAGTTGATATTTTATTAAAAATACTCATTGTTTGTCCTTAGATCTTGTGTCTCTTTTGCTATGATATCACTGACCTGGAACACACTTAATCAGGATTTATTCACTGTCCATGACTATCCACAAATTTTTGATATTAGATTTTTATTCTCCTTTATTTTGATTTTATGCATGTTTTCTGTGTGCGAAGGCAATGTCATAATGAGTTGTGTGATCTTATTATGTTACCTTAGGAAACTTATAAGGTGTGTCAACTTCAAAGTTTAGGGGGAGTAATAAGTGGAAGAGTTTTTCTCAGAAAAACAAAATCAAAGAAACTTGGATTGAAAAGATGATGCTATATGTTCAATGTATATGTGAGTGTGATCATGAAATTTTGAAAATGATAATATGAACTTATATAAAATTGCAAGTGGAAATACTTCTCTCAAAGTTGAGAAATAGAGATTTGATTATGTTTTCAGACTAAAATGAAGGGAAAGAAAAGAAAGAAAAAATTCAAAAAGTTAAACATCAAGTGAAAAATTGAAATTATTGAAAATTAATTTTAGTGTGCAAAATGAAAAAAAAATTCAAATTTGAGGGACTAAAATGAAAATTTTAGAAAATTCAAATTTATGCTTAAAATGTTTAAATATTAGTATGAAATTGGATGTGAAAAAGTGTGAAAAACACAAGTGTAAGACTCATGAAAGTGAACTCAAAGTCAACTCATGCGCCTAAATAGTCTTCATATGTCTAAATAGGAGCATCGTGAACTTTCACGAATTTATAAAAGTGTTTGGGTTTTTTTCATATTCCCATGCGCCTAAACAGTTGCAATAAGTCCATGAGTTTAACCAAGTGTTTGGGCATTTCATCAATCCCATACGCCTAAACAGTGATTATGAGTTTGATTTTATACAAGTGTAGACGTTTTGAATGTCTCATGCATCTACACAGTGTTACACAGTGTTGAAAGTAACAAGTGTTGGATGTTCAGGAACATCAGACGGCTGAATAGTGCAAATGCGGTTGAACAGTGCAAAGCGCCTAAAGAGTGCTTATGCGTCTGTACGGTGATCATGCAGCTAAAGAGTTGAATTTAATGTTCAAAATTGAAAATTCAAAATAAATTCATAAGTAAAAAGTAAAAATCATAAGTATAAAAAATTGAATTTAATGATCAAAATTGAAAATTCATCAACTTTAAATGTTCTAATATTTTTTATTTTGCATATGGCAACTTAAAGTTTGAACCAAAACATAATGTTGATGCATTTCTGGATGAAGAAAATTGTTGGACCAAAAGAACCAATGAGCCAGACAAAAAAACCTTTAAGTCTCACAGACATCAAAACAACTGAAGTGATCTACAACTGTTGAAGACAAAGTCTGAAGAACAAAGTCTGAACAACAAAGTCTGAAGACAACTGCTAAAGACAAAGTCTGAAGACAAAGTCTGAAGACAACTGCTGAAGACAAAATCTGAAGAACAAAGTCTAAAGGCAAAGTCTGAAGACAACTGCTGAAGACAAAGTCTGAAGACAAACTCTGAAGACAAAGTCTGAAGACAACTGCTGAAGACAAAGTCTGAAGATCAAGTTCGCAGTAGTTGTCACAACAGCTGAAGTAGTTCTCTTCAGTAGTTGTGATGGTTTACATTACAGTAGATTGTAATCAGTAGTTTTATATTATGTAAAACATCTGAAGTTCTTATACTTTAGATGTTATAACTTTAGTAGTTGTAATGTTGTTTATACTTAGCTTTTAACGAAGATGTCCTCAGTTGTTGTGGACATCTTGAGTAGTTTAGTTTTATTTCAGTTGTTTGTATAAATGAGTTAGATGTCACTATCATGTGACGTCAGCTGATATCACATTCCTTATAAAAGGAATGTTGACCTAGTTTCACAACACAGGAAGTTTGTGCTTGAATGAAAACATTCCTTTTGCAGAAAACTCTCTCTCTTTAACCGTTACTGTTTGATTGAATACTCATATTATTCTTGCTAGAATTTAGTCTAATTCGTGTGCTATTCCGCTGCAAATCGTAATCTAATTGATCAAACTAGATCTCGATCCTTCAAATGGTATCAGAGCCTGTTTGTCATTATCGATTTAGCAATTGATCATCGAAACTGTTCGTTAGATATCTCAGTTTGATCGAATTGGCAAATTTGCAAGAATTGGTTATAGAGTTTGTTTTTCTGTTGCTTCCAGTGAATCAATTTGAGATTCTTCTTATTTCAAATTGTGTTGTTGAGTTTTTGAGTTAGGTTCGTCTAATTCTTATTGAATCTGTTTGAATTGGTGAAAATGGCTACATCAATCAATGATCCTCACAATACTGGCTCCTCAACAAAGCCTCCGATGCTTGTTAGGAGTGAGTACAACATATGGCAACGACGAATGCTCCATCACCTGTCTGTTAATAGTTCAAGTTGTTGGAAATCTGTGGTTCATGGACCATATAAGCCTATGGTGAGTAATCCGGAAACCAATGAAATGATTCTGAAGAAGAAAGAGCAATATTTAGATGAAGATCTGAAACTGTTTGAAATTGATGCTAAAGCCATGGAATTCTGGCCATGGCATTGCCTAATGAAATCTATTCTGGACTTATGCATCATGAACCTGCTCATGACCTCTGGGTTGCTTGAAAGAACAATTTGGAGGAACTAATGAGGTCTTAGCAAACAATAGAGAAATTCTTGCCCAGCAATATGAGACATTCTCTCATAGAAAGGGCGAGTCACTGACTCAACAGTTTGAGCGATTCTCCTGTTTGATATCTGAGTTGAAAATGGTTAAACATGAATATACAAACAGTCAAATGAACAACAAATTTCTTAGATCCATGCCTGAGAGATGGGACACTTATACCATTGTTCTACGCTCCAATGCAAATCTAGATAATCTATCTCTCACCTAACTTCATAGGAAACTGCTTACATTTGAAAGGGAGATAGAACAGAAAAGAAAACTGACTTCATCTGGGAAGCTCACTGATCACTTTGTACCAGGGAATACTGCTCTGGTTGGTCATGAGTCGGAATATGCTACATCAGAAAGTTCATATGATGAGCATATTGATTTCTCTTCAAAGAGTGGAGATCATGCTTTTATTGGTATTGATGGTAATTCAGGATGTAATAGTGACAATCTGTGCTTTTTGATGGATGATTTGAAAGGTATTTCTAATGATGATTTGGAAGAGATGGATATTTTGAGCCCAATGGCATTAGTTAATATCAGATCTCAAAAATTTTACAAAAGGACTGGTAGAAAATTCCCTGGTCTCTCTGGAAAAACCAAAGTTGGTTTTGACAAGAGCAAGTTGAGGTGTCACAAGTGCCATAGACTTGGACATTGTGCAAGAGAGTGTAGATCATCTGGATCTAATTCTTCTGCACCCTTTGTGACATTTCCAAACAATAATTCACAAAACAAAGGGCAACATTCTATTAGTTCTCGTCATCATTCCCAAAATCAATCATCTTCTGCATATTTTGTTCCTCAAGGTCAAATGTCATATCCTAATCCCTGTTTTTACATGCCACAGTCCAATCACGTTCCTGTACCCATAGCTCAACAATCACATGCCCTACCCGAGCCTCAACCATCTCAATCAAGCCAACAATCTCAATCTCAATCACATCAAAGCTTTTTCACTCCTGGTGTTGTTGACTAGAGTAGTTTACCACATGATCTTTCTAGTTATTCTAAACAAATGTTTTCTGGTGCTGGTCAACATGGTGGTGAAAATCCTTTTGGAAATCTTGCTCTTATGGCCCTGGAGTCTACTGGTGGTTCAAGCTCAAATGCTTCATCATCACAAGTACCACAAGTATCTTCTGAGGCTAAGGCCAAGTTGTGTTCTGAGTCATGCATAGCTGCTTTTATCTCCATTAGAGAAGCAAACGTGGCTTTAATTAATCAAAATCTTGACCTAGAGAAAGTGATTTCCAAAAGAAATGCTGAGTTTGAGTCTGTTTTAAAAGAAAAAGATGATGAGATTTACAAATTAAAATGTCAAATTACTAATGAAAAGGCTAAGGTAGAGGTCATCTTAGAAAATCACAAGAGTCTCAAAGAAACACTTGCAGCTACTCAAGTGGAGTGTGAACGCTGGGTAACATCTTGCAAGGGGTTTGAAATGCTTCTAAGTAAGCAAACTACTTCAAATGTGATGTTTGGGATTGGATACAATCACACTGAACCTCCTACAGATTTTACTCCCAAAACAGAAGTAAAATATGAAGGTGAAATCAATTCCCAAACCACATCATCATGTGTCTCATCCTCAAGTGAAAATGTACAATTAGAGGATGAAGTCAGTAATAGTACCTCAGCTAATCAGTCTGCTGATGGTCCTGCTGCTGATGAACACATGATCAAAGAAAAGATGAGTCCTTCAGGTGTTGTTTCAAAAGGTACTCAAAGTACTGAAGAGCAAATAACCACACCTGAAGAACATTTCAAGCCAAATTAAACCAGACATGGTTTGACGTCTGCTGAAGAATCTATTAGGAAATCCAAAAGTACTGATAGAAAATCTCTGAAGAACAAGTCTTTAGTTGTTACAAATCCTTTAGTACTTCACATAAGTACTGAAAGGAAGAAAGTACTGAAGAACACAACTTCATTAGTTTCATCTTCTTCAGCAGCTGATCAACAGAAGATGAAGAAAAAGCCATGTCAAATATGTGGTTTATTCAATCATCTCACTGATGAATGTTGGTACAGAAAGGGTTCCAAATTTAACAAGGATAAAATCATCAAAAAGAAAATTAATAAAATGAAAGATGAATTTGAAACCAGATTTGTGCCACAAACATCTCAACCTGATACACCAAAGTCTTCACAAAAATCTAAACAGACGAAAGAGGTTTATCATAAAATAGATGAAAATACTCCTCAAAGAGTATTAAAACAACAGACTAAGTCTGTTTCTTTCAAAAAGGAGGACATGGGGTCTCACAGGAATCATTCACAAACAACTTCTGATGTGTCTGCTGAACTTAAAGCTTTAACAACCAATGAGACACAACTTGTTATCATGGTTCAACAACTATTGGGGAGAGTTAACCAAATAGATGTACCTGTGATTAAACCACTGAAAAGGAAACCTAAGCCAAAATCAAAGGAATCCTTTTCAGCACCATCTTCATCCTCAAAGGCTGTTAATCATGACAAATCAATTAGTACAAAAGCTGTTGATGAGAACAGACCCAAAACCAAAAAGGTTTGGGTCTCAAAAGCTAACTAGTTGTTGTGATATATGCAGGGTTCTTCATCATGCCATAGAAGCATCTGGTATGTGGATAGTATAGGATCTATGCATATGACTGTGAGCAGATCTCTTCTTCATGACTACTCTCAAGGAAAGGGAGGATTTGTATCTTTTGGTAATGATGCTAAGGGTTACATCATTAGAAAAGGCTTTGTTTCAAATGGAGAAATAAGGTTTGATGATGTCAACCATGTGGAGAATCTCAAGTATAACTTGTTGAGTGTCAGTCAAATGTATGATAAAGGGCATGTTGCACGTTTCACCAGTCAAAACTATCGAATTCTGTCCTTCAATGTTTTGAATATGATTGACAAGATATTGGATGAACATACTCTCCTCAAAGCCAATACGATTGGTAGAGTATATGCATTAGACTTATCAAAGAAAATTGCTCTAAAAGGCCATCCATGTCTATTCTCCAAGGCCTCTCCTCAGGAATTTGAGCTTTGGCACAGAAGGCTTCGTCATGTGAATCTTAGAAACATGAACCAGCTGATCCTTCATGGGTTAGTATGAGGTCTGCCATTAAAGGAGTTCAAATGTGATGACCACTGCTCTACTTGTTTAAAAGGAAAGCAACATAAAGTATCATTCCCTCCAATAGAAGAACCAAAGTCCACTGCCTGCTTGCAATTACTATATACGGATCTTTTTGGTCCAGTAAGAGTGATAAGTATGGCAAAGAAAAAATATTGTCCGGTAATTGTGGATGATTATTCCATATTTGTATGGACCTTCTTCTTACATTTAAAAGATGAGGCTGGTCAAATTATCATCTACTTTGTGTTGCATGTGGAAAAGCAGTATTCTCTTTCTGTCAAGTGTGTGAGGAGTGATAATGGCACAGAGTTTAGAAATCACACACTTGATGAATTTTATTTCTCTAAGGGAATCAAGAGGCAGTTTAGCATTCCTAGAACTCCTAAACAAAGTGGAGTGGTGGAGAGAAAGAACAAGACCCTTATTGAAGCTGCAAGTTCAATGTTGGCTGATTCTGGTTTGCCACTAACCTTTTGGGCTGAAGCTGTTAACACAGCTTGTTATGTGCAAAATAGAGTATTGGTGAATCAAAGGTTGATGAAGACTCCTTATGAAGTGTTACATCATTTGGCTCCTCTGATTTCCTTCTTTAGAGAATTTGGGTGTCCTTGTTATATTCTCAACACAAAAGATCCACTTCAGAAGTTTGAATCAAAGGCGGATGCAGGGTATTTTGATGGGTATTCGTCTACTTGCAAGGCAGACAGAGTTTTTAATTGCAGATCAAAGATTTTAGAAGAAACCTTGCATGTAAAGTTTAATGAATCTTCAAAGGAGAAAATCCCACAAAATCCTGTAGAGTTATTTGATCTGGACATACTGCAATATGTTCCTTATCAGTCTCCAAATGTTGCAGATTCTGTGAATTCATCATCTTCTTCAACATGTTATCCATGTGTTGGTATCAATGCAAGTTTTAGTGATCAACTGCCTGAGTCTACTAAACTTGATGTTCGTGTAGCTTCAGCACTTCTATCCACAACAAATGCGGATAAGATCTCTGGATCCTCTACTTCATTTGAATTGTCATCTCAATCTAGGTTTCCAGAATCTGAATCACCATCTGTTACTGCTGAATCACCTACAAACACTTGCACAGATCTTATTGAGTATCAAGAATTGAAGAATCATCCTATGTCTCAGATCATTGGTGACATCAATGCTGGGGTTTCAACCAGAAATCAGTTGTCCAACTTTTGCTTCTATGCTCTCTTCATGAGTCAGGAAGAGCCAAAGAATTATCATATTGCATTAAGAGACAATGGATGGGTTGAAGCTATGCAACTTGAGCTTCTTCAGTTTCAAAAGCAACAAGTGTGGGAATTGGTTCCTCTTCCCCAAGGTAAGTGTGCAATAGGCACTAAATGGGTGTTTAGGAATAAAACTGATGAAAAAGGCCAAATTGTCAAGAACAAGGCCAGAATGGTTGTACAGGGGTTTTCACAAGAAGAAGGTATTGATTATGATGAAATCTTTGCCCCTGAAGCCAAACTGGAAGCAATTAGATTGTTTTTAGCTTATGCTGCTTTTCATAATCTCAAAGTTTTTCAAATGGATGTAAAAAGTGCTTTTTTATATGGTAAAATAAAAGAAGAAGTTTATGTGTGCCAACCACCAGGTTTTGAAGATCATAAACATCGAGATTGGTGTATAAGTTTGATAAGGCTCTTTATGGGCTAAAACAAGCACCCAGAGCCTGGTATGAAACACTATCAAACTTTCTTCTTCAAAATAATTTGACTAGAGGCTCCATAGATAAAACCTTGTTCATTAAGAAAGTAGGCATGCACAAGCTCCTTGTTCAAATTTATGTTGATGATATAATTTTTGCATCCTCTGATCCATAGTTGTGTGATGCCTTTACTAAGTTGATGCAACAAAAGTTTGAAATGAGTGCCATGGGAGAATTATAGTTCTTTCTGGGGTTGCAAATCAAACCAAAGGCTCATGCAACAAAAGGTTCTTTAGATATTTGCAAGGAACTCAATCTCTAGGCCTTTGGTATTCCACTAGGCACTTTTGCATATTAGTTACTTTCTCTGATAGTGACTATGCAGGGTGTAAATTAACCAAAAAATCAACCTCTGGTGGATACCAATTTCTAGGCAACTATTTGGTTTCTTGGCAGCGTAACAACAAACCTCTGTTGCTACATCCACTGTTGAAGTAGAGTACATTGCTGCTGCAAGTTGTGTATCTCAGGTACTCTGGCTTCAGAATCAATTACTGGATTATGACATTACAGAGACTAAGACTCCTTTACTAATGGACAGTGCTTCAACTCTTTATATTGTTAAGAATCCTGTCCAGCATTCTAGGACCAAACATATTGAGATCACTTTATGAGGGATTGTTATGAAAAGGGTCTGATTGATCCAAAGTTTGTTCCTAGTGTTGATGAGCTTGCAGATATATTTACTAAGCCTTTGGACAGTGGAACTTTTCATAATCTTTTGCTAAGGCTTGGGATGCTGCAACTTAAATAAATTGACAACTATTGATGATCTCAACTCACAAGAACTGATGAGCATCAGTATACAGCTGTCACAAATAAGTACTGAAGCTATTTTATCTTCAGCAGTTTTTCATAACTACTGAAGACTAAATTCCTCAAAGTACTAAAGTACTTTATCTGTTGCAAAGTACTGAAGTGGTTACAACTACTGATGTCTATTCTAACAGATAAGTACTGATGACCAATGAAACATCTGAAAATCAGATACTCTGCTGAGTAAGTGTTGAGGTCAAATGAAACAACTACGATATGTGAATTGACGACAACAACTGGTGAGTAAGGTTATTCTTCAATTGTTTCTAACAATAGTTGTTTCATTTCAAACCAACTGAAGCCAAACCAAGTCTTCAGTAGTTTTTTCAACTACTGATGACAAACACCAAGTCTTCAGTTGTTTACAACACCTTAAAGTTAAAACCATATCTTGAGTCGTTTTCTAACAACTTATGACTACAACCAAAAACTTTCAGCTGTTTTCTTTCAGCCGTTTCATAACCTATAAATTCCTAAACATACCTTCAAACTTTTCATAAATCGATTTCCGAATGTTCATCTTCCATTAATGGCGACCATGCAAATCAAACCTCGACACACTATGTTGCTTACTTCACAAAATCGACCTTTTGGACTAAGCTTGATGATGCTATTGATCTGATGGCTGATTCCTAGTATTGAACTGCTTTTCTTTTGAATCCAACCATCTATCCCGACTCTCTTCGACAATTTTGGACAAATGTCACCATCCATACTGGTGAGAATGATGTCGCAATCACTCTCCAGTCATATGTAAACCAGAAGAAGGTGGTAGTCACTCCGGCTATCATTCGCCAAACGCTAGATCTGAATATGCTACCTTGTCACCAAATACCCGAAGGGCACCCTTGATCTCTCATTCATTAATCATGGCTATGAGGGCAACCTAAGTGCTACTACCATTATGAAGAAGCACTTTCATGATGCTGAACGCCTAATTTTCCACATGATCAATGTGTGCCTTGCCCCCAAAACCTCTTCATGGGATCAAATGTCATCCAGGTGGCAGCAGGTATTGTATTCTATTCTTGAACGACAAAGCTTAAATTTTTCTGAAATTATATTTTTAGAATTAATAGATCTGGCAATGAAACCTGTAGCTAACATATGGCTATTATATTCAAGGTTTGTTATGGCCATAATCATAAACCAGTTACAATCTGATGGCCCTATTGGCCTTGGAGTCCCTGCTGTGGTAGTTCTGCCAGAGGTATACTCCAAGCACAACTCTGACCCACACCTCAAAGAGGCTGCCAAACTGCTAAAACCCAAGCAGAAGGTACCCACAACCTCATCCTCCATCTAATGTCCCCTCCAAGCCTCACCCCAAACAAACCAAAAAGCTACTCAGGGAGTTGAGTCCCCTGATGATGTCCCTGCCACACAAAGCAGGATGAAACTATGGGTACTAATCCCGCTGTAGTTTCTATGACTCTACCAGCTGAAACCGCTCAGGTATCCTCTCAACAGGATCCTGACGCAACCAAACATGGGGAAACCACATTACTGGAATCTCTCTCACTTGAGGGGATTGCCATTGAAGAGCACCATTCACCCCAGGTGCAATCCTTTTAACACCTATCTCCTACTGAAGCCACCCCTACAAGCCCAACTGTCCAGAAACCTATTACTACTCGGAAAACCTCAACCATTGAGGGAGAGGATTATAATGTAGTTGATAACCACAACATAGGGATTACAGAATTCAATCTCCCAGTGTAGAGGAGGAGATTGGAACATTTGGTGAGGCTGCCTCTTCTCCTTGTTCAGCAAATGATCAGGATCATGCTGGTATCATTTCTAAGTCCTCACCAGAGGCAACTACCAATGAAGGACATTCTCCTGAGGCAGGACGTCCCCAGTTCCAAGAAATAGGGGAACATGTGACTACTTATCTACACTCAGCACATGTTCATCCTGATTTCATCACGAGGTCAGCTGATTTAGCATAGACATGATGACCTGGGATTTTTCTTTGATGTTCTAGCCCATAATACAATTCTTGAGACTGAGGTTTGCAGACTACAAGAACTGCCTGCCAAAATGTCACAAGAAACAAGTCCATCTGCCCACATCACCCACAGATGGCAGTTTCTCCTGAAACTCTCCCAAACACTGAGCCACTCCCAACAACATTGCCACCAACTTCTGCTTCAGGTGCTATTTCTCAGGGATAGAACCCCTCTGAGCAAATGGTTGCTGCCCTTCACACATCCTTACCTCTCATCACTTCAATAATCACAAATACAGTACATCAAGCCATTGATGAGAGGCTTTCCTCCACTCTTCAATCTTTAGTTGATGCTGCAGTCTCTAAGAAACTTTCTGACATTCACACCCTTGCACCCAATGCAATCAAAAAAGGGGAGTCTAAGTCCGTGAAAGTAGACAAAAGAAAAAGAGCTGAAGAGGATGTAGAAAAAGAGCAGATAGAAAAGGAGATGATCACCTACAAAATGAAGAAATCCTCTGAAAAGACTAAAGGTGAGAAAAACTTGGAAGAATTGATCAAAGAAGCTGATGAGCAACATAGCAGATCTATGGACAAGATTATTGATCAACTCTTCACAAGGATTTGACACTGCCAAACTTGACTCTGAGATCAAAGGTTAGAGATTCAAGAAATTGAGCACATGGGCAAGTTGGAGTGAAAAAGAAAGAGAAAGGCTGGAAACTATGGCAAGATTTATATCTGAACATTTAGGACGGTCGATCATTGAAGTAAAGTCATGGTCCAGATAGTATTTTGGAAATAACCACCAGAATCTGTTAGTCTGAGGTATTTAACAAAGGATTGATCATTGAAGCTCTTGATGAGTTGGTGCTGGGAAAAGAACTGATATGGCCAAACTATTCAAAGCTTCACTCAAATCCAAGATGCTTGAGCAGCCTGCACTCTCACCCAAACCAAAACAACCACTTCCACAACCCTCAAAACCAATCCCTTTACCTAAGAAACCTACTGAACCCATTACCAATAATGCACCTAAGAAGAGGAGAAGGGTGTTGAGGATGGAAGAAGAAGAAGAAGATCATGATGAAAATAGTCTGCCACTCTCTGATGTTCTCAAAATAAAAATGCCTGAGCCTAGGAGTCAACCAAAAACAATCACACCTGACTTTCAAAGGCAAATGGTAAAAGTCAAACTTGGAGAAGAAGAACAGCACAAACAACATGATGAGCAACTGTTGAGGATGATAGATAAAGAGTTTCCCAAGTCTTCATCCATACAAGCTATGAAGAAACATGCTTAGAGGTTGTATGCTCTCAGATTTACATTCCAATAACAGAAAGAGAGAGTGAGAATTTGGCCTGACCCTAGAGTAAGTGACGAAATTCACAAATTGAAGATTCCAAGCAAATACAATGGCCAAGTAAAGAAGATAGTAGATGATGTGATAATGTTGGCCATTGTAGTGTCACCCTGGGAAATTCTTGATGACTTTAAGAGAGCTTACAAGTCTAAAATGACTCCAAAAACTTTATTAGAAAACAAAATGGTAAAGAAGGGGTTAATCTACAAGAAGCTTGAAGACATAAGAAGAAATGAGCTCCAGTTACTGCTTGAAGACACTCATCCTGATGAGTTTGCATATAGCGAGATAACAATTGCGGAGCTGAAAAATGGAAAACATATTAAGTATTTATCTGAGTACTATGGCCCTCAGTTCTTCTTTGAAAGTGGAGCTGAAGAACTCACAATGGAAGAACAAGTTTTTTTCATTAAGGCCTATGTTAGAGAGTCTTACAGACTCATCATTGGGAAGTAGGTTTCATGGATGGGGTAACAACTCTGTGTCCAATTCCCCAAAACAGAGTTCTCATTCATCCTTTGCCAATCAAACCTTCTGAAATCTCTTCCCTGGCCTAAGCTTATATTGAAGAATTCTGAGCTGATCCAGATTTTGTTTCTGCCAATAAGTGGGACCTGAATAATTTTAAAGGTTTTGGCTGCATTGTTTCAGGGGGAGTTTGTTGGACCAAAAGAGCCAATGAACCAGATCAGAAAAACCTTTAAGTCCCACATACATCAAAACCACTGAAGTGATCTACAACTGCTAAAGACAAAGTCTGAAGAATAAAGTCTGAAGAACAAAGTCTGAAGACAAAGTCTAAAGACAACTGCTGAAGACAAAGTTGAAGACAAAGTCTGAAGACAACTGCTGAAGACAAAGTCTGAAGAACAGTCCGAAGACAAAGTCCGAAGACAACTGCTGAAGACAAAGTCTAAAGACAAAGTCTGAAGACAAAGTCTGAAGACAACTGCTGAAGACAAAGTCTGAAGATCAAGTTCTCAGTAGTTGTCACAACAGCTGAAGTAGTTCTCTTCAGTAGTTATGATGGTTTACATTTTCAGTACTTGTAATTTACCTTTGAGTAGTTATAGTTTCAGTAGTTTTAGTTCAGTAGTTTTATGTTCTTGTACTTAGCATTCTCTGAGATGTGATCAGTTGTTGAGAACATTCTCAGTAGTTTGCATTGTTTCAGTTGTTTGTATAATTCTGTTAGATGTCACTATCAAGTGAAATGAGCAGACGTCATATTCCTTATATAAGGAATGCTGACCTAATTGTAACGTATGACTTTCAGCCACCACGAAAGCATATGAATGAAATATTCCTTTTGCAGAATTCTCTCTCTTTATAACCGTGTACTTTTCCATTGAATATCAATTGAGTTCTTGCTAAATTGTCTAATTCATTGTTCGAATTCCGCTGCAATCTACTCTAATTAATCAAACTTAAATCACTGATCGTAACAAATGGTATCATAGCAGGTTAATCATTGATCGATCTGACAATTGATCATTGAAACTGCTATTTCGATATCTAAGTTTGATCGAATTAGCATATTTACAAGAATTGGTTATAGAGATTGAATTTCTACTGCTTTCGGTTATTTGCTTTGAGATTTCTCTTGGTTCGTATTGAGTTTGTTGTGTTTTGCGCTAAATCGGTTAAAACTTAATTGAATTTGATTGAATCTAAGAATGATACTCCTTCTAATAACCCTCACAATACTGACTCCTCAACCAAGCCTCCAATGCTGGTTAGGACTGAGTATAACATATGATAACGAAGAATGCTCCATCACCTGTCTGTTAACAGTTCAGGTTGTTGGATATCTGTGGTACATGGTCCACACAAGCCTATGGTGAATAATCCAGAATCCAACCAAATGGTTCCAAAGAAGAAGGAAGAATGCTCAGATGAGGATCGAAAACTGTTTGAAATTGATGCTAAAACCCATGGAATTCTGGCCATGGCACTGCCGAATGAAATCTATTTTGGGCTTATGCATCATCAAACTGCTCATGACCTTTGGAATGCATTAAAAGAACAATTTGGTGAGGTCTTAGCAAACAATAGAGAAATCCTTGCCCAACAATATGAGACATTCTCTCATAGGAAGGGGGAGACACTGACTCAACAGTTTGAGCGTTTTTCCTGTTTGATCTCTTAGCTGAAAATGGTCAAACATGAATACACTAATAGCCAGATGAACAACAGATTCCTCAGATCACTGCCTGAGAGATAGGACACATAGCCAGATGAACAACAGATTCCTCAGAACACTGCCTTGGTTGGTCATGAGTTAGAATATGCTGCATGAGAAAGCCATTATGATGAGCATATAGATTTCTCTTCAAACAGTTCTGATCATGCATTTGTTAGTGTTGATAGTCAGTCAGGCTGTAATAGTGATAATTTGTGCTTTATTATGGATGATTTGAAAGGTATTGCTGATGATGACTTAGAAGAGATGGATATTCTGAGCCAAATGGCCTTGATTAATATCAGATCCCAAAAGTTCTACAAGAGAACTGGTAGGAAATTTCTAGGACCCTCTAGCAAAACCAAAGTTGGTTTTGACAAGAGTAAGTTGAGGTGTCACAAATGCCACAGGCTTGGGCACTTTGCAAGAGAGTGTAAATCAACTGGATCTAACTCCTCTCCACCCTTTGTGACTTTTCCAAGCAATAGTTCACAAAATAGAGGGCAACATCCTGCTAGTTCTGGTCATCACTCACAACCTCTATCTCCTGCATATTTTGTCCGTCAGGGTCCAATGCCATATCCATATCCCTGCTATTACAAGCCACAGCCAAATCAAGTTCACGTTCCTATTGGACAACAACCTCAAGCCTTACCTGAGCCTCAACCATCTCAACAATCTCAATCACAACCTCATCATAGCTTCTTCACCCCTGGTGCTGTTGACTGGAGCAGTTTACCAGATGATCTTTCTGGTAATGAGAAATTATTTGCTAGTGATGGTCAACATGGTGGTGAACATCCTTTTGGGAATCTTTCTCTCATGGCCCTGGAGTCTACTGAGGGTTCATGCTCCAATGCATCTTCATCACAGGTAACCCAGGTATCCTCTGTGGCTAAGGGCAAGCTATGTTCTAAATCTTGCATAGCTACATTTATCTCTATTAGAGAGGCAAATGTTGCTTTAATAAACCAAACTCTTGAGCTTGAGCAAACCCTTTCCAAAAGAAAAGCTGAGTATGAGTCTGTCCTTAATGATAAAGATGAGAGATTTATAAGCTTAAATGCCAATTAAATGATGAAAAGGCTAAGGTTGAGGTCATTCTTGAGAACCACAGAGATCTCAAAGAAACACTTGCAGCTACCCAAGTTGAGTGTGACCACTGGGTATCATCCTGCAAGGGATTTGAAATGCTTCTCAGCAAGCAAACAGCTTCGAATGAGAAGTTTGGAATAGGTTACAGTCACATTGCGCCACCTACAGATTTTACTCCAAAATCAATAGTAAAACCTGAAGGTGAAAGTGATTTCCAAACCACATCATCATGTGTATCATCCTCAAGAGATCACCCAAAATCAGAAGATGAAATCAGTGTTGATACAGGAGCAAATCATTGCCTGATGGGTTAACTACTGATAAGCACATGAAGCTGAGTACTTCAGATGTTGTCCCTCAAAGTACCTCAAGTACTCAAGGGCAAGTCACAACATCTAAAAAGCATTTCAAATCAACTGAAATAAAAGGATTAACAACTGCTGAGGAATCTATCATACGGTCTTTCAGGACAGACAGAGAACAGCTGAAGAACAAGTCTTCAGTTGTTACAGATCCTTCTGTACTTAACACAAGTACTGAAAGGAGGAAAGTACTGAAGATCACACCTTCAGTAGTTTCCACTTCAGCAGTTGATCAATCCAAGATGAAGAATAAGCCATGTGACATATGTGGTAAATTCAATCATCTTTCTGATGAATGTTGGTACAAAAAGGGTTCCAAACTCAATAGAGATAAGCTCATTAAAATGCAGATGGATGAAATGAAAAATGAGTTTGAGACCAAGTTTGTACCACAGTCATCCCAAATTGATAAACCCAAGGCTTCACCCAAATCCAAAAAGAAGGATAGGGTTTATCATAAAACAGCTGATAGTGTTCCTCATGATAAAAATCAGACTAAGTCTATGAATTTCAAGGAGGAAATGGTGGGCCACAAGAACTCATCAAAAACAAGTACTGATGTGTCACAAGAGCTGAAAGCTTTAGCTACAAATGAGACACAACTTGTTATGATGGTTCAGCATTTGTTGGGGAGAGTTAACCAACTAGATGCACCTGTGATCAAACCACTGAAAAGGTATTCCAAGCCCAAATCCAAGGAATCCATTTTATCACAATCTCTACCTTCATCAGCTGTTAATCATGAGAAACAAGTTATGGTTAAATCAATTGATGAAAACACACCCAAAACCACAAAGGTTTGGGTCTTAAAACCTAAGTAGTTCTTGTGATGAATGCAGGGTTCCTTAGCATGCCAAAGTAGCATCTGGTATGTAGACAGTGGAGGATCTATGCATATGACAGGGAGCAGTTCTCTTCTTAATGACTACTCTCAAGGAAAGAAGGGATTTGTTTCATTTGGAAATGATGCTAAGGGTTACATCATCGGGAAAGGATATGTGTCTAATGGTGAAATCAGATTTGATGATGTTAACCATGTGGAGAATCTCAAGTATAATCTACTGAGTGTCAGTCAGATGTGTGATAAAGGGCATGTTGAACTTTTTACAAGCTAGAACTGTAGGATTTTGTCTTCCACAGTTCTGAGGCTGATTGACAAGGTATTGGATGAACATACTCTCCTGAAGGCCAATAGGATTGGAAGAGTATATGCCCTGGATTTGTCAAAGAAGATTGATTTGAAGGGTCATCCTTGCTGTTCTCCAAAGCCTCTCCTGAGGAATCTAAACTATGGCACAGAAGGCTGGGTCATGTAAATCTCAAAAACATGAATCAGCTGATCCACAATAGTTTAGTGAGAGGTCTACCAATAAAGGAGTTCCACTGTGATGAAACCTGCACTGCTTGTTTGAAAGGAAAACATCACAAAGTCTCATTCCCTCCTATCGAGGAACCTAAGTCCACTGCCTCCTTGCAGTTACTGCACATGGATCTATTTGGTCCTGTAAGAATGATGAGCATGGCAAAGAAGAAATATTGTGTGGTAATTGTGGATGATTAGTCCAGATTTGTATGGACTTTCTTCTTGTATTCAAAGGATGAGGTTACTCACACGATTATAAACTTTGTGTTGTATGTTGAGAAGCAGTATTCCCTATCAGTCAAGTGTATAAGGAGTGATAATGGAACAAAATTCAGAAACCATACACTTGATGATTTTTATCTCTCAAAGGGAATCAAGAGGCAGTTTAGCATCCCAAGGACTCCAGAACAAAATGGAGTAGTGGAGAAAAAGAACAGGACCGTAATTGAAGCTGCAAGGTCCATGTTAGCTCACTCTGGTTTGCCATTGACCTTTTGGGCTGAGGCTGTCAACACAGGTTGCTATGTGCAGAATGGAGTTTTAGCAAATCAGAGGTTGATGAAGACTCCATATGAAGTTCTACATCATTTGGCTCCTCTAATTTCATTCTTCAAAGCCTTTGGGTGTCCTTGTTTCATTCTCAACACAAAGGATCAACTCCACAAATTTGATCCTAAGGTGGATGCAGGGTATTTTGTAGGATATTCATCCACATGCATGGCTTACAGAGTCTTCAACTACAAAACAAAGATTGTTGAAGAAACCTTGCATGTGAAGTTCAATGAATCTCCTAAGGATAAAATTCCACAAAACCCTATGGAGTTGTTTGATGTGGATATACTGCAATATGTTCCTTATCAACCTCCAACTGTTGCAGATCATGTGAATAAATCATCTTCTGCAGCAAGTCTTCCACCTAGTGGTACTGAAGATGATGATGATATCAGTACTCACCTTTTCAAGTTTAGTGATCAACTACCTGAGTCCACTAAACTTGATGTTCCTGTAGCTTCAGCAGCTCCATCCACAACAAATGCTGATGAGATTTCTGACTCCTCTACATCATTTGAATTGCCATCTCATACTTGGTTTCAAGAGTCTGGATCAACATCTGTTGCTGCTCAACCTGCTACAAACACTTGCACTCATCTTATAGTGTACCAAGAGCTAAAGAATCACCCCATGTCTCAAATTGTTGGTGATATCAATGCTGGTGTGTCAACCAGAAGTCAATTGTCCAACTTCTGCTTCTATGCTCTCTTCATCAGTCAGCTAGAGCCAAAGAACTATCATGTTGCTTTAAGAGACAATGGATGGGTTGAAGCCATGCAGCTTGAGCTACTTCAGTTCAAAAAGCAGCAAGTGTGGGAACTGGTTGCTCTACCCCCAGGTAAGTGTGCAATAGGCACTAAGTGGGTGTTTAGGAATAAAACTGATGTAAATGGGCTTATTTTCAAGAACAAGGCTAGACTGCTTATACAGGGGTTTTCACAAGAAGAAGGTATTGATTATGATGAAACCTTTGCCCCTGTAGCCAGATTGGAGGCAATTACATTGTTCTTAGCCTATGCTGCATTCCACAATCTTACAGTTTTTCAAATGGATGTCAAAAGTGCTTTTTATATGGAAAAATAAAAGAAGAGGTTTATGTGTGTCAACCACCAGGTTTTGAGTACAATAAACATCCTGATTGGGTGTATAAACTTGATAAAGCTCTTTATGGGTTGAAGCAAGCTCCTAGAGCCTGGTATGAAACACTTTCAAATTTTCTTCTTCAAAATAATTTCACTAGAGGCTCCATAGATAAAACTTGTTTATTAAGAAAGTGGATCAGCATAAGCTACTTGTTCAAATTTATGTTGATGATATAATTTTTGCATCCTCTGATCCCCAGTTGTGTGATGATTTTACAAGTTTAATGAAACAAAAGTTTGAAATGAGTGCAATGGGAGAATTACAGTTCTTTCTAGGCTTGCAAATCAAACAAAAGGCTGATGGAACCTTCATTCATCAGTCAAAATATACAAAAAATCTTTTGAATAAATTTGATTTACAAAACTGTAAGCCCTGTTCCACTCCCATGTGCAACACCACATAACTGGATGTAGATCAGAAAGGTAAAGCTATTGATGAAACACTTTATAGATGTATGATTGGGTCCTTGATGTACTTAGTAGCTTCTAGACCAGATATTATGTTTGCAACTTGTGTTTGTGCTAGATTTCAGGCTGCTCCTAAAGAGTCTCATTTGATTGCAGTCAAGAGGATCTTTAGATAACTGCAAGGTACACAATCTTTAGGTCTTTGGTATTCCACTGGACACTCTTGCAAATTAGTTGCTTTTTCTGATAGTGACTATGCAGGGTGTAAGTTAACCAGAAAGTCAACTTCTTTGGGGATGTCAATTCCTAGGCAACTGTTTGATTTCTTGGCAGAGTAAGAAACAAACATCTGTTGCTACATCCACTGCTGAAGCAGAGTACATTGCTGCTGCAAGTTGTACATCTCAGGTACTTGGCTTCAGAACCAATTATTGGATTATGGCATTACAGAGACTAAGACTCCATTGCTAATGGATAGTGCTTCAGCTCTATGTATTGTGAAGAATCTAGTCCAGCATTCTAGGACCAAACATATAGAGATCAGACACCATTTTATTAGAGATGTTTTGAAAAAGGTCTGATTGATCCAAAGTTTGTGCCAAGTGCTGATGAGCTTGTAGATATATTTACTAAGCCTTTGGACAATTCAACTTTCCAAAATTTTGTGTTAAGGCTTGGTATGCTGCATCTAGAATAAGTGACAACTACTGATGATCTCAGTAAACAAGTAGTGATGACCATTAGTAAACATGTCACAAATCGGTACTGATAAATTTTATTCTCAGTTGGTTTCATAACTACTGAAGACTAAATTACTTAAAAAGTACTGTACTTTCCGTTAAAAGAAACGGATGCAGTTACAACTACGGATGTAGTTATAACTACTGATGTCAGTAAAAACAGATAAGTACTGATGTCCTATGAAACAACTGAAAACAGCTAAAAAGTCTCATGAGTATGTGTTGAGGACAGTATGAAACAGCTGAAAAGCTAAGAATTGACGAAAACTACTCATGAGAATTTTCTCTTCAATCGTTTCCATAAACTCCTGTTTCACCTTAAGCAACTAATGACAAAACCATGTCTTCAGTACTTTCACAACTACTGATGCCTAACACCGAGTCCTCGGTTGTTTCCTACACCGGAAGCCAAAACCAAGGTTTTCAGTAGTTTCATAACTACTAATGACCAAAACCAAGTCTTCAGTTGTTTTAAATGTCTGATAGTTAAAACCAAGTCTTCAGTTGTTTTCATACAACTGATGACAACACCAACACTTTCAGTCATTTTCTTTTCAGCCTTTTCTTAACCTATAAATACCTGCACTTATAGCCGAACGTTTCATTAGCCTTTTCTATCCTTTTCTCTCTCTCAACAATGGCGTCCATGACACTCAAACCCACACACAACTGTGTTTCCTACCTCTCGAAATCGGCCTTTTGGAACAAATTTGATAATGCCATCGATCTTATGGTGGATTCCCAATCCAGAACCACCTTTCTTTTGAATCCTACCATATACCCCGATTCCTTAAACCAATTCTGGACCAACGTCTCTCTAACAACTGGTGAAAATGATAGCCAAATCACTCTCCAGTCATTGGTCAACCAGAAACAGGTGGTAATCACCCCTGACATCATTCGCAAAACCCTAAATTTGCATGATGCCACCTATATTATAGAATACCCGAAAGGCACCATTGATATGTCTTTCATCAACAACGGGTATGAAGGAGACTTAAGTGCTACAACCATTCTCAAAAAGCACTTCCATGATGCTGAAAGACTTATCTTCCACATGGTGAATGTCTGCTTGCTTCAAAGACATCTTCATGGGATCAGATGTCCTCACGATGGCAACAGGTATTGTACTCTATCTTTGAATGACAAACTCTAAATTTTTCTGAGATAGTGTTTCTGGAACTTAAGGATCTGGCTCAGAAACCTGTGACAAACAGATGGCTACTATATCCCAGGTTTCTGATGGCCATAATTTTAAATCAATTAAAATCTGAAGGCCTTGTTGGTCTTGGAGTCCCTGCTCCAGCTGTCTTCGCTGAGGTATATCCAGGCATAACTCTGACCCTACTCTCAAAGGGGCTGCCCGGCTGCTCAAACCAAGCAGAGGGAACCCACAGCCTCCACCTCCAGATCCAAAGTCCCCACCAAACCAAACCCCAAAAGCCCAAAAAGGCTACTCAGGGAGATGAGTCCCCTGAGGATGCCCCTGTTCCACCAATACAGGAAACACATACTCGTTCTAACCCCCCAGTCATGTAAGAGACTCAACCAGCTGAAACCGCACAGGTATCCTCTCCACAGGATCCTGTTGCAACCAAATTTGGGGATACCACATTACTGGAACCTACCTCAGTTGAGAAGGTTACCATTGAAGAGAATCTCTCACCCCGGGTGCAATCTGCTTCTGACCAATCTCTAAATGCAACCACCCCTCAAAGCCCAACCGTTATAGTTGCTAAAGTGCTGAGTCAACTGCATTGCTCACCCCCTCCCCGGAAACCATTTAACACTGGGAATACCTCAACAATTGAGGGGGAGGACCAAAATGCTGCTGATAACCCACAGCACAGGGGTTATAATGTTCAATCTCCAAGTGTAGAAGAGGAGGTTAGAACATTTGGTCAGGCTGCCACTTCTACTGATTTAGCAAACGAATAGGATGAAGTTGGTAACATATATAAGACCTCACCAAAGGCAACTGCCAATGAAGGACAAAGTCCAGAGGCAGGAAGTCCCCAGAACCAAGAACAAGGGGCACATGCATATACTGATCTACACTCAGGGCATGTACATCCTGATTTAATCAGGAGGTCAGATGATTGAGCAAAGACTGATGATGACCTGAGCTTTTTCTTTGATTTCTTAGCCCATAACACAATCCTAGAGACTGAGGTGAGCAGACTCAAAGAACTGCTAGCCAAAATGTCTCAGGATAAAAGTCCATCTGCCCCAATAAACCCACAGATGGCACCTTCATTTGAAGGTTCACCAAACACACAGCCAATACACTTAACTAAGCCACCAGCCACTGCTTTTGGCACCACCTCTTAGGGTCAGAACCCCTCTGAGCAGATGGTTGCAACCTTTCAAATCTCCTTACCTCTCATCACTCCCATCATCATTGAGATAGTATATAAAGCCATTGATGAGAGGATCTCCTCAAATCTCCAAACACTCCTTGATGATGTTGTTCACAAGTAACTTTCTGCCTTTCAAGCCCCTGATCCCAATGCACCCGAAAAGGGGGAGACTACTAAGTCTAAGGCAGTGAAAGAAAGGAAAAGGAAGATAGTAGAAGATTAGAAAGAACTAGAAAAAGAAAAGGAGTTGGAGAAGGAACAAGAACTTATCTCAGAGAAACAGCTGATCACAGTGCAAGAGCTGAGCACAGACAAAAAGCAGAAAGATCAGCTGATCACTTACAAAAGGAAGAGAAGTGCTGAGTCAAAGTCTGATGGAGAAAAGTCCTTAGAAGATCTAGTCAAAGAAGCTAATGAAGCTCACAACAGATCTATGAACAAAATAATAGATCAGCTCTTCAAACAGGGTCGTGACACAACCACCTTAGATGTTGAGATCAGAAGGCTGGAGATAAATGAAATTCAAGCAAGATGGGCTAGTTACAGTGTGATGGATAGGGAAAGGTTGGAGATTATGATGAGGTTTATTGCCAAATATCTAGGAAGATCATTGATAGAGATGAAGTCTGGTCGAGAGACAAGTATCTTGGAAATAACCAAGAAAACCTGTTCTGCTGGAAGCTACAACAAATGGTTGATCATCGAAGCACTGGATGAAGTATGTGCTGGGAAGAGAACTGAGATGGAAAAGCTCTCAAAAGCCAAACTCACCACTAAATTGCTAGATCAGCCTTCTCATACTCCCACTCAAAAACAACCCTCAATGCAATCATCTCTAAAATCTGCCAATTCTATCCCTAAACCAAAACCACCCACAACTCAACCCACAAAACCAATTCCATTACCCCAAAAACCATCTCAAACCACACCTAGTGATACACCCAGAAGGAGGAGAAGGGTGTTAAGGATAGAAGAAGAAGAAGAGGAGGATGAGAATGAAGACAGTCTGCCAATCTCTGCTATTCTCAAACTTAAAACACATGAGCCTAGAAATCAACAGATGATCACACCTGACGTGCAAATGCAAATGGTGAAAGTGAAGATTGAAGAAGTAGAACATCAAAAGCAGCATGATGAGCAATTTCTCAAAATGGTTGACAAGGACTTCCCTCAGTCCTCATCCATTCAAGCAATGAAGAAACAAGCTCTGAGGCTGTACACTCTTAGACATACATTCCAACATCAAAGAGAAAGAGTGAGGATTTGGCCAGACCCTAGGGTAAGTTCCAGAATACACAAGAAGAACATACCAAGTAGATATCATGGCCAAGTGGAAAAGACTTTGAATGCTGCAATTATGTTGGCTATAGTAGTCTCACCCTGGGAGATTATAGAAGAATTCAAGAAAGCACACAACACAAAGACAATCCATCAAGAAGGGGCTGTTATACAAGAGACTTGAAGATCTTCAAAAGAGTGAACTCCAGTTGTTGCTAGAAGGCTCTCATCCAGATGAATTTGCATACAGAGAGATCATAACTATTGAGTTGAAGAATGGAAAGAGAGTAAGGTATCTGTCTGAATATTATGGGCCTGAGTTCTTCTTTGAGGGAGAAGCAGAAGAACTCACCAAGGAGGAACAAGTTGTTCTCCTTGAGGCCTATGCAAGAGAGTCTTACAGGCTCATCAATGGGAATTAGGTTTCATGGTTAGGACAATACTCTGTGTCTAGTTTCCCCAAGATAGAGTTCCCTTCCACACTTAGCCAATCAAAAGATCATAAACCTTTTCCCGGCTTCTGCTTACATGATTACCTCTGAAGCTGATCAAGAGGGTGTTTCTGCCAAAGAATAAGTCGGATCATCAATAAACTTAGAGGTTTCGGCTGCATTGGTTCAGGGGGAGTTTGTTGGACCAAAAGAACCAATGAGCCTAATCAGAAAAACCTCCAAGTCCCACAGACATTACAACTGCTGAAAAAGATCACAACATTTGAAGACATCAGCTGATTACAAGGTCTGAAGACAAAGTCTGAAGACAAGATCTGAAGATTTCTACTAAAGACGAAATCTGAAAGTAAAGTACTGAAGACAAAGTCTGAAGTTATCAGCTAAAGACAACGTCTGAAATAAAAGTCTGAAGAATAAAGACTGAAGACAAAAACTGAAGACCAGAGTGATCAGTAGTTGTCACAACAGCTGAAGTTATTAACTTCAGTAGTTGTGATGGTTTTCCTTTTCAGTACTTGTAATTTACTTTTCAGTAGTTTATAGTTTGAGTAGTTTTAGTTGAGTAGTTTTATGTTCTTGTACTTAGCATTCTCTGAGATGTGATCAGTTGTTGAGAACATTCTCAGTAGTTTGCATAGTTTCAGTTGTTTGTATAATTCTGTTAGATGTCACTATCAAGTGAAATCAGCAGACGTCATATTCCTTATATAAGAAATGCTGACCTAATTGTAACATGTGACTTTCAACCACCATGAAAGCATATGAATGAAATATTCCTTTTGCAGAATTCTCTCTCTCTCTATAACCGTGTACTATTCCATTGAATATCAATTGAGTTCTTGCTAAATTGTCTAATTCATTGTTCGAATTCCACTGCAATCTACTCTAATTAATCAAACTTAAATCACTAATCCTAACACATACTCTTTGTTACACACACAACCAAAAACCCTCTCTAAACAAAGCTGAAATTAGGATTGAAGGTAGAAGAGGGCTGAAAATTTCGGATTTTGAAGAAGCAAAGGAAGAGGGTTCTTGATGTTGAACTCCCAAACAAGGTAGGTGTTTGGAAGAGCTTGTGGGTATACAAACTTGAGGCATTCTCTCTTTGGTGCTAGACATTCAAGAACATCATCATCTTCATCTCATCCATGTACAACATCTTGTTCTTGAAAGGTTGTTTCAATGAACACCCTATGGTTGTTATTTTGGTTTTGATAGCATTCTATTTCACATATATATATATATACATATATATATATTATATATATATATATATAATATATATATATATATATATACATATATATATATATATATATATATATACATATATATATATATATGTGATCCTTGTTCTTGGGTTTTGTTTATGGTTTAAAATGGTTCATTTTTAAGATTGTTAACAACATGTTTAAACCTTATATCCGCTATGTTTTTTTAGTTTAAATGGTTAAACTAGCTTTGATTTACATGTTACAAAACCTAACAAGTATGAGTCAATGCGGATGAGTATAAGTCAATGCGAATGACATTTTACTATTTGGAAATGAAATTCAAACCTTGGAGGGTGTAAAAGCCTAGCTTGGAAGCTGTTTCTCCATTAAGGATCTTGGTGAAGCGGCCAATATTTTGGGAATAAAGATCTACAGGGATAGATCAATGCGGTTGATAGGTTTATATCAAAGTGCATACATTGACAAGATCTTGAAAAGTTTCAAGATGAACAACTCTAAGAAAGGTACCGTACCTATTTAAAGAGGAACGATATTAAGTAAGACTCAATGTCCAAGCTCAAAGGATGAGCAAGACAAAATGAAGGGAAACATGTATGTGTCTGCTATAGGATCCATCATGTATCCAATGATATGCACTAGGCCGTACGTGTCATGCGCTTTGAGCATGACAAGCTGATACCAACAAAATCCTAGAAATAGTCATTGGATGGTTGTTAAGAACATACTTAAGTACTTAAGGAGGACCAAAGATATATTCCTCATCTATGGATCTGGTGAGGAACTCGTAGTAAAGGGTTACACGGATGCAAGTTTCCAAACTGATCGGGATGATTCACGATCCCAATCAGGATACATTTTCATCTTGAATGGAGGAGCGATTTCTTGGAAGAGCTCTAAGCAAGATGTTGTGGCATTGTCAACTATAGAGGTAGAATACATCGCCGCTTCATTAGCAGCTCACGGAGCTGCATGGTTAAAGAAATTCATTGCCGATATAGGGGTGGTCCCTTCCATTCAGGATCCCTAGAAATTCTTTGTGATAACAAGGGTGAGATTGCTCAAATCAAGGAACCCCGTGCACATCAAAAGACTACGCACATTGAACGGAGATTCAACTACATAAGGGATGAAGTTGAAAAGGGAAAGATATGTATTCGCAAAGTACACACGGATTAAAAAATTGCGGATCCACTAACGATGCTTCTTGAAAAGGCAAAGCATGAATGTCATACTTGTGCCATGGGACTTCAATATTCTAGTGACTGGATATGATCTTTAATTTTTTGGTATTTAGATATTGTAACGCGTTATTACTTGAATGAACCTTTTGGTTATAATGATTCAACTAATATTCTTATTTTGCATGTTTCAAATGCATGAGTAAATTATTTACTCAAAACGTCTGTAGTTGTTCACACTTGTGGGAACAAGTATGAAGGTAAAACTACTATGAACTTGGATTGGTAGATATTCATATGGATGAAAATAGAGCAAATGTTTGTTGCCAAAGTTCATAGATACTTGTGGGGTACAAATATTGGACTGACCTGCATCTCAAATATTACTACATGGAATCTTCCTGATTGATCATAAGTAATTTTGAGTAAAGACGAACATCATTTGGTATCCTCTGACCTAAGATACATATTTGGTTTTGATATTTACCCAATATTATACTTTGACTTAGTTCTTTGCTATTTTTAAGCATGGAAGTACATAAGTCTGAATTTAGGTATGATATAAGGTAATTGTGAGAGGCGTATGTAGTAAAGATCAGATTTGTCCCTCTTATTCATTGAGAGTAAGATGTCTAAGGCCTGGTAAAGTTAAATCAATGGAGAATGATCACTCTGTGTCTCTGGGATTTAACATGACATATGTGACAAAAGGATAAATGATTAATTCACCTAAAACATTTTGAGTAAGGTACTTGAAGGGGATGATGTTATTGATTGGCAGTTTTTCATACGTATGAAGGGTAGTAAACTGTTGTTAGGCGGTATTTACTGCTTGCATCAATCTTCTATGAATCTTGTGCAAGTGGGAGATTGTTGAATTTTGTATGCCCAAGACACATACAAGATTGATGTGGTTAGTACATTATCATCCAATTCGGGTCATACCCAATAACAAGCCAAAAAACACCAATGAATATTTATTTGTTGAGGAGATCATACATATAAATATTGACACCAATTTAGAAAATGGGTTTTCTAAAACATTGCTTTTGTGATAGAACAACATTATATGGATAATTTGTTCACGAGAAATTATTTGCTTCATTATTTAACATAGTTAAATAATTACAAATAAAAGTGTGTTAATGTTATAAAATTAAAATAGGTTTTAATTTTGTAAACTAAGGGTTTAAAGGTGTGCAATTTTATAAAAGTTTCAAAATGGGGGGATCCCATTTTTGAACCAAGATTCGGCCACCCCATGTGGGGGTTTCAGAAGTATTTTAGTCCTAGGTTCTACAAGACTTTCTCCATTCTTGCACTCTTTAATTTACACACATACTCTCTCTTACACACACAAGCAACAACACTCTCTAAACAAAGCTGAAATTTGGATTCAAGGCATAAGAAGGCGGAAAATTTCATATTTTGAAGATGCAAAGGAAGAGGGTTCTTGGTGTAGGACTCCCTAACAAGCTAGGTGTTTGGAAGAGCTTGGGGGTATACAAATTTGAGGCTTTCTCTCTTCAGGGCTAGACATTCAAGAACATCATCATGTTCATGTCATCCACCTACAACATCTTGTGCTTGAAACGTTGATTTAACGAACACCCTATGGTTGTTATTTTGGTTTTGATAGCATTCTATTTCACATATATATATGATCCTTGTTCATGGGTTTGTTTATGGTTTATAATGGTTCATTTTTCAGATTGTTAACAACATATTTAAACCTTATATCCGCTGCAATTTTCTAGTTTAATGGTTAAACTAGCTTTGATTTACATGTTACAAAACCCAACAAGTATGAGTCAATGCGGATGAGTATAAGTCAATGTGGATGACTATGAGTCAATTCGGATGAGTATGAATCAATGCAGATGAGTAAAAAGGAAATGCAAATGAGTAAAAGGAAATACAGACGAGTAAAAAGGAAATGCAGATGTGTAAATGGAAATGCGGATGAGTAAAAGGAAATGCGGATGTGTATAAAGAAAATCCAAATGAGTAAAATGAAATGTGGATGAGTAAAAGGAAATGCACATGAACAAAAAGAATTGCGGATGAACAAGAAGAAATGCGGATGAAGACTTAGAATTTTTGATTTCCGGGGGAAAAGTGTAGTATATGTAAGTTTGACTTCCAAGGGGCTATGTAGGTTGACTTTTTGATGTTGTTGATGATATGACAGGCATGAATGATGATGTATGATTGGTTCTTATGCATGATTGTATGTAGGTGGTATGTTATGTCTGTGTGATGTGCCTTTTATGTTTATCTTTGAGTTCCTTGTTATGTATTATTATTTTCCCATGGCTTTACGTTTAATGTTAATGAATGAATGAAAGTATTATGTAACGTGAAGTGGAAGATAATGAAAAGAGGAACGTAAGGAATGAATGCATGCATTAATGAATGAATGAAAGTAAGAAAGGCTTGCAAGCAAAAGTAAGAAGGTTCACACCTAATAAAGGGTGTTAGGTTAACCGTGTGCGGGTTAGCTACCCAGAAGGACGCACACTAGGGCTTAATCGGTGTGATTAAGTGTATGTATGGAGGTTCACACCCAATGAAGGGTGTTAGATCAATTGTGTGCGGGTTAATTACCCCAATGAAGGGTGTGAGCATACTGCGGTCCAATCCTTGTGATTGACCATATCTATCGGACCCTTGCCGCTTACCCTAGGTACTGGAGTCAGCTTCGTGCCGGGGTCTATGAAAGACCTCAGGCCCAATACTGGCTTTATGCATGACGGTAGGGTGAAGCACATGGCATTGGTCCGAATGAAAGTAAAGATTTAATGACGAATGTACGGAATGAACGAACGAATGATGAAGATAATAATGATATTGTCTATGTGTATGTATAATGCATGATCACATAGGATTGTAAAAGACGGTTTTAAATGAAAGATAAAGTATATTTTATTATAAAACTAGAACTCAGTCAGCAACACTGACTTTTTATGCATTTTCAAGTTGGTAGGTAAAGTTGCTGAGGATGGCACAGGGCGACTACTTGGCTCTTTCGGATGGCATTCTTTTGTAATGTGCCTGAAGGTGAAATTTTCTGCACACTTGTTTGTGGACTCGGCTTTGTGTTGGTGGGACAATATAGTCCAAGCTAAGGGTAGTCTGGCAATTGGGAGAATGAGGTGGTCTAAGTTGAAAAAGTTGGTGATTGAGGAGTTCTGTCCTCATAGGGAAATGTATAAGGTGGAAAAGGAATTCCTACAGCTGGATGTGGGAACAATGACACATTAACAATACACCACTAAATTCAATAAGATGGCACGTCTGGTGCAGGACCAAGTGACGCCTTTGTCATGAAAGATTAAGAGGTACATTTAGGGTTTGGTGGAGGATATCCGTAGGCACATGATCATTGTCCGACCAAGCACGTTTAGGTCGGCAGTTGATTTGGCAGGGAGATTGTATGATGAATGAACTATGGTGGTGACTGAAGGAAGCAAGAAAGGTGGTGGTGACCGGAATTGGACTGGAAAAATGTTTGGTTGGGGTGGTGCCACGACGAGTAACATGAAGGCATTGGTAGATGACCGTCGTCTGATCACATCCTGTGCAGGAGTGAAGAGATACAACAAATGTGGGAAGAAGCACATCAGGGAGTGTAGGTGGGGATCGAATGTGTGCTTCAAGTGTGGGAAGCCTGGTCATATGGCGAGGGAATGAAAAGCATGGAGATGTTTCAACTATGGTGCGGAAGGCCACACCAATAGGGACTGCAAGAAGCCGAGGGCTAAAGGTTCGAGAGTGAAGTAGGCTGGGGGAGAAGGACAGAGGGCGAGCACCAGAGTGTTTACGATGACACAGGAGGAGGCTAGGACCAACCCTGATGTTGTGTCATGTACGTTTCTAGTAAACCAAACATTATCCTATGTGTTATTCGATTCTGATGCTACTAAAAGTTTTATTTCTGCTGCTTTTATTACTAAACTACATGTTAGTAGTAGACGTGTTGATGCGCCCTTTGATGTAGAAACTACCTATTTCTGAGATGGTAGAAGGTTGTGACATGGAACTAGAAGGTCTTAAGTTTCCCGTTAGACCATTCGTGATCACCTTAGGAGGTTTCAATATGGTTCTGGAATGGATTGGTTAGCGGACTACAAGGCAAACATTGTGTGTCGTAAGAAGATGATTCGTTAACAGCGCCTGATGGGAGTATGATGATGGTTTATGGTTATCGATTCACGGCGATCCCAAAAGTAATCTCAATGGCGGTGGCGGGAAAGTGCATGAGGTGTGGATGTAGCGCCTGCTTGGCCTATGTGAAGGATGTGGAAACACCAACACCAGAATTGGCGGATGTACTGTTTGTATGTGACTTTCCAGATGTATTCCTAGAAGACCTACCAGGAGTGCCACCTGACTGAGAGATCGAGTTACAGTTTGATTTGATACCAGGTGCCCAACCTGTTCCTAAGGCACCATATCGTGTGGCTCCGACTGAGATGAAAGAGTTGATGGAGAAATTTCAAGAGTTGCTCGATAAGGGGTATGTTAGGCCGAGTATCTCTCCTTGGGGTACTCCGGTCTTATTTGTGAAGAAGAAAGACGGTAACATAAGCATGTGTATCGACTACCGTGAGCTGAATAAGTTGACAATAAAGAATCGATACCCATTACCGAGAATTGATGACCTATTTGATCAACTTCAAGGTTCCAGTTGGTTCTCGAGGATAGACCTTCGATCTGGTTATCATCAGCTGAAGGCTAAAGAGCAAGACATTCCTAAAATAGCTTTTCGCTAATGTTATGGTGACTACGAGTTTCTCGTTATGTCATTTGGTTTGACCAATGTGCCAGCTACTTTTATGGACTTGATGAATTGAGTGTGTCGGACAATGTTGGATAAATCAGTGACTGTGTTTATGGATGATATCTTGATTTATTCCAAGAGTGAAGAGGAGCATGCCGGTCATATTCGAGAGGTGTTAGAGACGTTGAGGAGGGACAAGCTGTATGCTAAATTCTCCAAGTGTGCATTCTGGTGGCACGAGGTTCAATTCTTGGGTCACGTGGTGAATCCCAAGGGGATTATGGTGGATCTGGTAATGGTGGAGGCAGTGATGCTATGAAAGTCTCCAAAGACGCCATCTGAGATTCATAGTTTCTTGGATTTGGCATGTTACTATAGAAGTTTAATTCTAGACATCTCTAAGATCATTTCTCCACTAACCAAGTTGACCAGGAAAGATGTAAAGTTCGCATGGGGTCAAGCTCAAGAGAAGGCGTTTGAGGAGTTAAAGGCGAGGTTGACACAAGCTCCTGTTTTGTCATTATTCGATGGAAGTGAATATCTGGTGGTTTACTCTGATGCTTCCTACTCGGGGTTGGGGTGTGTGTTAATGCAGAGGGGAAAAGTTATAGCCTATGTATCCCGGCAGTTAAAGGTTCATGAGGTTAATTACCCTACTCATGACTCAGAGCTAGCAGTTGTGGTCTTCGCGCTAAAGATATGGAGGCACTACCTATACGGTATAAAGTGCACCATATTTACCAACCATAAGAGCTTGAAGGACTTCTTCAAGCAGAACGACCTGAACATGAGGCAAAGACGATGGTTGGAGCTCATAAAGGATTACGATTGCGAAATCCATTACCATGTGGGTAAAGCCAACATGGTGGTGGATGCCCTTAGTCGGAAAGAGAGACCCAAGCCGATTCGGGTGAAAGCTTATGAGTTGATCATGACCTCTGATGTGATGAAGCAAGTCAACGAGTTTCAAGATGAGGCATTGAAACAAGATCATCTTAACTCCGAAAGAATGAGAGCTACAGTTGCGGAATTGGATGAAAACACACTCGATGATAGAACCCGATTTGGACGAATGTGGATTTCTCGTTTTGGGGATCTACACATGAAGATCATGGATGAAGCTCAAAAGACTCGATACTCAATTCATCCGGTGCTACAAAGATGTACCAAGACATGAAGAAGGACTATTGGTGGTCGGCTATGAAGCGTGATGTGGTGGAGTATGTGAGTAAATGCCTTACTTGTTTACAATTGAAGACCAAGCACATAAGCCGTCCAGGAAGATCCAACCTTTGGATATACCAGAGTGGAAGTGCAAACATATTAGCATGGACTTTATTACGAAGCTACCATGTACCGTGCGAGGGTATGATGCCATGTGGGTGATAGTTGATCGTTTGACGAAGAAGGCTCACTTCCTACCGATTCGCGAGACATATTCATGTGAGAGGTTGGGGAATCTTTTCATCAAGAAGATCGTAACTCATCATGGTGTGCCAGTGTCTATTGTGTCTCATCTTGACACCCGGTTTACATCAAAATTTTGGAGGAGGTTCCACGATGAAGTGGGGACGAGGTTACATATTAGCACGGCTTATCATCCTCAGAGAGATGGTCAGTCGGAAAAGACCATTCAGACGCTGGAAAATATGCTTCAGGTATGTGTCATGGATTTTAGAGGAAGTTGGGATGACCACTTACCGTTAGCTGAGTTCTTATATAACAACAGTTATCATGCCAGTATTAGTATGCCCCCTTATGAGACACTATACGGTAGGAGATGCAGAACATCCATCTATTGGGGTAATATTGGTCAGAAGGAGTTAGGGAGCATCAAGGTGATCGAAGCTATGACTAAGAAGCTTGAAAAGATCAAAGCCTTCATGAAGGCAGCAAAAGATAGGCAAAAGTCGTAGGCTGACAAACGACGTAGACCGATTGAGTTCCAGTTGGGTGATAGAGTTATGATGAATGTCAAACCTTCGAAGGGCAACTAAATATTGGAACGTAAATAACTTTACCAAAAGTATGCTCATGACACACAGTCTGCATATGAGTTAACATAAAAATAGGTCATTTTCTATAAAGTTTCTCTGCTAGTTTCGCAGCTAGTTTCGCGTGGCATTTTCATCCAACCTTTATTGGTATGTATGGCTGTGAAATTACCAGCGAAACTATGGTTTCACCGGATGATCCACAGTTTCATAGGAAGAACTGACAGTTTCACTAGACGAATCGACACTTTCTATGGATGCATAAAACTGACGCTCCAACCAGTTTTTAACCCAAAACATCAACCATTGATATCCAAATCCATAGTTTTTCATCTGTGAACTTGTATCTAAGCTTTTTACATGATCTCATGCATAAAAAGTCACTTTTGTGTTTACTCTTTATCACTTTTCAAAACCCCAAAACCCTAGAATCCGGGTATAATTAAAAGTGACATTTGGATGATGATTCTTACCCAGATTCCTACTATTTCCTTGTTGTTTGATTCCCAAAACCATAGATCTTCAATCCTTTAATCCATAAAGCCTAAAATCTTCACTTTTCTACACTTTCTCTCTCTACACTCTCTCTAGAATGTTGGTTGTTTGTGTTGCAAATGAAAAAGACTATAACTGATGTGCGTATATACATCGGGTGTTCACGGGACCTTATACTCCTCTAACACGTAACCCATATGGTTAATATGGTCCATCATCCATTTCTTTATATTTTTTATATTAAATAACCCACAACTAAGCCCATTATTATTATTTTTCACATTTTGAATATTCAGGGTGTTACAAGTCTCCCCCACTTATTTAGGTTTCATCCTCGAAGCCTATCAGTCATTACACAATGAGCATAATCTTCCCTCATCTTTTCCTCAGTCTCCAACGTTGATTATAATCCTTTTTTCTGCTTCCATTGTACTCGAACAAGTGGAACCAATTTATTCCTTAGCCTTTTCCCTTTTCTCTCAATGATGGCAACGGGTTGCTCTGCATAATCGAGTCGTTCATCCACCTCAATATCCTCAAGTGGCACCACCATATACTTGTTGGCTAAGAATTCGCTCAGATGAGATACATGGAACGTTGGATGAATCCCACTTAGTGCATGGGGTAACTCTAATTGATAGGCTACTTCCCCTACCCGAGCAATAATTCAAAAGGGTACTCTCTACCTTGGATTTAACTATCCCCACTTCCTGAACCTCATGATCCTTTTCCAAGCCGAATAGCTCAGCATCACTTTATTACCCACCTGAATTTGATCAGTCTATGTATCTTGTCAGCGCACGACCTTTGTCTATCTTTGTTTCCGTCATAAAGGCCTTGATCTTCTCCAATATTTTGGTAGTAGGCTCGATAACCTCAATGCTACCTAACTCCTTATGTCCGATATCACCCTAACACACGGGCGTCTTACATCTTCTAATGGTAATGTTTGTCCTAACTTCCACCAAAATCAATGACGAATGCCCAAAGCATATCTTCTTGCATCAAAATGGTTCTCTCAGACTGACCATCTGTCTAAGGATGGTAAGCCATACTGATATGTAACCTTGTCTCTATCGCATCACGAAATCTCTTTTAAAACATGGATGTAAATCTAGTGTCATGATGAGATACAATACACACCAGTACACCATAACAAGTTATAATCTCTTTGACAAATAGATCCACCAATCTCTCAGATAAAACTGTCTCACGGATCGACAGAAAGTGAGCACTCTTCGTTAGACAATCAACTATCACGGATCGACAGAAAGTGAGCACTCTTCGTAATTCGGTCCATTGTGATGTGCTCCAATTTCCACTTGGGTATATCCAAGGGTTGGATTCCATACGGCTTCTGATGCCCCACCTTCACTTGCAAGCAAGTAAGCCACTTACTCACATATTCTTCTACGTCACTCTTTATACCAAGCCACGAGTAATCTATCTTCATATCCTAATACATATTTATAACATCGGGATGTATGGAGTATCGAGTCTTATGAGCCTCATCCATGATCTTTCGTTGTAGATCCCTATAAAGAGTAAACCACATCCACCTAGAACAGATTCTAACACCTAGAGTGTCTTCATCCATCTCTGTGAGTTGGCCTGTCATTCTTTTGGATTTAAGGCGATCTTATTTCAACACCTTGTCTTGAAACTCCTAACTTGCTTCATCACGTAGGAGGTCATAAACAATTGATAAGCTTTCACCCAGATTGGTTCAGGTCTTTTCTTTTGACTAAGGGCATCCACCATTAATTTGGCTTTACCTGGATGGTAATGGATCCCCCAATTATAATCCTTCATAAGTTCCAACCATCGCCTCTGTCTCATACTCAAATCTTTCTGTTCAAAGAAGTATTTCAAGCTCTTGTGGTTTGTGAAGATGGTGCAGTTTGTCCCTTACATGTAGTGCCTTTAAATCTTCAATTCAAACACCACCATTGCCAACTCCAAACCATGGGTATGATAATTGGTCTCATGGATCTTGAATTCTCTAGAAGTATATGCTATTATCTTCCCTTGTTGCCTAACACGCAACCCATGTCTGCATACGAGGCATCCGAGTAGACTACCAGATCCTCGTTCCCATTAGGTAACATCAAGACAGGGGCTTGAGTTAACCTCATATTTAATTCTAGGAAGGCATTCTCCTGATTAGTACACCATTCATAATTCATGTCCTTCCGGGTTAGCTTACTCAAAGGAGAAGCTACTTTGATAAACCTCTTGTAGTAACCTACTAGGCCAAAGAAACTGCGATTCTCGGATGGAATCTTTGGAGGTTCCTACAACATCACTGCTTCAACCTTTGTAGGGTTCACCCTCATCCCCTCAATATTAACCACATGACCCAAAAATTGAGCTTCTCATAGCCAAAATGCCGATTTAGAGAACTTAGCATATAACATTTCACCTTTGAGCATCTCTAATAATTTTCAAATATGATCGGCATGTTCCTCTTCACTTTTGAATAAGTCAAAATGTCGTCGATGAACACAATCACCAATTTATCCAACATCAGCCAACATGCCTGATTCATCAAGTCCATAAAAGCAGCTGGCGCGTTGGTTAAACCAAAAGACATCACGAGGAATTCGTAGTGTCCATAACTTGATATGAAAAGTTGTCTTAGGAATAACTTGTTCCTTCACCTTCAGTTGATGGTAACTGGATCAAAGATCTATCCTCGACAACCAACTAACACCTTGGAGCTGATCAAACAAGTCATCAATCCTCGGTAATGGGTACCGATTCTTTGCCATCAACTTATTTAACTTAATGTAGGCAATGTACATCCTCATACCATAGTCTTTCTTCTTTACAAATAAGACTGGATCATTCTATAAAGATATACTCAGTTGAATGTACCTCTTATCTAGCAACTCTTACAGTTGAATCATCAATTCCTTCATCTCAGAGGGAGCTATACGATATGGCGACTTAGCAATAGTTTGGGCACCAAGTATTACATCGATGTGGTACTCAATCTCACGGTCAGGTGGCACACCTAGTAGATCCTCCCAGGAACACGTCTAAGAAATCATACACGACATGTACGTACAACAATCATGGTACTGTCGGATGTAAATCCTTCACATTGGCCGGATAGGCACCACATCCATGTCTCATGAACTTTGTCGCCACAAACATTAAAATTTACTTTTGGTACTGTGCAAACTCTATCGCCATAAATCATCACCAAACTCCCATCGGGTGTGATCAATTGAATCATCTTTTACGAAACACGATATTTTCTTCATATGACTATGTCAAATGCTCCTAAGGCCATAACACATTGTCTATGAGGAAACCTACAACCTTCCAATTCTATCACCAGCCATCTTTAATCCTATAAGACTAAAATACCAACATGGTAATTCAAGGAAATAGCTCAGATTATGTCAAGTATAGTAAGTCCCTAATTACAATGGCCAGTTGTGATTAGCCACTTACTTTACTATTCATTTCCTAAGCATTTCCTATCCTGACTACAATAGTATCCAAATCTACTAAATGCACAAAATTCACGTAACACAGGTACATAATTCCATTTTCCATTAATTTAGCTAAAAAGGTTTACATAAAACATTTACCTATAGGCATGTAGCTACTTGGACTGACATTCTTTTTCCTTTCGTCCCATTCTCTGTTTAAATCTTGGTTTTAAATTTCTTAAACTTTTGCTCTAATACCAACTTGTAAGGCCCCGTTTCTGGAATGCTTACAGTTGGTCATTCATACCGTAAAACATTTAAAACATGTCATTTTGGAGCAGAATTTAAAGTTTTTATATATAGTTGTAAATACATGAGAAAAAATTGTTATTATAGTTGTATCAAAAAAACTTAAAAATTAAAATGATCATCTCAAAATATAATATGATAGACTTGAATCATTCTAGTAGCTACCTTATCCATGTCGACACTCCTAAGTTGCATCATTACCTACCAACTATTATGCACACAAAGTCAGCTACACTGAGTGACTTTTTAAAACAAAATACTTTTTGATACATTTCAAAACCTTTACATTTAGTGCTTGATCATTCATCATTACATACATATCATCATATTCATCTCTTATCATTCGTTTCTTTATCTTTCACTTCATCATAAACGACATTGCACAAAGCAAGAGCTCCTGTTGACCGACAACAAATCTAGATCATTGTCGGTACACATCATCACGGTAGCTAACCACTGACAGTTGATCCACACTACAGGGCACATAGCCCGCTCATGAATATAGATCCATCATCAGATTCACATAAGTGAAGTCTATCATAGTGCTTGCAAGACTTTCCATCATCATACAGGCCTGGTGTAACATTCGTTATGTTCTATTCTGATTAATATTAGTTTTCCCTTCTCTTTACATCATACTTTACGTATTACAAATAGAGCATTCAGGTAAGGCTTTCATAAAAATCAAGAGAAAGTACTTAAGGCATCATAATACATTGTAAACCTCATAAATCATCATAAGTAGGAACAAACAAATAACTTAACCTATCAAGCACTAGGTTATTATTCATCCCACTTCATGTATAGTAATCATACATCTTCAAGCTAACAAGAGAAAAGTCATATAGTTAAGCATTTAACAGGATGAAGGTATGCATAATAGCCCTAAAAACCACTGAAAACTTTGTAAAAGAGGGGCTAGAACTTACCTCGTCTCCACAAATAACTTCACCTAAAGTCTGCTCATGATACATAGTCTGCATATGAGTTAGCATATAAACAGGTCATTTTCTACACAGTTTCTCTACAAGTTTCGCAGCTACTTTCGCCAGCAATTTTTACCCAACATTTGTTTGTATGCATGGATGCGAAATTATAGTTTCGCTGGATGATCCATAGTTTCATAGGAAGAACTGATAGTTTCTCCAGACGAACTGACAGTTTTCCGGATGCATAAAAATGACGATCCAGCCTATTTTTAACCTAAAACTTCAACTTTTTACATCCAACTCCTTAGTTTTTCATCTATGAACTTATATCTAAGATTTTTACATGTTTTCATGCATAAAATTTTCACTTTTGTGTTGACTCTTTACCATTTTCAAAACCCCAAAACCCAAAAATGCAGATCTTCAATCCTTTGATCCATAAAGCCTCAAATCTTTACTTTTCTCCACTTTCTCTCTTTACACTCCCTCTTTACAATTTTTTTTGTTTGAGTTGCAAATGAAAAAGACTATAGCTGATGTGTGTATATACAACAGGTGTTCACAGGACCTTATACTCGTCTAACACATAAGTAGTATGGTTAATTTGGTCCATAATCCATTTCTTTACGTTTTTATGTTAAATAACCCGCAACTAAGCGCATTATTATTAATTGGCTTGTTTTGAATATTCGGGGCGTTACAAAAGAGGAAATGTAGATACATCTGTCCCTAGTTTCTGAACATAATGTAAAATGTCTTTATTTTCTTACACATATGTAATTGAATGGGTACTTAATGAAATACAATGTGTGGTTTTTCTTATAATGTTGAATATTTCATTGCTTGGTATGTAATAACGCTTATTGAACTAACTATATACATTATGGTTGTTTGAATAATCTAAGTCAATTAATGATTGTGAAACATGTTCAAACTAAATCATATGAAGTTCTCATGCGATTGGCCCATGCTAATGGACTATACGCATGAACAAGTTCATGGGATAGTACTGGAGCTTTCGGTTTGTGTCACCGGGAGAATCCAATATCGCTAGTGTGGAGGATATAGATGATGATTCTGCTAGTGAAGGAGATATTGCAGTCGAACTCGTAATATCAAACACAAAAGAAACTGCACCAGTGGTCAATTACCTGCCTGAAGAAGGGAAAAATGCAACAACATCAGAATCACCAGAACCAGACACACCAGACTCTACTTCGATGGTTGATTCATCAAAACCCTCTTAAGTAAGTACTACTGACCAACTTTTTCAATAATCATGCTTGTTCTCATTGTAATAAATTTAGGGAAAGCATTGATTCAAAATTTGCTAGGTTATTAGATCATAATGATAGCTTAGTAAAAGACTTGCAACTTTGCACTCAAGCAAACAAAATTCTTAAACAAAATGAGCATAGTTATAAAGAAAAGATAGTTTTAGAAGACACTAAGAAACAAAAGGCAGTTTTAGAAGACACTAAGAAACCTAGTTCTTCTAACAGGAACTCAATGACTCGACCTAGAAGGGATAGTGACCCTAAAGATCAACCCATTAGCCAGTCATCTGTTTATCACAAACAGGCCTTACACAAGGCAGGCTTATGGAAAGAAAAATCAACCTCAATGTCTGATAATGAGAACAAGAAGACAACTGAGCTTCCCTCACCCTCTAAAGGTCAATGGCTGACATTTATGATGTGTGATGCCTCTGCGACACCCAAGCCAGTAAAGGCTTGGGTCCCTAACCTAAACTAATGTTTTCAATTGAATGTGCAGGGTGGTCGCTATAGTGCTAAAACCAACACGTGGATTATAGATAGCGGAGCATCCATGAACATGATAGGGAACAGGGATCTCGTATCAAAATGCGAAACAAATAAAAGGAGACCATGTTTCATTTGTTGGAAACAAAGGAGGGATTGGGTTATAAAGTGGTCCCACCACCACATGAGATCTTCATGAATGCAAAATGTTGTAGCTTTTAACCAATCAAATCACATTAATTTCTATCTTAACTCCCTAGAAGACACTAAGAAACAAAAGGCAGTTTTAGAAGTAGAAGGTAATTCATTAAAGCAAAAACTGCATAGTTGGACAACTTCATCTCATATTGTTCAACACTTAGTGAGAGAGTGAAACCATGGGGAGGGATTGGGTTATAAAGTGGTTCCACCACCACATGAGATCTTCATGAATGGAAAATGTAAACCAATCAATAACAATCCAATCAAGCATCATGTCGTGTCCACTCCTCTTGTAAATGATCCAAATTCCACATGTAAATCAAATGAATCTGGTACTAAACAAAAGGAGGCCACTTCAAAGGAAAAATGTAAAATGCCTTGTGTTAATCTGGAAAAAGAGTTTGAAAAGCCCAATATGAAGTCTGGTTGAATCAAGTCTAATTCTAAACCCAAAAAGATCAAACATGTTAACCACCCATGTGTGTCAAGTCTAAGTTCAGGTAAACAAAATAGAAAAGATGTTAAAAATGTTAAAACAATTGATTTTTTTAAACAAGATAAAACTTCTAAACAAGAAGACTGTCAACCCAAAAAGGTTAATGTCACGCGTGTGTCACACACTTCTCCACACAAACAGTTAAATCGAAAAGTCGAAAGCAGATCATGCTACAACTGTGGAAAGTATGGAAACATTGCGTATAACTGTCCTTACTATCATACACCGAGGAGGAAAGTTGAACTTCAGGACCCAAAACCTAGTTCTTCTAAGAGGAACTCAATGACTCCACCTAGAAGGGATAGTGACCCTAAAGTTCAACCCGTTAGCCAGTCGTCTGTTTATCACAAACAGGCCTTACACAAGGCAGGCTTATGGAAAAAAATCAACCTCAATGTCTCATAATGAGAACAAAAAGACAACTGAGCTTCCCTCACCCTCTAAAGGTCAATGGCTGACATTTATGATGTGTGATGCCTCTGCGACACCCAAGCCAGTAAAGGCTTGGGTCCCCAACCTGAACTAATGTTTTCAATTGAATGTGCCAGGGTGTTCGCTATAGTGCTAAAACCAACACGTGGATTATAGATAGCGGAGCATCCACAAACATGATAGGGAACAAGGATCTCTTATCAAACGCCAAACAAATAAAACGAGGCCATGTTTAATTTGTTGGAAACAATGGAGGGAATATCATAGCTCAAGGTGAGGTGGGAAATTAGAAAGTGAAGTTTGACAAGGTACATTATGTTCAATAACTTCAGAATAACCTACTTTCTGTATCCCAAATTTGTGCTAAAGGTTTTAAGGTAGTATTGACAACAAGAAGTGTTATGTCATGAAAAAGGACTATGAGATCCCGGAGGACCAAGTCTTAATGTCTACCTCAACATATAAGGACCTTTATGTCTTGGATCTATCAAAGGCGTCCACAATGGATCATGAAATTTAGTGGTTCTTGTCAAAAGCTACTTAGAAGGATTACATCTCCTAGCATAGGAGAATATGACACATTAATCCACGAAAGATGAATCACTTGATCCAGAATGATCTCGTGAGAGGAGTTAATGTCAAAAACTTCCAACTTCTTGATTTATGTGTTACATGCAAGAATGGAAAATAGACGAAGAAGTCTTATAAAGAAAAGAAAGTTCATTCCATCAAACTTCCACCTAAACTTCTTCACATGGATCTATTGGGTCCAGTCAGTACAAGAAGCTTTGTAGGCGACTTGTACTGCTATGTGGTTACTGATGACTACTTAAGATTCTCCTCGGTAATGTTTCTGAAATCTAAAACCTAAACATTTCAGTCATTCAAGGAATTAGTAACTACACTGGAGTCCCTGTACAAGCTGAAGGTACGACAAGTTTTCTCAGACAACAGAACGAGTTCAAGAACCAATGGATGGAGGCATACTGCAAGGAAAAGGGAATTTTACACCAGTTTAGTACTGCCTACACTCCTCAGATGAACGGCGTTGCTAAAAGAAAGAATGGGAGCTTGATAGAGACTGCACGGACTATGCTTGCAGACTTGAAACTGTCTATCCAATTCTGGAATGAGGCATTTGCAAATGCGTGTTACACGTTAAATCGAGTTCTGGTAGTTAAACGACATGACAAGACGTGTTACATGTTACTACAATGACGTAAACCTAATATAGAGTATCTCGAGCTGTTTGGCGTACCATGCACCCTACTAAAGAAGACTCAAGAGGAAAAATTCATAGAGAAGGCTCAAGAATGTATCTTTCTAGGATACAACATACCGAACAAGAGAGTTTACAACAACTCGACAGGTCAAGTAGAAGTGTGGTGTCACGTGGATGTCAGAGATACACCACACCACCTGCTGGAAAAGGATCCGCCTTCTTTTTCGACTATGATGGATTCTTCAAGTCCTTCAACATCCCTCTCTTCACGTCTCATGATGAGTTAGTAGCAAAGATGATGTATGATGTTCTAAACACACCAACTCAGGAATCTCCATCATCTGGCTCACAAAGTGAGTCATCTACCAGCTTACGGGGAGCACTCACGGGAAGTGACTCTTACTCTGATGATGAAGCCATGGAGAATGATCAGGACCCTCAAGATCAACATGTTCCACCTATTACAAGTCCACAAGCATCTGACATTGTTGCCTTTGAGTCTTCCGAACCTTACACCCCTACTACCTCATATATTGAACCAAATGTTCATAATCTTGATCATGAAGTAGATGTTCCGGCCACTCCTGGATCACGCGTAAACATCTATCATCCTCTAGACAATGTCATTGGGGATGTCAGATCAAGAGTTCAGACAAGAAATTAACTGTATTCAACTGATTATGCCTCAGTAATAGAGAAAGGGTACCTTCAAGATGTAGCTTATCGTTGCTTTGTGTCTCAGTTCGAGCCAAAATACGTTAGTGAAGCCCTAAATGATGAGGCATGGGTCAGTGCCAAGCAAGAAGAACTTCTCCAGTTCAAGAAGTTAGGTGTATGGACACTGGTCAAAAGACCTAAAGGTGCTAACGTCATTGGCAGCAAATGGGTCTTGAAATATAAGAAAGATGACCAAGGTGTCATCATGAGCAACACGGCTCGACTTGTAGTTCAAGGATTTCGATAAGTTGAGGGTAAAGATTACAATGAAGTGTTTGCACCCGTGGCAAGAATGGAAGCCATCCGCATCTTCCTTGCCTATGCATGGTATATGAAGATTAAAGTTTATCAATTGGATGTAAAGAGTGCTTTCCTTCATGGAGAAAACTGAGAGATGGTGTACGTCAGTCAACCAGAGGGATTTCAGGATCCATATCATAGGGACAGAGTTTACAAACTCGACAAGGCTTTATACGGGCTACATCAAGCTCCTAGATCCTGGTATGAGAAACTCTCCACTCACCTTGTGAAACATGGTTTTCGCATAGGGGTTATTGACCACTGGTCATCAAACAAAAGGATGGTGATCTACTGTTGGTCCAAATTTATGTAAATGACATAACCTTCGGTTCCAAGAACAAGGAATTATGTATAGAGTTTTAAGCAGTAATGAAGGCTGAATTTGAAATGAATGTCATGGGAGAGATGAAGTTCTTTCTTGGGTTACAGGTGGATGAGACCCCTAAGGGAATTTTTCTACATCAGACCAAGTATGTAGGAGATATACTCAGTCGGTTTGACATGGAGAATGCTTCCGCAGCTGGGACTCCACTTGCTACAAACCATGATGTAGCACCCGACGAGAATGGTGATCTGGTAGATGCCACCATGTACCGAGGAATTATTGGATCTCTAATATACCTCACGGCCTCAAGACCTAATATCGTGTATGCTACATGTTTATGCTCGAGATATCAGGCAAAGCCAAAATTTAACAATCTGATAGGGGTCAAAAGGATATTCCGTTATCTGAAGGGTACACTAACACTTGGGTTATGGTATCCTCATGATGATGACTTTGAGCTTACGGCATATAGTGACTCGGATTACGACGGCTGTAAGATGAACTACAAGTCTACATGAGCAGGATGTCAATTCTTTGGGAGGAGATTAGTTACTTGGCAGTGTAAGAACCAGACCTCGGTTGCTCTGTCAACCTACGAAGCCGAATACATTGCTGCTGCTAGTTGCTGTTCACAAATCATATGGATTCAACAGCAAATGCAGGACTACGGTTTGAATTTCTCTTCTACATCTATTTTTTTTTATAACTCTGTTGCATTTGCAGTAACTAAAAACCCAGTCCAACATCCCAAGACCAAACACATCAGAATAAAATATCACTTTATACGCGACTGTTTTGAAAAGAACCTACTCGATGTGGTTAAAATAAATACTGATTTACAACATGCTGACCTCTATACAAAGGCCTTTGATAAACCACGTTTTCTATATTTGTTAGAGGTCAACGGCGTTAAAAAGAAAAGTGATGTAATTCCTGAAGATGACCACGTGCAGTCTGATGCATATAGTCCATTTATTATTTTTTTATTTTTTTATTTTCTTTATTTATCTAATTTATTTTTAGTAGTTAATTAAATTGATGCTATTTCTTTGCCTAGTAAAATCCTAAAAATGTAAATCGTTTACGGTTTTAGAATTTTAAGGGGAGAATAGGTTTAGGAAGTAACATTACAAAAAAAGGACGTGGGAGGAGGATAGGCTAGCTGATAGAAATAAGATCGTATATGTGATACCAATTCAAAATCATATGGAAAATGATAGTACACAGGAACAACTCAATTGGGACTTTAAAAGTTTAAATTGAATAAGATGTAAAGTTCAAAGTATAAGTCTGTGTAGTCTGAGCAATATAAAAGGAAAAATGATAGTAACACTAGCTACTATCAAGGTAACACAAAGAAAGTAGACCTAGAGGTTGCTAGACCACTGATGATATATCGGTAGATTCAACACAATAGATGATTAGACCTTGTTCGTAACCTCAAGATTAAACTAAGTTGTTCGACAAGCTGTGGGTTATCATCTTGTCCTTTGTTAACACAATAAACAAAATTCCAATAAGGGGTGACGAGCAGAATAAACGCCACAAATGTGTGCGTATGACCAAAATATGTGCAAAAGAAAGTGATGAAAAAAATAGCAAAAGCAATCAAACTAACAACATATGTTGTTCATGAGATCTGTGCAAAACGAATAAAATTGCTCAAACAATAAGCTAAGTTATGTGCCTTTCTTGTATGTGGTGGCATTGACCTGAGGATCAGCATAACCTAGATATTCTAGAATTCATTGTTGATTGCCACCTCTCTGTTCTGCGGTGGCACTGACCTAAGGTTTGGCTTCTCTTTGAAAGCTCTAAGAATAATTTCTTCTTGAATACTACCCTGAGACCGCTCAAAAATCTCATGAGGAATGTTGATTACCAAATAAGTGTGGGATCCACAAATGCTTGTTGAAATAACCAAACCTTAAACAGTCACCAATGTGTGTCAAAAGTCTGTGTATGGATTTAAGAGGACAAGTATATTGACAAGCATCGTGACTACAATTCTTGAAAGTCCAAATCAACGTGGGGATCTAATAGTACTAGTATGATTTCCTAAATATGCTAACGACTCTAGATGGAAAACAAGAACAGAGCATCAAAAGGTTTTGATAACATGTCCCGAATGATTTGATTTACCTTTATGATTCCAATTGAATGGGTCCATTTATGGTCAAAATGAATAGAAGCTGCCTTGTCAGAAAATGAATCTATTAGATTTCCATCTTATGATTTACACCTCACTCGAAACCACAAAAAAACAAGTTTAGTTTTGTATTTCAGTTTTAGTTCTTATATTTTTTCTAAATTTTGTCAATTTAGTTTATTAAACATCGGACTATGCCATGGAACACAATCGGGGATTTAATCAACTAAAAACGTCACGTCTGAAGTGACCACATGTGTTTTCAAATGTAAAATCTATCATGTCTGAGGTGACAATGTGTTTAAAAGGATCACTTCTGAGGTGACCACACGTGTTTTCGAACGTAAAATCTGTCACGTCTAAGGTGACAACGTGTTTAAAAGGATCACGTCTGAGGTGATCAAAAGTTTTCCCATGTTAAAATGATCATGTGTAAGATGATCGAATGCTCGTAACGTTTATTCAAAAGCTAAAAACGGACTAAGTGTGGAAAGGTCATAAAGTCAAAATCATGAGTAAGATCCATTCGCACGACTGGACCATGAGTATGGACCAACCATACGAATGGACCAAACTTATGCTCTACATAACCGAATGGAGCATGAGTATGAACCATTCACCCAAATGGCATATCAGATTGAGCCAGTTGACCGAATGGAACTGTGTGAATGAGTCTGTCGCCCGACTGAAATCCAATCAGCTGACTGAATGTGATCGACTAAACCAATCGCACGACCAAGGTCCAATCGCCCGAATGAACATAGAGAATGGGTCCAGTCGGCCGATTGAAACCAGATTCAGTATAAATAGAGCCATAGTCGATTGCATAAACTCATCACTCCCTAATCGCCCTAAAATCGCATACTTTACCGTTACTCTGCCAAAATTTTCAAGAATTGACTTCCACACCTAATATCGATATTCTGACGATCTCTACTTGTTACACAGGTAATATGTGGTGTTATCTAACTAGAGTTCGTTTGATTTGAGCCCTAAATTAGGATGTTCGGCCCTTGCAAGAACTGAACCTATAAATGGACAAATAACCTAACTAAACTAAGTAAAATGTTGAAATGAAGGTTATTAGGTTATTAGTATAGTGATTGCAAGTCTAATGAACTAAAACACGATGTCTAATTTTAAAAATTCATCCAAATTCGAATTTCAATTAACCGAATAGTGGGTCACGCGACTGGACACCAGGATGAATTCCAATCGCGCGATTGAGCTGGTCAAATGACTCAATCGGCCGAATGGATAATACCAATGAGCTCAGTCGGCCTACTGAACCAATCGCAGGCTCAGTCACCCCATTGAACTCGGTCGCCTGCTCATTCACCCGATTGAACCCAGTCGCATGCTAGGTCAACCGACTGAACACAGTCGCATGGTTCAATCGCATGATTAAACTAGACTGAGTTCAACGAGGTTAATTTGAATTGATGATTGTTGTGTGGTGATCTAACGTCTATGTACTTTGTATTACACATCAATGGCTGACAGGTGGTCCATCAATCCAAAGCACAACATTTGTGCCCATTTGGATGCCACGTCTCGAAATGGTGTCGAGTTTGCGGGGATCATTGCTTTCCTTAAGAGATCGGGATATACAAGGCTATATCCACACCATGCACTCCCTATAGGTCTATTCAACAGGCCCTCTGGGGGCATTAGTTGACCGTTCATATGAGCCATACAATATCCGCAGTAGTATTTTTGGTCAAGCTATCGAGGTCACTGCTGAGGATATATGACGTGTACTTGCTTTGGGTGATGATGTTGATCACCCTACCAGACTTCACCCTCTGACAGTGAGAGGGTGCTTCCTAACGATGAAGTACGCCGGAGATATTAATGCAGGTGTGCTCAACAACAGCAACCTATGTCCGCAATAGAAGTACTTACCACATGTCATCCTTAAGTGTTTGGCTTCGAGAAGGGGCGGATTTGATGATCTTTAAGACCAAATTCAAAATGCCTACGTGGCACTGGTGCTGAGCCACACTTTTAGCTTCTCAAGCATGATATTCTCTTACCTTGTAGAGAATCTGGAGGCTAAGGGTAAAGAGGGCTTTTGCATGTACCGTAGGTTTCTCGAAATGATCATTGATGAGAAGCTACCCCTCTCTACCTAAGGAGAGCCAAGATGCGTTGTTGTTGGAGGTAATGGATGACACAACACTAGGCCGCATGAAGGTCTACCAGGAAAAGCAAGTCAAACCCCCGGTGAAGAGACTCTTCGGGCATCTGGCCCAGGCTGATTATGTGGCGCCAGGTAGGCAAAAGTGGTGCCATGAGGAGAGTGACTCAGATGTTGAGCAAATTGCTCTTCCATCTGACGTCTCCGACCATCTCGGTGGTGGAGACTCTAGGCCCGCTCCTACTAGGGGCCTCACTACTCATATTATTTCTCCACCTCCTACTGATGCCATGTTGGACCAAAAGAACTAGTGAGCCAGATCAGAAAAACCTTTAAGTCCCACAGACATCATAACAACTGAAGTGGTCTACAACAACTGAAGAAAAAGTTTGAAGACATAGTCTGAAGAAAAAGTCCGAAGACAAAGTCTGAAGACAAAGTCCGAAGACAAAGTCCGAAGACAAAGTCCGAAGACAAAGTCCGAAGACAAAGTCCGAAGACATAGTCTGAAGAAAAAGTCCGAAGACAAAGTCTGAAGACAAAGTCCGAAGACAAAGTCCGAAGACAAAGTCCGAAGACAAAGTCCGAAGACAAAGTCCGAAGACAAAGTCTGAACACAAAGTATGAAGACAAAGTCCGAATACAAACTCCGAAGACAAAGTCCGAAGACAAAGTCCGAAGAAAAAGTCCGAAGACAAAGTCCGAAGACAAAGTCCGAAGACAAAGTCCGAAGACAAAGTCCGAAGAAAAAGTCCGAAGACAAAGTCCGAAGACAAAGTCCGAAGACAAAGTCCGAAGACAAGTCCGAAGACAAAGTCCGAAGACAAAGTCCGAAGACAAAGTCCGAAGAGAAAGTCCGAAGACAACAGCTCAAGACAATGTCTGAAGACAAAGTCTGAAGACAACAACTGAAGACAAAGTCTGAAGACAACAGCTGAAGACAAAGTCTGAAGACAATAGCTGAAGACAAAGTCTGAAGACAAAGTCTGAAGACAAAGTCTGAAGACAAAGTCTGAAGACAAAGTCTGAAGACAAAGTCTGAAGACAAAGTCTGAAGACAAGGTCTGAAGATAACCGCTGAAGACAAAGTCTGAAGAACAAGTTCTCAGAAGTTGTCACAATAGCTGAAGTAGTTCTTTTCAGTAGGTGTGATGGTTTACTTTTTAGTAGTTTGTAATCAGTAGTTTTATTTTATGTAAAAACATCTGATGTTCTTACACTTCAGATGTTATAACTTCAATAGTAGTAATGTTAGCTTGTACTTAGCTTTTTGTGAAGGTTTCCTCAGTTTTTGTGGACATCTTCAGTAGTTTAATCTACTTTCAGTTGTTTGTATAAATCAGTTAGCTGTCACTATCAAGTGACATCAGCTGACGTCACATTCCTTTATAAAAGGAATGTTGACCTAATTTCTTTGTAGCCGAAGCTTGTGCGTGAATGAAAACATTCTTTTTACAGAAAACTCTCTCTCTATAATTCTTGTTTGATTTTCTCTTTGCTTCTGGTGAATTAATTTGAGATTCGTCTTGTTTCAAACTGAGTTGTTGAGTTTTTGAGCTAGATCTGTTAAAATTTCATTGAAACTGTTTGAATTGGTGAAAATGGCTACATCAATCAATGATCCTCACAATACTGGCTCCTCAACAAAGCCTCCAATGCTTGTTAGGAATGAGTATAACATATGGCAACGCCGAATGCTCCATCACCTATCTGTCAATAGTTAAGGTTGTTGGAAATCTATGGTTCATAGACCATATAAGCCTAAGGTGAGTAATCCAAAAACTTATATGATGGTTCTGAAGAAGAAAGATCAATACTCAGATGAAGATCTGAAAGTGTTTGAAATTGATGCTAAAGCCCACGGAATTGTAGATATGGCATTGCCTAATGAAATCTATTCTGGACTTATGCATCATGAAACTGCTCATGACCTCTGGGTTGCTCTGAAAGAACAATTTGGAGGAACTGATAAGGTCTTGGTAAACAATAAAGAGATCCTTGCCCAGCAATGTGAGACATTCTCTCATAGAAAGGGTGAGTCACTCACTCAACAGTTTGAGCGATTTTCCTGTTAGATATCTGAGCTGAAAATGGTTAAACATGAATATACAAACAGTCAGATGAACAACAGATTCCTCAAATCCCTGCCTGAGAGATGGGACACATATACTATTTTCCTACGCTCCAGTGCAAATCTGGACAATCCATCTCTCACCCAACTTCATGGGAAACTGTTAACATTTGAAAGAGAGATAGAACAGAAAAGGAAACTGGCTTCATCTGGGAAGCTCACTCATGGTTTTGTACCAGGGAATACTACTCTGGTCGGTCATTAGTCAGAATATGCTGCATCAGAAAGTTCTTATGATGAGCATATAGATTTCTCATCAAACAGTGGAGATCCTGCTTTTGTTGGTGTTGATAGTAAGTCAGGGTGTAGTAGTGTTAATTTGTGCTTTTTGATGGATGATTTGAAAGGAATTGCTCATGATGATGTGGAAGAGATGGATATTTTGAGCCAAATGGCATTAATCAATATCCGATCTACAAAATTTTACAAAAGGACAGGTAGAAAATTTCCTGGTCTCTCTGGAAAAACCAAAGTTGGTTTTGACAAGAGCAAGTTGAGGTGTCATAAGTGCCATAGACTTGGACATTTTGCAAGAGAGTGTAGATCATCTAGATCTAACTTTTCTGCACCATTTGTGACCTTTCCATCCAATAGCTCACAAAACAAAGGGCAACATTCTACCAGTTCTAGTCATCAGTCACAAACTCAATCATCTATATTTTGTCCCTCAAGGTCCAATGCCATATCCTTATCCCTGTTTTTACATGCCTCAGTCCAGTCAGGTTCAAGTACCCATAGCTCAACAACCACATGCCCTACCTGAGCGTCAACCATCTCAATCAAATCAACAATCTCAATCTCAATCACATCAAAGCTTTTTCACACCTGGGGTTGTTGACTCGAGTAGCTTACGAGATGATCTTTCTGGTTATCCTAAACAATTGTTTTCTGGTGCTGGTCAAGATGGTGGTGAAAATCCTTTTAGAAATCTTGCTCTTATGGCCCTGGAGTCTACTGATGGTTCATGCTCAAATGATTCATCATCACAGGTACCACAGGTATCTTCTGAGGCTAAGGCCAAGATGTGTTCTGAGTCACGCATAGCTGCTTTTGTCTCTATTAGAGAAGCAAATGTAGCTTTAATTAATCAAAATCTTGACCTAGAGAAAGTGATTTCCAAAAGAAAAGCTGAGTTTGAGTCTGTCTTAAATGAAAAAGATGATGAGATTTACAAATTAAAATGCCAAATCACTAATGAAAAGGCAAAGGTAGAGGTCATTTTAGAGAATCATAAGAATCTCAAAGAAACACTTGGAGCTACTCAAGTAGAGTGTGAACGCTGGATAACATCTTGCAAGGGGTTTGAAATGCTTCTCAGTAAGCAAACTGCTACAAATATGAAGTTTGGGATTGGGTATAATCACACTGTACCTCCTACAGATTTTACTCCCAAGATAGAAGTAAAATCTGAAGGTGAAAGCAATTCCCAAACCACATCATCATGTGTCTAATCCTTAAGTGATAATAAAAAACTAGAGGATGAAGTCAGTATTAGTACCTCAGCTAATCAATCTGCTGATGGTCTCATTGCTCATACACACATTATCAAAGAAAAACTAAGCACTTCAGGTGTTGTCTCACAAAGTATTCTAAGTACTAAAGGGCAAGTAACAACACCCGAAGAGCATTTCAAACCTAATGAAAACAAACATGGTTTGACAACTGCTGAAGAGTCTATCAGGAAATCCAAAAGTACTGATAGAAAACTTCTGAAGAACAAATCTTTAGTTGTTACAAATCCTTTAGTACATAACATAAGTACTGAGAGGAAGAAAGTACTGAAGAACACACCTTCAGTAGTTTCATCTTCTTCAACAATTGGACAATAAAAGATGAAGAAAAAGCCATATGAAATATGTGGTCTATTCAATCATCTCACTGATGAATGTTGGTACAAAAAGGGTTCCAAATTCAACAAAGATAAAATCATTAAAAAGAAAATTAATAAAAAGAAAAAGCCATATAAAATGGTTCAACATCTGTTGCGAAGAGTTAACCAAATAGATGTACCTGTGATTAAACCACTGAAAAGGAAAACTAAGCCAAAATCAAAGGAATCCTTTTGAGCACCATCACCACCTTCAAATGTTGTTAATCATGACAAACCAGTTAGTATAAAATCTATTGATGAGAACAGACCCAAAACCAAAATGGTTTGGGTCTTAAAAGCTGACTAGTTTGTTGTGACAAATGCAGGGTTCTTCAGCATGCCATAAAAGCATCTGGTGTGTGGACAGTGGAGGATCTATGCATATGACAGGGAGCAGTTCTTTTTTTCATGACTAGTCTCAAGGAAAGAAGGGATTTGTATCCTTTGGTAATGATGCTAAGGGTTACATCATCGGCAAAGGCTTTGTGTCAAACGGTGAGATAAGATTTGATGATGTTAACCATGTGGAGAATCTCAAGTACAACTTGTTGAGTGTCAGTCAAATGTGTGATAAAGGGCATGTTGCACTTTTCACCAGCCAGAACTATTGGATTCTGTCTTCCAATGTTTTGAGAATGATTGACAAGATATTGGGTGAATATACTCCCCTGAAGGCCAACAGGATTGAAAGAGTATGTGCCTTAGACTTATCAAAGAAATTTGATCTAAAATGCCTTCCATGTCTGTTCTCCAAGGCCTCTCCTCAGGAATCTGAACTATGGCACAGAAGGCTTGGTCATGTGAATCTTAAAAACATGAAGCAGCTTATCCATTATGGTTTAGTGAGAGGTCTGCCATTAAAGGAGTTCAAATGTGATGACAACTGTTCTGCTTGTTTAAAAGGAAAGCAACACAAAGTATCATTCCCTCCAATAGAAGAACCAAAGTCCACTGCATGCTTGCAATTACTGCATATGGATCTTTTGGTCCGGTCAGAGTGAAGCATGGCAAAGAAAAAATACTGTCTGGTAATTGTGGATGATTATTCCAGATTTATATGGAACTTCTTCTTACATTCAAAAGATGAGGCTGATCAAATCATCATCTACTTTGTGTTGTCTGTGGAAAAGCACTATTCCGTTCCAGTCAAGTGTGTGAGGAGTGATAATGGCACAGAATTTAGAAACCACACACTTGATGAATTCTATTTATCTAAGGGAATCAAGAGGCACTATAGCATTCCAAGAACTCCTCAACAAAATGGAGTAGTGGAGAGAAAGAACAGGACCCTTATTGAAGCCGCAAGGTCAATGTTGGCTAATCTGGTTTGCCACTAACCTTTTGGGCTGAAGCTGTCAACACAACTTGCTATGTGCAAAATAGAGTTTTAGTAAATCAAAGATTGATGAAGACTCCTTATGAAGTATTACATCATTTGGCCCCTTTAATTTCCTTTTTAGAGCATTTAGGTGTCCTTGTTATATTCTTAACACAAAGAATCCACTTCAGAAGTTTGAATCAAAGGTGGATGCAAGGTACTTTGTTGGGTATTCATCTACTTGCAAGGCATACAGAGTTTTTAATTGCAAAACAAAGATAGTTGAAGAAACCTTGCATGTAAAGTTTAATGAATCTCCAAATGACAAAATTCCACAAAACCCTGTGGAGTTATTTGATTTGGACATACTGCAATATGTTCCTTATCAGTCTCCAGCTGTTGCAGATTCTATTGCAATTAGTCGTCCATCTGGTGGTACAAATGCATTTAGTGATCACCTGCCTGAGTCTACTAAACTTGACGTTCCTATAGCTTGAGTAGTTCCATCCACAACAAATGCTGATGAGATCTCTAAATCCTTTACTTCATTTGAATTGCCATCTCATTCTAGGTTTCAAGAGTCTGGATCAACATCTGTTGCTGCTGAATCACCCATAAACACTTGCACATATCTTATTGAGTACCAAGAACTGAAGAATCACCCCATGTCTCAGATCATTGGTGACATTAATGCTGGTGTTTCAACTAGACGTCAATTGTCCAATTTCTGCTTTTATGCTCTTGAGCTTCTTCAGTTTCAAGAACTGAAGAATCACCCTAAAGAACTATCATATTGCATTAAGAGACAATGGATGGGTTGAAGCCATGCAACTTGAGCTTCTTCAGTTTCAAAAACAGCAAGTGTGGGAACTGGTTCCTCTACCCCAAGGTTAGTGTGCAATAGGCACTAAATGGGTGTTTAGGAATAAAACTGATGAAAAAGGTCAATTTGTCAAGAACAAGGCCAGACTGGTTGTACAGAGGTTTTCACAAGAAGAAGATATTGATTATGATGAAACCTTTGCCCCTGTAGCCAGACTAGAGGCAATCAGATTATTCTTAGCTTATGTTGTTTCCCATAATCTTAAAGTTTTTCAAATCGATGTCAAAAGTGCATTCTTATATGTAAAATAAAAGAGGATGTTTATGTGTGTCAACCACTAGGTTTTGAAGATCATACACATCCAGATTGGGTGTATATGCTTAATAAGGCTTTTTATGGGTTAAAACAAGCTCCTAGAGCCTGGTATGAAACACTGTCTAACTTTCTTCTTCAAAACAATTTCACTAGAGGCTCCACAGATAAAACTTTTTTCATTAAGAAAGTAGGCATGCATAAGCTCCTTGTTCAAATTTATGTAGATGATATTATTTTTGCATCCTCTGATCCACAGTTGTGTGATGCCTTTACCAAGTTGATGCAACAAAAGTTTGAAATGAGTGCCATAGGAGAATTATAGTTCTTTCTGGGTTTGCAAATAAAACAAATGGTTGATGGAACTTTTATTCATCAGTCAAAATATACAAAGGATCTGTTGAAACAGTTTGATTTACAAAATTGTAAGCCCTATTCTACTCCCATGTGCAGCACCACATAACTGGATGCTGATCAGAAAGGTAAAGCAGTTGATGAAACTCTTTACAAATGTATGATTGGTTCCTTGATATACCTTACAGCTTCTAGACCAAACATTATGTTTGCAACTTGTGTCTGTGCTAGATTTCAGGCTGCACCTAAAGTATCCCATATGATTGCAGTCAAAAGGATCTTTAGATACTTGCAAGGAACTCAATCTCTAGAACTTTAGTATTCCAATGGGCACTCTTGCAAATTAGTTGCTTCTCTGATAGTGACTATGCAGGGTGTAAATTAACCAGAAAATCAACCTCTGGTGGATGCCAATTTCTAGGCAATTGTTTAGTTTCTGGTAGAGTAAGAAACAAACTTCAGTTGCTACATCCACTGCTGAAGCAGAGTACATTGCTGCTGCAAGTTGTACATCTCAGGTACTCTGGCTTGAGAATCAATTACTGGATTATGACATTACAGAGACTAAGACTCCTTTACTGATGGACAGTGCTTCAGCTCTTTGTATTGTTAAGAATCCTGTCCAGCATTCTAGGACCAAACATATTGAGATCAGACATCATTTTATGAGGGATTGTTATCAATCAGGTCTGATTGATCCAAAGTTTGTTCCTAGTGCTAATGAGCTTGCAGATATATTTACTTAGCCTTTGGGTAGTGCAACTTTCCAAAATCTAGTGCTAAGGCTTGGTATGTTGTTGCCAGAATGATTTGACAACTACTGATGATCTCAGTTCACAAGTACTGATGAGCATTAGTAAACAGCTTTCAAAAATAAGTACTGATAAGTTATTTTATCTTTAGCAGTTTTCATGACTACTGAAGACTAAATTACTTAAAAGTACAGAAGTACTTTATTGTTGAAAAGTACTGATATGGTTACAACTACTAATGTCTGTTCTAACAGATAAGTACTAATGACCAATGAAACATCTGAAAATCAGATAGTCTGCTGAGTAACTGTTAATGTCAATGAAACAATTGAGATCTGTGAATTGACGACAACAACTGATGAGAAATTTTACTCTTCTATTGTTTCAAACAATTGTTGTTTCATTTCAAAACAACTGAAGCCAAATCCAAGTCTTCAGTAGTTTCAAACTACTCATGACTAACACCAAGTCTTCAGTTGTTTACAACATCTGAAAGTTAAAACCATGTCTTCATTCGTTTTCTAACAACTGATGAATAACACCAAAACTTTCAGTTGTTTTCTTTCACCCGTTTCATAAACTATAAATACCTAACCCTAACTTCAAACTTTTCATAAGTCGTTTTCAGAACTTTCATCTTCCATTAATGGAGACCATGCAAATCAAACCATGACACAACTGTGTTTCCAACCTCACAAAATCGTCCTTTTGGACTAAGTTTGATGCCGCCATTGATGTGATGGCTGATTCCCCGTATCAAACTGCTTTCTTCTGAATCCAACAATCTATCCCGATACCCTTCGCCAATTATAGGCAAATGTCACTGTCCATACTGTTGAGAATGATGTCGCGATCACTCTCCAGTCGTTTGTAAACCAGAAGAAGGTGGTCATCACTCCTGCTATCATTAGCCAAACCCTAGCTCTGAATGATGCCACCTTTGTCACCGAATACCCGAAGGGCACCACTGATCTATCATTCATCAACCATGGGTATGAGGGCGACCTAAGTGCTACCACCATTCTGAAGAAGCACTTCCATGATGCTGAACGCCTAATCTTTCATAGGATCAATGTCTCCCTTGCCCCCAAATCCTCTTCATGGGATCAAATGTCATCCAGGTGGCAGCAGGTATTGTATTCTATCCTTGAACGCCAAAGCTTAAATTTTTCTGAAATTATATTTTTGGAATTAAAAGATCTGGCAGTGAAACCTGTGGCTAACAGATGGATATTATATCCAAGGTTTCATATGGCCATAATCATCAATCAATTAAAATCCGATGGCCCTATTGGCCTTGGAGTCCCTGCCGTGGTAGTTTAGCCTGAGGTATACTCGAGGCACAACTTTGACCCAAAACTCAAAGAGGCTGCCAAACTGCTAAAACCCAAGCAGAGGGAACCCACAGCCTCAGCCTCTAGATCCAAAGTCCCCTCGAAATCATAATCTAAACAAACCAAAAAGGCTACTCAGGGAGTTGAGTCCCCTGATGATGCCCCTACAACACAAAGGCAGGATGAAACTACTAGTAGTAATCCCCCTGTAGTTTCCAAGACTCTACCAGCTAAAACCGCTAAGCTATCCTCTCAACAGGATCCTGATGTAACCAAAAATGGGGAAACCACATTACTAGAATCTCTCTCACTTGAGAAGATTTCCATTGAAGAGCACCATTCACCCTAGGTGTAATCTTCTTCACACTTATCTCCCACTGAAGCCACCCCTACAAGCCCAACTGTGGTTATTACACAAGTGTTGACTCAACTACATTCCTCTACCCTTCTTAGAAACCTATTACCACTAGGAAAACCTCAAAAGTTGAGGGAAAGGATTATAATGTGGCTGATAACCCATAGCATAGGGATTACAGAATTCAATCTCCCTGTGTAGAGGAGGAGTTTCAAACATCTGGTGAGGCTGCCTCTTCTCCTGTTTCAACACATGAACAGGATGAAGGTGGTATCATCTCTAAGGCCTAACCAGAGGCATCTACACTCAGCACATGTGAATCCTGAGGCAGGAAGTCCCTAGTTCCAAGAAATAGGGGCACATGTGAATACTGATCTACACTCAGCACATGTTCATCCTGATTTCATCAGGAGGTCAAATGATTCAGCAAAGACTGATGATGACCTGGGCTTTTTCTTTAATATTCTAGCCCACAACACCATTCTTGAGGGTGAGGTATGCAGACTACAAGAACTGCTTGCCAAATTGTCATAAGAATCAAGTCCATCTACCCAAATTCACTCACAGATGGCAGTTTCTTCTGAAGCTCTCCCAAACACTGAGCCACTCCCAACAACTGTGCCACTAGCCTCTGATTCAGGCACCATTTCTCACGGACAGAACCCCTTTGAGCAAATGGTTGCTGCCTTTCAATCCTCCTTACCTCACATCACTTCCATCATCACTAACATTGTGCATCAAGCCATTGATGAGAGGCTTTCCTCAAATTTTCAAACCTTAGTTGCTGATGTTGTTTCTAAGAGACTTTCTGACATTCAAACCCCTGAACCCAATGCAACCAAAAACGGGGAGTCTAAGTCAATGAAAGCAGACAAAAGAAAGAGAGTTGAAGAGGAAGAAGAAAAAGAGAAGAAAGAAAAGGAGATGATCACATACAAGAGAAAGAAGAGTGCTGAACAGACTGAAGATGAGAAAAAGTTAGAAGAACTAATCAACGAAGCTGATGAGCAACATAGCAGATCTATGGATAAGATCATTGATCAACTCTTCAGACAAGGTTTTGACACAGCCAAACTTGGCTCTGAAATTAGAAGGCTAGAGATTCAAGAGATTGGGCATAGATGGGATAGTTGTAGTGAGAAAGAAAGGGAAAGGTTGGAAGCTATGATAAGATTCATATCAAAGCATTTGGGAAGATCAATCATTGAAGTGAAGTCATGGTCCAGAGACAGTATTTTGGTGATAACCACCAGAATATATTCTTCTAAAGTATTCAACAAAGGATTCATCATAGAAGCTCTTGATGAAGCAGGTGTTAGGAAAAGGTCTGATATGGCAAAGTTATCCAAAGCCTCACTCACAACTAAGATGCTAGAGTAGCATGTACAATCTCCCACACCAAAACAGCCAACTTCACAACCCTCAAAACCAACTTCTTTACCCAAGAAACGTACTAAAACCAATACCAATGATGCACCCAAGAGGAAGAGAACAGTGTTGAGGATAAAAGAAGAAGATGATGATGAGGATGATAGTCTGCCAATCTCTACTGTTCTTAAAATAAAGATGCCTCAGCCCAGGAGTCAACCAACAACAATCACACCTATTATCCAAAGGCAAATGGTAAAAGTCAAACTTGAAGAAGAAGAACAGCAAAAACAACATGATGAGCAGCTATTAAGGATGGTTGATTAAGTGTGGTGTAACGTGGACGTTCAGAGATACACCACACCACCTGCTAGAAAAGGACCCGCCTTCTTTTTCGACTAAGATGGATTCTTCAGGTCCTTCAACATCCCTCTCTCCACGTCTGATGATGAGTTACCAGCAAAGATGATATATGATGTTCTAAACACACCATACGAGGAATCTACATCATCTTGCTCACAAGGTGAGTCATCTACCAACTCAAGGGGAGCACTCGCGGGAAGTGACTTCCTCTGATGATGAAGCCGTGGAAAATGATCTGGACCCTCAGGAGCAATAGATCTGACATTGATGCCTCTGAGTCTTTGGAACCTTACACCCCTACTGCCTCAGATACTGAACCAAATATTCATAATCATGATCATGAGGTAGATGTTCCCACTAATCCTAGGTCACGCCTAAACATCAATCATCCTTTGGACAATGTCATTAGGGATGTCAGATTAGGAGTTCAGACTAGAAATCAGTTGTATTCATCTGATTATGCTTCAGTAATGGAGAAAGGGTACCTTCACGATGGATCTTTTCGTTGCTTTGTGTCTCAGTTAGAGCCAAAATACGTTAGTGAAGTGCTAAATGATGAGGCATGGGTCAGTGCCATGCAAGAATAACTTCTTCTGTTCAAGAAGTTAGGTGTATGGACACTGGTCGATAGACCTAAAGGTGCCAAGGTCATTGGCACCAAATGGGTGTTGAAGTGTAAGAAAGATGATCAAGGTGTCATCATGAGGAACAAGGCTCGACTTGTAGTTCAAATAGTTCGAAAAGTTGAGGGAATAGATAACAATGCAGTGTTTGCACTCGTGGCAAGAATGGAACCCATCCGCATCTTCCTTGCCTATGCATCGTATGTGAAGATTAAAGTTTATCAAATGGATGTAAAGAGTGCTTTCCTTCATGGTGAAATCCGAGAGAGAGGGTACGTCAGTCAACTAGATGGATTTGAGGATCCATATATAGGGACAGAGTTTACAAACTCGACAAGGCTTTATACGGGCTTCATCAAGCTCCTAGAGCCTGGTATGAGAAACTCTCCAGTCACCTTGTGAAACATGAGTTTCGCAGAGGGGTTATTGACAGCAAAGGATGGTGATCTACTGCTGGTTCAAATTTATGTAGATGACATAATCTTCAGTTCAAAGAACGAGGAATTATATAAAGAGTTTGAAGAAGTAATGAAGGCTGAATTTGAAATGAGTGCCATGGGAGAGATGAAGTTCTTTCTCGGGTTACTGGTGGATAAGACACCTAAGGGAATTTTTCTACATGAGAACAAGTATGTAGGAGATATTCTTAGTTGGTTTGACATGTAGAATGCTTCCGCAACTAGGACTACACTTGCTACAAACCATGATGTAGCACCCGACGATAATGATGATCTGGTAGATGCCATCATGTACTAAGGAATGATTGGATCTCTAATGTACCTCACGACCTCAAGACCTGATATCATGTATCCTACATGTCTATGTTCGAGATATCAGGCAAAGCAAAGGTTAACCACCTAATAAGGGTCAAAAGGATCTTCCGTTATCCGAAGGGTACACCAACACTAGGGTTGTGGTATCCTCATGATGATGACTTCGAGCTTACGGTGTATAATGACTCGGATTACAACGGCTGCAAGATGAACTACATGTTTAGATCAACAGGATGTCAATTCTTTGGGAGGAGATTAGTGACCTGGCAGCGTAAGAAGTAGACCTCGGTTGCTCTGTCAACCTGCGAAGCCGAATACGTTGCTGCTGCAAGTTGCTGTTCAGTCCGATACGTAGCGTCCATTTTTCTTTTAATTTCTATTTTGTTTATTTATCTAATTTATTTTTAGTAGTAATTAAATTGATGCTATTTCTTTGCCTAGTAAAATCCAAAAAATGTAAATCGTTTACGGTTTTAGAATTTTAGGGGAGAATAGGTTTAGGAAGTAACATTACAAAAAAAAAGCGGAGGAGGAATTGATGAGATGTCTGATCAAATCCATAATGCATACTTAGCACTAATTTTAAACCATCTGTCCACGTGTTCTCACATGATCCTCTCCAACTTGATTTACACAAGTTAGAGCCCACCGCAGTGCTCCCAAGTCAAATGTCTACACCAAACTCTATAAAGTGAAGAAGAATCACAAGGTGTCAGGCAAAATTATTGCGTGGGCCTATTTTGAAGATCTTAACGTCTATGCAGTTAAAAGAGAGAAAGGGATTGAGTACTTGAGATTCCCACACGATCTAAAGACTGCTCCAGGTTTTGAGCGTAACTAGTTAACCAGGATCTTATACATGCTCTACAATTTCAGAATGTGATACGACTCTGCTTGCTTTTGAAATACATACATGAATCACAAGAGAGGAGAAGTACAAGAAGTATGAGGAGCTTATGAAGGATGTAAGACAGTAGATGAAACTAGGTCCAAGGGGGAGTTTGTAGATACATGTGTCCCTAGTTTCTGAACTTAATATGAAATGTCTTTATTGTTTTACACATATGTAATTGAATGGGTACTTAATGAAATACAATGTGTGGTTGTGCTTATAATGTTGAATATTTCATTGCTTGGTATGTAATAACGCTTATTGAGCTAACTATATAGGTTATGCTTGTTTGAATAAATCTAAGTCAATTAATGATTGTGAAACATGTTCAAACTAAATCTTATGAAGTTCTCATGCGATTGGTCCATGTTAAGGGACCATACGCATGAACAACTTCATGCTAATGAACCTGTCGTACGAATGAACCAGGAGACTGGATCAGTCGCATGATTGCAACATGAGATTGACTCAGTCGTACGACTAAATACTCAGTTGTGTGAATGGATCAACCGCATGACTCAATCGCACCATTGAACCATGCTAATGGTTCAGTCACATGAATGAGAAAGCCTAACATATAAATACCACTTAAATCGTGGAAAAACGAGACACTTCGAATACTACGTACTAAATAGTACCCTAGCCATCGAGAGACCTTTAAGAACATGTTCCAAGTTCATAGATCGCACTAGTTCGAGTCCTAATCGTTCTTAACATTTAGATTCAATCCATAATTGTTTCTACATGGGTTCTCACTGATTGCATCGCTAACCAAATAGGATTCCGCACTATTTGATTCGGTATACACGTATACCGGTTAGTATTTCGTTCAATACACGATCCTAACAAGAAAACTTTTTGACTTATACTCCCCACCAAGTCAGGTTCGTCAAGAACTGAAGGTTAAGGTTGAACCTTTCGAGACAAGACAACCTGGACCACCTGCTAAATCTCGGCAAGCTTCATCTATTAGAACCTGTGAAAGGGGAAAACACAACTGAGTAAAAATAAAGATGATCAACAAGGTGCTGCAGGCCAGTCTTCTCACTCAAAATGTTCATAGAGGCGAAAAAGGATGGCTTTTAAACCAAAGTATAAGAAGAAGAAGAACAAGACATCCATCTCCAAATCTCAAGATCAGTCAAAACATCTTGAGAATACGCAACAAGAGGAAGCTCCACCAACTCCAATTCAAGCAACCCCTCTGGCAACAGAAGACCCATCGTCTCCTGGACTTACTCTACTAACCTAGAAAGGTTGCATGCCATGAGAGATCAAGGTGTTGAAGATGTCTGCACATGGCAAGACATGTTCAATCTACCTCTCCATGATCTCATTGAGGTGAGAAGACATTTTGAGAGTCTAAATATCCTAACCATCATATGAAGAAAGGCATGGTCATTATAATAATAAGGACTGCCAATATGTGAAGTCTTCAAATATTTTGCTAGCATCAATCTAGGGAGAGTTTGTAAGGATTCATATAAGGCTGATTCAACCTAAAACATCCAAATAGACTGTCCTGCGTGCATGCACAAAGTGCTAAATTAGAATGCTTCGGAAGTTTCACATTCTACATTAGAAAATAGGGTAACTTTGTAAAATAGTAACCAACTTTCAAAAGTGTTCCAATTAGGTAACTCATGTTTTAAAAGTGTTCTAATTACATCATTGAGTTTTTATATTTTATACAAATTAAAAGTCATAACATATTTTTTAACATGTTATATTTTCGGATTCAGTTAGAAAATATTTTTTTTCAATCTTTTGATGCTGATATGGAACGTTGACGTAAATTTTAGGCACTTTTTTTCATAACTAACATGTTTTTTATTTTCTAATATAATTTATATATTGAAAATTATGACTCACACGTCTTTTCCATCATTACTTTCTTGTCATAAGAAAATTTGGTAATAACTCGATTTGATCGTTTGGTGTCCAATTTGAGAAAAATATGCATTAGTGACTAAATTAGAACACTTTTGAAACCTGGTTACTATTCTTTGACATTTCCCATTAGAAAACATAATAAATGTGAAATCATCGGAAGCCAATACCAATATCTTCTGAATCCAAAAATATGAAGTCTTTCAAAGCTTCAAAGACAAAGTCTTCCGAAACCAGTTTATGAAAATAGATTTCTTTCGATGACTTTTGAGTACATGTTTTATCTCATGTACCATTTACCATAAAGCTGGACCACCTTTCCACTACAACATTGTTTGATTCACTAACTTTCACAAGTTAGTGAACGGTCCATGCTTTGGTAAACTTTACACTAAGGTCTTAGTCTGCTTCTTTCTACATTATGTACTTTTAACCCTTTTGTAATATATTAGAATGTGAGCTATGGCATGTCATTGTCACTAGTCAAAAGCAAATCTGCCTTTTGACTCTACATTGATTTTGTTGTTGTCTAGATCATATATCCAGCTTGCCTTCAAACTATGGTCGGCTATAGGATGTAGTATACAGCATCTAAGGTCCCTTGTAATCTTTAATCCTTGTCTGCTTTTTAAACACCTGTAAGGAACTTGATAATAATATACATCATACTTGAAAACCAAAACACTTGTACTATATGTATTGTTCTTGTTGTTGTTGGGTTGTTCGACCATTATCAAAGTTGTTTAACCATTTAAACTTGAAAAAACTGAGCGAAACAAAACCTTAATATTATGATATGTAATTTGAGAAATTAGGCTAATAACAGAACAACAACAAACCCAAGAACATAGGATCATATATATGTATATGAACTAGCTATCAAGAAGAAATAACAACCAAAACAAGACATACAAACCACCTTTGTAGAGCTGCTGAAAAACATAATTTTTATTGAAGAGAATGAGGTTCTTGAATGACCAAAACACCAAGTAGAGGTGTCCTCAACTATCCATACCCACAAGCATCAAGGAAGCACCTTTGTTGCTAGGATTTGAACACCAAATCGAATGAAGAAGCTGCTAAAACCACCTTCTAGCCGTGAGTTTCTTCAAGAAAAGGAGAGAGTATGTTCTTTGGGCTCTTGCATGTGAGAGAGAGAAGGAATTTAAGTGTTAGACTAGTTAAGAGTGTGTGGTGTTCCAAGAAACAAAAGGCACACACCCACCTAAAAGGGGCAGCCGAAATGTTTTATCTAAATGGGGTTTTCCCCCCAAAACATAAACACCCATTTAGATAATGTTAACTAGTCACTAATTGAGTTATATAATTAACCATTTAATTGTATAACTCATAAATTCCTTTATTATTTGATGTAATTTAACTAACTTAAATAACTTTACAAACAATACTTCTCAACAAAATATCCCTATAAGTTGTTCAATCTCATATGCAACTTACTTAGAAACCCATTTTCTAAATTGGTGTATTTATTTAATTGCATGATCATATCATCATTAAATATTAATTGGTGTTTGTTAAGCTTGTTATTGGGTATGACCAGACTTGGATCATAACGTACTAACCACATCAATGTTCTATGTGTCTTGGGCATAAAGAATCCAACAATCTCCCACTTGTACAAGATTCATAGAAGATTATTGCAAGCAGTAAATACCGCCTAACAACGGTTTACTACCCATAATACATTAATAAAAGCCATTCAATAACATCATGCCCTTCAAGTATCCAACTTGAAATGATTTAGGTGAATCAATCATTTATCCTTTTGTTACAAATGTCATGTTAAATCCAAGGTCACAAAATGATCATTCCTTGTTGATTTGACTTAATCAGACCTTAGACATCTTGCTCACAATGAATAAGAGGAACAAATTCTATCTTGACTACATATGCTTCTCACAATCACCTCGTGTCACACCTGAACAAAGCCTTATGTACTATCCACTATTTCAGAGCAGTTAAGAACTAGCTCAAGGTATAACACTTTGGTGAATATCAAAACCCAATATGTATCTCAGGTCGGAGGACACCAATGATATTCACCTTTACTCAAATTTACTTATGATCAATCAAGAAGATTCCATGTAGTTAAATTTGAGATGCGAGTTAGTCCAATATTTGTATCCCACAAATATCTATGAACTATGGCAGCAACCAATTGCTGTATATTCATGCTTATGAATATCCACCAATCCATGTTCATAATAGTCTTACGTTCATATTTCTTCCCCCAAACATGACTGACTATGGAAATTTAGAATAATAAACATATTCATGGATGTATACATGCTAAAATGAATATCACTCAAAATATCACAAGTATATAGAGAGTTAAATATTACATTGTTCCAAACTTTTAGTCTTATGTTCAATTTGTTCCCACAAACATGACTTTCATGCTTTGCCATTTTAAGAAACTTCATGGTTGGATTCGCAATGTATTGATTGGTGTGAACTTTACGAATACATATCTTTCCATTTTCAACTTCATCCCTTGGGTAGTTGAATTTCCGCTCAATGTGCCTAGTCTTTAGATGTGCACAGGGCTCCTTGATTTCTGCAATCGTACCCTCGTTATCACAAAATATTTCTAGGGGTCTTGAATGGTAGACACCACCCCTAGATCGGCGTTAAATTTCTTTATCCATGCAACTTCCTGAGCTGTTAATGAGGTAACTATGTATTTGGACTCTGTAGTGGACAATGCTACCCCATTCATAATGAAGACATACCCCAATTATGATCGAGAATCATCTCGATCTGTTTGGATCCTCGTATCCGTGTAACCCTTTATAATGAGTTCCTCTTCACCAGACATGTATATTAGAATCATATCCTTAGCCCTCCTAAGGTATTTCAATATACTTTTAACAACCATCAAATGTCTATAACCTGGATTTTGTTGATATCTGCTTGTCATGCTTAACGTGCATGATAGGTCCGGTCTAATGCATATCATCGCATACATGATGGATCCTATAGCAGATGCATATGGGATGTCCTTCATTCGATCTTGCTCATCCTTTGACCTTGGACATACACATGTACTCGAATTGGACATTGCATGATGGTTTGTAGTAGGCTCATCGGAGTTGACCACATAGCATTCATTCATGAAAGGTCCATATCTTTGAGGTGGAATGGTAAAACTACCACATCTATGAACGTTTTGTGTGTATTGATCAACCTCTTGATCATCATCAACAACCTCTTGTTGATTGCTAGTGTCAACTAAACATGTATTGGCTTGTGGATCTTGATCCTTATCAAATTCCACTGTTCTATACATTATTCCTTCCATAAGGAACTTAGCTTCCAAGAACTCTGTCTTTTGAGCAATAAATACCTTTTGCTCTGTTGGATCAAAGAAGTAGTATCCAATACAATCTTTGGGATATCCAACAAATATACACTTAGTAGATCGACTTTCGATTTTGTTATGGGTGTTTAGCTTAACAAAAGCTTCGTAACCCCATACTTTTAAATATGATAGCAATGGAACTCTTCCATGCCATTTTTCAAAAGGTGTCAAATCCACTTTCTTGGTCTGGGTCATATTTAAAATACGAGCCGCGGAGAGCAATATGAAACCCCATAATGATAGAGGTAGTGAGCTTATAGCCATCATAGATCGAACCATATCCAAAAGGGTTTGGTTTGTCCTTTCAGATACACCATTATGTTGTGGTGTTCTAGGGTGGAGTAAGTGTGAGATGATCCCACAACTTCTTACATGATCCTGAAAGGCCTAACTTAGGTATTCACCTCCTCTATCTGAACGAAGAGCTTTGATAGTTTATTGTGTTGATTTTCTACTTCATTCTTGAAGATTTTAAACATTTCAAAAGCTTCATGTTTATGTGCCATCAAATACACATAACCATAGCGACTGTAATCGTCGGTAAAGGTAATGAAGTATCTTTCACCATTTCTTGTCATTGTCTTAAAAGGACCACATACATCCAAATGTATGATTTCCAATAAGTCGTTTGCCCTCTCATTAGTACCACATAAGGAGGACTTGGTCATCTTACCTTGTAAACAAGATTCACACTTATCAAATGAAACATTTTCATTTGTTTTCAAAAGGCCATTCTTTTAAGGTGTTTGAATCTCATTCTTGTTTATGTGACCAAGACAACAATGCCAAAATTAAGAATCACTTAAACCCATTTTAAGTTTCTTGGTGCTTGATTGGTATAATTAGTTATCAAAGGATGATATATCGTGAACCAATTCATAGATCCAATTAAAAGGCATAGCATTGAAATAAAATACATTATCCATACAAACATAAATACCATCTTTAACAAACATTAATTCATAACCATCTTGTTTTAAACAGGAAACAGAAATTATGTTCCTAGTCAAACTAGGAGCATACAAAATGTTCTTAAGAACAACGTCCAAACCATTTGAAAGTTTCAAAATATAGTCTCCTTGGGCTTCGACATCAACTTTTGCTCCGTTGCCCATGTAGAGACTTGTGTCTCCCTTCTTGATGTGATTATTTCTTTTGAACTCCTGCAAGAAATTGCAAATGTGAGTTCCACATCCGGCATCCAATACCCATGTGTTTGAGGAAATAACATTTAAACCAATGTGAATTATAAAAGTTGCACTTGAGGTTTGCCCAGCATCCCTCTTGTTTCTCAACTCTTTGAGATAGGTTGGACGATTCCTTTTCCAATGTCCTATCTCACCACACTCAAAGCATGGACCGTTCTCTGTTACCTTTGGCTTCTTAAGCTTAGGCTTTGGAGGTTCTGCTTTAGCCTTTCCTTTCCTCTTTCCTTTGATGTACCCCTTTCCTTTGACAACATTTGCCTTAGGATCGGGGAAGTGACTTTTCTTATTCCCTCCCTCATTGATCGAGAGAAGCGGTAGAACCTTTCTACCCATCCCTACCTTGGTTGTTTTGAGTATTGCGTGAAGCTCACCAATGCTCTTGTCCCACCCGTTCATATTGTAATTCATTATGAACATCTGAAACCTTTTAGTTAGGCCATTAAGGATCAAATCCGTGGCGAACTCCTTTGAGACGGGGCAATTAAGCCTCTCGAGGCGATCAACGTGGCTTTTCATCTTAAGTGCATCAGATGATACCGATTGGGTTTCTTCCATGCGACACGCATGAAGCGCTCAAACCGTTTCGAAGCACTCTACCCTACCTTGTTGAAGGAACATTTCCTTCAACTGGGTAGTTATGTCATATTCCCCAAGATGCTCCAAATCCTTTTGGAGTTTGGGAATCATAGCTCCCAACATAGGGCAGCAAACGTGCATGGAATCCTCACTATACTGAAGCCAATCGTTATAGGCCTCAACATCCTCGGGGTCGAGTTGGTCAGGAATGGGATCGTCAAGGACATAGGCCTTTTTCTTTGGCTTTAGAACAATTTTCAACTTTCAAAACCAGTATATAAAGTTATTATGGTTAATACGATCCCTTTCTACGATGGTTCTCAGTGATAGGGTAGGAACGACTGAGATGGTAGCATTATGGTTTGTGGCCATTTCTACAATATTACAAAGTTCATATTAGTAGTTCTGGAATATTACACTTTAATTATTAATACCCTTTTCATCTCGCATAGACAATTAAAAATTAAAATTTAGAACCCAACATTACATTTAAATGATAGTTAGGTGACCTTTTTCCCATTATTTAAATTAACAAGGCAGTTAACATTTCACAGTTGCAACCTATTGCAACTTCTAGCTTTATGGGATCGGTTAAACATCTTATGTTTAGTCAACATGTAAAATCCCATCAACACCATTGTACGCCATGCTTCGGTGACCTTATGTACATGGGTTCCAATTCAAGTCGTCCTACTTACACACACGTGTGAGTTTACACATACAAGTGGTTAGGTGACCTTTATCCCATAAATATGTTAAGCCCGCTTCAAACGCACAAGTTCCCTAAAAGTGGTTAGGTGATCTTTATCCCACAAATAGTTCTCAAGTGATTCGAGTGTAGTGTTAAAGGATGGTGTTAAACTTGTTTCCAAAGGGATTGAAGTTTTCATTAATTCTTGTTATGAAAACTCTATGTACCTTGTATGCGCATGCTTTCGAATACATGGTACCCTATGGTTCTTTTTAATAAAACCTCTTTTATTTGAAATCATTAATCCTTTTAATAACTTTTATTCACATATTAATGATTAAGAACCATCAAAATTCAGCTTGTTATGATTATTTATTAAGATTGTTAAGCATATCCACATATCAAACAATCCACATAATATAGATAATCAAACAAGCATATACGAAACAATCACATGTGCATAACCATAGCCACTATGTTGACAACACTTGTTTGCCATCACAAGTGTTGTCATTTGGTCTTTGCTAAGGGTTGAAGACAACACAAAAGATGAGATCTCCAAAGACCCCCACTTGAAGTAGCATCAAAATGCTTCAAGTCCTTCTCTTTGTGTCTTCCCTTTGTGTTTCCAACTTATGCGTCTTCTAGTACAAAATTTATATCCTAATACAAATTTTCTAATAAAAGAAAACACACTTAATCTATCTATTACATCACCATTGAATGAATAAATAAATTACATCCAAATACAAGCACAAAAGAATAATATTACAACCCATTATGAATGAAATCAACCAAAACAAACATCCATCCAAAACCAAATCAACACAAGGTTACGGCTAAGTTATGCACCAATATGAAATATCATGTACAACATACAAGAACCAAAATAAATCCCGATTTGACCCTAAATTTTCAGCCAACATAAACCAAGAATTTAGGGTTTTTGTCCGAACAAAATACAATCAACAATTTGATATATTTCTTTCATGATTTAATTATAAGCATGTAAGATATAACCTTGAAAGATTGGGGATTCATCATAACATCACAAAACAGTCCTTTAAGGTTGTTAAAGCCCCATAAAACCAATTTTACAAGGACAATAGAAGCTACTCATCCACATATCCGGCTCTAGATGCTAATGTTGGGTTTGTTAGACCAATATCAAAGTAGTTTAACCATTTAAATTTGAAAAAACACAGTGGAATAAAACCTTAATCTTATGATATGTAATCTGAAAAATTAAGGATAATAACATATCAACAACACCAAACCCAAGAACATAGGATTATATATATATGTGTATGAACTAGCTATCAAGAAGTAATAACAACCAAAACAAGACATACAAACCACCTTTGTAGAGCTATTGAAATACGTGATTTTTGATGAAAAGAATTAGGTTCTTGAATGACCAAAACACCAAGGAGAGGTGTCCTCAAGTATCCATACCCACAAGCATCAAGCAAGCATCTTTGTTGCTAGGATTTGAACACCAAAACCGAAAGAAGAAGCTGCTGGAACCACCTTCGAGCGGTGAGTTTCTTCAAGAGAAGGAGAGAGTATGTTCTTTGGGTTCTTGCATGTGACAGAGAGTAGGAAGTTGAGTGTTAAACTTGTTAAGAGTGTGTGGTGTTCCAAGAAACAAAAGGCACAGACCCACCTAAAAGGGGCGGTCGAAATATTTTATCTAAATGGGGTTTTCCCCCTAAAACTTAAACACCCATTTAGATAATGTTAACTAGTCACTAATTGAGTTATATAATTAACCTTTTAATTGTATAACTCATACACTCTGTTATTATTTGATGTTATTTAACTAACATAAATAACATTACAAACAATATGTAGAGATTAATGAAAAGGCTGATGCAACCTAAACATCCAATGTCTATCCTGCGTGTTGCACAAGTACTATGAAGAAGAATGCTTGGGAAGTTTCACACATGCAACAGAAATATTCTAAGTGTGAAATCTTCCGAAGCGAAGACCAATATCTTCTGAAGCCAAATATGAGGACTTCGGAAGCTGTAACTCATGAAGACAGATTTTTTCCGAAGACTTTTAACACATGCTATATCTGATGTACTTTTCCATAAAGCTGGACACCTTTCTGCTGCACCTTTGTAAGGTCACCAACTTACATGAGTTGGTGAAAAGGTCCATGCTTTTGGTAATAGTACATTGAGGTCTTGAGTCTGTAACTTTCTACTTCATGTACTTTATCCTTTTTGTAATAGATAAGGATGTGAGCTATGGCATATCATAGTCACTAGTCAAAAGGCAATCTGCCTTTTGACTCTACAATTGATTTTGTTTTGTGTCTAGTCAATTGTATCCAGCTGGCTTTCAAAGTATAGCCGGCTGTAGGATGTAGTATAAGTATCTCATTTTCTTGTATCTTTGACACATGCTTTGTAACACTTGTAATAGAGCATAGAGAAAGCAATATACTGCATTCTTGAACACCATACACTTGTGTTCTTTGTGTTTTATCTCTTACATTACTTATGTTCTTAGTATCTTACCTAGGTTAATCCAGTTTACTGTTTGATTAAGTTTAGTTAATCTCCTCTTTGTGTTTGTTTTGTAACTGGCCCCCTTCAACGATCCTGCATTTGGTATTAGAGCTTTTCAGGCTCTTGATATAAGATCTCACCATCTTAAGATTCCTCACAACACACAAATACTAAACTTTTCAAATGGCAGCCATTTCCAAGACTGATATGGAACTATAACCATGAACAAGTCCCCACTGATCACTCTTGATGAGTTTGACACTCTTGATGAGTTTGACACCTGGTGTTTAGTAATGGAAGGTTTCATCTGGTCTCTTGAGTCAAGAATGTAGGAGTCTATTGAGAATGGACCTTTCATACCTAGCACTCCTTTTGCTACTGGTGCTGGTATGATCCCTAAAGATGTGGCTAACTACTCTGATAAAGATAGGAAGAGAGTAGAGATTAACAGAAAAGCCATGACAGCCCTTCAACTGCCCTTCCAAACTCTATGTACACAGGTTTCAAGAAGTGAAAAACAGCCAAGCAGCTGTGGGATGCACTAAAACTGATGTATGAGGGTTCCTCTGAAGCCAAGGAGAACAAGAAGGAACTCCTGAAGTAGTAGTTTGAAAACTTCACCTTCAAAACAGTGAAACCATGACTTAGTAGTACTTTAGGTATGTTGAGATTGTTGACACCCTAGTGGATGGAGGAGTCTCTCTTGAGAACAGAGATATTGTAAAGAAGTTCATGTTCTCACTTCCTAGTAAATGGACACACTACTGTGTGGTGATGAAGAGAACTGAAAATCTCAAAACTCTTACTCTGACAAAGTTAAATGGGATTCTCAGTGGCTACCAGATGGAGATGAACATGCAAGGTTCATCGAGAAACTCTAACAAGCAAATGGGTTCACCCTACGTGTGGTTGAATGGGATAGAAAAGAACCCAAATATCATCTCATATGCTACCCTGAAAACTCACCAAAGGGTCCTTTCATCACCTTCCCAAAGACACCAAGAGAGAACTACACTCAAGGAAGCCCATTCCAAGAGACAAGCTCTTCACAAGCTTTTGTGTCTTCTAATGAAAGCTGTGGCAACACTCTTTTCACTCTTGAAGAGCTAGACTGTATTCATCCATATGATCTGGAATACATGGAAATAGTCCAACAGATGGTTCTTCGCACTCATAGAGCCAAGAAATTCTACAAGATGTTACAACGGCAAGCAGTGGAAAGGTTGGTTTGGACAAAGGCAAAGTCAAGTGTTAGAACTGCAACATGATGGGCCACTTTTCCAGAGAGTGTAAGGCACCTAAACAAATGGTGGCCAAATATAGTCTATACCAACTACACTGACAAAGCTCTCTAGAATGAGAAGTCAAAGCATCAGTCTGTTGTTGTTGTTGAAGAAGGAGGCTTTGACTGGAGCTTTCAGGTGGAAGATGCTTCTCCTAACCAAGCATTAATGGCAGACCATGATGAAACCAAGGTATTGGAACATCTCTGTACTCCTAAATGCATTGCTAAAGTTAATAGATACAGGTCCTATAACGTAGAGATGAGATCCGACGTTGAGTCCTTAAACATTTTAAAATCTGATTTTAGAAAGTCTAAAAATGATTATAAACTAAAGATAGAGAACCTTGAGAAAACCATTTCAGTTCTAAAACATGAACACAAAGATTTTAGGACTCAAATCAAAGATCTCATAACCAAGTTAGCTGAATGCCAGGCTGAGCTTGTGATTAGCAAAGCCACGGCATAAAAGTGTGTTCTTGAAGAACAGACCTTCAAGAACATGATATCCTCATCCCTGCACAACAAAGTGTGCTATCAAAACAGGCAGGGACTGGGATCAAATGAGATAGCTCCTCCACACACAATCTTGTCTGTAAGATCTCCAAGGTGTGGAACTTGTGAAGATGAGCTTCCTCTCATAGATCCTATGAGTGAAGAGGATGAAGAGGATATAGTGAAGAATTTCTCTAAGAAGAGTGAAAAGGAGGATTCCAAGAAGGGGCACTATCCTTCTAAGGAGAAGAAAAAGACTGTGAAGACCAAGTCCATGAGAAAGAACTTGATGAGAAAGAGCAAAAGAAAGGTAAGGAAGGCTCAAGAGATCAAGGCTACTTTTGACTCTATATAGAAAGAAGTTTTCATCTCTACAGGGTTTAAAGTGTTAGGGACTGAAGACATCAACCAAAACTCTTCTGCTAAGAGTTCTGGTTCTTGTTCAACTCATCTCAGTAACAAGAAGAAAACTAATCTGGTATGTACCACTGCTGCACAACCTGGACCATTAAACTCCAAGAACAGTTCCCAACCCAAAGGAACTGTCCCAGCATCTGCAAAGATGAAGGTGGAGAAGGATGTAACCAAAGAAAGTCTTGTTCCCAGGAAAACGCTCTTGTGAAGAAGAAGATGATTTGTGTCATGTGTGAAAGTACCTCTCACATTGCTAAGGATTGTCCATACAATCCTAAAGCTACTGTCCATATGACCAGTATAAAGACTTCAAAGAGTTCTAAGAAGATTCAAGCTTCGAAAGGAAAACTTGTTTCCTTCGGAAGCTCCAAGTCTAAGAAGAAGGGAAGTGGAAAATTACCCTCGGAAGAAAAGTTGGTCTCCGAAGAAAGGAGTTCTTCGAAGCACTAAAGTCTGCTGCAGTGTCTGCAGAATCTACCGAAGGTTCAGTCATCAAAACTTCCAAAGTTTCAAAAGCTTCTGAAGTTTTGAAGGTGAAGTCCAAGACTCCAAAGGTGGTGTGGAAGTCTAAGAAAGACCAAGTGACTGAGAATTCTTCATCAACAACAGCTCAAGATCCTCTTAGTACAACCACAGGATCTATTACTATTGAATTACCTTCTGTTAAGGACCCCAAGAAAAGCAAAGCTTGGGTTTCCAATGTAACTAATCATTTTCTTTGTGCAGGGACAGCTGAAGACAAACAAAAATGTCTCTATCATTGATAGTGGCTGTTCCAGGCACATGACAGGCAATAAGTCACTGCTCCAGAACTTTAGAAGAATTGATTGAGGACCAGTTGCATTTGGAGGAGATGAAGGTGGTTACATTTCTGGAAGGGGCAAGGTCACAAATGGTAAGCTCAGGATTGATAAGGTAAACTTTGTCAAAGAGCTTGGGTACAATCTTCTGAGTGTATCTCAATTTTGTGAACAGAATCATAACATGCTCTTTACTGAGCATGAGTGTACTGTTCTCAAGCTTGGTGTGGTCATTCCTTATGAGCATATCCTGCTTAGAGCCCCCAAGAAAGGGAACATGTACAAGATGGATCTACAAGAAACATCTCCCTCTGGAGAAGTTTTATGCTTTCTATCTAAAGCCAATAGCGATGAGTCTTTCCTGTGACATAAAAGAATGTGCCATGTAAACTTTACGAACATGAACAGATTAATTAAAAATGATTTGGTAACTGGAATACCAAAGAAAGAGTTTACAAGTGATGACCATTGTGTTGCATGCCTGAAAGGGAAGCAACATAAGGTATCTCACAAGCCTAAGGAAAGGAACTCCAACACTACACCCCTACACTTGTTACATATTGATCTCTTTTGCCCCACCAGTGTAATGAGTTTAGGAAGGACCTCTTACTGTTTACTGATCACAAATGACTTTACAAGATTCACCTGGGTTTTCTCCCTTAGAACTAAGGATGAGACTCTTAAGATTCTGAAGAATTTCATCCTAAAGATTGAGTATCAATCTAATAACAAGGCGAAGGTCACAGATGTGATTAAAGAACTAAATTTAAGAACCAAGTCCTTGATACATTTTGTGATGAAAAGGTTATTACAAGACAATACAGTGCTCTGAGGACTCCTCAGCAAAATGGTGTTGCTGAGAGGAGAAACAGAACACTGATTGAAGCTGCAAGAACCTTGCTATCTCACTCTAAGCTGCCCATCACCTTCTGGGCAGAGGTAGTCAACCTGCCTGCTATGTGCAGAACAATGTTTTAGTAGTTAAGACTCATGGCAAGACTCCTTATGAACTTTGGCACAAGAGGAAACCTTTCATTGGTTTTCTCAGGTCATTTGGTTGTCCTTGCACCATCTGGAATACCAAAGATCAAATTGCCAAGTTTGCTAAGAAATCAGATGATGGACACTTTATTGATACTCTTCACAAGCTAAGGCTTATAGAGTATACAATCTCAGAACTAGAGTTGTTGAGGAGTCAGCCAATGTGACTTTCAATGAACACACACCTTATGTTGCTGGGTCTAGTCCGGATTGGTTATTTGATCTTGATTTAGTTACCAACTGTTTTAACAAATCTTGTGAGAATGTTTTAGGTTCAGCAGAAAATGTAAATAAAGGTGATCCTGATCCAAAATTGGAGCTAAGAAGACCTTCAAGTCATACATCTTTAGCTCCAGTTGGAACTACTTCTGCAAATGAGTTTGTGAGCACTACAATGACAAACTCAGCTGATACATCTGGGGTGCCTTCAAATTCCGGCTCAGAGGCTCCACAACCAGATAAGAACACCTCAATTGTAGAAGACAACAATGGTGGTGGTGACAGTGACCAAGAATTTCTTGAAGTCACTAACCACACCATAGATGAGAACATCAATGATATCACACATTGCTTGGATCAAGTCTATCTTGAAAAGTGTGCTGATATGTTGGGAGAAACATCTATGCCAGATCTATATTTCTCTAATTTAGATCTTTCTCAGCAACTTGCTATGATCCCTCAGCTTAGGATCCATAAGTCTCACCCCCCACAAACATCATTGGAGATGTTGTCTCAGGGGTAGGAACAAGAGGACAAACCCATGAAGCCAATGTTTGTCTTCACTCTTGTTTCCTATCCCAGATAGAGCCAAAGAAAGTTGATAAGGCTCTAAAGGATGGAAGTTGGGTTAAAGATATGCAACAAGAGCTGCTTGAATTCAAAAGGCGGATAGTTTGGAACCTTTGTCCTATTCCTTGTGGGAAGACTACCATTGGAATCAAATGGGTGTTTAGGAACAAGAAAGATGATAGATACATCATCATCAAGAACAAAGCTAGACTGGTTGTTCAAAGATACACACAAGAAGAAGGGATTGACTAGTCTTTGCTCCAGTAGCAAGAATAGAAGTTGTTTGGATATTCCTGGCATTTGCTGCATCTAAGAACTTCAAGGTCTTTCAGCTTGATGTGAAGTGTGCCTTTTTGTATGGAGTGATTGATGAAGAAGTATATGTGAAAAAGCCACCTGGTTTGGTAGACGTTGTTCATCCTGATTATGTCTACAAGCTTGACAAAGCTCTCTATGGGCTGCATTAGGCACCTAGAAAATGGTATGAGACACTTTCTGAGTATCTTTGTAAACATGGATACAGGAGAGGTACTATAGATGGAAATCTCTTCATCAAAGGACAAGGAAATGACATACTGATAGTTCAAGTGTATATGGATGACATCATCTTTGGTTCAACTAATCCAAAGCTCCGCAAAGACTTTGAGAAGCTGATGAAAGACAGATTTGAAATGAGTGCCATGGGGGAACTCAATTTCTTTTTGGGAATTCAAGTGAAGCAAGTTGAAGATGGCATCTTCATAAGTCAGTGATGTGCTCTAAATTATACATAAAAATCCTATCAAAAGCGCATCAATTATTCCTTAATATCTTCCTTAAAATGATGAAAATGTACTTAAAAGTATTAAATTGTGTTTTGAGGTGTTTAAAAGGGCAAGATCGATAAAAGTAGCATATTTAACAAGAAAATGAAGCAATCCGAGCTTTAGACTCCAAGCAAGGGGCCGTGCCTCATTAAGCACGCCACCATGCCTTGCAAGAAACAAACCCCCGTGCTAAATTAACACACCCACGTGCTTGGACATCTGACAGGACAAAAAGTACTGTTCCCTAAAAGTAGACACGGGGTCGGGCCCCATAAGGCACGGGGTCTGGCCCCATAAGGCACGGGGTCGTGCCCCACCACCAACACGAGGCCATGCCCCATTTAGCACGGGGTCGTGCCTAACATAACCTGCACGTACGAGCCGACCAACTTTCGTAAGCATTGTACAAGCACGGGGCCGTGTCTTTTTGGCACGGGGCCATGCTTAAACACTCCAGAAAGCCTATAAATAGAAGCCTAAGCTCACTATTTTTGGCAAGCTTTAGTGGGAGAGTTACTCTGCTGAATTCTCTCGGGAATCAAGACTTCAAGATCATTCGGAGGCTCGGGAGGTGCATACAACACTTGGAAGAAGCTTCGGATCACCTAAACGTCATCCATTGTGGATTATCGGTTTGATTGTTCAATTTCACCAATGATCACTTATCTATCTTCTTTGTTATCCGTTGTTATGTTAAAGCTCATCATGAGCTAAACTCTATTTATCATCCTAATCGGATGAAACTTATGTAATTTGTGATGAACTAATGGTGTGATAAGTATTATGTCAATGTTATGGTGGTCTTGGGAAAATTATTGATGGGTAGCATCTACATTTGAACGGGAAGTTATAACTTTATGGTTTGTGATTGTAATTGTCATACAAGGTTGAAAACCGTATGATTAACTTTCATTCGTGAAACCGGTCTTCATAATAAATCCATGGCTAATGAAATAGAAATCGTTATTAGAAATCATATCACTTTAACTTTCTGATCATTCGCGGGTTCCCTTTTATTAGTTCGGAAACTTCAGTAATTGTTACAGTTTTCTAAAATTAATGGTATGTTAGGAAGGAACCTGATCAACTCTCTTTTTAACATTAAATTATTTTTTCAGAAATCCTATGTCAACTAGGACACAAAAGATTTACCTACATTACTACGGCTTTGATCTGAGCAGTAAAATCAGCCTGACAGGATCAAGTCACTACGGCAGTAGGATAGTCGAGAAATCGCGCCGGCTCATCTTTATAAACATTAACATAATCACATCACCTCACCAATTCATCACAATTACATAAGAGGATTCTAATTAGGATGATAACTTTTATTCCCTGATTTTAAATCCAAACGCTTCAATTCTTATTTTACTTTCTTTTTATTACTGTTTACTTTTAAACCCTAAAAAATATTTCCAATACAAAATATCACTTTCTTTACAAAAACCAAATCTGATAGTCAAACATCAAGTTTGTTGAGTAGGATAGGTGTGTCCACGGATTGATACTTGGTTCTTATCAACACTATATTACCACACGACAGGTACACTGCCTTTTGTGTGTGTGGTTTAGTATTAGTAATAACCAATTAAAACTTAATTTGTGCAATAAATCTTTATCAAATATATATACTATCCGCAGACCAACAAGTTTTTGGCGCCGTTGCCGTGGACACACGGCAGTTTGAAAGACAAACTAAATTTTTGACTATCTTGCATATAACCTGTTAATATATTTTTGTTTAACTTCATTTTTATTCGTAGGTAGTTTCCCTAGTTAGTTTAGTTATTTTTGCCTGATTCATTTTAAGCCTTACTTAGTTATGCTTCCTTAAGTTCGTGTATGTCCGACTCGTCTAGTTCTGAACTTGTTCCGCCTCTTCCGGAAGCCGAACGACTTTTCCGTCAAAGATTGCGCAAAAGATCACAACAAGAAGCACTAGTCATTGAAGAAGACATTTTGGAAGATACACCATCCGAAGAAGACATGGCTAACCAAGACGAGGAAATGAAGATGACACACTATGCCACACCGTCAATAGATGGTTATGAGTCTAGTGTTGTCCAACCAGCAATAGCGGCCAACAATTTCGAGATTAAGTCTAGTATTATCCAACTAGTGGAAAACTCTGTTCAGTTCCATGGGTTACAAGACGAAGACCCTAATGCTCACATCTCACGATTCTTTCATATTTGTGCGACCTTCAAAATCATTAACCGTTCAGACGACGCCATTCGACTAAGACTTTTTCCATTTTCACTTCGAGGCCGAGCCATCGATTGGCTTGATTCACTCCCGCCTGGTTCCATAACCACATGGGCGGGAATGACTGAACAATTCCTTTTGAAATACTTTCCACCCGATCGTACTGCCAAACTAAGAAGCAGCATCACAAGTTTCTGTCAAGATGACGATGAATCATTACACGCAGCATGGGAGAGATATAAAGGTCTCCTTTGGAGATGGCCGCATCACGGACTTGAGCTGTGGCTACAGTGTCAAACCTTTTATGATGCGATTGGCGGAGCCCACAAGCAAGCAGTAGACCAAAGTGCGGGAAGATATTTTGGAAGTGTCACGCCAACAGAAGCATATCAAGCCTTAGAAAGAGCAACTAAGAAGAGCTTTGCTTACAATCCTTTAAGAACTAAACCCAGTTCTAAAGGTATTCATCAAGTAGACTCTCAAACCCTAATTGCAGCCCAATTAGAAGCTCTAACCAAAAAAATTGAACAATTGCAAAGCGAGCTAAAGAAAACTCCAACACATGTGGAAATTCACACAAGACCAACGAGTGCCGACAAGGCATTATGATGGTTGAAGATGTTGACTACGTAGGAGGCCCAAACAAGTCATACAATTCAAATTGGAGAGGCCACGTTACCAACAACAGAAACCACCATACCAAGGTCCAAGCAGTAGTAACCAAGACCGTGGAGCATCATCAATGGAAGACTTATTACAACAATTGTTGTTAACCACACAAGCCACAGATGAGTACATCCGAAAATCTGATCGAAGAAATGAGGAGAGGTTCCAAACAAACGAAGCTGACATCAAAAGCAACAAAGCATCATTACAGACCATAGAGCACCAAGTGGGTCAAATAGCACAAAAACTCTCTGAAAGACCTCAAGGAGCTTTGCCCAGCAACACTGTGACAAATCCTAATGCTCAAGTCAAAGCCATCACCACCAGGAGTGGCAAAACCACTCAAGGTGATGCACCCGCATTACAACCCATCCTTGAAGAAGTAGAAACTGAAACTCCAAGTAATGCGACTGATAAGCAAAAGCAACTCATTGTTATTGAAAAACCAGCAGAGAAATACGTTCCACCACCACCATATCCAGGTCGTTTGAGACAACAAAGAGTGGAGGCACAATATGGAAAATTCCTTTGGTGGAGCAACTCCACATCAATCTGCCTTTGGTGGAGGCCTTAGCACAAATGCCAAACTACGCTAAGTTTCTAAAAGTGTTTTGTCAAACAAAAAGAAGCTGGAAGAGTTATCACACGTAGTTTTGAATGAGGAATGCTCTGCAGTTCTTCAAAACAAACTACCTCAAAAGATGACTGATCCAGGAAGTTTCACCATACCTTGCCTAATAGGAAATCTTTCTGTCAGTAATGCGTTAGCTGATTTAGGTGCTAGCATTAACCTTATGCCTTATGCGGCTTTTGAAAAATTAAACTTAGGTGAGCCTAGACCTACCCGTATGAGCATCCAGTTAGCTGAGCGTTCTGTTAAATATCTGAGGGGCATCATTAAAACTCTCTTAGTTAAAATTGACAAATTCATATTTCTCGTTGATTTTGTGATCCTAGACATAGATGAGGACAAAAATCTTCCTCTTATCCTAGGTCGACCTTTCTTAGCGACTGCTCGAGCCCTCATTGATGTGTGTACAGGAAAACTCACGCTTAGAGCAGACCAGGAGGAAGTTATTTCGATATAGGCCAATCCATGAAACACCCTCAACATGATGATGACTCACTTTATTACGTTCATGCTTGCGATTCAATCATAAGTTGTCATTTGAAGGAAGCCCTTCAAAATGAAGCTTGTGATACTCAATTAATAGAAGTCACAATCACTGAACCCATCTGTGAAAACCAATTCACTCCAGAACTTGAAGTTGACAAAACATCATTTCATCAAGAAGCATTTGAGATCATTGAGCAAGACTTAGAACCAAAAGCCAAACCTTCTATTGAAGACCCTCCAGTCTTAGAGCTCAAATAGCTTCCATCTCATCTCGAATACGCTTTTCTTGAAAACACGTCTCAACTTCCTGTCATAATCTCATCCGCCTTATCAATTGATAAGAAGAACAAGTTGCTCAGTGTGCTTAAGGCACACAAACGAGCAATTGAATGGAAAATCATGGACATCAAGGGAATCAATCCATCCTTTTGCACTCATAAAATATTGATGGAGGAGAAGTTCAAATCCTTCATTCAACCTCAAAGACGTTTAAACCCGAGCATGCAAGAGGTGGTGAAGAAAGAAGTAATCAAACTGCTAGATGCCGGTTTGATTTACCCTATTTCTGATTCGCCTTGGGATAGTCCAATCCAAGTTGTTCCAAAGAAAGGAGGAATGACTGTTGTAACTAACGAGAAGAATGAGCTTATTCCCACTCGTACGGTTACAGGATGGAGAGTTTGCATAGACTATCGCAAACTGAATGACGCCACAAGGAAAGATCACTTCCCTCTTCCTTTCATGGACCAAATGCTAAAGAGATTGTCTCGAAAAATGTTCTATTGTTTTCTGGATGGTTTCTCAGGTTATTTTCAAATTCCTATTGCCCCCGAAGATCAAGAAAAGACAACATTCACCTGTCCATATGGCACATTTGCTTATCGGCGAATGCCCTTTGGCTTGTGTAATGCTCCGGCTACATTTCAAAGAAGCATGGTAGCAATTTTTGATGACATGATTGAACACTCAATGGAAGTTTTCATGGATGATTTCTCCATATTTGGAAACTCATTTGAGCAATGTCTTGAAAACCTGGAAAAGATGCTGGTTAGATGTGAAGACTCCAACCTTGTTTTAATTGGGAAAAGTGCCACTTCATGGTTACGGAAGGAATAGTGTTAGGACACAAGATCTCTTGAGCGGGGCTTCAAGTCGATCAAGCCAAAGTCGACACTATTTCTAAACTTCCGCATCCCACAACCATGAAAGACATCAGAAGTTTCCTAGGACATGCAGGATTCTACCGTCGTTTCATTAAAGATTTCTAAAAAATCGCTCGACCAATGACTCAACTCCTGGAGAAAGACGTGAAATTCGTAATTTTTGATGAATGCATTAGTGCATTCAAATTGATTAAGGAGACGTTGGTAACTGCTCCAATAATGGTTTCCCCAGATTGGACACTACCATTTGAGCTCATGTGCGATGCAAGCGATTTCGCGATGGGAGCTATATTAGGATGGAAAAAGACAAGCAATTTCAGCCAATGCATTATGCGATCAAAACCCTAAACAATGCACAAGAAAACTACACTACCACCGAAAAAGAACTTCTTGCGGTAGTTTTCGCATTTGATAAATTCTGCTCGTATTTCATCCTTTCAAAGACAATTGTTTACACTGATCATGTAGCCCTTCGTTATTTGTTCAACACAAGATGCAAAGCCGAGATTGATTCGTTGGATTCTTCTGCTTCAAGAATTTGATATCGAAATTCATGATAAGAAAAGAGCGGAAAATCTAGCGGCTGATCATCTCTCGCGTCTTGAGGATTCAAGTCCTTCACGAACTGAGGAAGCCAAAATAAATGACAATTTTCCTCATGAATTTCCTATGCACATTCAATCCTCAATCGATTAACACCCTTGGTCGCCGATTTTGCGAATTACTTAGCAAGCGGAATTCTTCTCAAAGGAATGACTTATCAGCAAAAGAAGTAGTTCCTTACTGATATGAAACATTACTATTAGGAGAATCCGTATCTATTCAGAATCGGTGCACACGAACTCATTCGAAGATGCGTATACGGAAGTGAAGCAGAACAAATTCTAAGGCACTGTCATGAAGGACCCACAGGAGGACACCATGGAGCAACCTTAACAACCAAGAAAGTATTCGACTCTAGATTCTACTGGCCCACAATCTTCAAAGATGCTCATAACATGGTACGCACCTGTGATGCATGTCAAAGAGCAACCAATATCTCGACACGGGATGAGATGCCTCAGAAACCAGTTCAAGTATGCGAGATACTTGATATATCGGGTATTGATTTCATGGGGCCATTCCCTGTGTCATTTGGCAATCGTTACATCTTGGTAGCAGTTGATAACATCTCAAAATGGGCTGAAGGTCAAGCCCTGCCTACTAATGATGCCAGGAACGTTGTCAAATTCCTTAAGAAACTATTTTCCCATTTTGGTACCCCCAAAGCTCTGATTAGTGACCGAGGAACTCATTTCTGTAACAATCAGCTTGAAAGAGCAATGACACATTATGGAGTTCACCATCGCTTTACAACTGCTTACCTTCCCCAAGCGAATGGGCAAGCCAAAGTCACTAACCGAGGTATCAAACGAATCCTTGAGAAAATTGTAGGTCAAAATCATAAGGACTGGTCAATCAAGTTAGATGATGCATTATGGGCTTTTCGAACAGCCTATAAGATTCCCATCGGCACAACACCGTTTAAACTAGTTTATGGGAAGTGTCATCTACCTGTAGAACTAGAGCATAAGGCCTTTTGGGCACTTAAAGCAGCAAACCTGGACCAAGACCTTGCAGGAAAGAATCGATTCCTACAAATTCACGAATTAGAGAATTGAGGGAACAAGCGTACGAAAACACTAGGGTTTACAAAGAAAAGACAAGGAAATTCCATGACGCTCGATTAAAGAGCATAAAACATTTCATGTGGGAGAACGTGTCTTACTGTATAATTCTCATTTATGTTTATTTCCTAGAAAACTGAAATCACGTTGGTCTGGACCTTATACGATCAAAAACCTGTTTCTGAATGGTGCCATTGAAATTTACAACCACGCAGGTTTAAGTTTCAAAGTAAATGGTCATCGTTTGAAACCGTATAATGATGGACCAACCAAGATCTCTTTGGAGGAGTTAAACCTCCACCCCAACAAAAACTAAGTGTAGGGAAGGGTCATGCCGAAGACCCGAAACTTAAACGCGACACCTGTACATACATTTTTTTTCATTTTTTAGAAAATTTTAGGACTTCACAAGCATAAGAATTGACACCACCTGCTATTTTCAGCCTTTTGTCCTTTTCCATTCAATGTTGCATGATAAAAACCGAGCTAATGTGCCTGCAAAGTAGTATCCACTTTCAATTCTATCTTCTTTTCCATTTTTCTTTCATTTGTTCAGGTGTTCTTGCAAGAGTATTTAGCCAAGAGGTTAGCATACTAATTCCTTCGATTATGAAAGTCATTTACATGTAGTTAGGTGATTAGGTGTCTAAACAACCGAAATCCTAGCAATTATGTGTATGCACTTGTTCCTAAACGTGTTATGGAATGTCGAATGCTTTTAACCTACTTGTTCATGTTTATTCTTGTAGTAGATTAGTGTTAATTAGTGTGTTTAGTTAGATATTAGTATGTTTAGTTGGTTAGTTAGTTGTTTAATTTTATTGTTAACATAACTATCTTCATAACTCGTGGTGAAACCTTTGTTAATCATGTTCAAGTTACAAGAATTCTCAAGTGATGCAAAACAATATATATTTTTAGTATCTTGAATTATTAGCAAATGATTAAAATGTTCAACGTATGATCTTTGATTTTCAAAGCAAGAAAATGTGAAACCATGCATAACCAAAGATTTACAAACAAAACCACGATTGCTCGAGTCAAGATTTCATGCCCAAACATGTTAACCGCACCCCCATGTTCAAAAAATTTATTTTTTCCTTGGATGATAAATTCTTAACTATTTTTGAACATGAATTGAATCATTATGGTGTTATGTCTTGAAAAACATATGATTTTCACTAACATCATGAGACTGCTTAAGAAATTTGTTTTGTATAGATTAATTTATTTTTAAATTTCAGGATCATGGAGCATCCCTACTTACATTTTGGAGGGAGCCGCGAGAGCAGGTGTGATGATAGATTCAAAGATTGCTACAAAGGGTCGAAAGATCCCACTTACAAGCAGATGAAGAAACACTAGCGGCAGTCGGGCAGCTAGAAAGATACAATAATTTATTAAGTGTCGAGTGGAAACGTCTATTTTCACAAAATAGACCTTCCATTTTTGAACTGACTCTTGAATTTTTAGCATCTTTTTAATTTAGCATGAAAGACTCTGATCCTTGGGATGAAAATGCACTTTCATTCAGACTAGCTGGAATTGGCATAAGACATCCATTGCCTTGTTCGGTGTGTATCTTGGAATATACACGGAACAAGAAATGGAGGAGGAGGCTATATCTGGAATGTCGGTGTATCATACCTTCCTGGACAAGGAAAGTAGAGACGCGGAAAGTGGTGCAATGAGAAAAGCATTTTGGGAGCGCATTGGAACCGAAGGGTTCAACTCGAGCAAAACAAAAAGCAGTCAGATACGAGACCCGCTGCTACGATACATTCATCGGTTACTCAGCCATTCCATAACAGCTCGTGGTCAAAGCGAGGGAGTTGTTAATTTAAGGGACTTGTTTATTTTATATTGTATGGTTAATCAGTTGCCATGTAATATTGGGTATTTGTTTTGTAATCGTTTTTGCCCGAAACACGATTGCAGGTGCTCGAACACCCATGTTTGGAGGAAGCTGGATTTTGAACCTGTATGAAAGCTATGGTTATAACACTGAAAGAAGCGAAGGAGCGATGCCATGACTGTTGGACTTGAGCATGTGTACAAGTATGTACATGGTGACAAGTTTACCAAATGGGCAGCCGAGATTCATGGATAAGAAGGGACAAATCTGGGATCCGGCGGATCCCGAAGAAATTATCATGGACCTCGACATGCCGATACAGCCGAAAGGAGCCACAGCTGGATCTTCAAGTTCACGAACAAGGGAATTTCCAACCATGTTAGACCTTTATGAGTCAATCCAAACCACCGAAACCCATGCAAGGCGATCATGTGAATATGCCCAACGAGTCTTCAATCGAGTCAAAAATCTGAATTCCCGAGTCGATGACTTAAGCAGAGATGTCACGTACATGTGAAACCGAATGTACCACGAGTGGGGGGATATCCCACCACAAAGCCCTTAAAAACCATATCATTTTTGGGGCCCAACACAGTTCTTTTGTGCCAATCTATCTTTTAATTTATGTTGTTTTGCTTTTATTTTGTGTGCCTACGATTTTAATGCTTTCAATAAATTGGTGACATTTCAGGTGATACTGAGGATTCTAACAACGCGAGGGCAACCAAACACAAGTGAAAAATGTAATCATTTTTAGGGGAGTTATTTCGTTACCCTTTCTCGATCATGAATATTCTACTCACATTGAGGACAATGTGAATTTTAAGTGTGGGGATGGGAGTAATGCATTAGACTTTGCTAAAGATGTCCAAATTAAAATTTTTAAGAAAAGATCACTTATCAAATAATTTTTGTGACAAGAAACCAAAAATTTAATATAATTTTTGATAAACTAAATTATAAATATATGTTTTCGGGAAATAAAGAAGTAAAACCATGACGTCCAAAAAAAATTGAATATTTTATTTGTGATATCCTTAAAAGCAATAATCTAGTAAAATATTTAATGATGTAAAATGAAACACTTTTACCCAATTCCATCCGTATGTGAGTTTATTTTTGAGCTTTAAACAAACTTTTGCAAGTTGCAATTCTACTTTCATTCTGGATTTAATTGAGGGTGCCATATGATACGTGTGATTAGAACTTGTTTTGGGTATACATTTCAAGACCTTAATTAGTATTTGTTGCATAAAAATGAGTTAGGCACTAGGAAACCTTAACCATTCAAGCCCCAACAATTGTCTTTAATTTTACTTACCCGAACGTCAACCCTAGTTCGCCCCGTTGAGCTTAAACGTTTTTATCTTTCAATCACCCGAGTCACCAAGTCATTTAACCAAAAAGCCTTCAACAAAACCCATTTTCATTAAAGACACCTTTTTGGCTTATATAAAAAAAATATTGGTCTTTTACCGGCAGACCTTAAAGAACTGGAATGCGTTCTTTTGATTTCAATTTGCTTTGTTGCCTTCATCACGCAAAACCAGGACTTCCCACGGAAATCCGTGAACAAATTTTCAATCTCACGTTTAACGCAAGAAAGAAATGGCGAAAAAAGGAACAAGTTCCGCCATTTTGTGGGATTTCAAAGAGTGCTATAAAGAGACGGGCGAAAAGATATGAAAGATGCCCAAATTGTGGAAATTGGTCTCGTAATGGAAAATGCAAAAAGAATCAAACTGAATCTCAATACGAATACACAGAATTAATCTGATTGGGTGCTATTAGGCTTCAAGCCGAACGATCCTTGAGAAATGATAGTTTTGTGTATCTTCGGGTAAAAGATGAAGTACGATTCTTGAAAGAAAAATACGGTCTTTACAATCTGACCTTAAACGAGTCCTCAAGCTAGCATATCCCTTCTAGCTTGAAGTATTGTATAGGAACCTTTATTGCTTTCCTTGTAGTTATGTTAGAAAAATAAGCCAAGACCGTCGTCTTTAGCAATTAGCCACTCTTTCCAAATATTCCATACCCGAGCCCGAGCCAAGTTACAACCCATCAAAGACCTAATGATTTATGCAAATAAATATCTAAGTAGGCGGAGATTTGATCCCTTAACAAGCATATGATTTCACACGTATTCATACTAGGCAATTGAGTGTATTAGTCATACTTAATCTTGATTATGACTCCACATATTTAGCCGAGTGTGAGTGCATCTTGTGAGAAGTGTGGATTTTTACATGATAATAATCTTTACTGACCAACCTATTGCTTGCTAGGATATCATTTTACATGTGCTTAGAATATTTATATTTGGATAGTATTTACTTGCATGCTTCTCCAAAGACATGTTTATAATTTGATTTATTTGGTTTTTGGTGGAATTTTCATTTTAATTGATTTTTGCTTGAGGACAAGTAAAGTTCAAGTGTGGGGATATTTGATGTGCTCCAAATTATACATAAAAATCCTATCATAAGCACATCAATTATTCTTAATATCTTCCTTAAAATGATGAAAATGCACTTAAAAGTGTTAAATTGTGTTTTCAGTTGTTTAAAAGGGCAAGATGGATAAAAGGAGCATATTTAACAAGAAAATGAAGCAATCCGAGATTTGGACTCCAAGCATGGGGCCGTGCCTCATTAAGCACGCCCCCATGCCTTGCCAGAAACATACCCCCGTGCTTGGACATCCGACAGGACAAAAAGTACTGTTCCCTAAAAGTAGGCACGGGGCCGTGCCCCACCACCAACACGGGGTCGTGCCCGACATAACGTGCACGTACGAGCCGACCAACTTTCCTAAGCATTGTACTAGCACGGGGCTGTGTCTTTTTGGCACGGGGCCGTGCTTAAACCCTCCAGAAAGCCTATAAATAGAACCCTAAGCTTACCATTTTTGGCAAGCTTTAGTGGGAGAGTTACTCTACTGAATTCTCTCGAGAATCAAGACTTCAAGATCATTCGGTGGCTCGGGAGGTGCATACAACACTTGGAAGAAGCTTGGGATCACCTAAACGTCATCCATTGTGGATTATCGGTTTGATTGTTTCATTTCACCGATGATCACTTATCAATCTTCTTTGTTATCCGTTGTTATGTTAAAGCTCATCATGAGCTAAACTCTATTTATCATCCTAATCGGATGAAACTTATGTAATTTGTGATGAACTAATGGTGTGATAAGTATTATGTCAATGTTATGGTGGTCTTGGGAAAACTATTGATGGGTAGCATCTACATTTGAACGGGAAGTTATAGCATTATGGTTTGTGATTGTAATTGTCATACAAGGTTGAAAACCGTATGATTAACTTTCATTCGTGAAACCGGTCTTCATAATAATCCATGGCTAATGAACTAGAATGGTTATTAGAAATCATATCACTTTAACTTTCTCATCATTTGCGGATTCCCTTTTATTAGTTCGGAAACTTCGGTAATTGTTACGGTTTTGTAAAATAAATGGTATGTTAGGAAGGAACCTAATCAACTCTTTTTTTAACATTAAATTATGTTTTCAGAAATCATATGTCAAATAGGACACAAAAGATTTACCTACATTACTAGGGCTTTGATCTGAGCAGTAAAATCAGCCTGACAGGATCCAGTCACTACGGCGGTAGGATAGTCCAGAATCCACGCCGGCTCATCTTTATAAACATTAACATAATCACATCACCTCACCAATTCATCACAATTACATAAGAGGATTCTAATTAGGATGATAACTTTTATTCTCTGATTTTAAATCCAAACGCTTCAATTCTTATTTTACTTTCTTTTTATTACTGTTTACTTTTAAATCCTAAAAAATGTTTCCAATACAAAATATCACTTTCTTTAACAAAAACCAAATCTGATAGTCAAACATCAAGTTTGTTGAGTAGGCTAGGTGTGTCCACGGATTAACACTCGTTTCTTATCAACACTATATTACCACACGGTAGGTACACCGCGTTTTGTGTGTGTGGTTTAGTATTAGTAACAACCAATAAAAACTGAATCTGTGAAATAAATCTTTATCAAATATATATACTATCTGCAGACCATCAGTCAGTCAAAGTATGTTCAAGACATACTCAAGAGATTCAACATGATTGATTATAGATTGCTAAGACACCCATAGCTAGAACCCACTCCCTTGGACCTGATCTTGAGGGGAGTGTGTAGATGAGCACTTATAAGGGCTATGATTGGGTCTCTAATGTATCTTACTGCTAGCAGACCTGATATCATGTTTGCTACATGCATCTGTGCAAGATATCAAGCTAACCCTAATATGTCTCACCTTATCACTGTCAAGAGGATTCTAAGATACCTCAAACGTGCATCAACACTTGGTTTATGGTACCGTAAGAATCCTGACTTCAATATGTATGCTTATACAGATAGTGATTATGGTGGTTGCAACATGAATGCAAAGTCTACATCTGGGGGATGTCAGTTCCTTGGTGGAAGGGTTGTCTCATGGCAATGCAGGAAACAATCTTGTGTCTCTGCATCAATTGCTGAAGCTGAATACATTGCTGCTGCAAGTTGTTGTGCTCAAGTGCTTGGATTCAAAATCAGATGCTAGACTATGGGTTAAACTTCAAGGAGACTCCCATTGACATAGACAACTATAGTGCTATCTCAATCATAGAGAACCCTGTGCAGCACTCAAGGACAAAGCACATCAATATCAGGTATCATTTAATAAGAGATAACTATGAAAAGGGATTAATTAAACTAGTCAAAGTTCACACAGATGACCAATATGCTGATCTGTTTACAAAGGCTTTTGATGAACAAAGATTTAAATATCTTATATCAGCTATTGGGATGATTAACTTTGAGTAGTTCTTTCTAAAAACTAATTCTTATTATTTCTTAAAATATGTTTGTCCTAAGTTGTCTAGTTCATCACTTTCATAAGCTTATGTTTTCTTTGGATGAAAATTTCTTTTTGAAGACTTTCCTTAGATTTTTGAAACTTTCTCATACTTTGGAAGTTATGCTTTTAACTTTGGAAGAAAATCATGCCTTCAAAATAAATAACTGTCCGAAAATTTTACCTTCGGAAGAGATCTGAGATCTATCTTCCGAAACTTAAATACTTGTATCAGACAATTACTTATTTTCATGGACCATTTACTTCCGAAGCAAAATTAACTCTTGGAAGCTTTGTTGTTTTATATACAAAGCACTCATGTTTTAATTTCTCTTCCAAAGCAAAATTCTCAAAATTCTCAGGAAATTCTTCCGAAGTTATTTTTGCTTCGGAAGCTTTTTAATTAAAACTTCCGACGATAATAAACCTTCGGAAGCTTTTTGACTTCCAAAAAAACTACTTTTTGAGCAAAAGTAAACTACTTTTTTAGAGGTGGGACCGACATCCGGATTTCAAAGCTTATATTCTTTCATTAAACTTTATCTGAAATCCGTCTCACATATAAACCCGACGGATTTCCCCTCTTTCTATCATCTGTTCTTCCTCTAAAACCTAAAAACCCCAAATTTCTTTCTGAAATTTCTTTGTTCCTTCTTTCTTCGTCTTTAAGCTACCTCATAATGGCCAACCTTGCTTAGAGAAATGATCCCAACTTTACCATGCAGCTACACATGCAACACAATCAGGTTGCTCTGTTAAGCTCTGAGAAAGATCCTCATTTCTCAGAGGTTTGTCATTTCTTAGCTTTATCAAACTGCTTCACCTCCCTAACCGTTGATCCTCCTCTCTATGAGGATCAACTGCTTGAAGACCTGCCAAGAGGTCATTATGGATGGGGAGAAGGCCTTGTCTGCCACAATGCAGGGGAGAACAATCTTCATCACTCCTGCTATCATCAATAGGCATCTTCAGCTGGATGATGAAGAAAGTGAGGTGCTCTTCCTATAGGAAGCTGTCAATCATTCCTTTGAGCAGATAGGATATGAGGGAGATTTCTCTTTAAACACCTTTAGGAAAGGGAAGGTCTCATCCAAGTGGAGATTCCTGCTCCATGTGGTCATCCACAGCTTATCAAACGAGCCTGGTGGATGGGACTAGATTCCTGAGGATCTCTCCTTCACAATCCATGGAATGGTTCAGGGGTCAAATTCATGTATTCTCAGTTTGTTTATACAAATATACTTGCTAATTTGGACTCGTTAGAATATTACATGTTTCCTAGATATGTCCAACACATTCTTAACTGTGAACTAGGCTCACAGTTGAGGGAAACAGGTAACATTCTTAAATTGAGACACATGAAGCCCGACATCTTTAAAATGCTGAGAAAGCCCACTGTTGGCTTCTCTAGGGTAGAAACAGCCCTTGTCCAAAAAATGTTAGAGCTCATTGCTCAAGGTGACAACCTAGCAGCACAAGCTAGTGTTGAGCCCACACCTGCTACCTCCCAACCACCCACACAGCCTCAAATCACCATCACATACCCAAGAAAATGCAAACAAACCCCTACTCAAGCTATTCAGTTTGTGGAGGCCCCCATATACTCACCCATACAGGAAGAAGTGGACACTAAAGCTCCCACTTCTCCTAAGGAGCAGACCACTCCCATCTCTCCAAGAATCAGTGCTGAGGTTCCTCATACTCAGCCTAATGACCTCAGTAGCCCAACTACCTTAAGCCATCACTTGGAGTTTGAACACTCAAGTGATCAACCTTCAGGGGACACTTACCATCCCTAGCCTATAGATCTCAACCAACCAATTCCTAACCTAGATTTCTATACTGATGAAGATCTAGGTTTCAGTGAGTATAATGAGTCTCTCTTCTTTACTCCTACTCAAAGAGAGATGAATGCTCCTGAGTCTCCTATATCTATCCCACATCAGTCACCTACAACTGAGGTGGACACTTCTGAACCTATTTAGGATGTTCATATGGAAGAGGCTCTCACTTGTTAAAGTGATTACATCATTACGACCTCAACCATGGCAACTCAACCCACTAAAATCCGAACTGAGATTGCCAGCGAGCAGAGGATAACCATCAGCCAAGAAACTGAAGCTGGTGGTGAGAGAGAGGACTTTGGTCCAATCATCTCATCCCCCAATGAGTCTTCTCATGAAGATGAGGGGAATATGAGACTAAAGGTGCAACTAAGACATGCACCTATTTAGTTTGAAAGGTAAGTCACCTTGAATCTCAGGTGACTACCTTACACAACAGGATCAATGAACAGCAACATAAGATTTCATATCTTAAGGAAAAACTAGCTGGGAGACCCTTAAGAAGAGCTCAACCAGAAACACAAGAACGTGTGGATCTGATTGACCTATCTTCCAGCTCACCTATGCAAGTGGGTGATGCTACCAAATAGGGGAGAAAGTTATTAAAGCCACAGAACTTAGGATTTCTTTAGAGAGAGTGGACATTGAGGACTGACCATCATCACTTGCAATTGTGCATTCTCAGCAACCTCCTCAAGTTCACATTGATATGGACTACACAAACTCCTTCATACAGAGCCTGTTTGAGGATGGGATACCAAGGGCTAAGTCATCTTCACCATCTTCCAATCACATCATTGGGTGGAGGTATGACAACATCAGGAAAGCCCTAATCATCATAAGAGTTCAAGGATAGCAAGAAGTCTTCAATTTTTAGACTTGGAACTACTATGAAGGTCTGGATTTAGTCAACATGCCACTTGTCAACCCAAGCAAATCAAGACAAGCTGACAGACTGGTTCAAAGAATCCAAGATAGGATCACTGCAGAGTTGAGCATAAGAAGGAGGCTTAGGCAATCAGGCAATGCCATCGGTCACCTGGATGTTGAGGCAGACCCTGAGATTAGTTTCATAGGGGAAACCTTGATTGAAGGTCCAGTGGTAGAACCTGAGACCCCTGTCTCATCATCATCAACTGCTGCAGAGATCCACACTCCTATTGAGACACCTGCTGGTGAAGGTGCTTCTCAACCTCTCTATGGCTAGAGCTTAGATGCTGCAACAAGCAATGAAGGCCAAAGCTCTCTCCACCTTGAGTCACAAAGGTCTGTGAGTGACAAAGGGAAAAGAAAGATGACATCTAAGGAGATTGAGGAGGAGGAGAGAGAGAGGAAAAGGAGGCTGAGGGGAGAAAGATGACATCACGTTGATGATGAAGAGTTGCTTGAATTGGAGGTATGAGAGCTTTTGTATTCTTAGGAAGGATACTATAATTGAGACATTTCAGAAGCTTCTTGATGAAGCAATGATCGATGATAATACGGGGCTTTTGTTAAGATGGTTACACCGCATACGAAGTTTTAAGCTAAAAAACAAATAGTTTTTTCTTTTAGTCTATAGACGGTAAAAAACAAACAGACTCTTTATTGCATACTGCAGACATTTGGTCAACCTCTTCTGTTGCAGATGTCTATAGATATGGTTCACAGACTATAGACATTTTCCTGCAGAAAAAACAAACAACACCTTTGTCTTGAAGCTTTGGAAGACCTCTTGTTTGGCTTCGGAAGATATTAGACTTAGCTTCAAAGATTTCACACATAGAATGTTTTCTAAGGTAGAGTATGAAACTTCTGAAGCATTCTACTTCAGAACTTTGTGCATACATGCAGGACAGACTGCTTGGATGTGGTAGGTTGCATCTTGTAAGGCCGCATTCCAGAGACGCTTACAACTCGAAGGTCATAAGGTTTCTGCTAGAAAGAATTTTATTTCTTCTGTTTTATATGTTATTTTTCCTGCTAGTAGTAGAAGTTTGAAGAGCTCATCAATGTAGAAACTGCCATAAGTAAGTCTACTAGGATTGTTAATCTAATAGAAAATTATGACATAGAACTAGAAGGTCATAAGTTTTCTGCTAGGCTATTTGTGATAATCTTAGGCGGGTTTGATGTAGTTGTTAGCCCAGGTTGAGCACCATTTATCAAACAACATAAACAGTATAGATCAATCTAAGATGAGCACAATAAATACCTTTGATCTTCAACTATATTGCCAAATATATTTTCAAGCAATCCCCCAATCTATTGGTCATGCAACCATTAACATAATTCTAATTATAATTAGGCTATTTATAATGTAGTCTAAGTTTCTCTATTTACACATAACCCCTTAGACTATATAACTAGACTAAAACATGAATCAAACAAAGTAAAATATATTTTGTTCACACAAAATATATTTATTACAATAAAACTCCTAGTCATGTAAATCTTCAACTTCTCGTCTCAGTTCTTCGTCTCGAACATGTTGTGTTTGACTTTTGCGTTGACTTTGACCGTGACATTGACTTTTGTTGACTTTGACTATGTTGATAATATAGACTATCTTGTATAGCTCTAACAATACTCCCCCTTAGTCTATCATTATGAACGTCTTCATACAAATTCATCCCCGAAAAGTCAATAGTAGAAAGATCTTCAACTTGAAACTTTTTGAATCTGATGAGAACACATTATTCATCTCATAAGCTCCTCCTATTTATATGCTCCCCTTTTTCTAGTGCATCCTTTGTGAAGGTATTGGAACATCTTTCCCAAATCTCTAATCTCGAGTGCTTTAGAAGATGTAGGAGGAGGATTCCTAGCTCGGTTGCTTCTGCAAACTGAGGAATAGGTTCTCTAATCAGATACACTACTCAACTCATGATCGACAATCACTTGCAACAAAAATCTCAAACACATTCACAAACACAATTTTGACATTTCTAATTAGATCATTTCATTTAAACAAATTAACCCATGTTTATCTATGTATGAAAACAAGTGAACCTGGGTACGTTTGTGCCCAATTTCTATGAAATGCATGAAAATAATAAAACTTTAAAAACATAATATGGAAGACCTAAAAGAATTTTGAAATGAAAACTTATTATAAATTTTAGTTTTATTATATATTTTATATATATTTTTTATAACCTAGAACTGAATCGATCATGAGACCACATCCTTAAGATATATTTTAGCACAAAGATGAATTTAAACATCAAGAAGCAATGACATCACACTCACAACTAAATCTAATCACAGTATTTGAATGATTTTGAAATTGTCAAACATATTAATAATGATTGCTTATATGTTTGTCCATTTAAACTCATGCCCAATCGTCTCCAACAAGCAGCAGATGATTTGTTAAGGTTTGATTAATACTTTAGAATGCTAGGACCCCATAATCATTTTGCAAACACCCTCACCTAACCTCAAGATTTCTTGAATTTTGTTACGATCTTTATAGAACAAGGCTTGGACATGTGTAAGTGATTATCAACAGAATATTGCATTCTGTGATTAATTCATCATTTAGATGATTTGACACAACTTAGAAGAAAATGGTGAGAGCTCTAGGTCTATACTCACGTATACAAAAGAGATGACCATTTAAAAATGTGCCGATAAGAGCTCTAAGTCAGTACTATCATACAACAAAGGAGATCATCACTCCAAGTTAGTACTCCATACAACAGAGGAGATTAGCATGAACACAAGACATATAAATACACAAACATAGCTTAAATATATGGCTTAGATGAATTTTATCATGGTGGATGAAAGATCAATTGTTGGACCAAAAGAACCAATGAGCCTGATCAGAGAAACCTCTAACTCCCACAGGACATCACAACAGCTGAAGAAGACCTGATCAGCTGTTCTACAAAGTCTGAAGAATACAACTGCTGAAGTATTCTGAAGCACTGAAGACAAAGACTGAGACAACAGCTGAAGATCTAAAGTCTGAAGACTTCAACAAGTACTGAAGACAAAGACTGAAGATCAACAGCTGAAAGACAAAGTCTGATGTTCAAGTACTGAAGACATCAGCTGATGCTAACAGCTGATGACAACAGCTGAAGAGGGCTTCTTCAGTTGTTGTGATGGTTTTTCTTCATCAGTAGTTTTCTTTTCCTTTCAGTAGTTTGTTTACTTTTCCATAGTTTTGTTTCCTTTTCAGTACTTGTAAACAACTGAAGAGGTTGTTCTTCAGTTGTTGTAGTATGAGTAGTTTTATGTTTTTCAGTAGTTGTAAATAAGATGTTTAACACTTAGGAACATTTGTAAGAAGATGTCAGTTGTTGACATCTTCAGTAGTTGTTAAACATCAGTAGTTATAAAACGGTTACATGTCACTTTCAAGTGACATCAGCCTACGTCACTCTTTCCTTTATAAGGAAGGATGACTCACCTGTAATCGTGCCATTGAGGCCGACAATCTTAATGCAATATTCCTTTTGTCTGATATTTCTATCTCTATAACAAAATTCTTTTATCGCTTTATATCGAATGTTCTCACTTGAATTTGTCTAATTCTGAGCTATTCCGCTGCTATATCTGTTCAATCGATTAAACCAAGAGGCTGAGATCCTAACAAATGGTATCAGAGCAGGTTAATCATTGATCGATCTAACAATTGATCATTGAAACTGTTCAATCGCTCTAAGTTTAATCGAATTAGCAAATTCGCAAGGATCTGTTATAGAGATTGAGAGTGTATCGCTTCTGGCCGTTTTATTTGAGGTTCTGTGTGGTTCTGAGCTAAATTTATTGTGATTTTACTTGAATCTGTCTGATTTTCACAATGACTACTTCTTCGAATGATCCTTTCAATACTGGATCCTCTACCAAGCCTCCGATCTTGGTGAGGAATGAGTATAACATTTGGCAAGAAGATTGCTCCATCACCTGTCTGTCAATAGCTCAGGTTGTTGGACATCTGTGGTACATGGACCACATAAGCCAATGGTGAATGATCCGGAAACAAACCAGTTGGTTCCAAAGAAGAAGGAGCAATACTCCGATGAGGACAAGAAGTTGTTTGAAATCGATGCAAAAGCCCATGGAATTTTGGCTATGGCTATTCCTAATGAGATTTATTCTGGGCTTCTACATTGTGAGTCTGCTCATGACCTCTGGAAAGCCATCAAAGAACAATTTGGTGGTACTGATGAGGTTTTAGCAAACAACAGGGAAATCCTCGCCCAACATATGAGACTTTCTCTCATAGAAATGGTGAGACTCTGACTCAACAATTTGAGCGGTTTTCATGTTTAATCTCTGAATTGAAAATGGTTAAACATGAATATACCAGGAGTCAGATGAACCATAGATTCCTAAGATCATTGCCTGAGAGATGGAACACATATACCATTGTTCTACGCTCAAATGCTGATGTTGATCGCCTATCTCTCACCCAACTTCATGGGAAACTGCTTACATTCGAGAGAGAGATAGAGCAGAAAAGGAAATTGGTTTCATCTCGCAAGCTTACTGAGGATTTTATCCAAGGGAACACTGCCCTGATTGGACATCAAGAGTCAGAATATGCGTCATCTGAAAGCCAGTATGATGAGCATATTGATTTCTCTACAACACTTCTGAGCCTGCCTTTGTGAGTGTTGATAGTTATTCTGCTGGTAGTAATTGTGACAATCTATGTTTCATCATGGATGATCTCAAGGGGATTGCTGATGATGACTTAGAAGAGATGGATATTTTGAGCCAAATGGTCTTGATAAATATCAGATCTCAGAAGTTCTACAAAAGAACTGGAAGGAAATTCCCAGGACTCTCTGGCAAATCCAAAGTTGGTTTTGACAAGAGTAAGTTGAAGTGCCATAAATGCCACAGGCTTGGACACTTTGCAAGAGAATGTAGATCATCTTGATCTAACTCTCCTGCACCTTTTGTGACTTTCCCTGGCAATAGTCAACAAAACAGAGGGCAACAACCTGTCAATTCTGGTTATCATCATCAACCACAATCTCCTGCATATTTTGTTCCACAGGGGCCAATGCCATATCCATACCCCTGCTATTACATGCCACAACCAGGCCAGGTTCAAGCACCCACTGCTCAGCAACCACATGCACTCCCTGAGCCTCAACCATCCCAATCTCATCAACCTAATCAACTTCAACAACACAGCTTCTTCACACCAGGAGTTGTTGACTGGAGCAGCTTACCAGATGATGTGTCTAGTAATGAACAACTGTTCTCAGGTGCTGGTCAACATGGTGGTGAGCATCCTTTTGGAAATCTAGCTCTCATGACTTTGGAATCCTCTGATGGATCATCCTCAAGTACCTCTTCAACACAGGTATCACAGGTATCCTCTGAGGCTAAGGCCAAATTATGTTCTGAAACTTGCATAGCAGCATTTGCCTCTATTAGAGAAGCAAATGTGGCTTTAATCAATAAAATGTAGAGCTAGAACAAATAATTTCCAAAAATAAAGCTGAGTTTGAGTCTGTGCTGAAAGAGAAAACTGATGAGATTTAAAATTAAAATGCCAAATCTCTGATGATAAGGCTAGGGAGATGTACTCTTAGAGAAGTACAAAACTCAAAGATACTCTTGCTGTCACCCAAGTAGAGTGTGATCGATGGGTACAATCTTGCAAGGGCTTTGAAATGCTTCTTAGTAAGCAACAGCTTCCAATGTGAAGTTTGGAATTGGCTATAATCACACTTCTCCTCCTACAGATTTTGCTTCAAGAGCAGGAGTAGAATCTGATGGAGAAAGTAATGACCAATCCACCTCATCATGTGATTCACTACTTGATAAAGCACCATTAGTAGTTGAAGTCAGTAGTAATCCCTCTGTGAACCTATCAGCTGATATTGATGGTTCAACTGCTGACACTCACATGATCAATGAGTTGATCAACCCAAGTGTTATCCCTAGAAGTACTGAGGGTACTGGAAAGCAGGGGATAACATCTGGAGTTCAAATCCCAATAACTGACAGCACTGAAGAGAAGAAAACTGTCAGTAGGAAGGATTTGAAGCCTACTAAGGAAGTTGACAAGAAGGAAAAAGTGCTTCTAAACTGCTGAAGAGAAGTCTTCAGTAAGTCTTCAGTAGTTTCATCTTCTTTAGTTGATGATCAACAGAAGATGAAGAAGAAACCATGTGAAATATGTGGTCTATTCAATCATCTCACAGATGATTGTTGGTACAAAAAGGGATCCAAACTCAAACAAAAGGAGAAAATTAAAGAAAACTTGGCTAAAATGAAAACTGAGTTTGAGTCCAAGTTTGTACCAGCAGCATCAAATCTTGTTACTCCTATGTCCAAAAAGAAATCTAAAAGGGAAGGAGTGCAACAGGCAACAGCTGAGGTTGCTCAAAAGAAGATGTGCAACACAAGAACTCATCATCAAACACCAATACCAATGTGTCTGAAGAGCTGAAAGCTCTTTCCAGAATCAGACACAGCTGGTAATGATGGTTCAACATCTATTGGGAAGAGTTAACCAACTTGATGGCCCTGTGTTGAAACCCCAGAAAAGGAGATCCAAGCCAAAGGATTCCTCTTCTACACCATCTCCTTCACCTCAAGCTATTGTGCCCAATAAACCTGTTAGTTTACCATCTATTGATGAGACCAGGCCCAAAACCAAAAAGGTTTGGGTCTCCAAAACTAACTGATTGTTTATTAATGCAGGTTTCTCCAACATGCCAAAGTAGCATCTGGTATGTAGACAGTGGGGATCTATGCATATGACTGGGAACAACTCACTTCTTAATGACTACTCTCCAGGAAGGAAGGGATTTGTTTCCTTTGGCAATGATGCAAGAGGTTACATCATCGGGAAGGGCTTTGTTTCCAATGGGGAAATAGGTTTGATGATGTCAACCATGTGGAAAATCTCAAGTATAACCTCTTGAGTGTCAGTCAATTGTGTGACAAAGGCCATGTTGCCCTTTTCACAAGCCAGAACTGCAGGATTCTGTCATCCAAAGTTCTGAGTTTGATTGACAAGGTATTGGATACTCACACTCTCCTGAAGGCTAACAGGACAGGAAGAGTGTATGCCTTAGATCTTTCCAAGAAAATAGATCTCAAAGGCCATCCTTGCCTATTTTCCAAGGCCTCTCCTCAAGAATCTAATCTATGGCATAGAAGGCTGGGACATGTTAACTTCAAGAACATGAATCAGCTGATACACCATAGTTTAGTAAGGGGAATGCCTATGAAGGAGTTCACGTGTGAAAACAACTGCACTGCTTGTTTGAAAGGAAAACAGCACAAGGTTTCATTCCCACCTATTGAAGAACCAAAGTCCACTGCCTGCTTACAACTTCTTCACATGGATCTCTTTGGTCCTGTGAGAGTGATGAGCATGGCACAGAAGAAATATTGTCTGGTAATTGTGGATGATTACTCCAGATTTGTATGGACTTTCTTTCTACATTCAAAGGATGAAGCTGCACAGAAGATCATAAACTTTGTGTTGTATGCTGAGAAGCAGTATTCCCTCTCAGTCAAGTGTATTAGAAGTGACAATGGAACAGAATTCAGGAACAATACACTTGATGAGTTCTACCTTCCAAGGGAATAAAGAGGCAGTTTAGTATTCCAAGAACTCCTGAACAGAATGGAGTTGTGGAGAGAAAGAACAGGACCCTCATTGAAGCTGCAAGGTCTATGTTGGCTGATTCTGGACTGCCATTGACCTTTTGGGCTGAAGCTGTCAACACAGCATGCTATGTGCAGAATAGAGTGCTAATAAATCAGAGGTTGATGAAGACTCCATATGAAGTTCTACATCATTTGGCCCCTCTAATTTCATTCTTTAGAGCATTTGGGTGTCCCTGTTTCATTCTCAACACAAAGGATCAGCTCTAGAAATTTGATCCTAAGGTGGATGCAGGGTACTTTGTTGGTTATTCATCAACTTGCAAGGCATACAGAGTCTTCAACTGCAGAACAAAGATGGTTGAAGAGACTCTACATGTCAAGTTCAATGAATCTCCAAAGGACAAGATTCCACAAAGCCCTGTGGAGCTCTTTGATTTGGACATACTGCAATATGTTCCTTATCAATCTCCTGCTGTTGATCCTGTCAACAGTTCACCACCTGGTGTTACTGCTGAAGATGATGATGATAGTAGTAATCACCTCTTCAGGTTTAGTGACCAACTGCCTGAGTCCTCTAAACCTGATGCTCCTGTAGCTCCAGCAGCACCATCCACAACAAATGCTGATGAGATTTCTGCATCCTCAACTTCATTTGAGTTGCCACCATCTTCATGGTTTCAAGAATCTGCATCAACATCTGCTGCTGCTGAAGGTCCTACAAACACTTGCACAGATTTGATTGTTTACCAAGAGCTGAAAAATCACCCAATGTCTCAAATCCTTGGTGATATCAATGCTGGTGTTTCAACCAGAAGCCAGTTGTCCAATTTCTGCTTCTATGCTCTCTTCATCAGTCAGCTAGAGCCAAAGAACAATCATGTAGCTTTAAGAGACAATGGATGGGTTGAACCTATGCAGCTTGAGCTTCTTCAGTTCAAGAAACAGCAAGTGTGGGAGCTTGTTCCTCTACCCCCAGGTAAGTGTGCAATAGTTTCACAACTACTGATGACTTATACCAAGTCCTCAGTTGTTTCAACATCTGAAGTCCAACTTGTCTTCAGTATTTTTAAAACTACTGATGCCTAAATCAGAGACTTCAGTTGTTTCAACGTCTGATTGTAAACACCATGTCTTCAGTTGTTTTATAACTGCTGACCACACCATACCATCAGTCGTTTCAAACCTCTGAAAGTTAATACCACGTCATCAGTTGTTTCAAATACTGATGACTAACACCAAAACCTTCAGTCGTTTCATAACCCTACCCTATATATATCTCATCCCTCTTTCAGATTTTTCATTCTTTCACGATCTAAAATTTCAAAAGCTCTGAAAATCTTTCACCTTCATTCATGGCGACCATGCACTCAAGCCTCGACACAACTGTGTCGCGTACCTCACTAAATCGCCCTTCTGGACCAAATTCGATAATGCTATAGATCTTATGGTCCAATCACCACTGAAAACAGCTTTCCTTCTAAATCCAATCATTTATGCCGATTTGCTACATCAGTTTTGGACGAATGCAACTGTTAATGGAGAATCTATCCATTCGTCCATCAACTCTCATAAGGTGGTCATCTCTACTGCTACCATCCGCCAGATATTACTATTAGATGATGCTGCCTACCCTGTTGGATATCCTAAGCGCCAACTTGATCTTTCATTTGGACAACATGGATATCAAGGCGATCTTAGTGCTTCGACCATCCTGAAGAAACATTTTCCAGATGCTGAACGATTGATATTTCATATGGTAAATGTTTGCCTGGCCTCGAAGACTTCTTCTTGGGATCAACTGTCTTCCAGATGGCAACAGGTACTGTTCTCTATCCTTGAACAAGAACCACTCAACTTTTCTGAAATAATTTTTCTTGAACTCAAGGATATGGCCACAAAACCACTTTCTAACCGTTGGATACTATATCCTCGGTTTATAATGGCCATAATAGAGAATCAGCTTCATGTTGAGGGACTAGTTGGTCTGGGAGTCCCTGCTTTGGCTGTATTGCCGGAGGTATACTCCCGACACAACACTGACCAAACTCTTAAACAGGCTGCCAAGCTGCGCAAACCCACGCAGCTGGAACCCACAGCCTCCACTTCCACATCCAAAGTCCCCTCCAAACCCACAAAGAAGAAGCCTAAGAAAGCTACTCAGGGAGTTGAGTCCCCTGAGGATGCTCCTGCTGCACCAAAGCAGGTTATCTCTACTGGAAATAACCCCCCAGTAGAGACTATGACTCCACCAACCGAAGCCGCTCAGGTTTCCTCTCAAAAGGAACCTGATGCAACCACTCAAAGGGAAGCCACACTGCTGGGATCCTCCTCACTTGAGGGGATTACCATTGAAGAGCACCACTCGTCCCGGGTGCACACTGCTTCCACACCCTCTCCTGTTGCAACCGCCCCTCAAAGCCCTACAATAATCGTTGCAAAAGTGCTGACGCAGTTGCATTCCTCACCCCCACCCAGACACCAATCACTACTGGGATAACCTCAACACCTGAGGGGGAGGATCACAATGCTTCTGTCAACCCACAGCACAGGGGTTATCATGTTCCATCTCCTGGTGTAGACAATGACCAGGATGCAGTTGGTAACATCTCTAAGACCTCAGCAGCGGCAACAGCTGATGAAGGACATAGTCCTGAGGCTGGAAGTCCCCAGAACCGAGAACAAGGGGCACATGCTATAATTGATCTACACTCAAGGCATGTTAATCCTGACTCTGTCAGGAGGTCAGGTGATTCAGTATCAACTGATGATGACCTGAGCTTCTTCTATGATGTAGTTGCTCAAAACACCATCCTAGAGGATGAGGTTAGCAGACTCAAAGAGCTGCTGGCCAAGATGTCTCAGGATGCAAGTCCATCTGCCACCACAATACACCCGCAGATGGCACCTTCTTCTGAAGGTCCCCTAAACACTGAGCCAATACATACTTCCAAGCCACCAGCCTCTGCTTTTGGCACTGATTCTCAGGAACAGAACCATCCTGATCAATCAGTTGCTAACCTTCAAAAATCCCTACCTCTCATCACTCCATGATCACAGATATAGTGATCAAAGCCATTGATGAGAGGCTTCCTACAATAATACAACCCCTAGTGGAGGAGTTGGTGACCAAATCACTTTCTACTGCTCAAACCCTTGCACCCAATGCAACCAAAAAGGGAGAGTCAGTCAGTTAAGGAAAAAGGAAGAGGACAGATGAAGAGAAGGAGAAAGAATCAGAGAAGGTAAATGAGAAGGAGTTGGCTGTTATAAGTGTGGAGGAGACTGAGTTTGATCTTGAGAAGGAGAAGAGAGTGAGAAGAGAGCTGAAGTGAATGAAAGTCAAAAAGACTTTCATGTCACATATCAAAAGAGGAAAGGAGAGTCTGAGAAGGAGAAGGAGCTGAATTATGGTGAAAGAAGCTGATGCCAACCATAACCGTTCAATGGATAAAATCATTGATCAGTTATAGGCAGGGTTTTGACATCCAACAACTAGACTCCGAGATCAGAAGGTTGGAGACAGAGGAGATCAACTCAAGATGGGCTAGTTATGATGCCTTAGAAAGAGAAAGGCTGGAGATAATGATTAGATTTGTAGCCAAATACTTGGGAAGATCTTTGATAGAAATAAGGGCCTGGACCAGGGACAACATCTTGGCAATAACCACCAAGATTTGTTCGTCTGAAGCATACTCCAAGGGTTTAGTGATTGAGGCATTAAATGAAGCTAGGGTTGGGAACCGAAAAGAACTGACAAAATTTACTAAAGCCTCCCTTACAGCCAAAATGCTAAAACAGTCTGAAAAGCCTCTATCCTCAAAATCACTACCTCCACAACCCACTAAAACAACCCTTTTACCCTCTAAACCAACCATCCAACCCACAAAACCAAATCCTTTACCCCCAAAACCCACTGCCAGTGATGTACCTACACAAAAGAAAAGAAAGGTACTGAGGGCTGATGATGAAGAAGAGGAGGATGAAGACAGACTGCCACTCTCTGTAGTTATCACTTTGCCTAAGGCTAATCCAATGTCCATCACTCCTGCTTCTCAAATGCATGATGTGATGATAAAGATTGAAGAGGAACAGATGCAAAGACATGATGAGGAAATGCTGAAAAGCATTGACAAAGCATATGCCACATCTCTTCAATGATTAGCATGAAGAAAGAAGTCTTAAGATTGTACACCCTTGCTAATACCTTTCAATACCAAAGGGAAAAAGTAAGGATATGGCCTGATCCTAGGGTGGCACACAGAATTGTCAAGAAAGAAATTCCTTCAAAATACAAGGGCCAAGTGAAGAGGGTTGTCGACGAAGACATCACTGTGGTTCTTGTAGTGTCCCCTTGGGAAATTGTAGAAGAGTTCAAGAAAGCTTGAAGCCAAACAACCACCCCAAAAGATGTTGGAGAATAAAATCATAAAGAAGGGATTGGTTTACAAAAGACTTGAAAACTTCAAACAAGATGAGCTCAACCTGCTCTTAGAAGGGACTCATCCAGATGAGTTTGCTTACAGACAAATAACCACGGTTGAGCTCAAGAATGGAAAACAGGCCAAGTACATCTCTGAAGTGTATGGCCGAGAAGATTGTTTGATGGTGTGCCCGAGGTGCTGACAATGGATGAGCAGATCATGTTTCTAAGGGCTTACACCAGGGAATCCTATAGGCTGATACACGGGAAGTAGATCTCATGGTTGGGGTAACAGCTCAGTGTCCAAGTCCCCAATACAGAGCTCCCAACCATATCATGCAAAACAGATCATCAGAGACTTCTTCCCAGGCCGGTGCTGAAAAAGGGTCACTTCTCATCTGATCAAGAGGATAAAAAGACCAATCTATCTGCCAAAATAAGTGGGACTCGTCAATAACTTAGAGGTTTTGGCTGTATTGGTTCATGGGGAGTTTGTTGGACCAAAAGAACCAATGAGCCTGATCAGAGAAACCTCTAAGTCCCACAGGACATCACAACAGCTGAAGAAGACCTGATCAGCTGTTCTACAAAGTCTGAAGAATACAACTGCTGAAGTATTCTGAAGCACTGAAGACAAAGACTGAGACAACAGCTGAAGATCTAAAGTCTGAAGACTTCAACAAGTACTGAAGACAAAGACTGAAGATCAACAGCTGAAAGACAAAGTCTGATGTTCAAGTACTGAAGACATCAGCTGATGCTAACAGCTGATGACAACAGCTGAAGAGGGCTTCTTCAGTTGTTGTGATGGTTTTTCTTCATCAGTAGTTTCTTTTCCTTTCAGTAGTTTGTTTACTTTTCCGTAGTTTTGTTTCCTTTTCAGTACTTGTAAACAACTGAAGAGGTTGTTCTTCAGTTGTTGTAGTATCAGTAGTTTTATGTTTTTCAGTAGTTGTAAATAAGATGTTTAACACTTAGGAACATTTGTAAGAAGATGTCAGTTGTTGACATCTTCAGTAGTTGTTAAACATCAGTAGTTATAAAACGGTTACATGTCACTTTCAAGTGACATCAGCCTACGTCACTCTTTCCTTTATAAGGAAGGATGACTCACCTGTAATCGTGCCATTGAGGCCGACAATCTTAATGCAATATTCCTTTTGTCTGATATTTCTCTCTCTATAACAAAATTCTTTTATCGCTTTATATCGAATGTTCTCACTTGAATTTGTCTAATTCTGAGCTATTCCGCTGCTATATCTATTCAATCGATTAAACCAAGAGGCTGAGATCCTAACATCAATTCTCAATCCAATTTTTGTTGGGACTCTGTTTTCGTGTAGGCCAAAATGATTGAGTAAATCCACATATCCGTAAGCATATATTTTAATTTAAATCACTATGTTACTATCTAATTTATTCTTCAGGTTAAGTCTACCAAGCATATCATTAAAGAATCTGTTTGTTTTTCTATTATTTGCAATTAAAAAATGTAATGCAGATAACAACATCAGTTAGTATCATTTCTCATTTTAGACGCAAGTCATGCAAAAACAAGAATTTCAAGATGATATACAATCATTTCTCAGTCATCTTGAATCAAGTTCCCAGTTCTATTTTCATTTTTATACACTATACTCTCCCGCTATATATATATTTTTGCATAACCATTTTATTTTTTAGTTTTTATTTTTTTAATTAAATTTTTTTTATAAAACTATACTAAAATAGAAATTTACCAAAGAAGGTCTTCCAAAGTATACTGATATGAAGATAAGAAATGAATTATGAAGAAATATACACTAATTGGGAAGTGAGAACTATAATTATGCTGATAAAAGTCCAGATTGCAGATAAAATATCATCACCTTAACCTGTTTGTTCCGCCTCAAATTTCAATTAGGAATAATATCTGTCAGTAAACCAGATTACTAACAGTCCTCCTGAATTATTCTTGCACTCATAAACATATTAGTTTGAAAGGAGAACCCAGGCCATCATAGTCCTAGAAGTTCCTTTTTCATCAATATAAGTAACCTGCTTCGGCACACAACTATTTAAACAATTGGGTACTGTTGTATCCTTCTTTTTAATTTGCCAAATTTGTTTTTTATTAATAAATTAGATTTGAATGATTTAAATTTGGAAAACATTTCCTTTTTAAGACTAGAAGGAGAAGAATTTGGTTTTGAACATTTGGTCATTTCATCATTGAATCATATGAAACCAGCTTCACATGAAAAGGTTTGGATGAAGGATTTTTCATCCAACTATTCATAGATTTGTGTTGTTTTTGTTGATACATGTGTCCCTAGTTTCTAATCTTAATGTAATATCTTTCTATTGTGGTACACTTATGTAATTGTAATTGTATGGGTACTTAATGAAATACAATATGTGGTTGTGCTTAATGTTGAATATTTCATTGACTGGTATGTAATAACGCTTTTTGACTTAACTATATAGGTTGTGGTTGTTTGAGTAATATCTAAATCAATTAATGACTATGAAACATGTTCAAACTTAATCATGTGAAGTTCTCATGTGATTGGCCTATGCTAATGGACCATACGCATGAATAACTTCTTGCTAATGAACCAATCGTACAAATGAACCAGGAGACTGTGTCAGTCGCATGATTGAAACATGAGATTGACTCAGTCGCACTACTAAAAACTCAGTCGTGCGAATGGATCAACTGCATTACTCAATCGCACGACTCAACCATGCATATGGTCTAGTCGCACGATTAAGAAACCTTAACCTATAAATATCACTTAATTCATGGAAAACCGTAATCATTCAATTCACTTCGACTCGAGACGTACCATAGCCGTCCAGAAGCCTCTAAGTTCTTACTCCAAGTTCATAGAACGCTGCATTCGATTCCTAATCGATTCTTGACATTAGATTCAATACGTTATTGTTTCTACATGCATTCTCATTAATTGGATCGCCAATCAAATAGGATTTCGCACTATTTGGTTTGGTTTAACACGTTAATAAGTTGGTGTTTCATTCAAATACCAGATCCCAACCAGTGGTATGAGAACCTTGTTTCTTGATTACGTGTTGATTCAATAGTTTTGACACACAAATTGTGTTTTTGCATAAAAAAACGCAATCTTTTTGTGTCTAACGGAGTCTTAGACGTGTCCTGATTGAAAAGTTGAGTTTTTCCGGCATACGGCTATTAGGGTTTGATAAAATTCGAGTTTTTACGGTCAAATCATGTTAAATCTACGAATTATCAAACTTCAGCAAGTTCAGTCGCACGATTAGACCAATCGCACGACTGAGTTCATTCGCACACTCCAACTGCACGATTGGACTCATTCGTACCTTCAATCGTACGACTGAGAACTTCATTTGGAGTGTTCAATCGCATTTGTTCATTCGGGCGACTGACTCATACGCATTAGTTCAGTCGCACAATTGAACCATCCGCATTGTTCAATCGCACGAATAAGTTCAATCGCATACCTCCATTCACATACCTTTGCAGTTTGTTAACCTAGTAAAGTTAAACCTAATGGAGGACAAGTTTTCAGCATACATAGCAAGTAGAGACACACGTATTCAGAATCTACTGTTGTTGGAGAACGAAGTGGGGATTCACAATAAACCCCCAAATTTATTACGTTAGACGACTACCAACAATGGAAGCAATGTTTCGAAATCTACTTAAATGGAGTAGATACAAATTTGTGGGAGGCCATCGAGTCGGGTTATAGCATGCCAGTAACAGATGACGGAGTCAAATTTACTCTAAGTGGCATGTCGGATGCTCAGAAGGTAAAACACAATGCTGAAAAGAGAGTCTATGCTTTGCTTACTCAGTCTATTCCGAAGGACATTTTCCATGAGTATTCGGAGTATACTCAAGCAAAGAAACTTTGGGATACGTTGGAAAAGAGGTATGACGGAAATGCCTCTCTGAAGGCCATCAAGGCAAAAGCCTTGAAGAAGGAGTTTGAACTTCTCTTCTATGGGAAAAGAAGGCCTTGATGATGTGATCGATAGATTATACCACCTGATGAGTGAGATGCACACTCATGGAGTGGTTACATCAATGGAGAATAAGGTAGCCAACTTTGCTGATGGATTACTAGAAAACTGGGATTCGTTTGTCTCTAATCTCAAATAGAATGAAATTCTCTCGAAGTTAGATATAAATGACTTCATTCTGAAACTGAGAAAAGAGGAGCTTAGGATGAAGTATCGAACCCAAAAGGCTAACTACGATGAGAATCCTACACTCTACAATGCTACTTCTTAGGTCAAGACATCTGGAGCGCCATTGCAAACCGCCTTCATCTCAAGCGCAGCAGTTCCAGCACAACCCTCAACTTCAGGATCCAAAACGTCAGGGTCGTCTAGCACCCAATATATGATACCTGAATCTAATGCAGCAAAGCTCAAAACCAACAACTTTGGGAATGTGACTGTGGAGGTGGCCAGAGAACATATGGACCTCTTAGCTGTGGTGGTTCAATCCTATGATGGATTAGTTGCTGGAAAGATAGGAAACTGCCACCTGGCATATGAAGATTATGAGCAGGTGGATGAGATGGAGTTGGAACGTATGGACATAATATGGGCCCTGGCAAGTGCTATCTGACGAGCTAAAAAGTTTCTGAAAAAGACTGGACATAACTTGGTTGCAGCAAAAGACACAACCTTTGGGTTCGATAAGTCAAAGGTTACATGTTCGGACTGCGGTGAGAAGGGACACTTCAAGAGGGAATGTGTAAAACCAAAGGAGATAGGTAATGGCAATCCCTTCTCGTCCTTTAATCATGAGGACAAGGCCACATCTAATAGCTCTAACTCATCCAGTAAGGACCCAAAAGCCTTAACTGCTAACGAGGATAAAGGACAGGACTGGAGCTTTCAGTTCGTGTCACCAGGAGAGCCCAATATAACTAGTGTGGAGGATACTGATGATGATTCTATGAGTGAGGGAGATATAGCAGTAGAGCTCGCGATGTCAAATTCTGAAAGACGAAGCAAATGTGGTCAACCACCTGCCTGAAGAAGAAAAATCTACTTCATCACCGAAATCACCAAAACCAGAGACAACCGCGTCTGCACAAATGGCTGATTCCTCTTCAACATCTCAGATAAGTACTACTGACCAACTATTTAATAATCATGCTTACTTAGAATGTAATAATTTGTATAGATTCAAAATTTGCTTGGCTATTAGATCATAATGATAGCTTTGTAAAGGATCTGGAACCGTGCACAGAGGCAAATAGAGTGTTAAAACAAAACGAGCACAGTTACAAGGAAAAGATAGACCGATTAAATAAACAACTTAGGGAAACTGAGGTAGTTTCTTTTAACCAAGCAAATGACATTAGGTACTATCTGAACTCTCTAGACGACACTAAGAAGCAAAAAGCAGTTTTAGAAGTAGAAGTCAACTCATTAAGACAAAAACCGCATAGTTGGACAAGCTCATCACACATTGTCCAACACTTAGTGAAAGAGAGAAATAATAGGGAGGGACTGTGATACAAAGTGGTTCCACCACCACCTGAGACCTTCATGACACCAAAAGTAAACCAATTAACAATAACCCCATGAAGGATCACATGGTGTCTACTCCTCTTGTTAATGATCCAGATTCCATAAGTAAATCAAGTGAATCCGACTCTAAACAAAAGGAGGCCACTTCAAAGGCAATAGGAAAGATGCCTTGTGTTAACTGGAGAAAGAATTTGAAAAGGTTAGTTTAAATTCAGGGTCAAACAAAGTCAAACAAGAACCTAAAAGGACTATAAAACCTAATCAATCATGTGCATCATGTCACAGTCCGGGTAAACAAGAGATCAAAGTTGTAAAATCAGGAAAAGCAATTAAGTTTGTAAAACCCTACCATACAACTAACAAAGAAGTGTCTCAATCTAAACATAATAAGGTTGACCGTGTGACATCTACATCTCCACCAAAACATAAAAATCGTAAAGTTGAAAGCAGATCCTAGTATAATTGTGAAAAGTATGGTCATATAGCTTCTCATTGTCCTTATTACAAGACACCAAGGAGAATAGTTGAACATTTTGCATCTACATCTAGATCGTTTAAGAGGAAATCAGTGACGCCTCCTAAAAGGGATAGTGAACCCAAAGTTCAACCCATGAGCCAGTCGTTTGTTTATCATAAACAGGCCTTACACAAATCTGGATTATGGAAAGAAAAACCTCCTCAGTTCGTGAAAATGAGAACAAATAGAAATCTAATCAACCTTCAACCTCAAAGGGTCAGCGGGTTGAGTTTATGATGTATGATGCCTTAGGGAAACCTATGCTAGTTAAGGCTTGGGTTCCTAACATGAACTAATGTTTTCATTGAATGTGCAGGGTGTTCGCTATAGTGCTGAGACTAACACGTGGATTGTAGATAGCGGAGCATCCAGGCACATGACAGGGAACAGAGCTCTCTTATCAAATGTCAGACAAATTAAAGGAGGGCATGTTTTATTTGCTGGAAACAAAGGTGGCTACATCACAGCCCAAGGAAAATGGGAAATGAGAAGGTTAAGTTTCATAAGGTAAACTATGTCCAACAATTTCAAAATAACTTGCTTTTAGTCTCTCAAATCTGTGATAAAGGATTCAAGGTAGTTTTTGACAACAAGAGGTGTTACATTCTAAAGAATGACTATGTGATCTCGGAGGACCAGATTGTATTGTCAGCTTCAAGATATAATGATCTTTATGTCTTTGATCTCTCAAAGGCCTCCACAATGGATCGTGAAGTCCAATGCTTCTTATCCAAAGCTACTGAGAAGGACTCCATCTCCTGGCATAGGAGAATGGGACATATAAATCCTAGAAAAACGAATCACTTGATCCAGAATGATCTTGTGAGAGGAGTAAATGTGAAAAACTTTCAACTCCCGGATTTCTGTGTTGCATGCAAAAAGGGCAAACAGACGAAGAAATATCATAAGGAAAAGAAAGTTCATTCGATAGAACTTCCTCTTGAGCTTCTTCACATGGATCTGTTTGGTCCAGTTAGTACAAGAAGCATCGCTTACGACTTGTATTGCTATGTAGTTACCGATGACTACTCAAGGTTCTCTTGGGTAATGTTTCTAAAATCCAAATCGAAAACATTTGAATCCTTCAAGGAATTGGTAACTACACTGGAATCCCTATACAAGATAAAGGTACGACAGGTGCACTCAGACAAAGGAACAGAGTTTAAGAATCAGAGGATAGAGGCTATTTCAAGGAAAAGGGAATTGTGCATCAATTTACCTCGGCTTATACCCCTCAGATGAACGGCGTTGCTAAACGGAAGAACCACAGCTTCATAGAGACCACACGGACTATGCTGGCAGACTCGAAACCGCCTATCCAATTTTGGAATGAAGCAGTGGCAAATGCATGTTATACCCTTAATCGAGTTTGGTAGTAAAACGACATGGAAAACGTGCTACGAGTTATTATAGCGATGTAAACCTAACTTGGAATATCTCAAGCCGTTTGGCGCTCTGTGCACCCTACTAAAGAAGACTCAGGAGGGAAAATTCAGTGAGAAGATTGATGAAGGTATCATTCTAGGATACAACATACCGAACAAGAGAGTTTACAACAACTCAACACGCCATGTAAAGGTGTGGTGTAATGTTGATGTTTAGAGATATATCACACCGCCTGCTTGAAAAGGGCCTACCTACTTCTTCGACCATGATGGATTCTTCAAGACCTTCAACATACCTCTTTCCTCTTCAGAAGAGGAGTTGTCAAACAAGATGATGTACCATGTCTTGAACACACCATCTCAAGATTCAACAAGTCATGACACTACCAACTCAACGGGAGCAGTTGATGTGAGTGATTCTTCCTCTGATGAAGAAAATGAAGAAAATGATCAGATCAACCAGGATGTATAGGTTCCGACTACCATAGTTCGCAAGCATCAGCTAGTGATGTTTCTGAACCATCAGAACCTCAGACTCCGACTGCCTCAGATCGAAAACCAAATGTTCAAAATCTTGACTCTGAGGTGGTTGTTGTGACAACTCCTAGATCACGTCTAAACGTCTATCATCCATTGGATAATATTATAGGAGATGTGAGATCAGGGGTTCAGACTAGAAATCAGCTATACTCAGCTGATTATGCTCCGTGATGGAAAAAGGATACCTTCACGACAGTGTTGCTTTGTGTCTCAGTTTGAACCAAAGTATGTTAGTGAAGCACTAAATGATGAATCTTGGGTTAGTGCGATGCAGGAAGAACTTCTTCAGTTTAAGAAGTTAGGTGTATGGACACTAGTTGATAGACCTAAAGGTACTAAAGTCATTGGCACCAAATGGGTCTTGAAATGCAAGAAAGATGATCTGGGAGTGATCATCAGAAACAAAGCTCGTCTTGTTGTTGAGGTTTTCGACAAGTTGAAGGTATGGACTATAATGACGTATTTGCACTAGTGGCAAGGATGGATGCCATCCGCATCTTCCTTGCCTATGCATCTTATATGAAAATCAATGTTTATTAGCTAGATGTAAGAGTGCATTCCTTCATAGTGAGATCAGAGAAACAGTGTATGTCAGTCAACCGGAGGGATTTGAGGATCCATATCATCGGGATAGAGTTTACAAACTCGACAAGGCTCTATACGGCTTCATCAAGCTCCACGGGTTGTAATGAGGAACTCTCGACTCATCTTGTGAAACACGGATTTCGTAGGGGAGTCATTGACTGCACACTGTTTATCAAAGAAAAAGATGGAGACTTACTGCTAGTATAGATCTATGTAGATGACATAATCTTCGGTTCAAAGAACAAAGAATTATGCAAAGAATTCGAAGCAGTAATGAAGGCGGAGTTTGAGATGAGTGCCATGGGGGAGATGAAGTTCTTTCTCGAGTTACAGTGGATCAGACACCAAATGGAATCTTTTTACATGAGACCAAGTATGTTGGGGATTTCTCAGTCGGTTTGACATGGAGAATGCTTCCACAGTTGGCACTCCAGTGGCTACAAACCATGATGTAGCACCCGATGAGACCGTGATCTGGTAGATGCCACTATGTACCCAGGGATGATTGGATCTCTCATGTATCTCACTGCCTCAAGATCTGATATCATGTATGCTACATGTTTATGCTCACGATATAAGGCAAAGCCTAATGTGAACCATCTAATTGGGGTCAAAAGGATATTTCGTTATCTAAAGGGCACACACCCACACTTGGGTTGGTCTCCTCATGATGATGACTTTGAACTTACAGCGTATAGTGACTCGGATTACGGCGGCTGCAAGATGAACTACAAGTCTACATCAGCAGGGTGTTAGTTCTTGGGGAGAAGATTAGTAACCTGGCATTCTAAGAAGCAGACCTCGGTTGCATTCCCAAATCATATGGATTCAACAGCAAATGCGGGATTACGGTATGCATTTCACTTCCACTCCTATCTTTGTTGATAACTCTGCTGCGATTGTAGTCACTAAAAACTCAGTCCAACATCCTAAGACCAAACACATCGGAATCAATATCACTTCATACGTGATTGTTTTGAAAAGAATTTAATCGATATGATAAAAATAAACACTAATTTTCAACGCGCTGACCTCTATACAAAGGCTTTTGACAAACCACGTTTTCTATATCTGTTAGAGGTAAATGACGTTAAAAAGAAAAGTGAGGTCAATCCTGAAGATGACAGTGTATAGTCCGATGCGTCGTGTCTAGGTTCTTTAGATTTCTAAATTTTTAATTCTCTTTTAATTTATTATCTTCTTTTTGTTTAATTTTATTTCGTTTAATTACAATTACTTTCTTTCCTTGCCCGTTAAAATCCTAAAACGCAAATCCGTAGTGGTTTTATAATTTTAGGGGGAGAATAGGTCTACGAAATAAAAAAACAAGGTAAAAGGAGAGGCAAGCTGAAAATAAATAAGATAATATGTGTGATACCGATTCAATGTTTGGAATATGATAGTACACACGTACAAACCATTTGGGACTTTAAAATTCAAAATTGAAAAGGATGCAAAGTTCAAGTATAAGTCTGTGTAGTCTGAGCAAAATAAAAGGAAATATGATAGATAAGCTAGCTACTACTAAGGAAACACAAAGAAACTAGATCTAGAGATTGCTAGACCACAGATGATATGTCGGTAGATTCAACACAATAGATGACTAGACGTATTGGTGATCTCAAGTATAAACTAAAATGTTCGACTAGCTATGGGTAACACCTTATCCCTGGGTAACACAATCAAGAAGATTCCAATAAGGGATGACGAGCAAAATAAACGCCACAAAAGTGTGCATAAGACCAAGACCAAAGCAAGAAAGGACATGAAAAATGCAAATACAATCAAACTGATAACCAATGGTGTTGGTGAGATCTGTGCAAAAAGAAAAAGTTGCTCAAACAAGAAGATAGGTTATGTGCGTCTTTGCTGTGCGGTGGCACTGACCTGAGGATAAGCATAAACTATATATTTTAAAACTCATTGTTGTTTGCCACCTCTCTACTGCGATGGCACTGAACTGAGGATTGGCTTCTCTTTGAAAATTTTCTAAGAATAGTCTCTTCTTGAACTCTACCCTAAGACCGCTCAAAAATCTCGTGCGGAATGTTGATTACCATATAAGTGTGGGATCCACAAATGCTTGTTGAAATAAACAAACTTTTAAAACGATCACCCAACTGAGTTGAAAGTCTGTGTATGGATTAAGAGGATAAGTATATTGTCAATCATTTTGGCTACAATTCTTGAAAGTTCAAATCAGTGTGGGGACCTAATAGTACTAGTATGATTTCCTAAACTTGCTAAATGGCTCTAGATGAAGACACGAATAGAGCATCAAAGGTTTAACTAACTTGTCTAAAATGATTTGAATATCTTGTATGATTCCAGCTTAAATTGGTCCATGTATGGTTTAAAAGATTAAGGCTTCCCTCTCAAGAATTATTCCTTAGAGTTACATCTTAGGAATTAACTCTCACAAAACACAAAAACATGTCAGGGTAGTTTTTAGTGTTAATTATTTATATGTAGGTACAACGTTAGTCTATTTCAGTTTTGTGCAGTATCGGACTATGTCATGGAAGTTGATAAGGGACCTTATCAACTAAAAGGTCAGGTCTGAAGTGACCACATGTACTTTCAAGTAAAAATTGGGTCACATGAAAGGTGAAAAAACGTCTTAAAAGGATCACATGTGAGGTGATCAAAAGTTTTAAGTTAAAATGATCATGTCTGAGATGATCATGTCTTCATAATATTAAATCAACATTTAAAAGGGTCTAAAAGTCAAATGGTCATAAAGTCAGAGAATTTCAAGAGTATGACCCATTCGCACGACTGGACCATGAGTATGGACCCATCATGCGAATTGACCATACTCATACATTGTTGGAGCATATATAGTTATATATAGTGTGTCCGTCACTTGTCGAATAGTCTAGGCTTAATGTTATACACCTCATATGTTGTAAACACATGAGAGTGGGTCATTCGCACGAGCATATGCGAATGAGACTCAGTCGTACAACTGAGCCATGGTAATGGACGAGCCGTGCGACTGAGAGATGCGATTGGGACATTCGTAAGACTGAACCATAAGTATGGTCAAGTCGTACGATTGAACCATACGCATGGTCTAGTCGTACGATTGAACCATATGCATGGTCCAATCGCGCGAATGGGCCAAATCGCATATAATATGGGCCGAGGCCTATATATACCAGTTTCAATGTGTAGAGTAGGAAAGGATTTCTAAGGGTTTTAGAAATAGTGTGCCCGGGAGCCTAGGGCTGCCGGATGAGAGGGGAGATCATGCTCGATCTTCCCCTTGCCAAGAGTCTTGATTCTTATGTTGTAACGAGCTTGTAATCGTTAGGTTTTTATCAATGAAACCAATATTTCATAGTTCGTGTTATTGATTTGACTTTTGGTTTTGGTTGTTCATCCTTCCGTCAAAAACATGCTCGGGTGTTTATCGATCCAACCGACTTCACATACATTAAACAGCCGAAAGGAATGTGTATGAGCCACTCACCCGAATGGCTTATCAGAATGAGCCATTCGTCTAAATGGGAGTGTTCGACTGAATCAGTCGACCGACTGTGCTTCAGTCGGCCGACTGAAGGTGGTGGACTGAGTCAATCACCAGACTGAGTTTCATTCACCCGACTGAACTGAGCGAATGAGTCAAGTCGGCCGATTGAACTCAGATTCAGTATATAAAGGGCCACAGTCGATCGCATCCTTCTCACCACCCCAATCGCCCTTAAATCGCAAATCATATCGTTACTCTATCCAAATTTCTTTAGACCTCGATTACACTTCCTTCTTGATATTTTGACGTGTGTCAACATTTATACAGGTATAATGTGATGAAATCTCACCGAAATGAGAAGAAATGTTGCCCTAATTAGTGATTCGCGATTGAAACAAGAACCGAACCACTCAATGGACTAATAACCTACTGAAACCAAAAATAATGTTATTAGGTTATTAGTTAAGTGATTGTGAGTCTAAAGAACCTTTACACAACGTTTAATTTCATGAATTGGTCAAGATTCAAACCTAAGTCAACCAAACAGTAGGTCATGCGACTGGTCTTATGGATGAACTCCAATCGCACGATTGAGTTGGCCGAATAGCGCAATCAGCTGAATGTGTCATGCGAATGAGCTCAATTGGCCAACTGAACCAATCGCAGGCTCAGCCAACCGATTAAACTAAGTCGCAAGTTCATTCACCCGAATAAGTCCAGTCGCATCATAGGATAGCCGACTGAACACTGTCACATGATTCATTCGCATGAATGAATCAGAATGAATTCTATCAAGTTACTTAGAACAGGTATGTGTTATGTGAGTATCTAATGTTTTTGTATCTTGTGTTACAGATCGATAGCAGAGAGATGGTCTATCAATCCCAAGCACAACATCTGTGCTCATTTAGACCACACAACTTGGAATGGCGCCGAGTTTGCCGAGATCATCGCTTTTCTCAAGTGATCGAGGATACGCAAAGCCATCTCTACCCCATGAACTCCCTATAGGTCTATAGACTAGACCTTCTGGGGAATGCATCTGTGGATAGATCATGAGAGCCATACAACATTAGGAGCTCCATCTTTGGTATGGACATAGAGATTACAGCTGAAGACATTCAACGTGTACTTGGGTTGGGAGATGATGCTGGATACCCCACCAAGCTACACCCGCTATGGTGGTGGTTGTTAAGTACGCTGGGGACATCAACTCAAGTGTGCTCAACAAGAGCAACCTGTGTCCCCAGTACAAGTACTTGGCACATGTTATACTGAAGTGCATTGCTTCCGGAAGGGGTGGGTTTGATGATCTTCCAGACCAGATCCAGAATGCCTATGTGGCACTGGTGCTGAACTACCCCTTCAGCTTCTCGAGCATGATTTTTTCTTACCTTTTGGAGAATCTAGAGGCAAAGAGAAAGGAGGGATTTTGTATGTACCTCAGATTCTTGCAGCTGATGTTCGATGAGAAGCTACCATCACTTCTAAAGGAGCACACGACGATGTGGCTCTAGAGATTATGGACGATACGACCCTGGGTCGTATGAGAGTCTACCGGGGTAAGCAGGTAAAGCCCCAAGTGAAGAGACTGATAGGCCATCTCGCCAATGAGAGTTATGTGGCGTCAGGTAGACGTAAGTGGCGTCACACAGATAGCGACTCTCATGATGAGCAGCTACAGCTCCCAGAGCATGACTCTCATGATGATGATAGCAGGGATGCAGGAGATACATTGCCTACTCGACCAAGTGGCCCCACTACTGATAGTGCATCTCGTGCATCTGCCCCCACTGGAGATATTGTAGAGTCCGCTGGCTTCCACCGAGAATTTATACCTCATGAGGAGGAAGAGGAGTCAGATGAGGAGCCACTAACCTGGACTGTGGGAAATAAAGTTGTTCCCACAGACCAGGGGCTCTGGGCGGTTGGTGGACGCCCCGACGGATTGGGAGAGACTACTGCTGACCCTACATATACTCTTGATCTGCCAGGCTGTATTCTAGGGGGAGCATCCTCCTTGACTGGATCGAGGAAGAAGAGGATGGCTCAGCCGCACAGCTTGAAAAAGAAGTAGCGCAGAATCACCTTCATCACCATAACAACCACCACCACAACCACCACCATACCCACCACCACAGCCGCCATCCCTACCACCATTCCCCCTCATACCAGTACCACCCTTCCATCCACAACCACATCATTCACACCTACACCACCACCACCATCATCTATACCACCTTCAATCTTCACCACTGTCACCACCACCACTAGCCATCGTGCAGCACCATCTTATTTCTCTCCATATCCATCAGGATCACCTTTACCTCCCAGTGGGGTAGAGGAACAGCTCTCAGCACTTAACCAAATGGTGCTGAGGTTGTTAGCTACACATGAAGAGAAGACCAATAAGATACAACAGCTGGTAGACCTGACCACTGTCTAATCTCACCAGCTCTCTCATCACACTCGATTGATTGATGAGCAGGCACATCGGATGTCTTAGCACCAGGAGCAACAACGCCAAAAAGATTGAGGAGCTGGAGGCTGCAAACAAATCTATGCAGTTAAATCTCAAATGGTCAAAAGAAGAGCCCTTAAAGATAGGAGAAGGTGATGGAGATGATGATGCTCATGATGATAGTGATGATGATGATGACGACTCTTCAGCTGCGGGTGCCACATCAGCGAGCGAAAGGAGGACGAAGCGTACTCAAGATCCGAGTGCCTCCTCATCCAACCCGGCAGCAGAAGAGCCGATGATCCAGGACAAGAGTAATGCTTAGTTGTTTTATTGTTATTTAAAATCTTTTGTATTCGGATTATGTATGAAATTAACAAAATACATGTTTATATGTAATGTAAATAGTTATGTTTTCGATTATTATGGTTATGTCTTGATTGTTAACTAAAGATTGATATATTGAATGTTTGAATCAAGCAGATCCAATTATCAAAGGGATGAACACAATATTGCTCCCTTTCAACAGATCAAGGCACAACTAACCATGATTCTTGATGTGCATGGATTGTTAGAAGATCAGTGAGTTACACCCCTGAATAAGGGGAAATAATTCATGATCTTACTAATGAGCAACTGGCAGAAATGTTCAAGCTCAATCCTGATGAGATTGTAAAAGACACTCCAACTGTTGAAGGAGAAAGTGATGACGACCTCAAAGACATCGATGAGATAGTGATCGAGCATGTCACGACAGCTCACTATCCAGAGTATGCTGACAAAGAGGGAAATGTGGTCCCCAATCTGGGTGATTCCCTAGTCAGTGATACATTTGATATACTAGATCAGATGGAGCAAGAGACTGAGAAGGTTGAAGAACAAGCCCAAGCCTCAAACACCGATGTTGAACTCAGAAAGGCTGAATGGGCTACATGTTTTGAGGAGATCTGAGCACAACGCTCTGCTCCTAAACCAAATGTCTACACCAAGCTCTGCAAAGTGAAGAAACATCAAAAGGTGTCAGGCAAGATTATCGTGTGGGCTTATTTTGATGATCTTAATGTATATGCGATAAAGAGAGAGATGGGTATCGAGTACTTTAGATTCCCGCATGATATAAAGTCTCTACCTGGTTTTGAGCTCAACCAGCTGGCTAAACTGAGGCTACTATATGCTGACCCGAGGAAGATGTCAGGCTAGTTTGAGGCTGCCCTGAAAAAGATTACCACACCAGGTTGGTCAACTTCAAACCTCAGCAACCTACGAGGTATATCAGAAGTTCTGAAGTTGATCCCATAAGTGGAAAGCCCAAGATAATGTTGAAGTGGAGTACCCCAAGAACAATGTCAAGAATCCCTCTCAGGGAAATGCCACAGGACTTCACTCCACACTTTAAATGGTGGTACTATGATTGGAGAACAGGGGAGGCGGTCATAATTCTGAGGAAAGAGGGCAAAATGGATAATATCAGGGTATTTGACTGAATATGGCTTACAAACTTGTCTGCTGATGATGTATACACATTATACAAGTGGCCACTATTCTATGACACATAAGATATTGTACAAGCCCTCCAATTCCAAAATGTGATACGACTCTGCTTTGCGTTTGAGATACACACATGAGTCACAAGAGAGGAGAAGTACAAGAAGTACGCAGAGGTTACGAAGAAGGTAAGACAATAGATGAATCTAGGTCCAAGGGGGAGTTTGTTGATACATGTGTCCCTAGTTTCTAATCTTAATGTAATATCTTTGTATTGTCGTACACTTATATAATTGTAATTGTACAGGTACTTAATGAAATACAATATGTGGTTGTGCTTAATGTTGAATATTTCATTGACTGGTACGTAATAACGCTTATTGACTTAACTACATAGGATATGGTTATTTGGGTAATATCTAAATCAATTAATGACTATGAAACATATTCAAACTTAATCATGTGAAGTTCTCATGTGATTGGCCCATGCTAATGGACCATACGCATGAATAACTTCTTGCTAATGAACCAATCGTACGAATGAACCAGGAGACTGTGTCAGTCGCATGATTGAAACATGAGATTGACTTAGTCGCACGACTGAAAACTCAGTCGTGCGAATGGATCAACCGCATTACTCAATCGCACGACTCAACCATGCATATGGTCTAGTCGCACGATTAAGAAACCTTAACCTATAAATACCACTTAATTCATGAAAAAACGTAATCATTCAATTGACTTCGACTCGAGACATACCCTAGCCGTCCAGAAGCCTCTAAGTTCTTACTCCAAGTTCATAGAACGCTGCAGATCGATTCCTAATCGATTCTTGACGTTAGATTCAATACGTTATTGTTTCTACGTGTGATCTCACTGATTGGATCGCCAATCAAATAGGATTACACACTATTTAGTTTGGTTTAACACATTAATGAGTTGGTGTTTCTTTCAAATACAAGATCCCAACAGTTTTCCTCTTGACCCATACAAGTAACCCGTGTCTTCTAAACCGTCTGGAACATTCTTTGTAGACTTACATTCTGAGAAGCAATTTGGTTTGCCTTTACCATTCGAAGCAAGTCTTTGAAGGAACTTCTTTACCACATGACCTTATTTCCCAACTCAAAACAAGCCTTGAAAGGGTTTAGATTCTTTGTAATCCCATGTTGTGCAAGTGGAAGCAGGATTGCGTTGAGCTTGTAACAATCTGTTGTTTCTTCTTAACTCTTTTACAAGTGTGAGGTATGATAGATGGAGACTTCTTTTGTTTTGTTTTGTGTGGATGACTCGCTAGTTTTGTAGTTGGAGAAGAGATCTGTATTAGTCTTGATTTAGCTTTTGGAAGCTTTTGAGACTTAACAATGTCTCGAGATATTTTCATCTATGTGGAACCCACATGCTCCTCTGTGTTTGATTTATCATCTGAGCTTATCCAATCTCGTATACATAGATCTTTCTCTAATGAATCTTCACTCACACCTCCTATTGTGTCAGCTTTGTTTATAGGATTCTCATTGCCTGACAATTCCACAATTGTTCCTTCTTTGACAAACCTGATAGGCACAAGCGAAGGAATGTTACCTGTTTTGAACTTGTTGAAGAAGATTGGAGAAGCAACTGATATTGGTTTTGAAACACCAGAGGTAGAATCGCCATTAATGTTCTTATCAGATCCTTGCTTGAGGAATCCTAAACTTACAGGAGAATCCTACACATCTCTAACCTCTTTAAGATTAACACTACTTAAAGCTGCATTTAAACAATTAGTTTCTACAGCTTCAGTCAAAACATTAGATGGATGATGATGATGCATAGGATAGTAACAATGGCTGCTAGGAGGAGGATAGACGTATGGATTTTCACCCCAACCCACTCCCGTTTTAATCCTAGCTCCCTTTTGTTTACACAGTAGCTCTTCCTATTTCATTCTAGATATGGCCATCTATCAAGCTTTGTTTTAAGCTTTCTTGTTTCAAATTCAGCCAAGGTGACTCTTTCGTTTAAAAGATTAACTTCTACATCTCATTCAAGAAGAGTTCATTGTATATGATCATTTTCTTTTAAAGCTTGAATTAGTTTTATGAAATACTTTGCTTCATTCTTTTTAAGTTCGATGTTTATGGTGGTTAATTCCTTTTCATTATCTAAAGGTAACCTATTAGCTTTATACACACCAAATAAATGAATTTTGCAAGCAGAAGAACACATATCCTAATCTGTCTCATATGGAAGTTCCAGGATAACTCTTTTAGCAATAAGAGCATTCTCGTAGTTGCAAACTTTGGTATTTTACTTTAATTCCTCTTCCTTCTTAACATCACAAACTTCATCATTCAACTAAACTACATCTTTACCTATTGATGGCTGCTTAAGCTCCCCTTGTACCTCATCAATTCCAGGTTTAGGTATATCTTTGGAATTGGTGCTAGATTCCGATCTCTCTTCTAGTTTCTCTTTGGAGTTTGAAGTGATCGTTGGAGTTAGATATGTCGCTTCATAGTACTCATGACGTTTGATATCCAACTCAATTTCATTCAGTTTGTTGATCACCTCAATTAGTTTGAAATCCCGAAAGCCTCTGTCTTGTTTAATCGACTTGTCGTGTGAGTTCCATTCTAATAGGAGGGAATCTGTCAATCATAGAACTTGTTCATTATTTCCCAATTGCGCATCAAACTTTTATAGATTATTTGCCACCATGATAAAATGATCAACAAAACCAGACATGCTTTCATTCTTTAAAGCTATAAAATTATCAAACCAATGTTGTGCAATTGTCAGATGATAAGATTCGAAGATTTTAACGGTTCTGCAAAACCCATTTTTATATTTATTTATTTTTTATTGCAATTAACCCCCCAAAATTATTTCCCAAAAATTGTAAAATAATTCTCTAGTGGAAAAATATTTTTTTTCAAAATGTCACTCTATGCATTCTTTGCAACTAGGGTCAAGCTTAGCTGAAGAGATGATAATTTCAGTGAATATCTCTTTATTAGGATGAAATCAATTAAAATCAGTGAATATTTCTTTATAGATTTTTTCCCAAGTATTTTTTTATAAATCTTTTAAAATCAGTAAATATTTCTTTATGAGATGAAATCAATTAATCCCAACTAAGGGGAAAAAGTCATCTTTAACATTTTAGTTTCACTGAATAGATGATAATTTCTCTCAAATTGTAGTTTTGTAGAGCTAGTTTCGCAGTAAAATCTTGTTTCACTGAGCCGACGGTAGTTTCGCAAACAATTTCTACAGCAGTTTCGCTAGCCAAATGCTTGAATCTGCTTTGTCTTGCCGGCAATTTCGCACAAAACAAGCATGAACATTCATTTAATGGTATTTTTGGCAACAATTTCATTGTAAATCACCCACAAGCACTGTTGAACTTTCTGTCAATGATACTAGTTTTGCTGGAAAGCTGGGAAGAACTTCTAAGTGGATAACACTAGTAGTTTTGCTCGAAAAGCAGCATAGTTTCGTTGAATGAATATCTAGTTTCGCTCGAAGAAGCTGAAAAGATTTTTCCACACGAAATTGATCTTAAATCTCGAAAATTTCAATGGATTTGAGATCTAATGATTAACAGAGCTTCCCCCACCAAAAACAACAAAACTTCAATCAAACTCCATATCAACATCACTCAAATTTGATTCGAAATTGTTGAATATTGATATTGAACAAAAACAACCAAAAACCACAATTTATCACCGTAAAAATCTCAAATATTTAATGAATTTGATCGAAAATGGCTCTGATATCAAATTGTTAGCCCAGGTTGAACACACTTGAATCAAACATTATAGATCAAACTAAGATGCGCACAATAAATCCCTTTCATCTTCAACTAGATTGCCAAATATATTTTCAAGTAATGCCCCAATCTATTGGTCATGCAACCATTAACCTAAATCTAATTACAATTAGGCTATTTATAGTCTACTCTAAGTTTCTCTATTTACACATAACCCCTTACACTATATAACTAGACTAAAACATGACTCAAACAAAGTAAAATATATTTTGTTCCCAAAAAATATATTTATTACAATAATACTCCTAGTCATCTAAATCTTCAACGTCTCGTTTCAGTTCTTCGACTCCAACGTGTCGTGTTTGACTTTTGCATTGAATTTTTGGTGATGTTGACTTTTGTTGACTTTGACTATGTTGATAATATAGACTATCTTATATAGCCCCAACAGTAATCCTAGGAATGGACTGGTTAGGGGCCTCCGAGGTGAATATTGTGTGTCACAAGAAGATGATTCAACTCACAACACCTAATGGGAGTTCAGTGATGGTTTACGGTAATCGAGTCACTACGACTCCAAAGGTAATTTTGATGGCAGTGGCGGGAAAGTGCATGAGGCAAGGATGTAGTGCCTACTAGGCGTACGTGAAGGATGTGGACATGCTAACACCACAACTGTCAGATGTACCGGTTGTGGGTGACTTTCCTAATTTGTTTCTAGAAGATTTACAAGGTGTCCCATCGGATCGTGAGATCAAGTTTCAGATTGACTTTATACTCGATGCCAAAGCTCTTGCTAAGGCACCGTATCGCTTAGCTCCCTCCAAGACGAAAGAATTGATAGAGCAACTGCAAGAGTTGTTCAATAAGGGATTCATTAGACAAATTATCTCTCTATATGGTGCTGCGGTTTTTATTTGTCAAGAAGAAGGACGGTAGTATGAGAATTTGTATCGACTATCGTGACTTGAATAAGTTTATGTTAAAGAACCAGAACCCATTACCAAGGAGTCATGACTTGTTTGATTAGCTCCAAGGTATGAGTTTGTTCTGGAGGAATGACCTTTGATCTCGGTATCATGAGTTGAAGATGTAGTAGCAAAATATTCCTATAACATCATTTCACACGCGTTATGCAAACTATGAGTTTCTCGTCATTTCTTTTGTCTAACCAATGCGGAAACTACTTTTATGGATTTCACTAATCGAGTGTGACGGCCGATGTTGGATAAATCAGTGATTGTGTTTATTGATGATATTCTAATTTATTCGATGAACGAGGAGGAGCATGCCATTCATATTCAGGAAGTACTGGAAACATTATGAAAGGGGAAGTTGTAGTCTAAGTCCTCAAAGTGCGCTTATGGGTTGCACGAAGTTCAATTCTTAGATTAGTTGGTGAATCCTGAACGAATTATGGTCGACCCGGCTAAAGTGGAGGTAGTGATGCAATGAAAGTCTCCGAAGATGCCATATCAGATCCATAGTTTCTTGGGGTTGGTGGAATATTATAGAATATTCATCCAGGACTTCTGTAAGATAGATTCTCTATTGATCAAGTTGACCCGTAAAGATGTGAGGTTTGTGTGGGGTCTAGAGCACGAGAAGGTTTTTGAGTAGTTAAAGGCAAGGTTGACTCAAGCTCCTGTCTTGTCATTATCCGAAGGAAGCAAGGATTTAGTGGTCTATTAAGATGCTTCTTACTTGGGGTTGGGTTGCATATTGATGCAACGAGGAAAGGTTATAGGCTACGCGTCCCGATAGTTGAAGGTTCATCAGGTTAATTACCCTACTCTTGACTTGGAGCTACCGGCTATAGTCTTTGCATTAAAGATTTGGAGGCACCATCTTCACAGATCACAAGAGCTTGAAGTACTTCTTCGAGCAGAAAGATTTAAATATGAGGCAAAGGCGATGGTTGGAACTTATAAAGGATTAGGATTGTGACATCCATTACCATCCGGGCAAGGCCAACGTAGTGGCGGATGCCCTTAGTCGAAAGGAGAGGCCTACACCGATTCAGGTGAAGGCTTACAAATTGGTTATGACCTCTGATGTGATGAAGAAGGTCAAGGAGTTCCAAGAGGAGGTATCCAAATGGATGAGAGGTATAGTTGTAGAGTTGGGCGAAAACACTCTTAGTGTTACAATTCGATTCGAACCAATATGGATTCCTCGTTATGGGGATCTACGTGGAAAAGATTAAATAGAAAAGATTAAATAGAAAATAGAAAAAAAAAATAATAATAAAAGACACAAAAGCATTCAAGAAAAAAATCACCCCACCTGACAAACACCATTTCACAAAGAATTAGAGAAAAGATAAAGTAGATAATAAAAACAAAAAATAATAATAAAATACAAAATACAAAATAGTAATAATAAAAAAAAATTAAAAGGAAATTGAGTCACTTCAAGCTGAATAGGTTCTCCGGAAAATCATAGATTGGCGGGATTGATGATATATTTGTCATTTTAAATCCATGCATTCTTCCTTTATTATGTTTTTGAATTCGTTTGAAGAAAACTCAAATGACTAGATCCCTATAGACATTTGGCAAAGAAATTTTCCTGTCCTCATGATATATTAAACGATATGATTAACTCTACTTGATTTTCAGAAGGAGAATGCTAGTATGATCTTTTCATAAGAGATAAAGAGCTTATTTTTAATAAAAAACAGTTGATGAGAGCTCCAGATCTATAATCACATATAACAAAGGAGATTATCATTTGAACTTAACTATTGAGAGCTTTATGTCATAACTTGCCTACAAACAAGTCGCGTTACTCGGGTTCCGGAAGCTTCCGGAAACATACATAGGCATATAGGATTGTTCGCAAGTCTCCGGAACAAAATAAAACATTCTTGACCTAGAAGGGACACAAGGAAGCGTCTAGATCAGCCTTGAAACATCAAGAATGATCAAGATATTTACATGAAATATCTAGGAAATGGGCTACCTAGAAGGCCCTAGAAAGGTCTTCAAAGATCCATGAGAATATCATGAAAATATTATAGTTTTAGAATACTCCAAATCAAGAATGATGTAGATACAAGGAAAAGTATAAATAGGTGATGCTAGAATCATTTGTAACCAACAAAAACACAAACAAGTCATAGTGTCAAGCACTTGTAAACCACTCTTGTAACCAACCTTGTAAGCAATACAAAGTTTATTTGTATTACTCGCTTGCAAACACTTCTCTGTTGTTACTTCATTCAATACATTGTTTGGGTCTAGGACATGGAAACAGGTCTATGACATGGAAACGGGTCTTGTCGAGATAGGAACTCAGGTCGACCTATGTTTCTAATGATTGGATGTTTTAGAAGTAGACTTCACAAAGCTTAGAGATAGACTCAAAGCTGCTTTAGAGCTATTATGCAAAGAGGTAAAGTTAATGATCAAAGACCCAATCAAAGATGTTACTACCAAGCTACACAAGGACATGGATTTGTTGTCAAGTGACAGGCATCAAAGTCTACTGTCTTGGAAGCTATGGTCATCGATTACAACAAATATCTGATCACGACCGGAGGCATGGTTGTGAAATTTACTCCAAGAGTTGAAATTCCCAGCCATCACTATTTATGGGCAAACAGGATGCTTGGGTGGTCAATGACTTTATATCGGAAATGGAGCAGTACCTACGAGGGGCACAAAATCTTGTATGACTGGGTTGTGAGATTGAGATTGTCACTAAGGATTGAATATAATGATTAAGTTAATGATTGAATGTCGGAATCATACAATCAAGAAACATTCAATGTAGAAGAAATACTCATAAATGTTTTGTATATATTAATAAAGGTGATTGATTACAATGATTGCTAGGGTTAGCAAAAATAGTAATAATGCACCTAGAGAATACAAAAATTCTAATTGTCTAATTTTTGTCACCTCATGTACGAGGTTTTCTAATATATTTATAGGCAGACAACATGCCTTTTACAAAATGACTAAACTACCCATGACCTATTACATCAGAAGTAGTCTAAGTCTTGATCCGCATCTCTGCTTGTTCATCCGCAATGGAAAATGCGGATGAGTTGACTTGATCGGCATTTCTTCACTTGATCATCTGCATTAATGTGTGGTCATCCGCATTGGTTAATGCGGAAGAACAAATACTTCTACGCATTTGTCTGGTCATCCGTATTGGCAAATGCGAATGAACAAAATCTTTCCGCATTGCTTTTTCATCTTCCGCATTTGTTAATGCGGAAGAACAAGTACTTGTCTAGATTGTTATTTGCCTTCCGTATTGACAAATGAGGATATCCATACTTGAGTTTTCTTCTATATAGGATCTTCATCTACATTACTTCTTGGACTTGTGGGAATCCAGCAGAGCAACCGTTAACTCACCCATTGAATTAGCATGTATAATCCTTTCTGGGTCCAACAATACTCCCCCTAAGGATTATACAGCCTATGTTCTTTAATTTTTGGGTAGTGATTTAGGTTGTGATGATTCTTATGGGTCTTGTGATGGTGTAAAAGGTGCTGCATGAGCTGGATTCAAAATTTCCTTGATGATGTTGACAAAGTCTTGAGCTTCTGACATTTTTTCCCTGCTTAGTACATGAATCTTTATTTTGCTCATATTGTGAATGGCTTCTAGTGGTAGTTTCTTTAGTGAAACTGGTTCCCAAATAGACACCATAGATAGCCTATCCCTATGAATTAAAAGAGCACCATATACATCAACTTCTTTAATAATGTTGCCCAACTGTACAGGTGTCTTGTTCTTCTTTCTTTTCTCCCTCTTGGCACTGATCTAATCATATGACATCTTTAATATTTTGATGCACTTTAGAAAGAAGTGCAGATCTTCTTGACCCAATTTGTTTGATATGTCTCTGAAGTGCCTTGTGTATATGTAGTAAATATAAGATTGATCCAATAGTCTCACTTCATAACCACTGAACAATCTGATTTCAGCACCTTCTTTACCTCCCCACTTCCTCTCAATCACCATTTCATAGGTCTTCTCATCATAATAAATATTTGAGATTGGTATTGAGGAATGAGTGCCAACCACCATTCTCTTTTCAATGATTATGTAGGTTTCACCTTTACTTCTGGAAACACTACTTCTTGTGCTAGTTTTGTCTCTTTCATCTCTAGAGGGTTCTTGAAAGATTTGTCTTTTCTCATGCATATGGCTTTCAATGAGTTGAAGTTGTTGGTTCTTTTGAACATTTTAAGTATACCTTCAAGTTCATACCCTCTAAACATGGCATTATGGTTGATCAGTTCTAGATTAACCAGTGCGTTCAGGTCATGAATCTCAAGGGCATTTACTAGAGCATAGTACTTTGTAAAAAATTACACTAGCCCCGAGATTCTTTTAACCATGAACATATTCCAATAACTATCATACTTCCACGCAATGATTTTATAGTCAATTTTGCCATTTGGAGTGGATACACCTCTAATCATCTCAGTAGTGGTTAACCCTTCCTGAAGTTTCAGTTGGGAGGGTTGAGCAAACCATTCTGGATGATTGTGAAGAAAAGGAGCCAGATAGACTTGATCTTTATGTGTAAGTTGCATGTCTTGTGTAGAGACTCTTGATCTTGGCCTTTTGTTGAGAATTTCTTCTTCTAACCTCTTTAGCTTTTCTTTCCTTTCATTGATTAATCTGAGTATGGAAGCCCTCAGTGAGTTAGTTTTCATGTTTCCATTTTCCTTTTAGTGAAGCCTTGACTGATGAGGTAGTCCTCATTTCCTTATTAGTCATTGTATAGGGATCAGGATGTAGAGGTTCTTGAGTTGGAGATTGCTTCTTCATGACTAACAGCTTTGGCTTGTGAACTTTGGGTGCAGTGGACTTCTCATAATCTGTTTCAACCGTGGGTCCAACAGTTTATTTACTTTTTCTTCTTCTGATTTCATGCCTTCATATGTCATACTAAATACTTCATTAGCAACATACCCATGATTGATCAAGAACATGGCTTTTATCATAAGGTCATCTGTTTGTGCCTTCACCACTGTTTCATCCATAGATTTTTCTTTTTGCACAGGACTATCCACATCTACAGCCTTTGGAACATCATATCCTCCTTCTATTTCTCCATCTTCCACATCAATAAAAGAAGCTTGTTTCTTTAATTTAGCCTCAGCCTGCTCATGTTCATCTAGGAATTCAACTATGGCTGCCAAACTTCTTAGATCATCTCTTTTACTTTTCTTCACATGTTCTTCTTCTGCTATTGGTGTTTTCCCTTTTGCCTTTTCAGATAGATATTTTCTGTTTCTCGTATAAGTTTGAAGTGAATGAGTAGAAGAGGATTCATGCTTTTCAGCTCCTCAGGCATTTTTTCAGCCTCAGTTTGTACTTGTTCATGATCATCAGCTACTTTTTCTTCCTTTTCCTTTTCTTTTTCACAAAACTTTCTCATCATATCTTTTTGCTCCTCAGACAATGACACAGCAGGTACTATTTGCATACTCAACTCCTTCTCCAAAGGAACTAGAGATTGAGGAATGACCACAATGGGTTCAGTGTTAGTCCTCTGGATAGCAACAAAATCACAAAATTCATCATCAATTATGAATGCTTTAGAAATAAAGCTGTCTAGTGCACTGATCAGTTCCTCAAATTCAGCCTTCTCAGTGTGTGTAGCATCTGATTGTCCATAATAGATCACTATTTCTAGGCTTGATTCTTCATTCATTGATTTGCTTGTATCTTCTCTTTTTCATATGTCTCAGAAGAAGATTGTTTCTCATCAGCGATAATTCTTTCTTCATCTTTTTCACTTTCTTCAGCCTCAACACTTCTTTGAATTTCAATCAATATCTCAAGCTCAGAGATTCTTTTATTTTGGCTTCCAATTTGATTTTGTAGATTGGAGATAATCTCTGCTTGTTCTTCAATCATATCCTCTTGCTCTTCCATAGCAATGGTTTGAATAACAAGAGTATCAACATGCCCGGTGATTGCAGATTAGAAATAATCTCTGCTTGTTCTTCAATCATATCCTCTTGCTCTTCTATAGCAATGGTTTGAATAGCAGCAGTATCAACATGCCCACTGATTTCTTATATAGAATGGTTAAGAGCAGCTTTTATGTAGTCAATCTCTTTATCTTTCTCTTTCTTTTCAACTTCATATTTTTCTTTTAGCTCTTTTAACTCATTCTCCTTTTCATCAAGTTCAAGAATCCTATCATCAATGATTCTTGCTCTCCTATTTAGTATTCTTTCCATCCTTTCATTCTTTTGCATGTGCTTAGAGATCATTCATCCTTTTCATCCAGTCTGTTCACATTGGATTCAACAAAACGTTTCGAAGGAGCAGTCTCAGAAGGTACTCTCTTCACATGCATTTGAACATGTTGATCCCCCCATCCGAAGATGATTTGGATTCCTTAGAAGAGCTGGTTGAACCTCCAAACTCGGTTGGATTATCATTGGTAAGGAATAGTTGAGGTGGTGATATTACAGAATGATGAGGAGGAGGTGTTGGAGAATGGTGAGGTGGAGATGTGATTGGTGGGGCTATTGGTGATGAGATAGGTGATTTGTGATTGATGAGAATGGAAGTGGTTGGTGATTTATGGGGAGATGGCAATGGTGATGGTTGTGGGGTTCTTTATGGAGATGGGATAGGTATAGTTACAAATGGAGATGCAACTTCATGAATTTCAAGTTTAGTGTGAGAATCACCCCATCCACCATCCCGGGGTGACATTGACCTTTGCCTATCAATGCCATCAACTTGCTCATCAACAACTTGTTCTTCAATATTCTCATTAACAGGAGCATGTTGTTCTTCACCTTGATCATGAAGATTGATATGTTGAAGCATCCAAGGTAGAAGAGGTGAGTGAGCTCCACTGTAGAAGTTTCTAGGATCCCTCTTCTTAACGTACTTATATGACTTAGCATCATAATGTGGAATATCTAGAATTGGTCCCTTAGTAGCTAGATCGGGGAATGATTCATTTATCAGACATTGAATGAATCTTGGGTACATCAAGAACTTGTATGTCCTTCTATCTTGTATGTTTGATACCAGAGCATTAAAGACATAAGCTGACATATTAAATGGTCTGTTGGTGCATAGAGCACAAATTGCTGATGAAGTGATAATTGGATATCATTCCACCCTATTTTCCTTTTAAACAAACAATGCTGAAAGATATGGATGAGGAATCTAAAAGGCAAGTCCAATAATACCTTCATAATTTTTTTAGCTTCAAAACCTCCTTCTTATTCTCTCTCAGCAAAGAAGGTAGTAATGTCATCATCTTCAAGCTTAATTGGTGCATCTGCATCATTACCAAACTGTAGACATCTTCTCACAATTTCTTCAGTAATGATCAGGGTATGGTCATCATCAATCCTTCCCAATAAAGACCTAACACCATGAGCCTCAATCACTTTAGTAGAATTCCACAAAGACCTTATGAGGTTCTTATATATGATGGGTCGAATAGTGATAGCATAAGCCACCCTTGTTGTAGAGATGAATCTCACTATGTCTCTGAGTCCCTCAGCCTCGGGTACATCAGGGTCTAAAGAACCATTGACATTTTGGAGCTTGGTCCATGAAAGATTAACCATTTAATCTGCCTAAGAGAAATATGTGTTAGATTTGATGTGTAAGCATGTGCACAATTTATCAATTTGACCTTTTAATGGTCAAAGATGAACGTTTAAAGTTACCGTTTCATTGTTGTCACATCAAATGGTGAATTTGTTGTTGAACAATCACAGTTTCTTTGTTTTCCAATTTTAAATAAATCATTTGTTAGATGTTATTTTATTAATTTGTTACACATTTTCATTTTTGATCAGACTCTGTTCTTATAATGAACACAACTATGAAGGTTTTCATGATGGTTATAATTCCTCTTACTTTGCATGTTCATTGATGTCGAAAATGTATATCATATCTTTGAATAAATTGGATTTTGGGTGTTCTTCATTAACATATGGTTCTTCATTCACTTTTGGTTCACGAGTCCGAAAGTTAGGTCATGAAATATTTTTTGGAAATTTAACCTTTCTTTCAATGCTACTATGGTTTAGAATCATTTACAAGAACAGGTTGAGTAGAACACACTAAAATCTTTGGTTGTTCATGATGATGATGATGATCAAAGAGGGTGTACAGTGTTTTTACGCTCGTCTCACTATGTAATCTTTAAAATTAATGACCCTTGATATTCCTTTACATAGACAAATAATGGCTTTTACAAAAATTTTCAAGTTCCAGAGCAAATACGGGCACATTTTTAATTCACTATAGCTAATGCGGAAGGGTAAATTTTAAGTTTTCGGGTCATCCGCATTTGTTTACTGTTGTAAATGTGGAATTGAAAATTTAAATAACTTTGCTATACGCATTTGTTTACCGATGCAAATGCGGAAGAGTTAACTTGTGATTTTAGGCATTTCCATTTACACACAGTAGCAAATGCGGAAGTTTTGTTACTTTTGTTTTCTTCTATCCGCATTTGTGCACTGTGGCAAATACGGAAGAACTAAGTTCACCAGCATTTGTTCACAGTAACCAATGCGGTTGGCAAAACTTGTTCAACATCGCTCACTTTAGCAAATGCGGCTGAACAAAATTTGTGAGCATTGCTCATGGTAGCAAATATAGCTGACCTGACTTTGTCAGCATTTGCTCACTGTAGCAAATGTGATAGAATAAAATCCAAATTTACTTGATCATCATTCATTGATAGAAGAGATTAAGCACTTAATTATTTCTGCTTGAAAATACATGAACATTGAAGATACACATCCACATATGCGGATGAGTAAAACAAATGCGGAAGTGTAAATTTCATCCGTATTGAAAAATGCAGTTGGACATTTAAAAGGTTATCCGCATTGACAAATGTGGTTGAAAACTTGAAAAATATTTTACCCGCATTGACAAATGTGGTAGAACAATTTTTGTTCCGCATAGGTTTTTACATTTCAAAAATTCATGTATACTTGTAACACACTAATGCGGCAGAGTACAATCATTGTCCGCATTAGTTTCTCTTGGAAATAAAAAGCTACCTGCATTGGTTATATGCATCGGTTACCTTCACCTGCATTAACTAATGCACTTACGTGCATTAACTTTTGAAGTTAATCATAAGTTAATGTGATTGTTTTGGTTTTTTATGTTATGAAGAGATGTCATTGATTGATTTTTCTTATGAGGTTTTTAGCTATTGAGGTTGTCAATTCTTGCTTGAATTGACTTATATATGAGAATTGATACAAGTTTCCCATTGTTTGACTGATGTTGGACTTTTCATGCTTCCAAGAATCTGCATAGGTTGAGATACTATGGTATAACTTCCGCAATAACACATTCATTTTCCTTTTCTTTTGTTTCTAAGTTGTTTAAGAAGATAGTCATAGTAACAATCTATACAGATTTAATCAAAACTTTTAAAGTACTCCCCCTAAAATTTATATCCATATCTACATAGAAACTATAAAGATTTAAAAACTTTTTGACTCTTATATACATTGATTATTAATAATGAAGAGAAGTATATCTTTTGTTGGGATCATATCAATCTAACATTACGCATGTGCATCCTTTATGATAAAATGGACATGTCTTTGAACTTGATGATTGAAGGTATGTTTGTCCTCTTAAACTCATACCCCATTGATATTATGATGCAAATGATATTTATCATGTTTTTGGTTGATTTAATTATTCAATATGTACCTCACACACACAAGCATGGAATGATCAACCATCCTTATACTATGCATGGTAGAACTTTTTCACAACTTTTCCTACCAGGTTACTTAAGTTATTAGAACTCATTTTCACTAATCCTCATTGGGATTCATTTACTTTGATCCTTTTCATGATGATCCACATTGGGATTCTTTTCACTTCACTTTGAAAGGTGATCCATGATAGGATTCTTTTGTCCATTCACTTGGAATGTATTTCTTTTGTAGATTCATCCAATTTGGATGTGTTCCTCATTGGGAAACTTTTCGATTAGTACATATGCACTATGTGCTTGTTTCATGAGGTCTTTGCTCCACAAACCAAAGATGAAACTTGATGTAGGTGAAAGAGTTTCATAAAGCATCATTACCTATACTTTGTGATGAGTGTTTCACTATTGAATAAGATTTTAATTCGTCACTGCATGTATCTTCTCTTCAAATTCAAGCCTGCCAACATATCTGGTAAGTCATGACAGTCTTCTAATTTTTGAAATTAAGCATAGTGAATGATATAACGACTGTAATTATATCTTTTCCCAGATATTTTGATCTTCATAAAGTTGACTTCTTTTTGTGTTTTTCTAATATATTGACTTGTTTTTGATGTTTTGAATGATTTTTCCTCAAGGTTAATCATGGCAATTGACTGAACTAGGAATTCAAACCTACTAGGTTCAAATGCCTTAGTAAGTAAATTAGCTAATTGATTTTCACTAGGTACTTGAATCAATTTGATTAACCCCTTTTCAGCATAGTGTCTCCAAAAGTGATATCTAATTTCAATGTGTTTTGTCTTTGAGTGTTGAACTGGATTATTTGTTATGAAGACAACTATTATGTTGTCAATGTAAATTGGTGTGTGCAAGAAGTTATAACCATAATAAAGCATCTGGTTTTGAATCCAGAGTATTTGAGAGCAACAGGTTGATGCTGCAATATACTCAGCTTCTGCTATTGATACAGACACATTTGTCTGCTTTTGGCATTGCTAAGAGACCAGTTTGGGACCAAGAAATTGACAACCACCTGAGGTGGATTTTCTGTTGAAGTTGCATCCTCCACAATCACTGTCTGTGAAGGCATAAAGATTGAAGTCTCCTTCCTTTGGATACCATAACTAAAGAGCTGGTTTGCTCTTCAGATATCTAAATATCCTCTTGAATGCATTCATATGTGTTTCTTTTGGATCAGCTTGATATCTGGGACACACATAAACACCAAACATAATGTCAGGCCTATTCATTGTTAGATACATAAGTGAACTGATTATAGATTGATAGTGAGTCTAGTCCACTGATTTGACTTCAGGATCAGGTCCAATCTTCACTTTAGTATCCACAGGAGTTCTCATAGACTGACAATGAGAAAGTTTTTCAACATAGTTTCCACGTATTTTGATTGATTGAGGAAAATTCCATCTCTTGTATGTTGGACTTGCACCCCAAGAAAGAAAGTGAGTTCCCCCATTGCACTCATTTGGAATTTTGAATGCATAAGGTTTTCAAACTCTTTACAGAGTTGCTTGTTTGTTGAGCCAAAAATGATATCATCCACACAAATCAAGACTAATAGCATGTCTTTTCCTCTTCTCCTTGTGAAGAGAGTCTGATCAATCATTCCTCTTTCATATCCATGTTCAAGAAGAAAGGATGATGAAGTATCATACCACTTTCTTGGAGGTTGGTGAGGACCATGCAGAGCTTTGTCAAACTTGTAAACTATGTGAGGGAAATATGGATCTTCAAAGCCCGGTGGTTGACTTACATTGACACATAATTTCATGGATGCAAAATATGATGCTAGAAAGATTCTGATTGCTTCTAATCTGGCCATAGGTGCAAACAGTTTGTCATAATCAATTCCTTCTTCTTGAGTTTATCCTTATGCCACTAATCTTTCTTTGTTTCAGATGAAGATCCCTCTACCATCAATCTTGTTCCTGTACAGCCATCTAGTACCGATAGGGTATTGTCCTCCGAGATGATCTACCAGTTGCCATACTTCTTGCTTATTGAGTTGGAGCATTTCTTCCTGCATTTCTTCATTCCAACTATTGTCTTAAAGAGCCTATTTGATGTCCTTGGGTACTATTTGACAGAGAAAGCATCAGAACAAACAGAAGTTTGCAATACCAGACTTGCTTCTTGTCACTCTCTCATTAAGATCACCAATAATGGTTTCAACCAGATGATTCTTGTGTATTCTGGTGGTTGGAATGGAATCACAAGCAATGGTTACATCAAGATCAGAGACATTCAGTTCATTATGGTCAGAGGCACCTTCATCTTGTACTGTCCGGGAATTATGAAGATAGTCAGACTCTATTTTAGTTCCCGCTTTAGCTACAACGGCACTGTGATTGCTTCCATCATTTGATGTTCTTTGTGTTTCAATTGGAGGAGTAGCTTGTTTTTGATTTCTATTCTCAGTTGACACATCATTTGAGTTTGATGGTAAAAGCTTGGACCACCTTTAGTTGAAACACTCTGATTTTGTGATAGTTGTCTAATGGGATGAGCTTGGAGAGGAACATCTTCATTCATGTATTCAGCAGATGTAGGAGGAATCAATGGAAAGTCATCTCTTCTTTCTACGGCTCAAGAAGTGTGACCTCAATGGAGATTTCCTACATCAAAGAAGTGAAATTGATCAAATGATTTTGTAAAAGAGTCAATATCAAACAACCAGTCGGGATCATTTGTAGATTTGGGAAACGAATGTTCCTTGAATTGAACATTTGTTGATTCATGAGTAATGTTTAATCTAGGATTAAACACTCTATAAGCCTTTGAAACAGAAGAATAACCTACAAAGAATCCTTTATTGGACTTAGATGAAAACTTTCCCAGGTAGTCTCGTGTGTTTAATATTGAGACAGGACTACCAAATGATTTAAGAAATCCAATGAATGGTTTTCTAAGAAAAAGCAGTTCATATGGATTCATGTTGCTCTCTTTTACAATTAGAGTTTGATTTTGTACAAAGCACAATGTGTTAACTACCTCTGCCCAAAAGGTGATTGGCATATTAGCATCGGCTTGCATTGTTCTTGCTGCTTCAATAAGTGTTCTATTTCTATTTTTAGCTACCCCATTTTGTTGAGGAGTTCTAGCTGCACTAAATTGATGAGCAATGCCTTTGGTTGCACAAAAAGAACTCATCTCTTCATTTTTGAATTCAGTTCCATTATCACTTCTGTTTGTTTTGTCCTTAAGATCAAGTTGATTTTCAATTTGTGTGACAAAGTTTTGATTTATTTGGGATGCCTTATTTTTATTAACTAAGAAGAACACCCATGTAAATCGTGAAAACTCGTCAATGATCACCAAACAAAACTATTTCTTTCCAATACTCATAACATGAGTTGGTACAAACAGATCCATATGAAGTAGCTTCAATGGAGCATTATTTGTGTTCACTAGCTTGGATTTATGAGAGTATTTGCGTTGTTTTCCTTTGAGGCACGCTGAACAGTGATGAACAAAGTGAAATCCTTTTTCTGGAAACTGCCCATTCTTTTTTATGAACAGCTTGGATTTATAAGAAGAACACCCAGTGATGAACCAATGACATGGTTCCCTTTGACCATTCTGTTCATGTTTTTAAAGTTTGTGTGCCCCAAACGTCTGTGCCAAAGCTATGATTCTCAAATGATGCATTTGACCAAGGACATGTTTCTTCTTTAGGTGATGCAGAACATAGGTTTAAAACATAAGAATTATTCTTCCATGGAGTCTTTAGGACAACCTATTCTTTGAGATCTGAAATCCAGGTTTTAGAATGTAGCAACGAGTTTCTGTAAAGTGAGTGGAATATTTTTTATCACATATCTCAGACATGTTTAGCAGATTGAAGTTCAGTTGTTCACATTAGTTCACTCTGTCAAAGCTTAGCATCCTATTTGTCGTAGATCATTCACTTGTAATTCTACCATGTTGTGAATCTCCACCAAATGCCACCGTAGGTCCTTGTATGTGCTTGAAGTCATGAAAGAGGGAACTACCTTGAGTCATGTGTCGGGAGCATTCATTGTCCACCTACCACACGCTATTGGACCTAGATGGATGACCCTACAAGCATAAAAGAACTAATTAGAATGTGGAACCCAAGCCACGATGGTCTTGGGTTTCCCGTTCCTATCTATTATGGTGACTTCTTCATACATTCCTCTAAATTGTGATCTATTTATAGGTGACCTCGGAGATTGCTTATGATATCTTGCTGGAGTCTCTCATCAACATCAATAGAAGAGTGAGATGCGTAGTGAAATCTTTGATCTTTATTCTTTTGATGAAATTTAAACCATTTTTGATTTTCAAAGATCATTTTGGGTTTTGAAAAAGTCAAACTTTTGATTTATGAAATGGTTGCTTCTTTGAATTTTCCATATTTCTTTTGTTTTACTCATGTCATTGAGTGATCTACATGTTATAGATTGAGTGTTATGCAAATGACTCCTCACTTGAGTTTTGCCTGAGGATGTTGTTAAGATGGGGTTGTTTTAGGGAATTCTCAATCCCTTCTCGCTGAAGAACAATCATATGTATTATGATTGATCATATCACAAACTGAACAATATTTGTTAAAATAACAATTTTTGGTTGAGTGGTTGTTCATGTCACAAATGGAGCAGTATTGATTGTAAAAGCATTTTTATGTTTTGTGATTGAACATATCACAAATTTCACAATACATTTGTTTGTTGCTTGAATCAAATTTTTATTTGTGGGACTCAGTTGATTTTCTCATTTGTTGCTGAGCCACATTCTTTTGCTTAAGGGATGAATCAAAATCAGCCCTTTTGTTAGACTTTCTCTGCTGTTTTTGTTTCTTCACCCCTTTTTGTACCTCTTTCTCAAATTGATCAACGTGTTCCTTATTACATATATCAAAACCAACACCATGTCTTGACTTTGAAGATTGAGGGTCTGACAGAGTTTTACACGTTGACATCAGAGATTTCTTTTGTTTCTTTTACAGTGAAACCGTGTCTGATTTGCTTGATTTGTTCGGAGATAGAATCTCATTATCAGAACTGCTTTGAGCAGTTGGTTTCACCGACTTCACATACTTCTTTTTACCTTTTCAAATAGAAGGTATGAGTCTTATAAATGGAACAATTTCCCTTATAAGGCTTGTGGGTTTGATGACACTCACTGCCTTGTCTGAACACTCTTTGTTTTTGATTCGGTGTCCTAATTTGATTTTGACCTCATTTGATTCAATGTAAACATCAAGTTTGTTTTGAGGATTGGTTACTTGTTTTACTATAGATTTTGCTTCCATAGTTTTAGTTTCAATTTCATCATTGAGTGTGACAGATTCATGCATGACAGTGTAGTTGTCATTGTATGGTAGAGGACATGAATTATACCCAATCCCCGACATGTCCTTTGGATCCTCTTAAGAATCAAGTATCTCTTGCAGCTTCACCGAAGACATTTGAAAATTTTCAAGTTTGACTTCAGTAAGTGTATGTCCAGCCTTAGATTGAGCTAACTTTTCAGTAAGTAGCTCATTCTCAGCTGCAAGAGTGTACTTTTCACCATGCAGTTTTTCAATGTCAGAGACGAGAGATTTGATTTTGATTTTCAAAGCCTTTTACCTCTCTTTTCAACATCTCTGACTTCACCTTTTCTTCTTTAATTTTATCTGCCACTTTACGGTTATGCTCTCTCTAAACTTGCAATTCAGTAATACATTTTTCACTACAAAGGTTAGATATTACCTCAGTAGGCATTGGAGATGGACCATCATTGATGTGAGCCATAAGTGCATGATTTTGAAATTCAGGCTTGACTTCCTCTGCATACATGCTCCAGTCACATACCCTATCTTGCTTTATCATGAGAGCATTAGCAAATGACTCATTGCTTCTATGAGCTTGGTTTGTTAGTTGAGGTGGATTTTGATATGATAGATGTTGTTGTGGATGATGATACCAACTTGTAAGCCCCGGTTCCCAGGAAGCATCACATTTGGTTAATCATGCCATAAAATCAGTTTAATAAGAAAAACATTGCAACAAAAATAATTAGACATTCATTTAAAACTTAGAAACCATATTCTACTCATACATTTTTTCTTTAATTGTAAACAAAACATAGTACTTGTTCATAAATTACAATAAGAGATTTCATATGCAGGAATGTCATCCATAGCTCCCCAAGTAGCTTCGTGGTGCCATCCTCAGCATCAGCATTTACTTGCCAACTATAATGAATAAAAGTCAGCTTTGCTGATGAGTTCTAGTTTTAGGTAAATAAGAAAATATAACTTTATTCTTTATATAATGACCACACATACGTAATACATAACATTTTCATCTTATTAAGCATGTTTATTATCTTTCATTCTTTCACATCTTTCACTTCATCGTAAACGAGATTGCACAAAGCAAGAGCTCCAAGTTGATCAACAACGAATGTCGATCCCTATCGGTACACATCATCATGGTAGATAACCCCCGACAGTTGATCCACACTGTAAGCACATAACCCGCTCTTGAATACGGATCAATCATCATACATTAGACTCACATAAGTGAAGCCTATCATAGTGCTTGCAAGACTTTTCATCATCAAACAGGCCCAGGGGTAACATTCATTAAGTTTCACTTTGTTGGACCAAAAGAACCAATGAGCCAAGATCAGAAAACCTCTAAGTCCCACATGGTATCACAACTGCTGAATGCTTCATGAGCAGTTTGACAAGTGCTGAAGACTTCAACAGCTGAAGATCAAGTGCTGAAAACTTCAACAGCTGAAGAACTAAAGTGCTGAAGTACAACAGCTGAAGAACACAAGTACTGAAGTTGAACAGCTGAAGAACACAAGTACTGAAGCTGAACAGCTGAAGAACACAAGTGCTGAAGCTGAAAGACCAAAGTACTGAAGTACAACAGCTGAAGAGTTTACAAGTGCTGAAGATCAACAACTGATGTACAAAGTCTGAAGACAAAGACTGAAGACATCAGCTGATGATATCTACTGAAGTCATCAGCTGATGAAACATCTGAAGTTCAAAGTCTGAAGATCAAGTACTGAAGTTTCAGTAGTTTGTCACAACTGCTGAAGAGTACTTCTTCAGTAGTTGTGATATCAGTAGTTTTATATTTTTAGTTTCAATAGTTTTGTAAAACGACTGAAGAGCTTGTTCTTCAGTCGTTGTAGTTTCAGTAGTTTTATGTTTTTCAGTAGTTAAAACAACTGATACACTTAGCATTTTTGTAAGGAGATGTCAGCTGTTTTGACATCTTCAGTAGTTGTGTTTCAGTTGTAATAAATCTGTTAGATGTCATTATCAAGTGACATCAGCAGACGTCACATCTCTTATATAAGAGGTGTCGACCTAATTGTAATTGTGACATTCTGTTACCACGAAAGCGAATATTGAATGAAATATATTTGCAGAAATTCTCTCTCTATAACCGTCTTTGTTCTTTATTGAATATCGTTTCGTTCTTGTGAATCGACTAATTCGTTTTTCGATTTCCGCTGCTATACTCTTTAATCAATCAAACATAGATCACTGATCCTAACACACTTTTCATTAACATCATCTTCCACATGGATCTTCCTGTTAAAACATCATAAAAATTCGGTCATTTAAAAACATATATTTAGTATGCATAATAACCCCAAAACATGGAAATACATACAAATAAGGGGATCTAGAACTCACCTCGATACCGTGAATAACCTCTAAACTAAGGTTACAAGTCTAGGATCACACTACGCAGCCTGCAGATGAGTTAACACTTAAAGAGGTTAATTTCTACCTAAATTCGCTCCGAATTTCGCTGCTAATTTCGCTGCAAGATTTGCAATTTTGCAGCAAGATTTGCCAACACTTTCGCTGCCACCTTTGCTAGCAGTTTCGCTAGCGGTTTCAGTGGCATCTTCACAGCCAGTTTCGCTACCAATTTCGCCCAACTTTCGCTGGATAACTTGTCTGCGAAACTACTTGCGAAACTATAGTTTCGCAGGAAGTTCTCATAGTTTCGTTGCTTGAATATGCAATTTTGCTGGATGCATATACAGTTTCGTAGAACGCATAAAATTTACGAACCAGCCCGTTTTTAACCAAAAATCACAACTTTTTACGTCCAAACTCTTATTTAATCATTCATGAGGCTATATCTAAGCTTTTATGTGTTTTCATACGTAAAGATGTGACCTTTATGCGATTCTTTGCATCTTCACAAATCCCGAAACCCTAGAATCCGGGTTTGATCTACAGAAGGGTTTAGAGGTCGATTCTTACGTGGATTTGTTGCTCCTTTCTTATGGTTTGATGCTCAGTCATTCCGATCTTCAATCCCTTAACCTTTGAAGCTTCCAATCTTGAGTTTTCTTCACTTTCTCTCTCTCCATATTTTGGTGGCTATGGTTCAAGTGTGGAAGATGGTGGCTAATTAGGTGGGTTAGAAGGCTGATTATGGGCCCTGTATCACTTAGGCTCTTGTCCATAAGCCTAATTAGCCCATAACCCATTTTCTTCCTTTATTAAATACCCACTAATTAAGCCTATTATCCTTGGTGATTCGTTTTGACTTTTCAAGGTGTTACAAGTCTCCCACACTTATTTAGGTTTCATCCTTGAAACTTGTTAGTCATCAAACAATTGAGGATAAAATTTCCTCATCTCCTCCTCGGTCTCCCATGTAGATTCTCATCCTTTTTTGTGTCTCCACTGTACCCGTACCAGCGGAACCACTTTATTACGTAAGTGCTTGTCTTTCTAATCAAGGATGGCAAGTGGTTGCTCTACATAGTTCAGTCATTCATCAACTTCAATGTCTTCTAATGGTACAAATGCATCATTGTCTGCTAGACATTTTCTAAGATGAGATACATGGAACGTAGGGTGAATTCCACTCAACTCATCGGGTAATTCTAGTTTGTAGGCCACTTTACCTACCCTCGCGATAATACGGAGCGGCCCTATGAATCCTGGGCTTAACATACCCCTTTTTTGAAACATGATGATCCCTTTCCAGGGTGATACCTTGAGCATAAACTTGTCACCAACCACAAACTCTACCCGTCTACGCCTTTTATCGACATAAGACTTCTGACGATCCTTTGCAGCTTTCATGAAAGCCTTAATCTTATCTAACTTCTCGGTTATGACCTTAATCACTTCAAGACTTCCCAATTCCATTTGCCTGATGTGATCCGAACACATAAGCGTTCTACACTTCCTACCGTACAACATCTCATAATGTGGCATGCCAATGCTGGCATGGTAACTATAATTATATGAGAATTCGGCCAATGGTAAGTGCTCATCCCAACATCCTCCAAAGTCGATTACACATGCTCATAGCATGTCATTTAGCGTATGAATCGTTCTTTCCGACTGACCATCTGTCTAAGGGTGGTAAGCCGTACTAATATGCAGGATGAAAATCCTGTGTCCGTATCCAAAATGATAGACACTTGCATGCTGTGACGAGCCATGATCTCCTTGATAAATAGCTCTGCCAACCTCTTAGAGGAAAACGTATCCCGAATTGGTAAGAAATGGGCGCAGTTTGTTAGCCGGTCAAGAATCACCCAAATAGCGTCACTTCCTCTTACCATGCGAGGTAGCTTCGTGATGAAGCCCATCGTGATGAGTTCCCATTTCCACACAGGGGTATCCAAAGGCTGGATCTTCCCATATGGCTTTTGGTGCCCTGCCTTCACTTGCAGACAAGTCAGGCACTTGCTCACGTACTTAGCCACGTCTTACTTCATTCCCGGCCACCAATAATCTTTCTTTAGATCCTGATACATTTTCATGGTACCGGGATGAATGAAATATCATGTTTTGTGAGCCTCATCCATGATCTTCTCGCTCAGATCCACATAGAGAGGGATCCACATTCTCCCAAATCGAGTTCTAACACCCATGGTGTTTTCCCTCAAATCTAAAACTTGTCCTTTCATCCTTTCAGAGTTGACATTGTCATCTCTCAATGCCTCTTCTTGAAACTCCATCACTTGTGGGATAACATCAAGCGTCATGATTATCTGGCAAGCTCTCACCCGAATTGGTTCAGGTCGTCCCTTCCGGCTAAGGGCGTTAGCAACCACATTGGCTTTGCCTGGATGATAATGAATTTTGTAGTCATAATCCTTGATTAGTTCCAACCACCTCCCCTGCCTCATGTTGAGTTCCTTTTGTTCAAAGAAATACTTCAGGCTTTTATGATAAGTGAAGATGGTGCACTTCAACCCATATAGGTAGTGCACTTCACCCCATCTGAGTAGAATACCAGATCCTCGTTCCCTTCAGGTAACGTCAAGACAGGGGCTTGAGTTAACCTCATCTTTAGTTCTGGGAAGGTGTTCTCCAGATCAGTACCCCGTTCATACTACACATCCTTCCAGGTTAGCTTAGTCAAAGGAGAAGCTATCTTGGAGAAATCTTGATAAACCTCCTATAGTAACCTGCTAGGCCAAAGAAACTACACATCTCAGATGGCGTCTTTGGAGGTTCCCATTGCATCACCGCTTCATCCTTTATAGGTCCACCCTGATCCCCTCGGGATTAACCACATGACCCATAAATTGAACTTCTCGAAGCCAAAATACGCATTTAGAGAACCTAGAATATAGCTTCTCACTTCTGAGCGTCTCCAATACTTCTCGAATGTGATTGGCATGTTCTTCTTCACTTTTTGAATAAGTCAAGATGTCATCGATGAACACTATTACCGATTCATCCAACATCTGTTGACATACCCAATTCATAAGGTCCATAAAGGCACCTGGCGCGTTGGTTAATCCAAAGGACATGACGAGAAATTCGTAGTGTCCATAACGCGTACAAAATGCTGTCTTAGGAATGTCTTCTTCTTTCACCTTCAGTTGGTGGTAACCAGATCGTAGGTATATCCTTGAAAACCAGCTAGCACCCTGGAGTTGGTCGAACAGGTCGTCGATCCTTGGTAACGGATACCGGTTCTTTACGACCAGCTTATTGAGCTTGCGATAGTCAACGTACATCCGCATGCTACCGTCTTTCGTCATGATGAATAAAACCGGAGCACCCCATGGAGAGATACTCGGTCGAATGAACACCTTATCTAATAAATCTTGCAACTGGTCCCTCAGTTCTACGATCTCCAAAGGAGAAAATCGATACGGTTCTTTAGAGACAGGTTGTGCTCCTGGTAGCAAATCAATCTCGAATTCGATTTGGCGGTCGGGCGGCACACGAGTCAAGTCTTCATGAAAGCCGTGAGGAAACTCGCGCACTACTTTCAAGTCTGACAATTGTGGCTCTGGTGCATTCACATCTTTTACATAGGCAAAGTAAGCACTACACCCACGTTTGAAGTACCTTTTAGCTGTGATCATCGATACGACCTTCGGTACAGAGCACACCTTATCCCCACGAACTGTAACAGATCTTCCATCGGACCCTATTTGACGAATTACCTTGTTGCTACATACAATATTGGCTTCATAGCTAGCTACCCAATCCATGCCTAACACCATATCGAAACCTCCTAAGGCCAAAACATGCAACCTAGCAAGGAACTTACAATCTTCTAACTCAATCAAGCAATCCTTAACCACCTCCGTTACCTTAGTGGACATACCAATGGTTGTTTCTACATAGAAAGGCTCATCTAACATTCTACTCTTATCATGCAACAAACGACAAAAGGCAGCACACACAAAACTCCTACTAGCACTAGGATCAAAGAGCACTAAAGCATATTCATGGTCTACGAGAAACACACCTAAAACTACTTCTGGATCTGCCCTGGCCTCCTTACGAGTTTTGTTGAATGCTCTTGCCTTTGCCTTCAAACCGTCACCCTATCCATTATCTCTAGCTTTAACCATTCCAGATCTTCTTGATTCCCTTTCTTACAGTCCCTCCCCACATGTCTCGTCTCACCACACCGGTAACACTTCACTGCCTTGCAATCCTTAGCATAGTGGCCCTCGCCCCCACATTTAAAATACTTTCCAGTCCCAACTCTACACTCCCCCGAATGACCTTTCCCACATTTTCTACAAGCACTTCCTTCACCAGTATTTCCCTGTCTCCCTGATCCACAACCCTCATCCTCTTCTCTCCACTCCTGAAGTTATCACCTGTGAACCTCTTCCCATTTCCATTCTTGTTCCCATTCAATTTCTCACCTTCTTCTGTACAGGTATTGGCTCTATCCCATCGTACAACCTCCCAGCTAAATCCACCACAGACCTAAAAGTGCCTTGTTTAATTCCCGATGGGGACAGTAATCCTCCAACACCAACTCCTTCAACTCAAACCACCTCATTTTGGCTATCGATCGCTTTACGTCATGGGACAATATTGTCCCACCAGTAGAACCCTGAGTCGATGAAAGAATGAGTGGCAAACTTAACTTTTTAATCTTCCCTGCACTCACAAATGTCCTGTACCGCTTCCATCTCTCTGACCCAACGATGAGCTGCAGTAGTGTTGGATTCTTTATGCCCAACACACATAGAATATTGATATGGTTAGTAAGTAATGATCCACGTAGGGTCATACCCAATAACAAGCATAGCAAACACCAATATAAACATTTAATTGATGATATGATCATGCAATTAAATAAATACACCAATTTAGAAAATCGGTTTTCAAAATAAATTGCATATGAGATGAAACAACTTATAAGGATATTTTGTTTATGGACATTATTTGTAATGTTATTTAAGATGGTTAAATAATATTAAATAATAATAATAGTGTGTGTATAAGTTATATAATTAAAAGGTTAATTAGATAACTTATAATTGATATTAGTTAATCAATTTGTAAAAGACCTTTTGGGTGGAAAACCGCAAATGTGTTTGAGATTCGGCCGCCCCTTTAGAGGGGGTTATTGGCCTTTTGTTTTAATGACTTAACTTCTTGAAAACACACTCTTCCTTTCTTCTCTCTCATACATGCAAGAACCAAACTTTTCTCACTACTTTTCTTAAAGAGTTCAGAGCTGAAAATCGGATTTCCGGCCCTCTTTGGTTCGTTTTTGGTGGAGAAATCCTAGCAACAAGGTGTTTGCTTGAGGCTTGTGGGTATGGATGCTTGAGGACACCTCTCCTTGGTGTTTTGGCATTCAAGAAGATCATTTTATTCATCACAATCCCGTTTTTCAGCAGCCTTTGGAAGGTAGTTCCATGGTTTGATTTTTGGTTGTTATTTCTTGTTGATAGCTAGTTCATACACATATAAATGATCCGTATGTTCTTGGGTTGTTATTGTCATGATATGAGCCTTAGTTTTCAGATTACTAATGATAATATTATGGTTTTAATCCGCTGCATTTTCATGTTTAAATGGTTAAACTACTTGATATGGTCCAACAAACCCAACATTGGCATCTAGAGCCGGATATGTGGATGACTAGTTTCATTTGTCCTTGAAAAATTGGTTTTATGGGGTTTTAACAACCTAATAGGTGTTGTTTTATGGTGATATAATGAATCCCCAACCTCTCAAGGTTACATCATACATGCTTGTGATTAAACGTTGAAAGAAAAATATCAAATGGTTGATTGTGTTTGTTTGGTCAAAAGACCCTAAATTCTTGGTTTATGTTGGCTGAAATTTAGGGTCATATGGGGAAATATTTGGTTCTTGAATGTTGTATATGATGATTCATATTGGTGCATAACCTAGCCTTGACCTTATGTTGATTTGGTTTTGAATGGATGTTTGTTTTGGTTGATTTCATTCATAATGGGTTGTAATATTATTCTTTTGTGTTTGTTTTTGGATGTAATTTATTTATTCATTCAATGGCAATGTAATAGATAGATTAGGTGTGTTTTCTTTTATTAGAAACTTTGTATTAGGATATAAATTTTGTAAAAGAAGATGCACAAGATGGAAGCATAAAAGGAAGACACAAAGAGAAGGACTTGAAGCATTTGGATGCAAGTTCAATTGGGGGTCTTTGGAGATCTCATCTTTTGCGTTGTGTTCAACCCTTAGGAAAGACCAAATGACAACACTTGTGATGGCAAACAAGTCTTTTCAACATAGTTGCTATGGTTATGCACATGTAGTTGTTTTATATATGCTTGTTTGATTATTCATTTTATGTTGATTCTTTGATATGTGGATACGCTTAACAATCTAAATAATTATCATAACAAGTTGAATTTTTTGGTTCCTAATCATTAAGTGACTAATAAAAGGTTATTAAAAGAATTAATGATTTCAAAATAAAAGAGATTTTATTTAAAAAAAGGAACCATAGGGTACCATGTATTTGAAAACATGCGAATACAAGGTACATAGAGTTTTTATAACTAGAATTAATGGAAACTTAAATCCCTTTGGAAACAAGTTAAACACCATCCTTTTACACGACACTCGAATCACTTGAGAACTACTTGTGGGATAAAGGTCACGTAACCACTTTTAGGGAACTTGTGTGTTTGAGGTGGGCTTAACATACTTGTGGGATAAAGGTCACCCAACCACTTGTATGTGTAAACTCACACGTGTCTATAAGTAGGACGACTTGAATTAGAAACCATGTGCATAGGGTCACCAAGCATGGCATACAATGGTGTTGATCGGATTTCACATGCCGACTAAACATAAGATGTTTAACCCGTCCATAAAACTAGAAGTTGCAAAAGGTTGCAATTGTCAAATGTTGACTACCTTGTTAATTTAAATAATGGATAAAGGTCACCTAACCATTATTCAAATGTAAAGTTGGATTCTAGATTTTAATTATTAATTGTTTATGAGACGTATATAGGGTATTAATAATTAAAATACAAATTTTCAGAAATACTATATAAACTTTGTGATTTTGTAGAAATGGCCGCAAACAATAATGCTACCACCCCGACCGTCCCTACCATATCATTGAGAACAACTTAGAAAGGGATTGTCTTAACGATAATATCTTTATAGACTGGTTTCGAAACTTGAGAATTGTTCTCAACCAAGAGAAAAAGGCCTATATCCTTGACAATCCCATTCTTGATCAACCTAACCCCGAGGATGTTGAGGTCTATAACGATTGGCTTCAATACACAGAGGATTCCATGCAGGTTTCCTGCCTCATGTTGGGAACTATGATTCCCGAACTTCAAAAGGATTTGGAGCATCTTGGGGCATATGACATAATTACCCGGTTGAAGGAAATGTTCCTTCAACAAGATAGGGTAGAGCGCTTCGAAACGGTTCGAGCGCTTCATGCGGGCATGGAAGAAACCCAATCGGTATCATCTTATGTACTTAAGATGAAAAGCCACATTGGTCGCCTCGAAAGGCTTAATTGTCCCGTCTCAAAGGAGCTGGCCACGGATTTGATCCTTAATTGCCTATCCAAAAGGTTTCAGACATTCATAATGAATTACATTATGAATGGGTGGGACAAGAGCATTGGTAAGCTTCACGCAATGCTCAAAACAGCCGAGGCAGGGATAGGTAGAACGGTTCTACCTATTCTCTCGATCAATGAGGAAGGCAATAAGAAAAGGCCATTCCCCGATCCCAAGGCAAATGTTGCCAAAGGAAAGGGGTACATCCAAGGAAAGGGGAAAAGAAAGGTTAAAGCGGAACCTCCAAAGCCTAAGCTTAAGAAGCCTAAGGTAACAGAGAACGATCCATGTTTTGACTGTGGTGAGATAGGACATTGGAAAAGGAATTGTCCAACCTATCTCAAGGAGTTGAGAAACAAGAGGGATGCTAGGCAAACCTATCTCAAGGAATTGATTAAAAGATTTTGTAAATAAGTCAATATCAAACAACTAGTCAAGACCATTTGTAGATTTGGGAAAAGAGTGTTCCTTGAATTGAACATTTGTTGATTCATCAATAATGTTTAATCTTGGATTAAAAACTGGGTAAGCCTCTCAACAAAAGAATAACCTACAAAATGACACAACTACCAAATGACTGATAAAATCCAATAAATGGTTTTCTGTGAAGCAACAGTTCATATGGAGTCATGTTACTTTCTTTTACAATTAGAGTTTGATGTTGTACAAAGCACGATGTGTTAACTGCTTCTGCCCAGAAGGTGATAGGCAGTTTAGCATCGGCTAGCATTGTTCTTGCTACTTCAATGAGTGTTCTATTTTTCCTTTCATCTACCCCATTTTGTTGAAGAATTCTAGTTGCACTAAATTGATAGCAATGCCTTTCGTTGGACAAAATGAACTCATGTCTTTGTTTTTAAACTCAGTTCCATTAACACTTCTTATTGTTTTCCCTTATGATCAAGTTGGTTCTCAATTTTTGTGATAAAGTCTTTTATTATTTCAGATGCATCATTTTTATGAAGTAAGAAGAAAACCCATGTGAATCTTGACAAGTCATCAATGAACACAAACAATACTGTTTGTTTCCAATACTCATACCATGGGTTGGTCCAAACAGTTCCATAGGAAGTAGCTTTAATGGAATATTGTTTGTGTTCAGCAGCTTTGGTTTGTGAGAAGAATTATGTTGTTTTTCTTTGAGGCCCGCTGAATAGGGATTGACAAAGTGAAGGGAAAATAATTGACATGGTTTCTTTGACGAATCTATTCATGTTTTTAAAATTTATGTGCCCCAAACGTCTATGCCAAAGCTGAGACTCATCAGTTGATGCTTTAAACAAAAGACATGTTTCTTTTATTGGTGTTGTAGAATTCAGGTTTAAGACATAGGTGTTATTCTTCCACGTAGTCTTTAGGACAACCCATTTTTCTGAGATCTAAAATCTTGGTTTTAGAATGTAGCAATAAGTGTCAGTAAAGTGAGTTGAATATTCTTGTCATAGATCTGAGACACGCTTAGAAGATTGATGTTTAGTTGTTCACAATAGTTCACTCTATCAAAGCTTATCATCCCATTTGTCATAGATCCTTCGCTAGTAATTTTTCCACCTTGTGAACTCCTCTGAATGCCATTGTAGTTCCTTGTATTTGCTTGAAGTCATGAAGGAGGGAATGATCTCCAGTCATTTGTTGGGAACATCCACTGTCCACGTACCATATGCTATTAGACCTGTATGGATGACCTGCAAGCACAAAATAACTATTTAGAATATGGAACCCAAGCCATAATGGTCTTGGGTTTCCCATTCCTATCCATGATGGTGACCTCATGATACTTTCCTCTAAATTGTGATCTACTTAGAGGTGACCTGGGAGATTTCTTGTGATAATTTGATTGTGTCAACTCATTAACATCAACTGAAGAGTAAGAGGAGTAATGAAACCATTGATCTCTATTCTTTTGAAGAAATTTGACATGTTTTTTATTGTCAAACATTAATTTTGATTTTGGAAGATCAAACTTTTGCTTAATGTTACCATGTTTGTTTCTTTAAATCTTCCATAATTCTTTCATGTTACTCGTGTCATTATTTGATCTAGACATCCTAGATTGAATTTTGTGAAAATGACTCTTAACATTAGGTTTCACAGATGATGTAATTCACATGGGTTTGTTTTGATCAATTCTCAATGCATTCTAATTGAAGTAACAATCTGATGTATTGTGATTGTTTATATCATAGACTGAACGGTATTTGTTGAAATAGTAGTTTTTAGTGGAATGGTTGTTCAGGTCACAGATAGAGCAGTATTGATTGAAAAAGCACTATTCAGTTTTGTGATTAAACATGTCACATATGTCACAATACATATATTTGTTTCTTGAATCTGAATTTTCTTTATCAGACTTAGTGGATTTTCCCATTTTCAACCGAGTCACATTCTTTTAGTGAGGAGAGGAATCAAAATTAGCCCTTTTAGTAGTTTGCTTAACAACACTACTTTTTCTAACGGTTCTGGGTTGTTTTTGGTTCCTCAACCCTTTCTTTACGTCTAGCTCAAACTGATCAACGTGCTCCTTGCTACATATGTCAAAACCGACTCCTTGTCTTAATTTTGAAGATTGGGGGTTTGACTTAATTTTAATTTTTGAAATCAGGGAGCTCTTGTATTTCTTTTGTAGTGAAACCTTGTCTAATTTACTTGAATTTTTTGAGATTTACTATCATTATTAAAACTGCTTTCAGTAGAAGGTTTCATTGTCTTCACAAATTTCTTTTTTCCTTTTGAAATAGCAGGTATAAATTTCACAAAGGGAACAATGACATTGATTGGGCTTGTTGGTTTGATGACATTCACTATCTTGTTTGAACACTCTTTGATTTTAATTGGGTGACCTAATTTGATTTTATCCTTATTTTTTTCAATGTAAACATTTGGTTTGTTTTGAGGATTTGTGACTTGTTTTACTACTGTTTTTGGTTTAGTATTGTTAGGTTCAATTTTCTCTTTGAGTGTAGTGGATTCAAGCATGACAGTGTAGTTGTCATTGTATGGTGGAGGACAAGAGTTATACCCAATCCCAGAAATATCTTTGGGATCCTTTTGAGAATCAAGCATCTCTTGCAGCTTAACTAGAGATAGTTGAAAGTTTTCTAGAGTCACTTCAATAAGTGTTTGTTCAGCTTTAGATTGAGCTAACTTTTCAATCAATTGCTCATTCTCAGTTGTAAGAGTGTACTTTTCACCATGCAATTTTTCAATGTCAGAGATAAGAGATTTTACTTTGATTTCAAAGCCTTTTATTTCTCTCTTAAACATCTCTGACATTACCTTTTTTCTTTTATTTTGCCAGCCAACTTATGATTCTGCAATCGATAAATTTGTAGTTCAGTAATGCATTTATCTCTTCAAAGGTGGACCATCATTGATGTGGGCCATGAGTGCATGATTTTGGAATTGAGCCTTTACTTCCTCTGCATACAGGCTCCAGTCACATACTAGATCTTGCTTAATAACAAGAGCATTTGTAGATGGCTGACTGCTTCCATGAGCTTGATTGGTCAGTTGAGGCTGAGTCTGATATGTTTATTTATGTTGTTTATCATGATACTGTTGTTGATGATTATTGGAGTGAAAACTTGAGTTTGGTTGTGAAGATGACTTGCTCTGAGAATTCATTTGACAGTTGTTGTTTCTTCCGGGAACCTACATTCTCTAGAGAAGTGGCCAGTCATGCCACAGTTAGCACTTCACCTTGGATTTGTCATACCCATGTTTGGCGTTTTCATTAAGGCTAAGCTTTCTTCCTTTTCTAAAAACCTTCTTGGCCCTACTTGCAATCATGGCCATTTGCCAATGCAAATCCATTTCTTCTACATTATTTGGATCCATTTCTTCCATGTCTTCCTTGATCAGATGTGCAGAGGTGAGTCTTCCTCCCAAATAGGCTTCAAAGCTAGCAACAAAAGCATTGTAAGTTGCCTTTTGTTCTTCTAATCTTGTATCATCTGGAGTAGTTGAAGGAGTTGCAGAGAAGCCTAATGGCTGAGATGATGTTGATGGCCTGTTGGTCGGTGGAGCTGAAATGAATCCGGTAGGCTTTAGTTGATCTTTTGCGGAAAGAAAACCATCCTCCTCAGTAATGAATGCATTTTCCATATAGTGAGAGTGTGAAGGAAACTTATAATGCTTCAATCATTTTGGGTCCACCTAGGTTTCTGCTTCTTTCATCAAGCTCTAGTGCTTCTATCTTAGCAATCATTATTTCCAAGGTAGTACTCTCAAGATCAAGAGTGTTTTTTTAGCATTGTCACATTTTGTTTCTAGTTTTCGGGAAGACTGTGAAGCATTTTCTTGTTTAAGTCTTTGACCTTATAAGTTACTCCGATGATCTCTAACTCATTTACCAGCTAAACAAATCTATACACCTGTTTAGAGATGGACTCCCCATGGGAGTGACGAAAGGTTCATATTGATTTACAACCTTATCCTTGTTAATTTCAGCAACTTAACTGCTTCCTTCACACACAATCTGCAGTGCATCCCATACCGCTTTAGCAGTACCATACTTTTCTAGTCATTTCAACACATCCATTTTTAATGCTTGAGTGAGTATGGAGTAAGCTTTGAGTTCAATCTTAATCTTCTTGTAGTCATCATCATCAAGAGTCAAATCCTCAATAGGTATTCTTGTGGGTTGGTAGATGGCAGCTTGATTAGAAGATAGTGTAACAGGAATGTGTGGCCCTTTGCATATTGATATCCAATAGTCCGAATCTACACTTGTGATGGAATTCATGAATCTGATTTTTCATTGCATAAACTCAGATTTATGTTTAAGCATGGGAGGTTTTGGAGTAAGAGTAAGTTCTAAAATTTTTGTGAATACATTTTAACAATGTGTTTCTTTAACTTGTTTATATGTAGATTAGATAAATTATAAGTTCAATTAGTCTAACTGGTCCAAATCATCAGGTCAATGAATCAGATCTGTTGATGTTTCTATTGGAAAATTTTGTTATATTAACTCTTCACAGCTTTGAATATAAAGACGACAACTTTGTTATTGAAGGTGAGAATGTATGAACAGTAATAGTTGAAGAGTTTTTCTACAGTTTACTAAGTAAAGGTGATAGAACAATCTATTAGCAACTCTATCACCAGATCAATCGAGTTTTATTCAGATCTTGGTAGATCAGAAAAATAACCGAGAGCAAAATCTCTCATACAAATGACTGGGTCATGAGATTGATGTTCTCATAAGGATCAAATATGATGATCGAGTTAATGATTGTATGGCGGAATCAAACAATCAAGAAACATTCAATGCAATAAATACTCATAAATGCTTTTGTGTATTAATGAAGGTGATTGATAAAGATAAATGCAAGGGTTTGAGCATTAAATAGTAATACTACACCTTGAGAATGAAAGACACAAAATATTGTAATTGTCTATCAACAGCCACCTAATGTACGAGGTATTCTATTCTATTTATAGGCTGACAAGATGCCTTTTTACAAAATGAATAAACTATCCTTGACATATACATCAGAACTAGTCTAAGTCCTTATGAGCATTTCTTTTATTCATCCGCAATGACAAATACAGATGATTTGAACTTGATAAGCATTTCTTCTTTTGTCATCCACATTAGTAGTTGATCATCCACATTGGGTAATGCAGGTGAGCAAATACTTATGCGTATTTGTTGTCCGGCCATCCGCATTTGCAAATGCGGATGAGCAAACTTGTCCGCATGTCTTTTATGTTATCCGCATTTGTTAATGCGGAAGAACAAATAGTTGTGAGCATTTGTTCTATGTCTTCCGCATGTACAAATGCGATTAGCCAACACTTGGTCTTCTCAACAAATTCTTCATCCATAATGGTTCTTGGACTTGTGGGATTACTAGCAGAACAACCATCAACTCACAAATTGAATTGGCATGTATGATCCTTTCAGGGTCCAACACTCTTTGAACATTATCCCCTTTTTCGTACTATCATGAGGAGAGCTTGATGAGCTGGAGGAGGAAGTCAGAGAGACTTGTATTGGTACATGCCTAAGAGATCTCTTAGTCTGTTTCTCAACTAGTTAAGCCTTGAGATTTTCAATCTCAAATGTTGAGTGGCAGACCTATCCTCTGAAGTCTAAATCCTGGATTCAAGGTTTGAGACATTAAAAAGTAGGTCCTTTATGGTGAGGTAACATACCTAGTATGTTCATCCTAACCACCAGTTATGGTTTCTTGATGCACTAGTTTCCCTATCTAATGATTTCTCTTTTAAAGTCATCAAAAAGCATGGTTATCATAGATTCAGTCTCAGATATGTCACCACTATCCTAAGGACCTGTTAAGGCACCTTTAGTAGTGGCAGCTATATCTACATAAGTCCTTTCCATACTAGTGGGACTCACTTTAGTTTGGGTTTGCTAATGTGGGCTAGAAATCAATGATCTCACTAGGCTTAAGTATTCCTTAGGGAGGTGTTGTTGATCAACATTATGGCCTTGAAGAAACATGATATATTCATGAGTACCTATGAAAAGGTCAGTGAACGATATGGAATTTATGCCTAAGGACCCGTGACCTTGATCAATGTCTAGTGGCATTGAGCCTTTGATTGGGCTATCACTTTTTGGTTGCTTAGGGGAGTATAGTGACTCTCGGTGTTGGCATAACGTTGGGTTTAGGGCTCATGGGATTAAGATTGAGGAGACTCAATACCCATATTGAGGTCACATATGAAGGATGGTGGGACCTCAGACTATGTGGGAGACCATGTTTCTACACTAGCATTTTTGGATTAAATAGGGGGAACTTGTTCAATGAGAGGATATTAAGCAAGGTTTTGCTCAGAGTGTGTCTGATATGTATGTTTTATGACAGGAGCCATTAGCTCATTCATACATGGAAGAAGAGTATATGTTTTCCATATATGTTGGTGGACACTTTCTTTAGCACTTTGAAGATGACTAGCCTCATGTGAGCATTAGGAAGAGTAGATGCACAAACAAGCTTACTCTGATCTGGCTCATAGTTGATTATGCATAGTCCATTTTCTTTACAGGAGCCATTAGCTCATTCATACATGGAAGAAGAGTGTATGTTTTCCATATATGTTGGTGGACACTTTCTTTAGCACTTTGAAGATGACCAGCCTCATATGAGCATTAGGAAGAGTAGATGCACAAACAAGCTTACTCTGATCTAGCTCAAAAATTCTACATGTCCCCGAGACATATTCATCCGAGAGGTTGGTGGATCTATTCATCAAGGAGATTGTGACTCGTCATGGTGTGCCGGTGTCTATTGTGTATAATCATGTCGCCCGTTTACCTCCAAGTTTCCGATGAGATTTCATGATGCTATGGCGACGAGGTTACATATCAGCACGACTTATCATCCCAAATAGATAGTAAGTTAGAAAGGACCATTCAAATGCTGGAAGATATGCTTCGGGCATGTGTTATTGATTTTGGAGGAAGTTGGGATGACCACTTACCATTAGCCGAGTTCTCATATAACAATAGCTACCATGCCAGCATTGGCATGCCTCCTTATGTGATGTTATATGGTAGGATATGTAGAAAACCTGCTTGTTGGAGTGACATTGTCCCTAAAGGGTTAGGGAGCGTCGAGGTGGTCAAGGCTACGACTGAGAAACTGGAAAGGATCAAATCCTTTATAAAGGCAGCTAAAGTTATACACAAGTCGTATGTCCACAAGAGATGTAAACTGATTGGGTTCTAGGTGGGCGATAGAGTTATGCTGAAAGTCTGACCATGGAAGGGCATCATTCGGTTTAGGAAGCGGGGAAAGTTGAGCCTGAGATACATAGGGCCTTTCCGAATCATTGCACGAGTACGAGAGGTGGCCTATAGGTTGGAGTTTCCTAATGAGTTAAGTGGAATTCATCAAACATTCTATGTATCTCACTTAAAAAAGTGCTTAGCCTAGGAGAATATGGTGGTGCCACTGGAGGATATTGAAGCCGATGAACGGCTTAATTATATGTATCAACCACTGGCAATCATCGATCACAAAGAGAAGAGGCTAAGGAATAAGGTGCTTCCCTTGGTGTGTGTATAGTGGAAGCACAGGAAAGGATCAGTGTCCACTTGGGAAGTTGAGGAGGAGATGAGGAAGTATTATCCTCAACTATTCGGCGACTAACATGTTTTGAGGATGATACCTATATAATGGGGGTGGACTTGCAACACCTGAATAAAGTCAAAACGAGCCAATTAATAATAAATGGCTTAGCGGAGATTATTTAATGAAAATAAGCGAGTAAAGGAGTATGGACCGAGTAGACCTTGCGGGATATGTATTTGGCGAGTTAAAGGTCCAGAGAACACCTGGTATATATAAATGGATCAGCTTGAGCAACTCTTATTGCAACTCAACACCCTAATTCTAGAGAGAGAGTGTAGAGAGAGAAAGTAGAGAGAATTGAAGATTCAAGGCTCGGTTGATGACAAGATTGAAGATTGGTGTTCATGGGCATCCAAATAAGAAGGAAACACCAAGAATGTAGGTAAGAAACCTCATTTAATCTTCATTTCTATGTCAACAGATCTAGGTTTGGGGTTTTTGAAAGTTGCCAAGATGAGCCCAAAACTCACGTTGTTGTGTAAGAAACCGTGAAAGAAGCTTAGATAAAGCTTATTGGGTTGTAAATCAAGGTTTTGGATGTAAAAGATTGAGGTTTTGGGTCAAAAATGGGTTGGTTCGTAATTTTCAGTCCCCTCTGCGAAATTAAGGGTTCGTCCTGTGAAATTGTGTAGTCATCTAGCAAAACTATGAAAACTTCCTGCGAAACAACAGTTTTGCAGGTTGTTTCATAGACATGGTTATCCAATGAAAATTGGGCGAAACTGGTAGCCAAGATGCTAGTGAAACAGCCAGCGAAGATGCCAGCAAAACTAGCAGTAAAACTGCTAGCAAAACTAGCAGTGAAACTGCTAGCGAAACTAGCAGCAAAACTGCTGATCTGGCAGCGAAATTAGGCAAAACTTAACTCCTTTGAGTGTTAACTTGTATGCAGACTGTGTATTGCGACTCTTTTTTTAATTCTTGATTGAGAAACTACTCATCGAGTCTAGGTGAGTTCTAGATCCCCTATTTTATAGGTTTTGAACTAGTTTGGGTATATAAATGCAAATTAAATATACTATTTAAATGACCAAGTTTTAACAGGTGATAAGAGGAAGATCAATTTTTCTATGGAAAAATGTGCATCAATTTTGAACTAGTTTGGGGCTGGAAATGCATCGAGTCTAGCACGACCCCAGCCAGGGGCGTTGCCCCTTATACCCCACTTGGAGCTGCTACCCCTAGGACCCCGCTGTCTGGGGTTCCCGCCCCCGAACCCCGCTTTGGGTCGGTTATATTCTATGATCACTTGTTCACATTATGCATTTGTATGTGTATTTGAATGGATGATGTATGATGTTTATGATAAGGTATGATGGGGTATGTAATGCTTATGTGATGTTATGTATGAATGTGCTATGTTGATCTTATGTTCATATCATGTATTATTACGTGACTTACATGTTCCGGGTATGAAACGAATGAAAAGTATTATGTAACACAAAGTGCAAGTTAATGATAATGATAAGTGGAACGTAAAGTAAGAATGAATGCATGCGTTAATGAATGAATGAATGTAAGAAAGTCTTGCAAGCAAAGTATGGAGGTTCACACTTTAATAGAGGGTGTTAGCTCAACGGTGTGTGGGTTAGCTACCCTGGAAGGATACACACTGGGGCTGTCTTTGTGATTGACCATTTGTATGGAACCTTTATCGCTTAGCCCGGTATTATGGTCAGGCCACCGGGTGCAATGTTTGGGAGTTTGTTTATAGGCTTCGTCCCAGTACCTGCTTTATGCATGATGGTGGGGTATAGCACACATCACTGGTACACCAAAATTTACCTTAGTATTATGGTGAGGCTACCAGGCGCAAGGTAAGGGGATCTATTATAGATCTCGGCCTAGTACCTGCTTTATGTATGACGGTGGGGTAAAGTTCACAGTATTGGTATGGAATGCAAAGAAGTAACGACGAATGTACGTTACGAATGGTAAGAAAGGTAACGAATGATAATAACGACGTAACAAACAATGATGAAAGATAATAATGTTATTATCTATGTGTACGTATGATGCTTGATCGCGTAAGAATGTAAAGGAAGGTTTTAAACGGATGTAAAAGTGTTCTATTTTATAAAACTAGAACTCACTCAGCAACACTGAATTTTATGCATTTTCTTGTTGGCAGGTAAATGTCGCTGAGGATGGCATGAGGATGGCATCCAGTTTATGATACGATAACATTTTTGCATTGTAATGCAAATGATATTTTGTAATGAATGGTGTATTATTTTGCAAAAAGTTTTTATTTAAAGGAATGAAGTGGTTGTTTAAATTGTTTCTGCTGCTATGTTTTAGTAAAGTTAATGTAAATTATATGTTTTATGTGCAATGATTAACCAGGTATGAGTGTCCCGGGAAAGGGACCTAACATAGCATAAGCAAGAAATATGCTCACTGCCTCAAGTCTTGCAAATGGTGCAAAGACATTCGTGTAATCAATTACCTCCTCGTGTGTATATCCTTGAACTACTAGTCTTACCTTGTTCTTGATAATCAAGCCTTTATCATCTCACTTGTTCCTGAATACCCACTTTGTGCCAATGGGTACTTGATTAGATGGTAGTGGACATAGGTTCCAAACCGTTTGTCTCTTGAATTGAAGCTATTGCTCTTGGATTGATTCAACCCAACTACTATCTTTCAAGGTTTCTTCTTCTGTCTTTGGCTCCATCTGTGATAAAAAAACATGAGTACAAGCAGACATTCCTATTGTGAGTTTGTCTCCTTAGTCTCACGCCTTCAGAATCATATCGAATGATGTTCTCAACTAGGTGAGTTTTGAGAATCCTGAGGCTAGTAATTACATCTAGTTGCATGGATAGATCCAAAGTGAAACGTTTTACTCAGGGTTTTGAACACTTCGACCAGCTGATGTCTCATATTCATTCAATGAGGACTCATTGAATGAAGGAGAGATATGATCGATATCAATTGGTTGGAGCAGCATTAATAGTTGCTTGTTCCTTCAAAATGCTTCTTCCATCAACTAGGTGTTGTTTATTATCACTAGATGAGTTTTGAGGTTCACTTTGTTGACAACTTCTTGAAGCCCCACCGGTTCTTGAGACAGTTATCTCTTAGATCTTCCAATTATGGGAGCTTGACTTTTAGCATATCTTGGAGAACTTGTAACTCAAATAATTTGTCATTATCATAATCACTTTGAGTATCTATTCTAGCTAAAACATTCTCACAAGAAGGTTTAGAATAATTTGGAAACAATTCTAAATCAAAGATATGCTTAGGTCCATTCCCTTTAACACAAGGAGTGTGATCATTTACAACAATGTTGGATGATTCCTCAAATTGTTTATTTTCAATATTGGAAACTCTACAAGTAATAGAGTTAGAGGAATATCCAACAAAGATAGCATCATCTGACTTTTAAGCAAATTTTGGCAAATTGTACTTTCTGTTAGGTATGGTACACCTACTGCCAAAGGACCTAAGAAAGCCAATGAATAGTGGCCTTTTGTTCTATAGCTCATAATGGGTGTTTCCATGTGGCTTAACTACAAGAACTATATTCTACACATAACATGTAGTGCTAAATGCCTCTGCCTAAAATGTTAGAGGTAATTTTGAATTGGCTAACATGGTTTGAGCAGCCTCAATAAGTGTCCTATTTCTCCTCTTAGCAACACCATTTGATTGAGGAGTTCTAGGAGCACTATATTGTTTGGTAATCCCTTTTGAGTTACAGAATGAGTCAAGAACTTGATTCTAATACACTGTCCTTTGATGGTAAATAACAAACTTAACCTTGTGATCAATTTGATTTTCTATTTTAAGAAAAAAGATTTTAAAGTTTTAGCAGTTTGATATTTTGTTCTTAAAAAGAATACCTATATGAATCAAGTAAAATCATCAACAATTACAAGGCAATATGATTTCCTTCCAATGCTTATTATACTTATGGAACCAAATAGATCCATGTGCAATATGTGTAATGGATTTGTGGTAGAGTTTACCTCTTTGGATTTATGACATGCTCTATGTTGCTTTCCTTTCAGACATGAAACACTGTTGTCTTTGCAAATAATTCATTATTTGGCAAACCATGTACCTAGTATATTTAACCAATTTATTCATGGTTTTAAAATTTACCTGACATATTCCTTTATGCCATAGTTGACTTATCACCATGAAGTTTGGAAAGAAAGCATGGTACTTCACCTAGTAGGGAATAATTGTTCATATCAAGCTTATACATATCCCCTTTCCTGGGAGATCTATGAAGCACCAATTCCTTAGAAATTTTCATCACAGCTTTTAAGATAATGTACTTATGTTCTTTGAAAAACATTTGGAGCTTTTGGTCATAGAATTGAGAAATTCTTAATGATTTTGCTCAAGCTACTTGGCAAAGTTTACTTTATCGACTTTTAACTTGCCATGGATACACTTCCTCTTGGAGAAGTGTATCCTCCGGCCTCACCTTCAAATTGAAGAAAAGGTTTGTTCCAGTCATATGCCTCGAGCATCGACTATCTACAATCCACACATTATCATTCTTATCATGTGGATGTCCCTACACATAAGGTGAAAAAGTTGGTTATTTTTGGAAACCCAATCCTTGTTGATCTTGGGCTATTCCATTGAGGATGATATAATTGAACCAAAGTGTATGCATGAAGGTTCAATAGATGTTTGTGAAGAAGAGGTTTGGGCTACAACATCTTCTTTCATCTTTCGTTCCATCCTTTCGCTGATGAATGTAGATGAGCTTCATGAAGCTTAGGCAGCATGGCATACTTTTGAGGTTTTTTTCTTCTTGAAAGAAGCTTTCGTCACCTTTTCTTCCGTGGAAGTCTTCTTTTTGGATGTCTTCAAAGGAACTCTTTTGTTTTATTGAATTTTCTTTGCCTTATTTTCCCAAGCTATTTTCCTTTCTGAAGAATGACTTTCTTCTGAGAGTAACTTCGCTTCGAAAACAAGCTTTCCTTTCCTCATCACTTGGACCATGTGATAAGATCAAAACGTGAGACCTTCCTTGACTCCTTCTTGAAGATCATGTATAGGTTGGTTTCACCTTAGATTATTTTACATTTATATATTCTTGTAATAAGCTTCATGTTAGTTTACTTTTGTATGTTGATTAATTAGTTTAGTTTTGCTGCCCCTGCGAAATTATGAGCGAAAATGTAGTTTAGCTCATAGTCAGCCGTTAGTCTCAGCCGGGCGAAACTGTGACTTTGGCAGGATAGTATCACTCACAGCAAAACTATCAACGAAACTATCATTACTATATATAATTTTGATCTTGCTCGTTGTTGGGGATCTTTGCTAGAACACTAATCGTTTATTCCTGTCGCAAGAGTCTATTGTAAGCTTGTTTATCACAAAATTATATTAAGCTTTGTTACCTTTTATAGTATTGGACATAATTGATTTACATTGAATATATATTCGTTCTTCTTCTTTATCATAGTGTTTGTTGTTTGGACGAACCAGTCTCTCAAGTGTACTAGAATTCAATCAAATGGAAAAACAAAATGGTATGAGAGCCTTAGTGCTCTTGATTGTTTGATGATTTGGTTGTTTATGTTCAATATCAATATTTCATCAATTCCTGATCAAATTTGAGTGTATTTGATATGGTATTTGATTGAATATGAACATAAGCATTGGTTGGGAAAGCATTGATAATCATCAAATCTCAAATTCATTGACATTTAGGTGATTTCAGATCTATTTCGTGTTCAAAAAGCTTTTCAGATTCAACGAGCGAAACTAGAGTTCTTCTAGCGAAACTGACATGTTCATCTAGCGAAAATGTAAGTGTTTTTGTTCACTTTGTAATTGTTTTGAGCATCTCAGCGAAAGTATAGACTTTGAACAAAAGTTCACCGGTGCTTTTGTTCAACTTCCAAGCAAAATTGTTGTCTAAGTTACCTCTGAACGAAAGTTCAAACTTATTTCATGCGAAATTGCCGGCGAAACTAAGCATTTTCATGCTTCTGGCTAGCGAAACTACTACCAAAATTAGCAGCAAAACTAGTGTACTCTCTGTGAACCTACTTCCCTTCTACCGAACTACCCAAATTCAGCAAAATTGTCATTCCTACAGCGAAACTAGCATGTCAAAGATGACTACTCAAACTCTTGCAGATTTAGAAAGTGTAGCTCCCAGTAGACTCCCTAGACTCATTAGCGGATACAATTTTGAAGCTTGGAAGAGTTGTCTCAAAGCATTTTTCTTCTACACTGATCATAATCTATGGGAATCAATCATCTCCGGTCCACGCATACCGATTGTTATTGTTGGTGATGTTGTTTCTCAAAATAAGGACCCAGCCATGTTCAACAAAAAAGATCTAAGTCTGATTGATAGAGACCAAAAGGCTTTATAGCATTAACTCTATGTCTTACACCAGATATCTATAATTGCTTTGATTAACACAAGAATGCTAAGTCTATCTTTGATTCTCTCAGTGAGTTCTATGACAAGAATGATGAGTTGGTTAAACATAAGGTTATTCAAGTTGAAAAGGAGTTTAACACTTTTCTAGGATACAAGAACAAGAGTCTCATTGATCTTACAAACCGTTTTTTTACAGTTTCAAGCACGGTGAAGAAATATGATGAAAAACTTTCAAATAGTGAGCAAGTAAACAGGTTGTTAGACTCTCTCCCACGTTAGTGGAATTTACAGGTGACGATGTTAAAGCAAGAAAGAGATTTCAATGACTACAAGCTTATGGATATCATTAATAAGCTTAAATCATTTGTGTTGACATGAAACAAAAGGGAGTTTAATAAGACCTTGATGCCTTCATCTGGTTTCACAAAGAATGCTACATTACTTTCTTCCGTTGCAAGCTATGTGTAAGGATTCATATAAGACTGATGCAACCTAAAACATCCAAATACTCTATCCTGCATGTATGCACTAAGTGCTGAAGTAGAATGCTTCAGAAGTTTCACACTCTACATTAGAAAATGTTCTTATTGTGAAATCTTTTAATCCAAGACCAATATTTTCCGAAGCCAAATATGAAGTCTTCTAGAGCTTTAGAGGCAAAGTCTTCTGAACCCAACTCATGAAGACAGATTTCTTCCAAACACTTTTGACTACATGTCTTAATTGATGTACCTCTTACCATAACGCAAAACCACCTTTCCACTGTATTGAGGTCTTGAGTCTGTTACTTTCGTCTTTATGTACTTTTGTCCTTTTTGTAATATATTAGGATCTAAACTATGGCATGTCGTAGTCACTAGTCAAAAGGCAATGTGCCTTTTGACTCTATATGGATTTTGTTATTGTCTAGATCATGTATCGAGGTGGCCTTCAATGTATGGCCGAGTGTAGGATGTAGTAAAAAGTATCTCAGGTCCTTTTGTTATCTTTTATGATTTTATGCTATGTAAACACTTGTAAGGAACATGAGAGCAATATATAGCATTCTTGAAATCCAAACACTTGTGTCATTATTATTGTTCTTGTTCTATCTCTTTATTACTTGTGTTACTTAGTATTAAGGTGTGACAAGTTTCTAGTACCCCATCCCATTTGTTAAGTGTTATAACTTACTCTCCTCATTGTGTTGTTATCTTGTATGTGATAATCCCTTAAACGGTCCTGCATTTGGTATCAGAGCATTCTAGGATTTTGATTGAAAGATCTCACCATCTTAAGATCCCTGTACACATAGAATACTTAACATCTCGAATGGCAGCTCTTACTAAAGCTGATATTGAAACTGGAACCATGATAATGTCCCTAGTGATCACCCCCGAAGACTTTGACACTTGGTGACAAAGAATGGAAGGTTTCATCAATTAACAAGACTCCAGGATATGGGAATATGTTGGCACAGGAACTTATATACCAAGAACCTCCTCAGCTGTTGGAGGTGGTATGATTCCAAAGGTTATGGCTAATTACTCTGATGAAGACAAAAAGAGAGTAGAGATTGATTAGAAAGCCATGACAACCCTTTAGAATGCTCTTCCAAACTTTTTATATAGAGGTTTCAAGAAATGCAAACAGCTAAGTACCTATGGGATGCATTCAAAGTAATGTATATAGGTTCACTCAAGCCAAGGAGAACAAGAAGGATTTCCTGAAGCAACAGTTTGAAACCATGACTTAACAATACTTCAAGTATGTTGACATTATGGACAATCTAATGGATATTAGAGTGACTCTTGGGAATAGGGACATTGTAAGGAAGTTTACATCCTCTCTTCCTAGACAATGGACATATTACTATGTTATATCAAGAGAATTGAGAACCTTAAGACTCTCACATTGACTGAGTTGTATGGTATTCTTAGTGGATACCACATGGAGATGAACATGTAAGATTCATTTGGTAACTCTAGCAATCAAATGAGATTAGCCCTGCCTATGATTGAAAGGGATAACATAGAACCTCAATATCATCTTCTATGCTACCCTGACAACTCACAAAAGGGACCTTTCATCACCTTCCTGGAGACACCAAGAGAAAGCTACACTTAAGGTAGTCTATTCCAACAGACAAGTTCTTCACATGCCTTTGTGTCTTCTAATGAAACTTGAGGAAACTTTCTATTCACCCTTGAAGATTTGGCTTCTATCCATCTAGATGATCTACACTACATGGAAATAGTCCACAGGATAGCTCTTTTCACTCACAGAGCCAAGAAGTTCTACAAGAGGACATGAAGGAAGTTCCCAAGCAATACAGGGAGTGCAAGGTACCAAGAACAAATGGTTGTCAAGCACAAACTAGACCAAACGACAATAAGAAAGCCAACTAGAATCAGAAGCCAAAGTAGCAAGTAGCAGTTGCTGTTGAAGAAGGAGGATTTGACTGTTGTTTTCATGTGGATGATGCATCTTTAAACCAAGAACTAATGGCTGACCATGATGATGCAAAAGTACTCAAACATCTCTGTACACCTAAATGTATTGCTAAAGTTAATGGATACATGTCCTACAACTTAGAGATGAGATTTGTTCCTGAATCATTGAATATCTTAAAATCTGATTTCAAAATATCTAAAAATGATTATAAACTAAAAATTGAGGACTTAGAGAAAACCATTTCAGTTCTTAAACACGAACACAAGAACTAAAGGACCGAGATCAAAGATCTCATGACCAAGTTGACTGAATGCCCGGCTAAGCTTGTGATTTGCAAAGTTAGGGCAGAAAAATTTGTTCTTGAAGAAGAAACCTTCAAGAACATTATATCCTCATCCTTGCATGAAAAAGTTTGTTATAAGAATAAGCAGTGACTGAGATCTCGTGAGATAGCTCCTCCACAAACAATCTTTTCTATAAGATCTCCTAGGTGTGGAACTTATGAAGATGAGCTTTCTCTCATAGACTCGTTGACTAAAGATGATGAAGAAGTGATAATGGAGAGTGCCTTTAAGAAGATTGAAGAAGAGGATTCTAAGAAAGAACTTGATCAGAAAGAGCAAAAGAAAAGCAAAAAGCTCAAGAGATCAAGACCACCTTCAACTGTAAGTAGAAACAAGTTTTCATCTCTATAGGATTTGAAGTGGTACAGACTAAGGACACTAACTTGAGCTCTAGTACCAGGAGTTCAGGTTTAGTATCAACTTATCCCAACATCAAGAAGAATGCTGATCAGTTGTGTAACATTGCTACATAATATGAACCATCCAACTCCAAAGGAAGTTCTCAACCCTAAAAGTGTTGGATCTTGTATGCCCAACACGCATACAAGATTGATGTGGTTAGTACGTTATGACCCAACTCGGGTCAACCCAATAACAAGCTATACAAACACCAATAAATATTTATTTGTTGATGAGATCATACAAATAAATATTGACACCAATTTAGAAAATAGGTTTTCTAAAATGTTGCTTTGTAATAGAACAACATTATATAGATAATTTGTTCATGAGAAATTATTTGTTTCATTATTTAAGTGAGTTAAATAATGAGAAATAAAAGTGTGTTGATGTTATAAATTAAAATAGGTTTTAATTTTATAAACTTGTGGGTGGAGAGTAACTTTTTTTATAAAAAATTAAAATCGGGGGAACCCATTTTGAATGGGTATTTCAGCTGCCCCATTATGGGGCTTTAGAGAGTCATTTAGTCTTGGTTTTTACAAGACTTAACTCTCTCTTGAACTCTTCCATATAGTTCTCTCTCTCACGCACACAAGAAAAGCTTTTTCTCTCTTCTTTTCTTGGCTGGAAATTCGTTTTTGCAAGCTAAAAAATTAGTTTTGGCTTGCCTGGATTCGGATCTACAAGAAGAAGGATAGACTTGGTGTTCTACTACCTAAAGAAGTTAGGTGTTTCCTTAGGCTTTTGGGTATAAAAGCTTGAGGACTCTCATTTTGGAGGCTAGACATTCAAGAGCATCATCTTCTTCTTCTCATCCTTACTACAACATCTTGTTCTTGAAAGGTAGTTTCAAGAACACCCTATGGTTGCATTTTCGTTCAAGATAGCATTTCATTTCACACACACACACACATACACACACACACACACACACACATATATATATATATATATATATATATATATATATATATATATATATATATATAATATATATATATATATATGATCCTTGTTTTTGGTTTAAAATGGTCCAAATTTCAGATTCTTAACCACACTTTAAAATGGTCGAAGTGAGTGAGAGTTCCCCATCAACAATAGCAAAATATCCTCAAAACATGATAATAGGATCTATCACTGTGGCATTACCTTCAAAATCATTTGATGACCCCAATACAAGCAAGGCTTGGGGTTCCAAATGTAACTAATCAACTCTTTTGTGTAGGAACATCTCAAGACAAACAAGAATGTCTGGATCATTGATAGTAGCTACTCCAAAACATTGAGAAAATTGATGGAGGGCCAATTGCTTTTGGAGGAGATGAAGGTGGTTACATATCTGGAAGGGGCAAGGTAATGGTAAGCTTAGCATTAAGAGGTAAATTTTGTCAATGAGCATGGATACAATCTTCCACGTGTATCTTAATTTTGTAAATAGAGTCATAACATGCTCTTTATTGAGCATGAGTGCATTGTTCACAAGAACGGGGTGGTCATTCCTCATGAGCATATCCTGCTGAGAGCCCCGAGGAAAGGTAACATGTACGAGATGGATTTGCAAGAAACATCTCCCTCAGGAGAAGTTTCATGCTTTCTATCTAAAGCAAATAGTGATGAGTCTTTCCTCTATAATAAAAGAATGTGCTATAAACTTAAAAAACAGGAATAAGCTAATTAAGAATGATTTGGTAACTAGAATGAAAAAGAAAGAGTTTACAAGTGATGACCATTATGTTGCATGACTGAAAGAGAAGCAACACAAGGTATCTCACAAGCCAAAGGAAAGAAACTCCATGTCAGGACCATGTACGGTATAGAATACTAATTGATTTACGTGTATACCATACCAAATAGTGCGGAATCCTATTTGATTGGCGATCCAATGAGTGACAACGCAAGTATAATCAATCCAAGAATGAAACTAAACGTTATGAATGATTGTAGGATGATTTACTACGATCTATGAACTTGGAACATGTGTTCTTGGGACTCTTGACGGCTAGGGTACAATTTAGTGCGTAGGGATTCGAATTGTTACAGTTTTCCATGAATTAAGTGGTATTTATAAGTTAGGGTTTTCCATTCGTGCGACTGAACCATTTGCATGGTTCAGTCGTGCGATTGAAGCATGCGGTTGATCCACCCGCACGACTAAAGATTCAATCATGCGACTGAGTCAATCTCATGTTACAATCGTGCGGTTGATCCAGTCTCTTGGTTCAGTCATACGACTGGTTCATTAGTATAAAGTATTCATGTGTATGGTCCATTAGCATGGTCTATTCGCATGAGAGCTTCACACGATTAAGTTTAAACACGTTTCTCAACCATTATTGACTAAGAACTATGTAAGCAACCACAAACCTATATAGTTAGTTCAATATGCATTAACACACAGTAATCAATGAAATATTAAACATTATAAGCATCACAAACACATTACATTTCATTCATACCCACTCTGTTATGTATATGTAAGACATGAAAGACATTTTACATTTGAGCTCCTAAACTAGGTACACATGCATCTACCAACTCCCCCTTGGACCTAGTTTACTCTATTGTCTAACAGTCTTCATGAGCTCTTCAAACTTCTTGTACTTCTCCTCCCTTGTAAATCCTGCATGTATTTCGAATGCAAAGCAGAGTCTTAAAATGTTTTGGAACTGGAGGGCTTGTACAATGTCTACGCGTCATAGAACAGTGGCTACTTGTATAAAGTGTACACATCGTCAAAAGACAAGTTAGTTAGCCACATTGGGTCAAATACCCTGCTAATTTCCATATTTCCATCTTTGTTTAGAACTATGACCGCCTTACCTATTCTCTAGTTATAGTACCACCACTTGAAGTGTGGAGTGAAGTCCTGTGACGTTTACCTTAGAGGGATTCATGACATCGTGCGTGAAGGAGTCCACTTCAGCAATATTTTTGCCTTTCCAGTAATGGCATCAACTTCAGACTGTCTGATATACCTCATCGGTTGTTGAGTTTGAAGTTGACCCACCTGGTGTGGTACTCTTTCTGTAATGCAGCATCAAACCATCTTTCTTGGGTCAGCATATAACAGCTTCAGTTTGGCCAGCTGGTTGATAGCATATATATTTAGATCTTCAAAAATTAGGGAGATTCTTCAGATGATGTGGAATCTAAAGTACTCGATTCCCTTCTCCCTCTTGATAGCATATATTTAGATCTTCAAAATAGGCCCACGCGATAATCTTGCCTCACACCTTGTGATGCTACTTCACTTTGTAGAGCTTGGTGTAGGCACTCGGCTTTGGAGTAGTGCGTTGGGATCGGATTAGTGCAAAACATGCCGCCCATTCAGCCTTTTTGATGTCAACATTAGCGTCTGAGGCTTGGGCTTGATCCTTATTGTTCTCAGATTCAGTTTCCATCTGATCCAGTTTATCGAAAGTATCACTGACTATAGTATCTCCCAGATTGGGGACCACATTTCCCTCTCTATTAGTATACCTAGGATAAGGCTCCACCGTGACGTCATCGATCTCGATATCGTCTATGTCATTCAGCTCGTCGTCACTTGCAACTTCAACAGTTGGAGCATCTTTGACTAGTTCATCCGGATTCAGCCGGAACATCTCCGCTAGTTGCTCATGAGTAAGGCCGTGAATTATTTCTCCTTCTTCAGTAGTGTAACTCACAGACCTCCTGACAATCCATTGCAAATCAAGTATCATAGTGAATTGAGACTTGATTTGCTGTAAGGAAGAAACATCTAACAGGTCTTTCTAAGATGGTTGATCTACTTGATTTAAACTTTTAACACATCAATCATTTGTTAATAATCAAGGTAGTTAAATAGCAATATATATATAAACATTAAGTACATAAGTTTAATACAGATCCAGTTACATAGACTTAGTATTTGCTTAGTAAATGATTTATAACTGTGCACAGAAGCAAACAAGATTTTAAAACATAATGAGCACAGTTATAAAGTGAAAATAGAATTGTTAAATAAACAATTAAGGGAAACCGAAGTTGTGGCCTTTAACCAAGCTAATGACATTAGTTCTATTTAAACTCACCAGAAGAAACCAAGAAACAAAATGTTGTTTTGGAAGTGGAAGTAAACTCATTAAAACAAAAACTGCAAAGTTGGACTAGTTATTCTCACATAGTCGAGCACTTAGTGAGAGAACGAAACGATGTGGAGGGGTTGAGGTCGAGGGACCCTGGTCTTGAGTCTTCTTGGTGCGCCTCACTCTAGCATGTGTGGCCTCTAAAGCACCCTCATCGCCTCCTTCCTCATCATCATCTTTATCATCCTTATCCCTTCCTTCATCACCTCCTTCATTTATCTCTTTCTCCTCATCATCCTCCTCATCCTCATCATCACCATCATCATCAACATCTTCTTTGATATTCAGGGGCTCTTCTTTTGATCCCTTAAGCTTGAGCATGATAGACCTGTTAGATGTCTCCAACTCCTCAATCTTCTTTGCTAATTGGGCTTTATGCTCCTTGAGTTAGGTAATTTCATGAGCTAGCTAAGAGATCTGCTGTGATTGAGCAGCAGTTAGCTCCACTAGCTGTTGTCGCTGAGAAGTCTTCTCGTCATCGGCACCAAACAGCTTTAGCATCGTACGATTCAGCGCTGATAGTTGTTCCTCTACCCCACTAGGAGGTAAAGATGATCTTGAGGGGAATGATGGGTGAAATAATAGTCTTACATGGTGGCTAGTGGTGGATGTAGTGAATATAGGTGGTGGTATATGAGTGGGTGGAGTGGTAGTAATAGTGGTGGGTGAGGTAGTAGTAGGTGGAGGTGTGGTAGTAAAGATGGGTGGTGTAGTAGTAGTGGGTGAGGTAGTGGTGGTGATGGTAGCTGTGGTGGCAGTGGGCGAAGATGCTATGATCATCGTGTACCTCCGTCTCTTGCATTTCATCCTGTGGGGCTGAGCCATCCTTTTTTTCCTCGAAACCCTTGAGGAGGATGCTCCCCCTGGGATGTTGTACCGAGCTCGGGTGTAGGTAGAATGAGTCATAGTCTCCCCAGACTCACGCGGCCATCCACCAACCGCCTGAATCCCTCTTTCGTTGGCAACAACCTTGCTGCCCACTGTTCGAGTCAGTGGCTCCTCATCCTCCTCCTCAGGAGGACATGAATCCTAAAGGAAACCAGCTATGGTAGCATCTGCATGAGTTGGTGGTGAGGTGTAACATCTTTAGTGGGGGCCCTAGATGAAGCGGGGCCAAAGTCTCCACCATCACCACTGTCATCATCATCTGACTCATCAGTGGGGAGCACAATGTGCTCAGTATCTGAGTCGCTGTCATCATGGCGCCACTTCCTTTGTGACGGCACCATGTAGTCCTCATAGGCCAGATGCCCGAACAGCCGCCTGAGAGGGGGATTGACCTGCTTCCCCCTATACACCTTCATCCTGCCCAATATGGTATCATCCATCACCTTGGGCACCACAACATCCTCGTTGTCCTTTGGTAGCTGTGAAAGCTTCTGATCCATAATCATCTGCATGAAGCGAGGGTACATGCAAAGTCCCTCCTTTCCCTTTGCCTAGATGTTCTCCACCAGGTAGGTAAAGATCATCCTGGAGAAGCTGAACGGATGGTTCAGCACCAACGCCACGTAGGGGTTCTGAATCTGATCTGAAAGCTCATTGAAGCCTCCCTTCCTGGAGGCAATAGTCTTGGGCAGCACGTGGGCCATGTACCTGAATTGGGGGCACAGGTTTCTCTTGTTGAGCACCCCTACGTGATATCCCCCGAGTACTTGGTCCACAGAAAATAGCCCCGTACTTTCAGTGGGTGTAATTGGGTCTAGCAGTTAGCATCGTCCCCAAGCTCTAATGTAGTCATGAGATCTTCCTCAGTGATCTCAATGGCCTGGCCAAAGATAGAGCTCCTAATACGGTCGGGCTCTGAGGTATGTCGACAACCGTGCCTTCCCAGAAGGCCTGCGGAACTAAGCGGTATGGTGTGTGAGGAGTCGATATGGCAGGGAAGATCCTCGATGTCTGTAGAAAAATAATAATGCCCGAGAAATATGTTTCGTTCCTCGATGTCAGATCCAGATGAGCACATATGTTGTGCTTCGTGTCGATAGTCCAACGACTAGCCATCTGTTACACGATGCAAAGAAACGTTAGTGTGTTTCAATGAGTAACAATTTGATTCATTGAACTTGAAGTTTTATGTTCTGTCGTGCGAATGAACTGTGCGATTGAGATTAGGTCATGCAATTGAGCTCTTACGTACGACTGAGCATACAACTGGGTATCTTATGCGGTTACACCAGTCATGCGACTGAACTCATACGCATGGTACAGTCGTGCGATTGAGCCATTCGCCCAGCTCAGTCATGCGATTGAAGTACATCAGGGTGTCCATTCGCATGACAGACTGTCTGTTCAACTCAAATTCAATTTTCAGCTAAATTTATGTTAGACGTCGTGGTTTGGTTCATTAGTCTCGCAAATGATTGATATAACACCAAATAACCTTTAATTTCACAATGTACATAGTTTTATTAGTTTCTTAGGAAAACTAAGCCTCGGTTCTATTTAGGGCATAACTTCACTCATTTAGGGCACAAATCGATGGAAATTGAGTTGATTGCATGGCACTTTACGTGTATAATCACTGGAAATCGTCAAAACAAAACAATTTGTAGTCTAAAATGGTCAAATGAAAAACGTGCAGAGTAATGGTGGAGTCGTATGCTATCTTATGCGGTTACACCAGTCATGCGACTGAACTCATACGCATGGCATAGTCGTGCGATTGAGCCATTCGCCCAGCTCAGTCATGCGATTGAAGTTCATCAGGGTGTCCATTCGCATGACAGACTGTCTGTTCAATTCAAACTCAAATTTTGAGCGAAATTTAATGTTAGACGTCGTGGTTTGGTTCATTAGTCTCGCAAATGATCGATATAACACCTAATAACCTTTAATTTCACAATGTACATAGTTTTATAAGTTTCTTAGGCAAACTAAGTCTCGGTTCTATTTAGGGCATAAATTCACTCATTTAGGGCATAAATTCACTCATTTAGGGCATAAATCGATGGAAATTTGAGTTGATTGCATGGCACTTTACGTGTATAATCACTGGAAATCGTCAAAACAAAACAATTTGTAGTCTATAATGGTCAAATGAAAAACATGCAGAGTAAGGGTAGAGTCGTGCGATTTGGGGTAATTTGGGAGTGATGAGCGACTACGACCGACTCCCTCTCTTTTTATACTAGGTTTTCCTTTAGTCGTGCGACTGAGGATCAATCGTGCAACTGGCACAGTCGGTCACCTTCAGTCATGCGACTAGATGTCAGTCGTGCGACTGTGTCATTCGGTCACCTCCATTCATGCGATTGGTTCATTTTGTGAACCAATCATGTGAGATTACGCATGTAGATGGTCCAATCGCACATTTGGGCCATACGTGCGGTTTAGTCATACAATTGGACTAATACGGATTGTCCAATCGTACGGCTGGTCCATACTCATGGTTCAGTCGTGCGAATGGGCTCATACGGGTGGTTGAATCGTACGGTTGCTCCATACTCATGGTCCAGTCGTGCGGATGGCCTCATACTTATGATTTTGACTTTATGATCATTTGGCACTTAACACTTTTAACTATAGATAAAACGTTTGAGCATTCTATAGTCACGAATTGGACCATTTCAACTTCAAAACCTTTTATCACCTCAGACGTGATCCTTTTAACATTAGAAAAAATATTTGGTCACCTTAGACGTGACCCTTTTTAGTGATTAAATCACAGACAGAATTCCAATACATAATCTGATGTTTAACAGCTAAATTGACAATTTAAACGAAAGAAACAACTAGAAGTAAAAGACAAAATTAAAACACATTTTTTGGAAAAATTTTGTGTGAGGTGGAAATCCTAAATAGATATCTAAGAGGTTTATTTCTCGAATAGGCAGCTTCAAGTTATTTTGACCATAAGTGGAACAATTCATTATGGAATCATACAAGCAGATCAAATCATTTGGGACATGTTACCATAAACACTTTGATGCAAGATTCTTGTTTTCATCGAGAGTCATTAGCAAATCTAGGAAATCATAGTACCACCAGATGCACACAGTGGTGTTGACTTTCAAGAGTTGTAGCAATGATCATTGTCAGTATACTTGTTCTTTTAAATCCATACACAACTTTTGACACAGATTGGTGTTGATTTAAGGTTTTATTTTTTCAACAAGCATTTGTGGATCCCACGCTTATATGGTTATCAACATTCCTCAGGAGATTTTTGAGCGGTCTACGTGTGTAGTATTCAAGAAAAAAGTATTCTAGAGCTTTCAAATAGATGCTAAGCCTCAGGTCAGTGCCACCACACTGCAAAGAGGCGCAACCACAATAAATACTTGAATATTTAGGTTGTGATTATCCTTAGGTTAGTGCCACCACATAGCAGAGAGGCACACAACCTATCTTCTTGTTTGAGCAATTTTATTATTTTTGCACAGATCGCACCAACAACATAGGTTATTAGTTTGATTACTTTTTGCATTTCTCATCATGTGCTTTGCTCATTTTATGGTCATCCATACACATTTGTGGTGTTTATTTTGCTCGTCACCCCTTATTGGAACTTTGTTGATTGTGTTATCCAGGGATAAGATGATAACCCATAGCTTGTTGAACAACTTAGTTTGAGCTTGACATCACCAACGAGATCTACTTATCTATTGTGTTGAATCTACCAACACATCATCAAATGGTCTAGCAACCTCTAGGTCCACTTTTTACGTGTTACCTTAGTAGTAGCTAGTTTTACTATCATTTTTCCTTTTATTGTTGCTTAGACTTCTCAGACTTATACTTCGAATTTTGCAATTTAAAATATTTCTTCTTTTAAAGTCCCAAACTATTTGTTCCTGTGTACTATCATTTTCCATAGTCATTGAGTCAGTATCACACATGCAATCTCATTTCTCTTAGCTTGCATGTCCGCCTCCCTCATGTTTATGGACTGAAATTAAATACTAACAACTTAACCTTCTCCCCCTAAAATTCAAAAACAGAAAATGTTTTGCATTTAGGATTTTAATAGGCGAAGAAATAAAAATAAAATACAATAAAACAAAATAAAATAAACATTCAAAGTAAAATGAAATCTACTTGTCGGACTAAGTACTGTCATCATCGGAAATCACATCATTTTTATTTTTAACGCGGTTGACCTCTAACAGATTTAGAAAACGTGGTTTATCAAAGGCTTTTGTGTAGAGGTCAGGGCGTTGGAAATCCATATTAATTTTAACAACATCGATTAAATTATTTTCAAAACAATCACATATAAAGTGATATTTAATGCTGATGTGTTTAGTCTTAGGATGTTGGAACGAATTTTTACTTATGGCTATAGCAGCAGAATTATCAACAAATATAAGAGTGTTAGAGAATTTCAAACCGTAGTCCCGCATTTGATGTTGAATCCAGATGACTTGAGAACAGTAGCTTTCCGCAGCAACATATTCAGCTTCACAAGTTGACAGTGCAATTGATGTCTGCTTCTTACACTGCCATGTGAATAATCTTCTCCCAAAGAATAAACATCCAGCTGATGTTGACTTGTAGTTCATTTTGCAACCGCCGTAATTCGAGTCACTATACGTTGTAAGCTAGAAATCATCATCATAAGGATACCACAACCGAGTGGGTACCCTTCAGAGACGAAATATCCTTCTAACTCCAATTAGATGGTTGACTTTAGATTTCGCCTCATATCTTGATCAGAGACACGTTGCGTACATGATGTCAGGTTTGAGGCAGTGAGATACATGAGAGATCCAATCATGCCTCGGTACATGGTAGCATCCACCACATCACCATTCTCGTTGGGCGCTATATCATTGTTTGTAGCAAGTGGAGTCGCAGCTGTGGAAGCATTCTCCATATCAAAGCGACTGAGAATATCTCCTGCATACTTTTTCTGATGTAGAAATATCCTCTGTGGTGTCTAATCCACGTGTAAACCGAGAAAGAATTTCATCTCTCCCATGGCACTCATCTCAAATTCAACCTTCATTACTACTTCAAATTCTTTACATAAGTCTTCGTTCTTGGAACCGAAGATTATGTCATCAACATAGATCTGTACAAGCACTAAGTCACTATCCATCTCTTTGATAAACAATGTACAATCAATCACTCCTCTTCAAAACCCGTGTTTCACAAGATGAGTCGGAGTTTCTCATACCAGGCTCTGGGGGCTTGATGAAGCCCCCGTATAGAGCCTTGTCCAATTTGTAAACTCTGTCCTTATAATACGGATCCTCAAATCTCTCGGGTTGAGTGACGTACTCTGTTTCTCAGATTTCACCATGAAGAAATGCATTTTTCACATCAAGCTAATAGACTTTAATCTTCATATACAATGCATAGGCTAGGAAGATAAAGATGGCTTCCATTCTTGCCACGGGTGCAAACAATTCATTATAATTGATTCCCTCAACTTGTCAAAATCCTTGAACTACAAGGGGAGCCTTGTTTTTGATAATGACCCCTTGGGCATCCTTCTTGCATTTTAAAATCCATTTAGTGCCAATGACCTTAGCACCTTTACGTCTGTCCACCAGAGTCCATACACCTAACTTCTTGAATTGAAGTAGTTCTTCCTGCATGGCACTCACCCAAGCCTTATTTTTTAAGACATCATTTACATGTTTTGGCTCAAATTGAGACATAAAACATCGATAAGCACCATCGTGAAGGTAGCTTTTTTCCATGACTGAGGCATAATCAGCAGAATATAGCTGATTTCTTTTCTATACTCCTGATTGTACATCCCCTATGACATTGTCTAGAGGATGATAAACATTTAGACGAGATCCAAGAGTGGTGGGTACAACTACCTCATTATCCAGATTGTGAACTACAGGTTTAGTATCTGAGGTAGTGGGAGTATGGGGTTCCGAAGTTTTAGAGGCATCAACATCTAATGTGTGCGTACTTGTAGTAGTTGGAACCTATTCCTCCTGATCCACCTCAACATTTCCACTTCTTCATCATCAAAAGAGAAGTCACTTACCTCTAGTGCTCCCCCTGAGTTACAAGAAGACTGGCCTTGAGAGCCGGATGTTGTTGAGTCTAGGGGCGGTGTGTTAAGACCTCATACATCATCTTGGTTGCTCACTCATCTTCAGAAGTGGAGAGAGGGATATTGAAGGACTTAAAGAATCCACCATAATGGAAAAAGAATGCGGGTCCTTTTCCAGTTGGGGGGTGGTGTATCTCTGAACGTCCACATTACACAACATTTCTACTTGACGTGTTGAGTTATTGTAAACTCTCTTTCGCTATGTTGTATGCTAGGAAAATTCCTTCTTCAGCCTTCTCACTGAACTTTCCTTCCTGAGTTTTCTTCAAAAGGGTAAAAGGTGCGCCAAACGGTTCGAGATCTCAAGATTTGGTTTACGTCGTTGACCTAGCTCGTAACACGTCTTGCCATGACATTTTACCACTAGGACTCGATTTAAAGTGTAACATGTATTGGCAACTGCCTCATTCTAAAATTGGATGGGCATTTTTTAGTCTGCTAGCATTGTCCTTGTTGTCTCTATCAAGCTGCGATTCTTTCTCTCAGCAACTCCCTTCATTTGTGGAGTGTAGGCAGAAGTAAACTGGTGGACAATTCCCTTTTCTTTGCAGAAAGCCTCCATCCACTGATTCTTGAACTCTCGGTACCATTGTCTGAACGTACTTGTCTTACCTTTAGCTTGTAGAAAGACTCTAAAGTAGTAACTAACTCTTTGAATGACTCAAATGTCACAGATTTAGATTTCAAAAACATTACCAAGAGAATCTTGAGTAGTCATCTGTAACTACATAACAGTACAAGTCGTCGGTGATGCTCCTTGTACTAATTGGACCAACAGATCCATGTGAAGAAGCTCAAGAGGCAGTTCTATGGAATGAATTTTCTTTACCTTATGAGACTTTTTGGTCTGTTTGCCTTTCTTGTAGGCAAAATTAAAATCCGGTAGTTGGAAGTTTTTGACGTTTACTCCTTTCACAAAATCATTATGGATCAAGTGGTTCATCTTCTGTGGATTAATGTGTGCGATTCTCCTATGCTGGGAGATCAAATCCTTCTTTGTAGCCTTGGACAAGAAGCACTGAACTTGATGATCCATTGTGGAGGCCTTCGAAAGATCCAAGACATAAAGGTCGTTATATCTTGAAGTTGACATTAAGACTTGGTCCTCCAGGATCATGTAGTCCTTTTTCAGAACATAGCATTTCATGTTGTCGAATACTACTTCAAATCCTTTGTCATAGATTTAGGAGACAGAAAGCAAATTATTTTAAAGTTTTTGAACATAGTTTACCTTGTCAAACTTCACTTTCTTATTCCCCACTCCTCCTAAGTTGTGATGTAACCTCCTTTGTTTCCAGCAAATGAAACATGACCTCCTTTAATTTTTTTGACGTTTGACAGGAGTGCCAGGTTTCCAGTCATGTGCCTAGATGCTCCGCTATATACAATCCATGTATTTGTGGTAGCACTATATCGAACACTCTGCACATTCGTAGGAAATTATTAGTTAAGGTTAGGGACCCCAACCTCAACTGGCTTGGGTGGCCTCGAGGCATCACACAACATAAATTCCACCCACTTTCCATTTGAGGGTGAGGGAAGATCACTCGTCTTTTTGTTCTCATTATCAGACATACACCTAGATTTTTCTTTCGATAAGCCAATTTTGTGTAAGGCCTGTTTGTGATAAACAGTCGATTGGCTTATGGTTTGAACTTTATGTTCACCAAGTCTTCTTGGTGGAGTCAAGGAGCTCCTTTTAGAAGAACTAAGTTTAGGATCATGAAGTTCAACTTTCTTCCTAGGTGTCTCATAGTAAGGACAGCTAGACACGATGTGTCCATACATTCCACAGTTGTAGCAAGATCCACTTTCGACATGCTGGTATGGTTGTTTCCATGGAGATGTGTGTGACACTCGTGTGACTTTGACTTGGTTGGGTTTTGACATTCTTGTTTAGATATTTTATCTTCTTTAACAAAATTAATTGTTTGAACCTTCTTAACATCTTAACTCTTTTGTTTATCTGGACTTAGACATGATGCACGTGTTTGGTTAACTTGTTTACTCTTTTTGAGTTCTGAAGTAGACGTCTTTTTGGGTTCTTAACTTGTTTATCTCTCACTAAGTGGTGGACTATGTGAGAAGAACTAGTCCAACTGTGCAGTTTTTGTTTTAATGAGTTTACTTCCACTTCCAAAACTGCTTTTTGTTTCTTGGTTTCTTCTAGTGAGTTTAGATTGAACTTGATGTCATTAGCTTGGTTACAGGGCACAACTTCGGTTCCCTTAATGTTATTTAACAGTTCTATTTTCTCTTTATATCTGTGCTTATTATGTTTTAAAATCCTGTTGCTTCTGTGCACTGTTGTAAATCATTTACTAAGCTATCATTGTGATCTAATAACCTAGCAAATTTTAAGTCTATGCTTTCTCTAAATTTATTACCTTCATTACAAGCATGACTATCTGAGCAGATTCGGTTGAATCAGCCATCATAGCAGAGTCTGACTCTTCTTGTGCTGGTGATTGTGAACATTTGGTGCTTGAACCCTCTTCACTCAGGTGACTAACCACATATGCAGTTTCTTCATTATTTGACATCACGAGTTCAACTGCTATATCTCTTTCGCTTGTAGAGTGGTCGTCCAACCCTCCACACACGCAATGTTGGATTCTCCCGGAGATACAAATGGAAAGGTCCAATCTTGGCCTTCGTCATCTTGAGCAGTCAAGGCCTTAGGATCCTTTCTTGTAGATGTAGAACTACTTGTGGGTTTATCTTGACGATTGAAGGATGAGAATGGATTTCCATTACCTGTCCTATTGGGGTTAACACATTCACGTTTGAAGTGCCCCTTTTCTCCACAATTAAAACGGATAACTTTGGTTTTGTCAAAACCAAAGGTTCTATCCTTTGTGGAAATCAGTTTATGTCCTGTGTTCTTAATAAACTTCTTTGCCCACCGGACTGGACTTGCCAATGCCCACATGATATCCATTCTTTCCAGCTCAGTCTCGTCTACTTGCTCGTAGTGTTCATCTGCCACATGGCAGTTTCCAATCTTCCCTGCAACTAGTCCATCATATAAGTGAAGACAACTGCTAAGAGATCCATATGCTCCTTTGCTACCTCTATAGTCACATTACCAAGATTCTCGGTCTTTAATTTTGCAGAATTGGCTTTAGGTGTTATGAATTGGGTGCAAGATGACCCTAACGTGTCAAATCCTAAAGTAACTGCTCAAGACGGAGCGGTTGAGCTTGACACAAACACCGTTTGGAGTGGTGCTCCAGACGTTTTAGCTTGTGCTGTTGAGTTGTAAAGTGACGGGTTCTGATCATATGATGACTTTTGAGACCTGTACTTCATCCTCAACTCTTCCTCTCTCAGCTTCAGAATAAAATTGTTGATATCCAACTTCACCAGCATATCATTCTGTTTGAGGTTTGGGACAAAAGAAACCCACTTTTATGGCAACCCATTTGCGAAATTCAACACCTTGTCTTCCATGGAGGTAACAACCCCATGAGTGTGCAGCTCACTCATTAAGTGGTAGAAGTGGTTGATAACGTCATCAAGACTCTCCTTACCCGTTGACGAGAAGTTATCAAACTCCTTCTTCAAAGCTTTAGCCTTTAGAGCTTTTAGTGATGCATTCTCGTCATACCGCTTTTCCAGAGCATCCTATAGCTTCTTTGCTTGCTTGTTCTCAGAAAAATAATAGAATATATCCTTAGGAATGGACTGAGTTAACAGAGCGTACACCTTCTTCTCTACATTGTACTTAACCTTTTGTCCATCAGTCATGCCTCCTAAGGTATGTTTAACTCCATTTGCACCGACCGGCATGCTATACCCTGTGTCTATTGATTCCCACAGATTTGGGTCTACACCATTAAGGTAGATCTTCAACCTTTGCTTCCATTATGGGTAATCATCTAACGTTATGAATTTTGGGGGCTTATTGTGATTCCCAGCATCATTTTCCAGAGGCAATAGATTTGGATCCGTGAATCTCTACGTGCGGTGAATGCTGAATACTCATCTTCCATTGCTATTTACTTTTGATTTTACAACAAACTGTTGTACTTTTGTAAATGAAATAATGCAATTGGGCTATTTGTGTGATTGAACAATGCGGATGGTTCAATCGTGTGACGGGACAGGTGCGGATGAACAATGCGTACAAAGATCTTCAGTCGTACGATTGACTGGACGACTGAGCCAATCGTGCGTATGAGTGGTGTGAATGGGTTCAGTCATGCGATTGAGTCAATCATGCGACTAGAGGTTGCTGTTTTAGCAAAAAAAAGGTTTTGAATACTTTGACGCAAAAACACGAAATTGTCACTAACCCTAATTGCCATATGCCCGATAAACGTTAACTTTTTGACCTGCAGACGTCAAAAACACTGTTTGACACAAAAAGATTAAGTTTTTAGTGAAAAATGCAATTTTTATATAAGAATCGATTGAATCACACACAAATCAAGAGCCAACGCTCTCATGCCACTTGTTAGGACCATGTACGGTACGGAGTACTAACTGATTTTCATGTATACCAAACCAAATAGTGCAGAATCCTATTTGATTGACGATCCAGTCAGTCAGAACGCAAGTATAATCAATCCAAGAATGAAACTAAACGTTAAGAATGATTGTAGGATGATTTACTATGATCTATGAACTTGGAACAAGTGTTCTTGGGTCTCTGGACTGCTAGAGTACGATTTAGTGTGTAGGGATTCGAATTGTTACGTTTTTCCACAAATTGAATGGTAATTATAGGTTAGGGTTTTCCATTCGTGCGATTGAACCATGCAACGATTGAAGCATGCGGTTGTTCGATCCGCATGACTGCACATTCAATAGTGCAACTGAGCCAATCTCATGTTACAATCGTGCGACTGATCCAGTCTCCTGGTTCAGTCGGGCGACTGGTTCATTAGCATGAAGTATTCATGCGTATGGTCCATTAGCATGGTCCATTCGCATGAGAACTTCACAAGATTAAGTTTAAGCATGTTTCATAACCATTATGGACTAAGAACTATGTAAACAATCATAAACCTATATAGTTAGTTCAATATGCATTAACACATAATGATCAATGAAATATTAGACATTATAAGCATCACAAACAAATTACATTTCATTCATACCCATTCTGTTACATATATGTATGACATAAAAGACATTTCATATTGAAGCTCCTAAACTAGGTACACATGTATCTACACTCCATCACTACTTCCCTTCACTTGTTACATATGGATCTTTTTTGCCCCCATGTGCAATGAGTCTAGGAAGGACCTCTTATTCTTCAGTGATCACAAATGACTTTACAATATTCACTTGGGTATTCTTTCTTAGAACTAAAGATGAGACTCGTGAGATTCTAAAGAATTTCATCTTAAGGATTTGTTCAATCATGTGTACCTAGTTTAGGAGCTTAATGTAAAAGGTCTGTCATGTCTTACATATATGTAATGAATGAAATGCAATATGTGATTGATGCTTATAATGTTTAAGGTTTCATTGTTTATTGTCTAATAAAGCATATTGAACTAACTATACAGGTTTGTGGTTGTTTACATAGTTCTTAGTCAATAATGATTAAGAAACGTGTTCAACCTTAATAGTATGAAGTCTTCATTCAAATGGACCATGCTAATGGACCATACGCATGAATACTTCATGCTAGTGAGCCAGTCCCATGACTTAACCAGGAGACTAGATCAGTCGTATGATTGAGACATAAGATTGAGTTCATCGCACGACTGAATCTTAAGTCATGCATATGACCCAATCGCATGATTCAGTCACATGACTGAACCATGCTAATTCTTTAGTGATCACAAATGACTTTACAATATTCACTTGGGTATTCTTTCTTAGAACTAAAGATGAGACTCGTGAGATTCTAAAGAATTTCATCTTAAGGATTTGTTCATACATGTGTACCTAGTTTAGGAGCTTAATGTAAAAGGTCTGTCATGTCTTACATATATGTAATGAATGAAATGAAATATGTGATTGATGCTTATAATGTTTAAGGTTTCATTGTTTATTGTCTAATAAAGCATATTGAACTAACTATATAGGTTTGTGGTTGTTTACATAGTTCTTAGTCAATAATGATTAAGAAACGTCTTCAAACTTAATAGTATGAAGTCTTCATGCGAATGGCCCATGCTAATGGACCATACGCATGAATACTTCATGCTAATGAGCCTGTCGCATGACTTAACCAGGAGACTGGATCAGTCGTATGATTGAGACATAAGATTGACTTCGTCGCACGACTGAATCTTAAGTCATGCATATGAATCAATCGCATGATTCAGTCACATGACTGAACCATGCTAATTGTTCAATCGTGCGATTGACAAACCCTAACCTATAAATACCACCTAATTCATGGAAGAAAGTTACACTTGAAGAATTTCGACTCACATTCGTACCCACGCCATCCAGAGACTCAAGAGAACCTGTTCCAACTTCATAGTTCGCAGTGGATCCTGTTCTAATCGTTCTTAATGTTTCTTTAATCGTTAGATTGATCTGAACAGCGTTCTCACTAATTGGAACGCCAATAAAATAGGATTCCGCACTATTTGATCTGGTTTCACGCATTATTAGTTAGTACTTCGTATGTACACGGTCCTAGCTCTTTATTTTGTGTGTGATTCGGTTAGTTTCGATGTAAAAGTTTATGTTTTTCATTCAAAAGTGTCGTCTTTTTTAGTAAAACAGTGTTTTAAACGTCTCCAGGTTCAAAAGTTTACGTTTTTCGGCATATGGCAGATTAGAGTTCCTGAAAAATTGTGTCAAAGTATCAAAAACCTTTGAATTTTCAAAAACAACAGCCTTCAGTCGCACGATTGACTCAATCACAGTACTGAACTCAATTTCACCTCCCATACGCATGATTGAACTCAGTCGCTCATCCATTCGTACGACTGAACATCTTCAATGGTCTCTCTCTAATCGTATATACCATCTAAAAATGAATGATGGGATCCCTCATGTATCTCATAACCTCACGACCTGATATCATGTACGCGACGTGTCTCTGCTCCGGATATCAAGCGAAACCGAAAGTCAAGCATCTCATAGGAGTGAAACGGATTTTCCGTTATCTGAAGGGTACTCCAACACTCGAGTTGTGGTATCCACATGACGATGATTTTGAGCTTATAGCGTATAGTGACTCGGATTACGGTGGTTGCAAAATGAACTACAAGTCAACATCTGCAGGATGTCAATTCTTTGGGAGAAGATTAGTCAACTGGAAGTGTAAGAAGCAAATATCGTTTGCTCTTTCAACTTGTGAAGTTGAATATGTTGCTGCTACAAGTTGCTGTTCGCAGATCAATTGGATTCAACAACAAATGCTGGACTACGGTTTGCAATTCTCTAACAGTCCTATTTATGTTGATAATTCTGTTGCTATAGCGGTAACTAAAAATCCAGTCCAATATCCTAAAACTAAACACAGCGGGATTAAATATCACTTTATACGTGATTGTTTTGAAAGCATTTAATCGATGTTGTTAAAATAATTACGGATTTTCAACGTGCCGACCTCTACACAAAAGCATTTGATAAACTGAGATTTTTAAATCTATTAGAGGTTAATGGCGTGAAAAAGAAAAGTGATGTGGTCACAGAGGATGAATATGTCTAGTCCGACAATTTTATTTTATTTTCTTTTATTTTTGCTTATTTTATTTTCCTATTTATATAAAATCCAGAAACTTAAAAAATATTTTTCGTTTTAGAATGTTAGGGGGAGACTAGGTTAGATTAGTATTAAATTAGTCATTTTATTTAATTACTTAAAAAACGAGGGAGGAGGATAGCTTAGCTAAAAGGAAAGAAATCAAATCTGTCATACTGATTCAACGTATTTGGAAAATGATAGTATGCATGGAACAAATTATTTGGGACTTCAAAAGGTTTAACTGATTAAGATGCAAAAGTCATAGTTTAAGTCTGAAAAGTCTAAGCAAAATAAAAGGAAAAATGATAGTAAAACTAGTAGGCTACCAAGGTAACATAGAGAAAGTAGGCCCAGAGGCTGCTAGTTCATTATGTGATGTGTCAGTAGATTCAACACGATAGACAAATAGACCTCATTGGTGGTTTCAATTACAAACTATGTTATTCAACCTACTATGGGTTCCCATCTTATCCCTGGTTAACACAATCAATGCTCCTCCAATAAGGGGTGAAGAGCAAAATAAATGCCACATATGTATGCACATGATCATAAAATGAGCAAAGCACATGAAAAATGCAAAACACAATCAAGATAATAACTTATGTTGTTGGTGCGATATGTGCTAAAAGAAAAACTGCTGAAATAACAATATAGGTTGTGTGCCTCTCTGTTGTGCGGTGGCGCTGAACTGAGGATAAGCATAACCTAAATAATCTGGAATTCATTGTTTTTTGCGCCTCTTTACTGTGCGGTGGCACTGACATGAGGCTTGGCATCTCTTTGAAAGCTCTTAAAATTGTCTCTTCTCCAAATATACCTGTATATCTCTCAAAATCTCCTGAGAAACGTTGATTACCATATAAGCATGGGATCCACAAATGCTTGTTGAAATAATTAAACCTTAAATCATCAACAATGTTTGTCAAAATTATGTGTATGGACTTAAGAGGACAAGTATACTCACAATCATCGTGAGCTGCAATTCTTGAAAGACAAAATCATTGTGTGCATCTTGTAGCTCTAGTATGATTTCCTAAAATTGCTATTGACTATTAGTGAAATCAAGGATCAAGCATCAAAATTGTTTATTAAAACGTCCCAAGTGATTTTGATATACATGTATGATTCGAAAATGAATCGGACCAGAAATGATAAACTAGAATTGAAGTTGTGTTGTCTAGGAAATAAAATCGATTAGAATTACTCTAATAGGTTTAAAATCCATCTCTAATCAAAAATACGAAAATATTCCTTAATTTTGGTTTTTTCAAAATTTTCTAGTTGCTTTATTTATTAATTTTTAGTCATTTAGTTAGTAGAAGTCGGACTAGGCATCGGAATTCAATCTATGAAACATTCACTTAAAATAGGTCACGTCTGAGGTGACCAATCAGTTCTTTGTTAAAATGATCACGTCTGAGGTGATCAACAGTTTTCAAAGTTAAAAGGATCATGTCTGAGATAATCATCAATCGTTACGTCTTATCTATAGTTAAAAGGGCTAAGTGTTTGAATGGTCATAAGATCAAACTCAAAAGTATGCATCAGTCGCACGAGTGGATCATACTTATGAGCCCAATCACATTACTTAACCACATGGATGGACCAGACGCACGATTGGACCATAAGCATTGGTCTGGCCGTACGATTGAACCATAAGCATGGGTCAAGCCATACGATTGGATCACCACAATGAACCAATCGCACGAATGGAGCTGACCGAATGAGTTAGTCGCAAGACTGAAACCTAATCGCATGACTGAATGTGACCGACTGAGCGAGTCGCACGACTGAGCCCCAGTCCCACAAATCAAGGGTGTGAATAGGTTCAGTCGCATGACTGAAGGAAACCCTAGTATAAATAGAAGAGGAGTCGTCGCAGACACTCATCACCCCCAAATCACACCTAAATCGCACGAAAGCAGGATTACTCTGCCTAAATTTCATATTTGTGATTTCGCGTCCAATTTGTTAGACTAAAGATTGTGTCTTGTTTCTACAGGTAATGCAAGACTAAAATCAACCATAATGCACAGTTTAATCAAGCCCTAACGTTCAAATTAGGTCTAAACAAAACTGATACAAAACCTTAAAAATAAACCACTAATCTATACTTAAACGTCAAATTATTTACTACTAAGTGTTATTTTGATGGATTACGAGTCAAATGAGTCTAACCTAAACGTTTAACATCAAGTGTAGATTAAGAATCGATCCTACAATACCGTACAAAGACATATGGGGATGGACACACTAATGAACTTCAATCGCACGATTCAAATGGGCAAATGATTCAATCGCGCGAATGAACGACTCGTATGAATTCGGTCGCAAGACTGGTTCAACCGCATAGAACAACATACAACTCAGTTTAGGCTCATTAACACGACTAAGCTCATTCGCACGACTAAGACACAATCGCACTGTCCATTCGCACGACAGAACAGAATGATTCAAGTTCATTAAATTCAAGTATCATTCACTTACACAAAGTCTAACGTTTATTTATCTTGTGTAAGAGAAACATGTCAAGTAGATGTACTATGAGGACAAAGCATAACCTCTGTGCGCATCGGGACATCACCTCGCGGAATGCGTCTGATTTTTCTTGGTTTATTGCCTTCCTACGGAGATCGAGGATCTTCAAGGGTATATCTACCCCGTGCACACCATATCTATCGATTCAGCAGGCTTTCTGGGAAAGCGTAATAGTAGACCGGTATGCTGAACCGTATCGTATTTGGAGTACCATGTTTGGTCAAGAGATAGAGATTAGTGAGGAAGATCTGAGGAGGGTGTTAGAGTTTGGAGATGATGTTGACTGCCCAACCAGACTGCATCCATTGACTATTAGAGATTGTTTCCTTCGGGCCAAGTACGCTGGGGACAAAAATGCATGTGTGCTCAACAAGAGCAACCTGTGCCCATAGTTCAAGTACTTGGCATATGTGCTGCTCAAGTGTATAGCCTCGAGGAAGGGAGGCTTTGATGATATGTCAGAAAAAATTCGAAATGCTTGCGTAGCTCTCGTACTGAACCATCCGTTCAGTTTCTCACGGATGATCTTCACGTATTGGGTCGAGAATATAGAGGCCAAAGGCAAGGAAGGCTTGTGCATGTACCCCCGATTCCTTCACATGATCATAGACCAAAAGCTTCCTTCCCTGCCCATGGAGAGTCAGGATGCAGTTACACTAGAGGTGATGGATGACACCACCCTCGGAGGATGAAGGTATATCGGGGCAAGCAGGTGAAGCCCCCGGTAAGGGGACTATTTGGGCATCTGGTCCTAGAGGATTATATGGCACCAACTAGGAGGAAGTGGCGTCACGACGACAGTGAGGCAGATACTAAGCCGATTACTCTACCCTTCGATGATTCTGACAATGATGACCATGGTGATGGTCAAGGAGGTGATGGACTGAGTGGACCTGAGTCGGCTCCATACACTTTTTAAGATAGAGGAGGAGGAGGAGTCAGACGAGGAGCCTCTCATACGGACGGTGGGGAGCCGGGTCGTAGCCACTGAGAGAGGGCTCAACGTGGTTGGTGGATGCCAAGGGGAGTCCGTGGTGAGCTTCGTTTTACAGGTGGCATGATTTGATTCTGGTTCGAGGGTAGGGAAGGAAAACGTTTAGTTTACGTATGATGTTGACGTTTCATTATGACAGTTTATTCCATATAATTAACTTATTTAGAATATATATACAAATATACAAGTATTTATCACAACCAAACAATATCATAAGATAGAATTTTTAAGGTTATAGGCGGTTTGATCATATATTTACGATTACCAAGCACATAAAAGTCAATCATCCCAAAAGATCATAAGTTAATTATCTACATGCAAGAACGAGTTTACAACTCGATCATAAGGTTCAAGCTCCCCGGCTTGCATCTAACAGCTATCCTAAAACGAAGCTCCACTACAACATGCATCAAGTACGAAATCATCATTAGACAAAATGCAGCCATAGCCATCGAAGTCTATGCTTGCTCCCCCATCATAATCATGTACTGTTGTGCTGTCACTAATGCTGCCTCGGCCACATCTGCCCTCTGCTCCGCCGGGGTCAATCGGTCCCTAGTCTCTGCAAGACTAGTCTCCAGTTCTGCCAAACGAAAGTGCATGTGACTTAGAGCGCTATCATCCAGTAATCTCGCTTCCTCAATCATCATCATCCTCCCATCCAAAGCTTGGCTCACCTCTGGATCCTCATCTTCTTCCTAGTCAGCAGTTCCTTCTCGAGTCGAACACATTGGGCTATCAAAGTAAGCATCACACACTCAATGGGATCGCCACCCACAGTAGTCCCACGTGGAGTAGAAGACGACTCCCCCACTTCGAAGGTGGAAGGGATCCCATCTCTCGAGGCCCATCCTCTCATGGCCCCCATGATCTATCCTCATTGGTAATCTAGAAATCTGGCCCGTTTGGGCATAGGTGTACTCTCCATACTAGCATGATGATCAATCATCCTTCCCTTCTCCCTGCGCTTCCTTCTCTCATACACCAACCTAATCTTTGGCAGGTGCTGCATGAGAGGAATAGGCGCAGCAGGAGTCATAACTGTAGGGGTCTCACTTTCTGGGGCCAAGCCAACTGGCTCCTCAGCAATGGGCTCAAGAGTGACTACAGGTGGGGTAAGGCTCTCATCATCAGACTCGGATATCCAACCATTCCCTGAGTTTTCCATACCCGGGTATAAGGTGGCTACAAAGTATGGCTGATTAGGGTGATACCATGGTGTCGAGGAGATTGGTTCTAATGGACCCTCGGTGCTACTACTAGAGTCAGGTACTCTCTCTCTCTCATAACTCAGTGAGACATCTACAATAAAGAACTGTATGCATGCGTACTTATCAATTATGCAATATTTTATCAAATAAAATTTTTAATCATATTCTTGATATGACTATTATGCTCACATAGTGCTCTAATCTAGCATAAGCCTCATGACGTGGAATTGTCTTTGGAGTCAAATAATCTTTTTTTAAATATCTAGATTTTTGAAAAATAAACTTCTAGTCTAGATTTTTTAAAAAATAATCTTTTGCTCACATAATGCTCTAGTCTAGATTTTTGAAAAAAACATCTTCTAGTTCGCTATAACCGTTGCCTCTCATACCAACTTCTGTCACACCCCGAAAATCGCAGCGGAAGGTCGCGTGACGTGGTGGTAACGGAAGTTGGAGTTGACCCAACTTTTATAGTCAAACGTGTTTGAAATATCGTCAATTATGAAAATCATATATTAACACCATAAAAGAGATTACAAAAGTATTTTGTTAGCCAAGTTAACATCTCGATATTTGACACATAGTACTGTTTTTTTATTTCATAAACGTAATTTTGTTTAAAGACGTTTGAAACGTTTGACCCTCCAAAGATATAGTTCCAGAATTCCGCATAGAGCTCACCTATAACCCTCAAACGCATGAAGGGTACTAAAGTCAACAAAAAGTTGGTGAGCTTTCGGGGTTTTTCAGTTTTACAAACATCTATTTTGAAAATAATATGATGAAACAAGGCATAATATATTCCACATAGACTAGCTACGTACTATGATAAATTCAGGTCATAAGTCCATAATCAAACCAAGAAACACGTCGTTGCCCCACAACTATCTAGACATATAAACTCCCTTGCCACAACCTGACTAGCAGGACTGGTCGCGAGAGCGGGCCATTCTGACCCGATAGATCTTCCAATATACTCTGTGGCCTCACCCCTGAGGTTAATGATTATAGGGGGATTTAGGGGCTCAATGGTATCTATCCATACCACTGACCCAACTTATACCTTCATAATATATTATCCTGTTTAACCCTTCATATATTTTAAAGTATTGTTTCATGCTTTTCCCCCAAAACAGTTAAAAATAATATTTAAAATGGGGCCGAAGGACTCACCTTGAGTTCGATTAACGTAACGAACCAACATGCTAGACTTCCGATTAATAAAACCCTAATTATATGCATTACGATCAATATACGATAATTCATGCTTACCAGAATGCTTTTTCACCCAATTTATTTGGTTATTTTTTGAAGAATGTCTTTGTTATATTAAGATATTTTGGTGAGTTTCTTAAAAGAATTTATTTATCTTTCATAGAAAAATTATGATATATTTGCCCTATAAACTAATTGTAACGTCTTCTTAATGTTTATCACTTAATCACTATCATCTTTATCTTATGTTTATTTACTATGATTCTTAACTAGTTTCTCTAAAGTTACAAAGTCTTAAATTTTCTATTTTGTATCGTATATTTCTAGATGACCTATTTAAATGATAATTTTTATTTATTATTTAGCTAAATAGTGGACTTTTATATAAAGTTTATTTTATAAGCCCATTATTATATTCGTTTATTCAAAAGTCTATTTATTTGAAATCATTTTAAGTAGGGTATGTATATATATATATATATATTATTTTTCAGTTTACTTTATTTATTATTTAGAAAGTCAAAAGTCTTAATTTTCGTTCCAATCAAGTCCATTTGTGGTAGTGTTCCGTCAGTCCATATACGGTCGTTATCTTAGTTCCAATCCATGATTTATTGTTCGTCAACTTTACTTTCAATTGTAGCATTATAATATGTTAGGATCAGTGATCTAAGTTTGATCAATTAGAGTATATTGCAGCGGAATTCGAATAATGAATTAGACAATTTAGCAAGAACTCAATTGATATTCAATTGAAAAGCACACGATTATAGAGAGAGAGAGAATTCTGCAAAAGAAATATTTCATTCAAATGCTTCCGTGGTGGCTGAATGTCACACGTTACAATTAGGTCAACATTCCTTATATAAGGAATGTGACGTCTGCTCATGTCACTTGATAGTGACATCTAACAAAATTATACAAACAACTCAAACTATGCAAACTACTGAGAATGTTCTCAACAACTGATCACATCTAAGAGAATTCTAAGTACAAGAACATAAAACTACTGAACTAAAACTACTGAAACTATAAACTACTGAAAAGGTAAATTACAATTACAGAAAAGGAAAACCATCACAACTACTCAAGTTAATAACTTCAGCTGTTGTGACAACTACTGATCACTCTGGTCTTTGTCTTCAGTCTTTGTCTTCAGTCTTTGTTCTTCAGAAGACGTCTTCAGCTGATAGCTTCAGACTTTGTCTTTAGTACTTTACTTTCAGACTTTGTCTTTAGTAGAAATCTTGAGATCTTGTCTTCAGACTTTGTCTTCAGACCTTGTAATCAGCTGATGTCTTCAACTGTTGTGATCTTCTTCAGCGGTTGTAATGTCTGTGGGACTTAGAGGTTTTTCTGATCAGGCTCATTGGTTCTTTTGGTCCAACATAATGTGTCTAAGTATTTATTTTTTTCCTTGATTACTCCTTTCACATGTCCTAGTAACATCATCAAGTTTCAATCTTAGCCACTCCTCTAAGTCATAGCATCCTCAACACTTATCATCCACGGTTTTCACCTAAGTGTTCCTTAAAAAGGCCATAATCCACTAGACTTCCATTTGCATGTTTATGTATCCATACATATGCGACATATACATACATATATACATTCTTACCATCCAAATCATCCAACTCATGATTTTATCAAACTAAAATCATTACCTATACATTTTTTAGATTCATTCAATCATTCCAAACACATTTTTAAAAATCCAAAATCATTAGAACAACATTTTCATATAACCATTAAGTGGGTGAACTAGGTTTCATCAAGATTTTCTTCTTGATCATCATGCATGCACAAATAATAATAATAATCTAACACAATACCTTGAGAATCTAATAGATCTAACCACACAAAATGCAAGCACGATCTTTGACTCCGATTACAATTTCGGGTTCTATTCAAAGTTCCAACTAGAATCCTTAGAGAGGATGTAGGTGAAGGTCAATAATGGTGGTGGTGTTTTCGATTACCGAGAGAGAAGGGGGGGTTGTTGGTTACAGGTGGTGATGGTGTTCAAGTTGGCGACGGTGGTCGATGGTGTAGGTGATGGCGACGGTGGTCGATGGTGATGAAGGTGGTGGTTACGGTCGATGGTGATGGAGGTGGTGGTTGCGGTCGATAGTGATGGAGGTGGTGGTTGCGGTTGATGGTGATGATGGTCACGGCCGGGGTGGGGCACGCAACGAAGGTGGTAAGTGCAGTGGTGGCTGGCGGATATGGTGGAGGCGGCGACGAATGGAGCAGGTGGCGGTGGGAGGTGGCGGTGCGGGCGGCAGGTGGTGGTCGATGGGGTGGTGGTGTGTGTGTGTGTGTGAGTGTGGGAGTGGAAGAGATGGTGAGAATATGAAGGGGTTGAGTGGGTTTAAGAGGAGCTTTGAGAAGATATGGATGACTTACTTGTCATCCATGCATGTTTTCCAATCTCAATTATTATTATTAATTAATTATTATTGTTATTATTATTATAATATTAATCATTATTGTAATTATTATTATTATATACAAGCAAATGTTAAATGATTCCAAGGTTCATTAAAACATTCACGTAGGGTTTTCAATTAATCAGATATAATATTTAAATAACCATAAATTTACTGTTGCGAATGATTTCAAGTGTTGACCTGTTTGTCCGGGTGTCAGAAAGATCATCAAACCCACCCCTTTTCGAAGCCAAGCACATAAGGATTACATGTGCTAAGTACTTGTACTGGGGACACAGGTTGCTCTTGTTGAGCACACCTGCATTAATATCCCCAGCATACTTCTTCCTTAGGAAGCACCCTCTCAAAGTCAGAGGGTGAAGTATCATTGGGTGATCAAGATTATCACCCAAAGCAAGTTCACGTCGTATATCCTCAGCTGTGACCTCGGTCGCCTGACCAAAAATACTACTGTGGATGCTGTAAGGCTTGTGTGAACGGTCAACCAATGCCCCCTCCCAGAAGGCCTGCTGAATAGACCTAAAGGGAGTGCACGGCGTGGATATAGCCTTGTATATCCTAGATCTCTTAAGGAAAGCAATCATTCCCACAAACTCGGCACCGTTCTGAGTAGTGGCATCTAAATAAGCACATATATTGTGCTTGGGGTTGATGGACCACCTGTCCGCTATAGATCTGTAATACAAGACAAAAAGACGTTAGATCACCACATATCAAAAATCAGTTCTAATTAACCTGGTTGAGTTCAGTCTGGTTCAATCATGCGATTGAACCATGTGACTATGTTTAGTCAGTTGACCTGGCATGTGACTGGGTTCAATCGGGTGACTGAGCAGGCGACTGAGTTCAATCAGGTGACTGAGCCTACACTTGGTTCAACCAACTGAACTCGTTCGTATTATCCATTCGGCCGATTGAGTCATTCGACCAGCTCAATCGCGGGATTGGAGTTCCTCCCGTGTCCAGTCGCATGACCCACTGTTCAGTTAACTGAAATTTGAATTTGAACCAAATCTTGAAATTAGACATCGTGTATTGGTTCCTTAGACTCGCAATCATTATACTAATAACCTAATAACCTTGATTTTAACATTTTGCATAGTTTAGTTAGTTTATTAGTTCATTCTCAGTGTCGGTTCTTGTAAAGGCCGGGAATCACAAATTAGGGCTCAAACCAAATAAACTTCGGTTACACAACACCACATTGTATGTGTATAACAAGTGGAGAGCATCAGAATATCAAACTTAGGAGTGAAAATCAGTTGGTGAAATTTTCGGCAGAGTAACGGTACATTGTGCGATTTTAGGGCGATTATGAGGTGATGAGTTTATGCGATCGACTATGGCCCTATTTATATTGAATCTGATTTCAATCGGCCGACTGGACCCATTCGCTCTATTCATTCGGGCGATTGAACCTTCGTCGTGCGATTGGTTCAGTCGCTCACATTCAGTCGGCCGACTGGGTTTCAGTCTGGCGACTGAATCATTCACTCATCTCCATTCGGTTGATTGGCTCAATCTGATATGTCATTCGAGTGAATGCTTCATACTCATGTGCCATTCGGCTGTCTAGTGCATAAGTATGGTCCATTCATACGGTTGGTCCATACTCATGGTCCAGTCGTGCGATTGGATCATACTCATGATTTTGACTTTTTGACCATTCCACACATAAACCCTTTTAACCTTTGATTAGACTTTTTAAGCACTCGATCATCTCACACATGATCATTTTAATATAGAAAACTTTTGATCACCTTAGACGTGATCCTTTTAAAACAATTTGTCACCTCAGACGTGACTGATTTTACATCTGAAAACATATATGGTCAAAATGAATTGAAGCTTACTTTTGATAATTCTATGGCGTAGTCCGATATCTAACAAACTGAATTGACAAAATTTAAACAAATAAAAGACATAAAACTAAAATACAAAACTAAAACTTGTTTTTAAGGTTTTGTGCGGTGTAAATCCTAAGATAGAAATCTAATGGATTAGGCTCCTGAAAAGGCAGCTTCAATTCATTTTGACCATAAATGGACTAATTCAATTTGGTATCATACAGGTAAGTCAAATCATTCGGGACAGATTATCAACACCTTTTGATGCTCGATTCTTGTTTTTCATCGGACTTTCAAGAATTGTACCCGTGATGATTGTCAGTATGCTTGTCCTCTTAAATCCAAACACAGATGTTTGACACACATTGGTGATAGTTTAAGGTTCGATTATTTCAGACAAGCATTTGTGGATCCGACCCTTATATGGTAATCAACATTCCTCAGGAGATTTTTGAGCGGTCTCAGGTTAGTATTCAAGAAGAAAGTATTCTTAGAACTTTCAAAGAGTAGCCAAGCCTTAGGTCAGTGCCACCGCATAGCAGGGAGGCGGCAAACAACAATGAATTCTATCATATATAGATTATGCTTATCCTCAGGTCAGTGCCACCGCACAGCAGAAAGGTAAATAACCTATCTTCTTGTTTGAGCAATTTTATTCTTTTTGCACAGATCTCACCAACAACATAGGTTATTAGTTTGATTGCTTTTGCATCTTTTTCTTGTGCTTTTGCTCATATTTTGGTATTACACTCACATTTGTGGCGTTTGGTCTTCTCGTCACACCTTATTGGAATTTTGTTAATTGTATTAACCAGGGATAAGATGATAACCCACAGCTTGTTGAACAACTTAGTTTGTTCTTGAGATCACCAACAAGGTCTATTCATCTATTGTATTGAATCTACCGACATATCATGTGTGGTCTAGCAACCTTTAGGTCTACTTTTTATGTGTTACCTTAGTAGTAGCTAGTTTTACCATCATTTTTCCTTTTATATTGCCCAGACTACACAGACTTATACTTTAAATTTCGCATCTTATTCTATTTAATCTTTTAAAGTCCCAATTGGTTTGTTCCTGTGTACTATCATTTTCCAAAGTCATTGAATTGGTATCACAGATACGATCTAGTTTCTATCGGCTATCCACTCCTCCTCCCTTGTTTTTTTTCTTTTAATGTTACTAACTAAACCTATTCTCCCCCTAAAATTCTAAAACCGTAACCGATTTACGCTTTTTAGGATTTTTAATAGGCGACGAAATAACACCAGTTTAATTAAACTATTTAAAATTAAAAAAATAAATAAAAAAATTAAATAAATATAGACTATACACATCGGACTACACATGGTCATCTTCAGGAATTACATCACTTTTCCTTTTCACGTTGTTGACCTCTAAAAAATATAGAAAACGTGGTTTATTAAAAGCTTTTGTATGGAGGTCAGCACGTTGAAAATGAGTATTTATTTTAACCACATCGATTAGGTTCTTTTCAAAACAATCACGTATAAAATGTTATTTTATGCCGATGTGTTTGGTCATACGATGTTGGACCAGATTTTTAGTTACTGCAATGGCAGTAGAGTTATCAACAAAAATATGAGTAGAAGAGAAATTCAAACCGTAGTCCCGCATTTGCTGTTGAATCCATATGATTTGTGAACAGGAGCTTGCCGCAGCAACGTATTTGGCTTCACACTTTGACAAAGCAACCGAGGTCTGCTTCTTACACTACCAGGTCAATAATCTCTTCCTAAAATAATTGACAACCCGCTCATGTAGACTTGTAGTTCATATTTTAGCCACCATAATCCGTGTCACTACACGCCATAAGCTCGAAGTCAACGTCATGAGGATACCACAACCCAAGTGTTGGTGTACCCTTTAGATAACCGAATATCCTTTTAACCCCTATAAGATGGTTAACTTTTTGCTTTGCCTGATATCTTGGACATAAACATGTCGTGTACATGATATCAGGTCTTGAGGCAGTGAGGTACAAAAGAGATCCAATCATTCCTCGGTACATGGTGGCATCAACCAGATCACCATTCTCGTCGGGTGCTACATCATGGTTTGTAGCAAGTGGAGTCCTTGCTGCGAAAGAATTCTCCATGTCAAACCGACTGAGAATATCTCCTACATACTTGGTCTAATGTAAGAAAATCCCTTTTGGTGTTTGATCCACCTGTAACCCGAGAAAGAACTTCATCTCTCCCATGGCACTCATTTCAAACTCAGCCTTCATTACTGCTTCAAACTCTTTACATAGATCTTTATTCTTCGACCCGAATATTATGTCATCGACATAGATTTGGACAAGCAGTAAATCACCATCCTTTTCTTAGTGTCTTCAAGGGAGATTATATAGTACCTAATGTCATTAGCTTGGTTAAAGGCTACTACTTCTGTTTCCCTGAGCTGTTTGTTCAAAAGGTCTATCTTTTCTTTGTAACTATGCTCATTTTGTTTTAGAACTCTGTTAGCTTGAGTGCACAATTGCAAATCCTTTACTAGGCTATCATTATGATCTAATAACCTAGCAAACTTTAAATCTATGCTTTCCCTAAATTTATTACAATCTGAACAAGCATGATTACTGAAAAGTTACTGAGTAAGGAGGTTCTGATGAATCAGCCATCAAAGCAGAGTCTGGTGTTTCTGGTTCTGATGATTCCGACGTTGTTGTAGTTTTCCCTTCATTAGGCAGATAACTGACCCAGTTGCTATCTCTTCAGTGTTAGACATCACGAGTTCCACTGCAATATCTCCCTCACTAGCTGAATCGTCATCTAAATCCTCCACACTAGCATTTTGGATTCTCCCGAACAGACAAACCGAAAGTTCCAGTCCTGTCCTTCGTCATCATACGTAGTCAAGGCTTTGGGATCCTTGCTTGACGAAGTAGGACTGCTAGTGGGTTTATCCTGACGATTGAAGGAGAAGAAAGGATTCATATTGCGAGTCTTCTTGGGCTTCACACACTCCAGTTTGAAGTGCCCCTTCTCACCACAGTTGAAACAAGTGACCTTGGTCTTGTCGAAACCAAAAGTAGTGTCCTTTGTTGCAACCAAGTTCTGTCCGATATTCTTGACAAACTTCTTAGCTCTCCGAACAGCACTTGCTAAGGCCCATATTATATCCATCCTTTCCAGCTCTGTCTCGTCCACGTGCTCGTAATCCTCATCAGCCAGATGGAAGTTCCCAATTTTACCAGCAATTAGTCCATCATATGAGTGGACTACCGCAGCTAAGAGATCCATGTGCTCTTTAGCTACCTCAACTGTCACATTTCCGAAATTCTCGGTCTTCAGTTTTGCTGCATTGGCTTGAGGTTTGATGTATTGGGTACCAGACGACCCTGACGTTTCTGAACCTGAAGTAGAGGCTTGAGAAGGACCAGCCGAGCTTGATACAAAAGCTGTCTCAAGTGGTGTTCCAGATGTTTTGGCGTGTGGAGTCGCGTTGTATAGCACTGGATTCTGATCATAGGAAGACTTTTGTCCTCTATACTTCATCCTCAGCTCTTCCTCTTTTAGCTTCAGAATAAAATTATTTATATCTAACTTCATTAGCATATCATTCTGTTTGAGATTTGAGACAAATGAAACCCGATTCTCCGGCAACCCATCTACAAAGTTTGACACTTTGTCCACCATTGACGTCGTTACTCCATAAGTGTGCATCTCACTCATCAAGTGGTAGAACCTATCGAAAACATCATCTAGGCATTCTTTTCCCATCGAGGAGAAGATGTCAAACTCCTTCTTTAAAGCCTTAGCCTTTATGGCCTTCCATGACGTGTTTTCGTCATACCTTTTCTTCAATGCATCCTATAGTTTCTTTGCTTGCGTATACTCCGAGAATTGATGGAAAATATCCTTCGGAATTGATTGTGTATGAAAAGCATAGACTTTCTTTTGAGCATTGTACTTGACTTTTTTTCCATAAGTCATGCCACCTTGTGTAAGTTTGACACCATCAGCTCCTACTGGCATGTTGTACCCCATCTCTATAGATTCCCACAGATTGGGATCTACTCCATTTATGTAGATGGTGAAACGTTGCTTCCATTGTGGGTATTCATCTAACGTGATAATCTTTGGGGGTTTGTTGTGATTCCCCACTTCATTCTCCAGTAGCAGTAAGTTCTGAATAAGTGAGTCTCTCCCTGTTATGAATGTTGAGTATTGGTCCTCCATTGCTAAAAAATTCATCTTTAAGTAAATCTGTTTTATTTATGCGAATGAAGGTGTGCGATTGGGCTATTCGGGCGATTGAACTATGCGGATGGTTCAATTGTGCGACTGAACTAATGCGGATGGCTCAGTCGGGCGAATAAACTAATGCGGTTGAACAATGCGAATATACTGCTCAGTCATACGAATAGGAGTACGAATGAGTCCAATCGTGCGTATGGGGGATGCGTATGAACTCAGTGGTGCGATTGAGTCAATCGTGCGACTGAACCTGCTGGATTTAAAAAATTCGTAGGTTTAAGGTGTGTTCGACGCAAAAACACAAATTTCTAGCTAACCCTAATTGCCGTATGCAGGAAAAACTAAACTTTACTATCAGGAGACGTCTGAAACCCGATTTGACACAAAAAATTGCATTTTTTGAGTGTAAAAACACAATTTTTATATCAACACGATTGAATCCCACGTAAATCTAAAGCCAAAGCTCTGATACCACTTGTTAGGATCGCGTACTGGACGAATACTAACAGATTTACGCGTGTACTGAATCAAATAGTGCGGAATCCTATTTGATTGGTGATCCAATTAGTGAGAACGCACGTAGAATCAATTAAAGATTGATTCTAAACGTTATGAATGATTAGCAATCGATATACTGCGATCTATGAAGTTGAAACAGGTTGCTAGAGGTCTCTAGATGGCTAGGGTACGTGTAGGTACGGAAATATTCAAAGTGTCTTGTATTTCCACGACTTAAGTGGTATTTATAGGTTAGGGTTTCTTATTCGGGTGACTGAACCATTAGCATGGTTTAGTCGTGCGATTGAGTCATGCGGTTGATCAATTCGCATGACTGAGTGTCCAGTCGTACGACTAAGCCAATCTCATGTCATAATCGTGTGATTGATCTAGTCTCCTGGTTTAGTCATGCGACTGGTCCATTAGCATGACGTTATTCATGCGTATGGTCCTTTAGCATGGGCCAATCGCATGAGAACTTCATATGATTTACTTTGAACATGTTTCACAATCATTAATTGACTTGACTTTATTCAAACAACCACAACCGATATAGTTAGTTCAATAAGCATTATTACATACCAAGCAATGAAATATTCAACATTATAAGCACAACCACACATTGTATTTCATTATGTATCCATTCAATTACATATGTGTAAGACATTAAAGAAATTTTACATTAAATTCAGAAACTAGGGACATATATATATCTACACCTATAAATACCACCTAATTCGTGAAAAAATGTAACACTTGAAGAATTTTAACTCACATTTGTACCCTAGCCATCCACAAACTCCAGAGAACATGTTCCAACTTCATAGTTCACAGTTGATCCTGTTCTAATCGTTCTTAACGTTTCTTTAATCGTTAGTTTGATTTGAACTACGTTCTCACTTATTGGATCGCCAATGAAATAGGATTCCGCACTATTTGATTTGGTTTCACGCATTATCAGATAGTAATCCGTAGGTACATGGTCCTAACAAGATTGAGAATCAATGTGATCACAAGGTCAAAACCATAAGATGTGATCAAGGAACTTAATTCAAGAACCGAATCCGTGATACATTTTGTGGTGAAAAGGGTATTACAAAACAACACAATGCTCCAAGGACTCCTTAACAAATGGTGTTGCTAAGAGGAGAAACATGACACTGATTGAAGCTGCATGAAGCATGTTGTTTGACTCTAAGCTACCCATCACCTTCTAGGAAGAGGTAGTCAACATTGGTTGCTATGTGTAGAATAGAGTATTAGAAGTTAAGATCATGGTAAGACTCAATATGAACTTTGGCACAACAGGAACATTTCATTGCTTTTCTCAAGTCAATTGAAAGTCCTTGCACCATGTTGAATACCAAAGATCAAATTGCCAAGTTTCTTGAGAAATTAGATAATGGAAACTTTATTGGATACTCTTCCCAAGATAAGGCTTTTAGACTATACAATCTCAAAACCAGAATTATTGAGGAGTCAGCCAATGTGACTTTCACTGAACACACACCCAGTGTAAATAGTTCTAGTCCTGATTGGTTATTTGATCTTGATTTAGTTACTAACTATTTTACAAAATCTTGTGAGAATGTTTCATGGTCTACAGGTATTTTACTAATAGGTGATCTTGATCCAAGATTTGAGATGAGAAGACCTTTAAGATATACAACTTTAGCTCCAGTGGTAGCTAACTCTACAAATGAAGTTTCTATGAGTACAACAATGACAAATTCAACTGATACATGTGAGATGCCTTCAAATTCTAGCTTAGAGGCTAAATAACCAGATAAAGAAACATCAAATTTAGAAGATCATGGCAGTGGTGAAAGTGATCATGAATTTCTTGAAGTTGACAACCACTACATTGAAGACAACATCAATGATATCACACATTCATTGGATCAATTTTCACTTGATAAGTGTGCTGATGTGGTGGGAGAAACCTCAATGCCAGATCAAAATTTCTCTAATTTAGATCTCTCTTGACAACTTGTTGTTATTTTTCAGCTAAGGATCCACAAGTCTCATCCCACCTCAAACATTATTGGAGATTTTGATTTAAGGGTAAGAACAAGTGGACAAACCCATGATGAAAATTTTTGTCTTCACTCTTGTTTCTTATCTCAGATAGAACCCAAGAAGATTGATGAGGATCTAAAGGATGGAAGTTAGGTTGAAGCTATAGAAAAGGAGTTGCTTCAATTCAAAAGGCAACAAGTTTAGAACCTATGTCCTCTTCCTCATGAGAAGACTTTATAGGAACCAAATGGGTTTTTAGAAACAAGAAGAAAGATAGAAGACTTGTCATAAAAAACAAGGCAAGACTAGTTGTTTAAGGGTACACACAAGAATACGGAATTGACTACACGGATGACTTTGCTCCTATAGTAAGACTGGAAGTTGTTAGGATATTCTTAGCTTTTGCTGCATCCAAGAATTTCAAGGTCTACAAACTTGATGTCAAGTGTGCTTTTCTTTATGGAGTGATTGATGAAGAGATGCATGTCAAACAACCACTTGGTTTTGTAGATCCTGATCATCCTCATTATGTATGCAAGCATGATAAAGCTCTTTATGGGCTTCATCAAGCACCAAGGAAGTGGTATGAGACTCTATCTTAGTATCTCTCCAAGCATGGATACAGAAGAGGTAGTATAAATGGAACTATTTTCATCAAAGGAACAGGATTTTACTTGATGCTAGTTCAAGTATATGTAGATGACATCATCTTTGGTTCAACAAATCCAAAGTTTTGCAAAGACTTTGAGAAGCTAATGAAGAACAGATTTGAAATTAGTGTCATGGGGGAATTCAATTTCTTTCTACGAATTCAAGTGAAGCCAGTTGAAGATGGCATCTTCACAAGTCAGTCAAAATATTTTCAGGACATACTAAGGAAATTCAACATGACTAATTGTAAGGTTGCTAAGACTTCCATAACAAGAACCACTTCCTTGGACCTGACCTTGAGGGGGAGCACGTAAATGAACATCTTTACAGGGCTATGATTGGGCCGCTTATGTACCATACAGCTAGCAAACCTAATATCATATTTTGCCACATGTGTTTTATAAGATATCAAGCCAACCACAAGATGTCACACCTTATCACATCAAGAGAATTTTAAGATATCTCAAAGGGGCCTTAACACTTGGCCTTTGGTATTCGAAGAATTCTGACTTCAATCTGTATGCATATAGAGATAGTGATTATGGTGGATGCAATATGACTACAAAGTCTACATCAGGGCAATGTCAGTTTCTTGGTGGAAGGGTTGTGTGATGGCAAAGCATGAAGCAATCATGTGTCTCAAGATAACTGCTGAAGCTAAATACATTGCTGCTGCAAGCTGATGTGCTCAAGTCATTTTGGATTCAGAATTAAATGCTAGAATATGGGTTCAACTTTAAAGAAGCTCTCATTCGTATAGACAACAACAGTGCCATCTCTATTATAGAGAAGCCCGTGTAGCATGCAATGACAAAACACATCAATATCAACTATCATTGGAATAGAGATAAATTTAAGAAAGGTTAAATCAAACTAGTCAAGGTTAACACAAATGAACAATATGTTGATCTGTTCATAAAAGCTTTTATTGAGCAGAGATTTAAGTATCATATATAAGATATTAGGATGATTAACTTTGAGTAGCTTTTTCTAAAAACTAGTTCATATTATTTCTAAAATCCGTGTGTCCTAAGTTATCTATTTATCACCTTTATAAGCTCATGTTTTCTCTGGAAAAAAATCTTTTTAGAAGACGTTCCTTAGATTTTTGAAAATCTTGATCTTTTACTTCATCGGAAGATATGGATTTATTTTCCAAAGAGACTTATGCCCTTAAAACAAACAAAAGCTTATATAAAATTGCCTTTGGAAGACATTTCTGAAATATCTTTCGAAGCTTAATACTTCTATTAAGTACTTGTACGTTTTCAAGTACAACTTTTTTCCGAAGCAAATTAACACTAGAAAGATTTATTCTGATTCTGAATAAAACATTCAAGTCTTAATTCTCTTTCGAAAGAAAATTTTCAAAACTCTCAAGAATATCTTCCAAAGTCATTTTGGCTTTAGAATCTTTTTATCAAAAGTTCTGAAGACTAATTACTTCCGGAAGATTTTCGACTTCCAAGAAAACTACCCTTTGGGCAAAAATCAAACCACTTTTTCAAAGATTGGACTCACATCTGGATTTCAAATTTATCCTCTTTGATTAACTTTTTTTGAAATCCATTTCATAATAAACCCAACGATTCCCCCTTTTTCTTTATCATCTTCATCTTTCCTCCAACCAAAATTCCCAAAATTCTCTAAAACTGCCTTTGTTCTTCATTCCTTCACCTTGAAGCTTTCTAAAATGGCCAACCTCAACCACAAAATGACCCAAACTTCTCCATGCAAATACACAGGAAGCACAATTAGGTAGGTGTGTTTTACTTTAAGAAAGATCCTTATTTCTTAGAGATTTGTTGATTTTTGGCTCTGTCCAACTATTCCACCTCCATTGCCATTGATCATGTTCTCTATGAGGATCATTTGTTTTTTTAGAAGATCTGTCAAGAGGTCATCATGGATGGGGAGAAAGCACTGTCTGCTACGGTGCACAAGAGGACAATCTTCATCACTCCAACCATCATCAACACCCATCTTTAGCTGGATGATAAGAAAGAATGCCTTTATGATTTTGTTCTACTTGCCGACCAAGAAAGAAGCACATCTCCCCCAACATGATTATTTCAAAGCGACTATTGAGTTTCAACAATGTAATAAACTAAACCTTACCAAATGATAATCACAAGCGACTGAAGATCAGATTGTACACGTTCAAAAACCAAGTTGATCACAATAAAAACAACTACACAAGACGGTTCAACGTGACAAAGTCAACATCAAGACAATTAGAAAGTCAAAATTAGGTCATGTTGTAATAACAATATAAATAGACCCACTAGTGCATTTTTGCATGTGTGGCTCTTTTTTTGTGTTTCTCATGGTGTAAATCACCACCCAATGAGAAATCCTCTCCTTTGGATGCGTTTAATTACATGAGCCACCTATGATTCTTATTGTAACTTGTTTATCAACAACAATGAAATCATAACATTATTATTATTATTATCCATCTCTTTGTTCTTTGATTCACACACGTTCACCTATCTTAGTTTTGATTTCTAGATCTAAGATCCAAGCTCAAGTTCAATGAATCTGAAATATTGACTTAGCAATGACTTCTCATAACTTCTACATATTCCCGACACAGCTTAGGTTTGGTGGAACCAAAAATAATATGGTCAACATAGATTTGCATGATTGACATCTCACCATCCACTTCTTTCTTGAGTAAAGCCATATCGATTGTGCCACGATAAAAACCATTGCTTATAAGATATTGTGTAAGAGTCTCATATTGTATGAGATGGGATTGATGTAAACCATAAAAAGATTTATCAAGTTTCTAAACTTATCAAAATAGTTTGGATCCTCAAACCTTGGTGGTTGACATACATATATCTTGTCATCAATTTCTCCATAAAAGAATTCACATTTGATATCCATCTGATAGACTTTAAAATGATTGTGAGCCGCATGAGCAAGATAAACATGGATTGCTTCTAGACGAGCCACATGAGGAAAAACATTCATGTAATCAATCCATTCCTTTTGAGCAAGTCCTTGAGCGACCAACCTGGATTCATTCCTCACCATTATGATGTAACACCCAGTTATTTTTAAAGACAAAGAAAGAAACAATAAAGTGAAGTAAAAAGAAGGAAAAGAAATAAAACCCAAGTCTAGGAGAAAAAAGTGACAAAAAGGATAAAATCTTTGAAAAGTTGGTGATAAAGGTGGTATGGCCGCCTAAATGGTCACACAACACCTTTTTTATTCGGATTTTGGTAGAGAGAGAGAGAGAGAAGGAGCTGAAACTCTGGGTTTTGAAGGAAGAACTAGAATAATTCGAATTCAAGGTAAGAATTCATGTGTTCAAGATGTTCTTGACTGTTTTTATCCTTGATTTTATGCTTATTTGTGTTTGTATGTGTTGGAGTATGTTTTTTTTCGTGGGTTTCTAGGCAGTTTAACTCAATTGCAAACGAGTTTGGAAGAAGCCATACTCCAAAGCTGCAAAGGTGAGTTCTAGAACCCCTCTTTGATGGTTTTTAACTGATTTTGGGGCTGAAAATGCATGAATGTATGTTTTCATTTAAGTGGGTTTCGAACGCGTAAGTTTGACCGTGTGTATATTGATGTTATGATGTAAAGATTGCCTATGTTCATGCTTGTTGAAGTATTATTATGTTTCAAGGCTTAGAAGGTAAGATCTAAGCTTAGAACATGATGGATGGTGATTGGGAATTGAAATCTGATATTTAAGGCTCACAAGTTCAGTTTTAGAATCTGCCTAAGGATGCAGAAGAAGTGCGGATGAGCAGTTATTATGGATGAGCATTAACTATTAAGTAAGTCAATGCGCATGAGAAATGGAAGTCAACGCGGATGAGCAGTTAATGCGGACGAGCATTAACTATTACGTAAGTCAATGCGGATGAACAGTTAATACAAATGTGCATTAACCACTAAGTAAGTCAATGCGGATGAGTATTGGATGAAATGCGGGTGAACATTGACTAAGTATGGGGAATGTGGATGAGTAATGTCAATGCGGATGAGTATTGGATGACATGCGGATGAGTAAAGTCAATGCGGATGAACAAATGTGGATGAACACTTAGAATGTTTTCTGACGTTCTGGAAAAAAGGAATGAATGTAGGCATTGACTAGGAGGTTCATGGGGGCTATATAAGCTGACTTTTGAGGTCATAGATGTTATGATGGACATGTTATGATATATGTATGATGCTTATGCGTGATGGTATGTATGATGTATCTGATGTATGTATGATGCCTTGTATGATGATGTTGACTATTTGTGTTCCTTGTTGTATGATTACTTTTCCCATGGCTTTACGTTGAATGTTAATTAATGAAATGAAAGTATTATGTAACGTAAAGTAGAAGATAATGAAAAAGGAACATGATGAATAAATGCATGCGTTAATGAACGATTGAGAGTAACGAAAGACTTGCAAGCCTTGTATGTCGGGACACACCCCATTGTAGGGTGTTAGCCCAACGGTGTGCGGGTTAGCTACCCCCGAACGATGCACATTGGGGTCTTTCTTTGTAATTGACCATAGCTATAGAACCTTTGTCGCTTACCCTAGATACTGTGGCTAGGCTGTTATGCGCGGGGGGTCTATGATGGACCTCGACTCAATATCAACTTTATGCATGACGGTAGGGTATAGCACATGACAATGGTACATGTGAACTTACGCAAGGTAATGTGGCCAGGATCCTGTGCACCATGACGGGGGGTCTATGATGGGCCCCGGCCCAGTACCAGCTTTATGCATGACGGTAGGGTAAGGTTCATGGGTTTGATGGAATGAGATGAAGTAATGATGAACGAATGAATGAAAGTAATGAATATGAATGATAATGATGTACGATGAATGAAAGAACGTTAATGAATGAATGATGAAGATAATAATGATATTATATATTTGTACGTATCATGTGTATTCACATGCAAAAGTAAACAACGGTTTTAATGAAACTAAAGTATCTTTTATTATAAAACTAGAACTCACTCAGCAGCGCTGGCGTTTTATGCATTTTCCAGTTGGCAGGGGAGCATTGCTGAGGATGGCACGTGGCAGCTACTTGCATTTTGGATGGCATTCTTTTGTTACTGTTTTTGCATTGTAATACGAACAAATGAAAGTATGTAACGAATGATTGTATTAACTTGCAAAAGCAGTTATTATGAAATGAAAAGTTATTTAAATGTTCCGATGTGATGTTTTTATGAAAGTAAAATGTAATTGTATGTTTTGGGAGTAATAATTGCCTAGCTGTAAGTGTCCTGGGAACGGGGCCTTACAAGTTGGTATGAGAGCCAAAGTTTAACTGAAACGAGTAAATTTTCAAAATAAATCTAAATATAAACTGAAAATGGGATGGAAAGGGAAGGGTGCCAGTCCGAGCAGCTGCGTGCCATGTGATTTTTTCTTAATGATTGATTGGTATTATGTGCGCATGTTTTGTGGCTATGTGTTGATGGTAGATTTAGATACTAATGTAGTGAGGACAGATAATGCTCGAGGTGTGAAGAGTAAAGTAAGTGGCTAATCACAACTAGCCACTGTAATTAGGGACTTACTACACCTGACATAAACTAAGCTGTTCCCTTGAATGACTGTATCGGTGTTTAAATCTTTCAATGCGTGTGTAAGGATGGCTGGTGGTAGATCATCTAAAGCTTCACAAGGTGGAGGATGTGGTGTTGAACCACTGTCACTAGAGGAAGGCATAGAGCCAAAAAGGTGGTTCATTAAGAACAAAAGATCCCTCATCCGGAGGGTGGTGATGAGAGTGCTGATTTGAGAGGCGGTTGTGGAGGAAGAGCATGAGGTCATGTAGGCGATCCTATCATCTGTGGTGACCGAAGTGATAAAGGCTTTTAGAGATAGGGAAAAAAGGAAGGGAGTAGACCTACGGGCGAAAGGAGACAGCCCGAGACTGAGAAGGTTTTTCTCATAACGAAGAAGAAGAGGAAGAAGAAGAGCCTACGCCGGAGGTGGTGCGAGGGTGTAACTATGGGGCGTTTCGAAGATGCAAGCCCCCTACTTTCGATGGTAACGGCACTACTGCTGCTGCTCACCGGTGGGTGAGAGAAATGGAAGATGTTCTAAATATCAGCGAGTGCCGCGAGGATCAGAAAGTGAAGTTTGCTGCTCACTCTTTCGTGGACTCAGCTTTATGCTGGTGGGACAATATTGTCCAAGCTGAGGCTAGTCAGCTTTATGCTGGTGGAGAATGAGGTGGTCCGAAGTGAAAAAATTGGTGATTGAGGAGTTCTGTCCTCACAAGGAAATGGATAAGGTGGGAAGAGAGTTCTTGCAGCTGGAGGCGGGAACCATGACACATGAGCACTACTCTACCAAGTTCAACGAGATGGCACGTCTGGTGCCGGACCAGGTGAAACTTCTATAATGATTAATCAAGAGGTACATTCAGGGCTTACCAGCAGATATTCGTAGGCACATGATCGCTGCCCGACCAAGCACGTTTCGGTTGGCGGTGGATTTGGCAGGGAGGTTGTATGATGAGAGAACAGTGGTGGTGGTCGAAGGTAGCAAGACAGGTGGTAGTGATCGGAATTGGAATGGAAAGAGGTATGGTCGAGGTGTTGCCCCGACGAGTAACAACAAGGCACGGGTGGATGATTGCCGTGTGGCCACATCTGCTGGAGAGTTGAAGATGTGTGGTAGATATGGGAAGGAGGATACCGGAGAATATAGGCTGGGATCGAACTTATGCTTCAAATACGGGAAGATGGAGTATATAGTAAAGGACTGTCGTATGGTCTGATGTTTTAATTGTGGAATGGACAGCCACATGAGTTGAGACTGTAAGAAGCCAAGGGCTGAGGGTTCCAGGTGAAGAAGACTGGAGGTGAAGGACCAAGGGAGAGTGCCAGAGCGTTCACGATGACGCAGGAGGAGGCTAGGACGGACCCTGATGTCGCGTCAGGTATGTTTCTAGTATACCAAACTTTAGCCTCTGTTTTATTCGATTCTGGTGCTAGTAAAAACTTTCATTTTTGCTGCTTTCTGTGCTAAACTGGCGGTTAGTAGTAAGAATATAGATGTGCCTTTTGATGTGATAACTACCATAGGTAAGTCTACCAGGATTTCTGAGATGATAAAAGGATGTGATGTGGAATTGGAAGGTCATAAGTTTCTAGTTAGACCATTCGTGATGACCTTGGTTGGTTTTAATATGGTTCTTGGGATGGATGTTTGGCGGACTACGAAACAAACATCGTGTGTCGCAAAAGATGATTCGTTTGATAGCACCTGACGGAAGTTCTGACGGAAGTTCAGTAAGGGTTTATGGTGATCGGGTCACGACGATTCCGAAAGTAATCTCAATGGCGGTGGCAGGAAAATGCATGAGGCGTGAATGTAGTGCCTACTTGGCCTATGTAAAGGATGTTGATGCGCCAGCACCACAACTGTCTGATGTACCGGTTGTGTGTGAGTTTCCAGACATGTTACCACAAGACTTAGTAGGAGTGCCACCTGACCGTGAGATCGAGTTCCAGATTAATTTGATACCTGGTGCCCAACCTGTTGCCAAGGCACCGTATCGCTTGGCTCTGACTGAGATGAAAGATTGATGGAACAATTGCAAGAGCTGCTTGATCAGGGTTTTGTTAGACTGAGTATCTATCTTTGGGGTGCTCCTGTCTTATTGGTGAAGAAGAAAGATGGTAGTATGAGGATGTGTATTGACTATCGTGAGTAGAATAAGTTGACCATAAAGAACCGCTACCCCTTACCAAGAATTGATGACTTGTTTGAACAGCTTCAAGATGCCAGTTGGTTTTCAAGGATAGACCTTCGATCTAGCTACCATTAGTTGAAAATGAAAGAGCAGGATGTCCCTAAAACAGCTTTTTGCACGCGTTATGGTCATTACAAGTTTCTGTCATGTCTTTTGGTTTGACCAATGCGCGAACTGCTTTTATGGACCTGATGAATCAAGTGTGCTGGCCGATGCTGGAAAAATCAATGATTGTGTTTATTGATGATGTCTTGATTTATTCGAACAGCGAGATTGAGCATGTCGGTCACATTCGGGAGGTTTTGGAGACATTGAGAAAGGAGAAGTTGTACACCAAGTTCTCCAACTGTGCAATCTGGTTACGCGAGGTTCAATTCTTGGGTCATGTGGTGAATCCTAACGGGATCATGGTGGACCTGGCAAAGGTAGAGGCAGCGATGCAATGGAAGTCTCTAAAGACGCCATCCGAGATTCGTAGCTTCTTGGGTTTGGCGATCTATTACGGAAGATTCAATCAAGACTTCTCTAAGATCGCTTCTCCACTAACTAAGTTGACCTAGAAAGATGAAAAGTTTGTATGGGGTCAAGCTCAAAAGAAGGCATTTGAGGATTTAAAGGCGAGGTGGACTCAAGCTCATGTTCTGTTATTACCGATGGAAGTTAAGATCTGGTGATTTATTCTGATACTTCCTACTCGGGGTTGGGGTGTGTATTAATGTAGAGGGGAAAAGTTATAGCCTATGCATCCTCACAGTTAAAGGATCATGAGGTTAACTACCATACTGATAATTTGTAGCTAGCAGTTGTGATCTTCGCGTTAAAGATTTGGTGGCACTACCTATACCGTACAAAGTGCACCATATTCACTGACCACAAGAGTCTGAACTACTTCTTTGAGTAGAAGGACGTGAACATGTGGCAAAAAAGATGGTTGGAGCTTATAAAAGACTATGATTACGAGATCCATTACCATCCGGGCAAAGCCAACGTGGTGGCGGATGCCCTTAGCATAAATGAGATACCCGAATCGATTCGGGTGAAAGCTCATCAGTTGATCATGATCTCTTATGTGAGATAGCAAGTCAAAGAGTTTCAAGATAAAGCATTGAAAGAAGATTATCTTAACTCTGAAAGAATGAGAGGTCTGGTCGCAGAATTGGGTCAAAAACACTCGGTGTTCGAATCCGATTTGGACGAATGTGGATTCCTCGTTTTGGGGATCTACATGGGAAGATTATGGTTAAAGCTCCCAAGACTCGATACTCTCTTCATCCCGGTGCTACAAAGATGTACCAAGACATGAAGAAGGACTATTAGTGGTCGGGTATGAAGCGTGATATGGTAGAGTATGTGAGTGAATGCCTTATTTGTTTACAAGTGAAGACTGATTACCAAAAGCCATATGGGAAGATCCAATCCTTGGATATACCATAATAGAAGTGGGAGCACATCACCATGGATTTCATTACAAAGCTGTCGCGTACCCCGAAAGGGTATGATACTATATGGGTGATTGTTGATCGTTTGACGAAAAGTGCCCACTTCCTACCAATTCACGAGACATATTCATCCGAAAGGTTGGTGGATCTGTTCATCATGGAGATAGTAAGGCGTCATGGTGTTTTCGGGTGTATTGTGACTCATCGTGACACCCTGTTCACATCTAAGTTTTGGAGGAAATTCCACGATGCTCTGGGGACGAGGTTGCATATTAGCATGGCTTATCATTCTCAACCAAATGGTCAGTCAGAAAGGACCATTAAGACCTTGGAAGATATGCTTCGTGCATGTGTTATTGATTATGGGGGAAGTTGGGATGACCACTTACCATTTGCTGAATTCTCATATAACAACAGTTATCATGCCAGTATTGGTATGCCTCCTTATGAGATTGTATACGGTAGGAGATGTAGAACACCCATCTGTTGGGGTGATATTGGTCAGAAAGAGTTAGGAAGCATCGAGATAATCGAGCCTACGACTGAGAGGCTTGAAAGGCCTTCATGAAGGCAACCAAAGATAAACAGAAGTCTTATGCTGATAAACGAGGTAGACCGATTGAGTTCTAGGTGGGTGAGAGGGTTATGTTGAAGGTCTCACCTTGAAAGGGCATCATTCGGTTTAGAAAGCGGGGCAAGTTAAGCCGAAGATACATAGGGCCTTTCCGAATCAGTGCTCGAGTAGGAGAGGTGGCCTATGGACTGGAGTTACTAGATGAGTTAAGTGGAATTCACCCGACATTCCATGTGTCTCACCTAAGAAACTGCCTAGAAGATGAGGATATGATTGTACCACTACAGGATATCAAGGTAAATGAACGGCTCAATTATGTGGAGCAACCAATGGCGATCATTGATTGGAAAGAGAAGAGGCTGAGGAATAAAGTGATTCCTCTTGTGCCTATATAGTGGAAGCATAGGAAGGAATTCAAGTCTACATGGGAGACTGAAGAAGAGATGAGATGGCATTACCCATTATTGTTTGAGGAATAATAGGTTTCGGGGATGAAACCTAAATAAGGGGGTGGACTTGTAACACCAGGTTATTTCAAAAGACAAAGAAAAAAATAAAGTGAAGTAAAAAGAAAGAAAAGAAATAAAACCCAAGTCTAGGGGTTAAAAGTGGCAAGAAGGAAAAAATCTTTGAACGTTGGTGATAAAGGTGGTATGGCCGCCTAAATTGTCACAACACACCTTTTTCATTTGGATTTTGGTAGAGAGAGAGAGAAGGAGCTGAAACTCTTGGTTTTGAAGGAAGAACTAGAAGAATTCGAATTCAACGTAAGAATTCATTTGTTCACCATGTTCATGACTGGTTTATCCTCAAGTTTATGCTTATGTGTGTTTGTATGTGTTCGGATATGTTTTTTTGTGGGTTTCTAGGCTGTTGAATTCAATTGCAACGAGTTTGAAAGAAGCCATACTCAAGAGCTACAAAGGTGAGTTCTAGAACCCCCTTTTATTTGTTTTTAACTGATTTTGGGCTGAAAATGCATGAATGTATGTTTTCATTTAACTGGGTTTCGAACCCGTATGTTTGACTGTGTATATTGATGTTATGATGTAATGAATAGCTATGTTCATGCTTGTTGATGTATGATTGGGTGTCTAAGGATTAGAAGGTAAGACCTAAGCTTAGAACATGATGGATGGTGATTAGGAATTGAAGTCTGATGTTTAAGGCTCCCAAGAGCAGTTTTAGAATCTGCCTAAGTATGCAAAAGAAATGCAGATGAGCAGTTAATGCGTTCGAGCATTAACTATTAAGTTAGTCAATGCGAATGAGTAATGGAAATCAATGCGGATGAGAAGTTAATGCGGATGAGCATTAACTATTAAGTAGTCAATGCGGATAACAGTTAATGCGGATGAGCATTAACCACTAAGTAAGTCAATGTGGATGAGTATTGGATGAAATGCGGATGAACATTGACTAAGTATGGGAAATGCGGATGAGTAAAGTCAATGCGGATGAGTATTGGATGAAATATGGATTAGTAAAGTCAACGCGGATGAACAAATGTGGATGAACAGGAACAAATGCGGATGAAGTAAGACAAATGCGGATGAACTATGGCAAACGCAGATGAACAAAACACAAATGCAGATGAACACTTAGAATGTTTTCTGACTTTCTGGAAAAAGGGATGAATGTGGGAATTGACTAGAGAGGTTCCCGGGGGCTATATAAGCTGACTTCTGAGGACATAGATGTCATGATGGGCATGCTATGATGTATGTATGATGCTTATGCATGATGGTATGTATGATGTATGTGATGTATGTATGATGCCCGGTATGATGATGTTGACTGTTTATGTTCCTTGTTGTATGATTATTTTTCTCGTGGCTTTACGTTGAATGTTAATGAATCAAATGAAAGTATTATGTACCGTAAAGTGGAAGATAATGAAAAGAGAAACATGATGAGTAAATGCATGCCTTAATGAACGATGGAAAGTAATGAAAGTCTTGCAAGCCTTGTATTTAGGGACACGCCCTATTTAGGATGTTAGCCCAACGGTCTGCGGGTTAGCTACCCCAGAAGGATACACATTGGGGTCTTTCTTTGCGATTGACCATATGTATAGAACCTTTGTCGCTTACCCTAGATACTATGGCGAGTTTGCTGTGCACCATAACGGGGGTTCTATGATGGACCCCGACCCAGTATCAGCTTTTTGCATGACGGTAGGGTATAACACATGACAATGGTGCACCTGAACTTACCCTAGGTTCTGTGGTCAGGCTGATGTGCGCCATGAAGTGGGGCTATGATGGACCCTGGCCCAGTACCAGCTTTATGCATGAAGGTAGGGTAGGTTCATGGTTTGATGGAATGAGATGAAGTAATGATGAACGAATGAATGAAAGTAATGAATGTGAATGATAATGGCGTAAAATGAATGAAAGATAATAATGATATTATCTATTTGTATGTATGATGTGTGTTCACTGCAAAGTAAAGAATGGTTTTAATGAATGTAAAGTGTGTTTTATTATAAAACTAAAACTCACTTAGCTACGCTGACTTTTTATCCATTTTCCTGTTGGTAGGTGAGCATTGTTGAGGATGGCACGGGGCAACAACTTGGCATTTTGGATGGTATTCTTTTGATACTGTTTTTGCATTGTAATGCGAACAAATGAAAATGTGTATTGAATATGTATTAACCTACAAAAGCAGTTATTATGAAATGAAAAGTTATTTAAATGTGCTGCTGCGTTTGTTTTATGAAAGTTAAATGTATTGTATGTTTTGACAGAAATGATTGGCCAGCTGTAAGCGTCCGGGAACGGGGCCTTACATATGCCATGATCATCTGGTTTGTTTTTGAACACCCCATTTTGTTCCCATTGGACATTTGTTTCGTGGAAGATCAACAAGTGTCCACACTTTAAGTTTTCAAAATTATTGATGTTCCAACTAGATGGACTCAGCCTAACAAGGATCTTGAAGAGCTACATCAACATTCTTTAGAATAGTTTGTGATATGAAACAAGAGAACAAACACATGTTTATCAAAGCTGATTGACTCCGCATTCTAACACCGTTAGAAATATATCCAATGATTTTATCACGAGGATGATCTTTCAAATATTTAAAATCATTGGTTAAAGGTAATGGAATGGTTTGGTGTGGGCATACAGATTGATGTTATGTAGATAATAGAGGAGAGGGAGGTGGGACAGGTTGAGGTGATCAAAAGGTTTGAGAGAATGGAGGGAGTTAAAGATGGGGTTGAAGGAATAGAGGTTGAGAAAGGTGGAGGTGGAATTTAGAACGGAGATGATGATAGAAGTTCAACTGAGGTCAGAGGTTTATTTGATGAATTGAGAAGATGTAGGGGTAATGGGTTTGATGGAATAATATGTTTGAACATTAGAAAAAGATGAATCATCATAAAAAACTAAAAGATTGAAACAGTTGAAAACAATGTTCGAGTCAAAGAACCATGTTGTTTCGGTTCTCACATGTGAGGAATTAGATTCCTTTCAGTCAATATAAAATGACTCTGGCATTATACAGGTTTTCTTGTTATACACACGGTAAGCTTTCTAAGAAGATGAGTAATCAAAGAAGTAGCATTTAACTATCACATTTCAAAATTTCAACTTCTGTGCATGACTGTTTAGCAAGGTACATGATCATCCAAATTGAAGAAAGAAATCAATTGATGGCTTCCATCTATGAGACAATTCATAAGTAGTTTCATCTTATCTTTCACAATCAAAACTCCATTATGAACATATGGCACATACTCACTGCTTCAGCCTATAAGATAATTGGAAATGTTTATTCGATAAGCATGGTACGAGTAGCTTTGATTAAGGTGCGATTCTTTCTCTCAGCAACACCATTATGTTGAGGTGTTATGGCTACACTGAATTGTCTCAAAAATCCTTTGTTTGCAAAGAAGGAGTCAATATATAATTTCTAAACTAAGTATCATTGTCACTTTAAATAGCCATGAACTTCCTTTTGCTTATCATTTAAATTAAAAAATCAAATTTTGGAACTATTGAGTTGTTTCTCATTTATTAGCTAAAAATATCGCCCAAGAGTACCTGCAAAAATCATATGTAAAAACAAAGACAAAAAAATTATTTGCAATGGATTTAACGCTGGTTGGCCGAAACAAATTAGTATGTAACAACTCGAGGGGACTAGAGATAGTGTTTTCAAGTTTTGGCTTGTGTGTTTTTTTGTTGTTTTCCTTTGGCATATGGCATTCACTTTTCCACCATAGAAAAATCTTTTAGTATTGTTTTTACCCAATTTTTTTACATTTTTTAAATTAACATGACCCAATCATTCATGCCATAAAAAGGATCCAGTGGGTGATGCTTTTGATAGAAGGCATATGACAGTGCAAGTGGATTCTTAGGATCCCATGTTGACAAGGTAGGTACCATTCTTTCTTAGAGCTCTCATTAACACCATCTCTTCAAAGATATTAAATCCTCACTTCAGAAATAAGCATTCATTTGAATGAAATAGAACAGGAATTTCTTTGTCAAGATTTGAGAGACACCCTTAAATTAGACGATAGCTTTGGCACAATGTTGACTTTCTCTAAAGTCAGAGATCCATTAGACACTCGCCTTGCCAAATCATCTCCCACCATTATGTCCCTAGCAAATGCCACATACCCTCCATTGTTAGTTCAATATTTAGTCAATAGATCCTTCAATCCGGTCATATGTAAGGCCCCGATCCCGGGACACTCACAGTTGGACAATCATCGCACATAAAACATAAAATACGTTTACATCTATGAAATAACATCGCAGCAAAATAATTTAAAACCATTTCATATATTAATGACAACTTTTGCAAAATAATACAATGTAGTTAATATTAACTTGTATATTTACCATTTATTGTCTTATTTTATTAGCTATAAATTAGGTGTCAATTACTGATTTAGTGGGGTACTTTGTCAATGTTTTCCTTACATAGAATAGGAAGGTTGTTGGTGTTCATCTTGTATATATACTCTGTTTCTATTGGGAATGACAGATCGATTGAACCATTGTTTACATGGTATCAAGAGACCACGCACCAAACTAGCCCCTCCATTAATTTTTGCAGCCATCTCCTTCTGTTCCCTTTGCCGTCCCAACCACCTCTGATGGCTAAATCCAACATTCCTCCCCACTGACCAACCTGCCGCACCCACATCGCCAAATCTGCATCCCGCGTATACTGTCAATGACATTCAGTGCAAAGTCTGGGTCCTTGACGGCACAAAGGTAACGTATTAGGCCTGGGTAAAATTGTTCCGGTTGCACGCACGAGGTTAAAAAGTCATGGCTCATATTGACGGCACTCCTCCACTTGCCGAAACATATCGGCTTATGAGTCTTGGTCTAAACTTGATGCGGTCGTCTTACAATGGATCTACGGAACATTGTCTGACGAATATCTTGTTCGGGTGCTCAGTCTGATTCCACTGCTCACAAGGCTTGGAACAAGCTCAAAACCACTTTCTTGACAACAAAGCCGGTGAGCAGCTGCACTTGAGCATGAGTTAACAACCTCACTCTCAAGTCCATGCCTTCCCTTGAGTCCTATTGTCAGAAACTTTGGGATCTCGGCAATCAGTTAAATGATGTTGATTGTCCCATCAATGAGAAGCGATTAGTGTTACAACTCGTTCGTGGATTACCAGCCGATTTTGACACTATTGGCTCTCTCATTAACCAAAATGTTCCCGACTGGGAATCGGCTTGAAACATGCTCCAACTCGAGGGCCAGCGACAAGCCACCCGTGACAGCCTCTCACCTTCCATAGCCATGGCAGCCGTATCCCAGCACCAGTCTTCCGATCCACCTCCGTATCCCAGCCGTATTCCATAGCAGACCCCTCAACAGCAACCGCCGACTCCTAGCTTCAAATAATTACTGTGGTAGGGGGCACACAAATCCACCACCACACCACCCTGATTTCTACAGGCAGGTTGGGCCGCCCCCTTACTGGGCTTACTGGATTCCTCCACCCTGCCCATTTTCGACCCAGGCAGGTTGGGCTCAGCCCTGGAGCACAACTTCATCAGCCAAAACAGGCCCAAGCCCAAAGCAGACAGCCCAATCCTCAACAGGCTGTTCATCAACCATCAGGCCCCTTTCGCTAGCCTTGACCCACTGGAACAAACCTAACTTGGTGAGGCCCTACAAGCAATGACTTTAGACACCAAAGATAATCAGTGGTTCATGGACTCGGGTGCTTCTGACCATCTAACCGGAGACCAAGGTAAAATCATAAACCCATTGTTATCTAGTCATATTGGTTCAATTTTTGTAGGTAATGGTGCTTGCATGCCGGTTCTTGGATCTTGACACTCATCCTTCCAACCCATACCCAAGACCTACACCTCAAAAACATACTTTACACACCCAATGTCATCAAAAGTCTTATTTCCGTACGAAAATTTACTATTGATAACAATCTGTCCGTTGAATCTGACCCTAACGGTTTTTCTGTGAAGGACTCAAGACTGGCAAGATCCTAACACGCCACAATAGCTCCAGTCACCTTATCCAGTCACCTACCCCGTCACAACACCTGCTTTGTCTGCTGCACTTGCATCCAATTTTCAAGACCCTTGCATGATCGTTTGGGCCATCCGGGTTTTCCGGTTTTTGATCATCTTGTTTTAAATAATTTTATTTCGTGTAATAAGCGTGCTAAGACCTTAGCTTGCAACTCTTGTCAACTTTCTAAGCACAAACGTTTACCATTTGTCATTTTTCAGTCCAATACTATATTGCTGTTAGGATCAGTGATCTAAGTTTGATTAATTAGAGTTGATTGCCGCGGAATTCGAACAATGAATAGACAATTAGCAAGAACCCAATTGATATCAATGTAAAAGTAACGGTTTATAGAGAGATAATTCTGCAAAAAGAATATTTCATTCATGCTTTCGTGGTGGCTAAATGTCACACGTTACAACTAGGTCAACTCCCTTATATAGGAGATGTGACGTCTGCTGATGTCACTTGATAGTGACATCTAACAGAATTATTCAAACTACTAAACTATGCAAACTACTGAGAATGTTCTCAACTACTGATTACGTCTCAGAGAATGCTAAGTACAAAAACATAAAACTACTGAACTAAAACTACTGGAACTATAACTACTGAAAAGTAAATTACAAGTACTGAAAGGAAACCATCACAACTACTGAAGTTAATAACTTCAGCTGTTGTGACAACTATTGAAGTTATAACTTCAGCTGTTGTGACAACTACTGATCACTTTGTCTTTAGTCTTTGTCTTCAGTCTTTGTTCTTTAGACTTTTACTTTCAGACTTTGTCTTATAGCTTCAGACTTTGTCTTCAGTACTTTACTTTCAGACTTTGTCTTCAGTAGAAGTCTTCAGATCTTGTCTTCAGACTTTGTCTTCAGACCTTGTAATCAGCTAATGTCTTCAGCTATTGTCATCTTTTTCAGCAGTTGCAATGTCTGTGGGACTTAGAGGTTTTTCTGATTAGCTCATTGGTTCTTTTGGTCCAACAAACTCCCCCTGAACCAATGCAGCAAAACCTCTAAACTTATTGATGATCCCACTTATTCTTGGCAGAAACACTCTCTTGATCAGCTTCAGAGGTAATCTTAAGCACAGGCCGGAAAAGGATTCAAATCTTTTGATTGACTAAGTATGGAGGGAACTCTGTCTTGGGGAAACTGGACACAGAGCCTTATCCCAACCATGAAACCTAATTCCCATTAATGAGTCTGTAAGACTCACTAGCATAGCCTCGAGGAGAACAACTTGTTCCTCCTTGGTGAGTTCTTCTGCTTCTCCCTCAAAGAAGAACTCTGGGCCATAATACTCAGACAGTGTCTCACTATCTTCCTATTCTTTAACTCGACAGTTGTGATCTCTCTGTATGCAAATTCATCAGGGTGAGAGCCTTCAAGCAACAACTAGAGTTCACTCTTGTGAAGATCTTCAAGTCTTTTGTATAACAACCCGTTCTTGATCATTTTGTTCTCAAGAATAGATTGTGGGGTTGTCTTGGAGTTGTGAGCTTTCTTGAATTCTTCAATGATTTCCGAGGGTGAGACTACCATGGCCAACATAATTGCAGCATTCAAGGTCTTCATCACTTGGCCATGATATCTACTTGGTATATTCTTCTTATAAATTCTAGAACTTACCCTGGGGTCTGGCCAAATCCGTACTCTTTCTCTTTGATGTTGAAAAGTATGTCTAAGAGTGTACAGCCTCAGAGCTTGTTTCTTCATTTCTTGAATGGATGAGGACTGAGGAAATCCTTGTCAACCATCTTGAGAAACTGCTCATCGTGCTGCTTCTGCTGTTCTGCTTCTTCAATCTTTACCTTCACCATTTGCATTTGCAAGTCAGGTGTAATCACTTGTTGACTTCTGTGCTCAGGTGTTTTAGTTTGAGAACAGCAGAGATTGGCAGACTATCTTCATCATCACCTCTTCTTCATCTTCTTACCCTCAACACCCTTCTCCTCCTTCTGGGTGTATCACTGGGTAAGGTTTGAGGTGGTTTTTGGGGTAAAGGGATTGGTTTTGTGGGTGGTTTTGGTTTAGGGATAGATTTGGGAGATGTTAGATATAAGGGTTGTTTTGAGTGGGAGTGTGAGACTGATCTAGCATTTTGGTGGTGAGTTTGGCTTTGGAGAGCTTGCCATTTCAGTTCTCTTCCCAGCACCTGCTTCATCCAGTGCTTCGATGATCAACCCTTTATTATAGCCTCCAGCAGAGCAGATTTTCTTGGTTATCTCCAAGATATTGTCTCTGGACCAAGACTTTATCTCTATCAATGATCTTCCAAGATATTTTGCAATAAATTTGATCATTATCTCCAATCTTTCCCTTTCCAACAAAGTATAACCAACCCATCTAGCTTGAATCTCTTCTTTTTCCAGCCTTCTGATCTCAGTATCTAATGTGGCTATGTCATGACCTTGTCTAAAGAGCTAATCTATAATTTTATCCATGGATCTACTCTGAGCTTCATCAACATCTTTGACAAGATCTTCTAAGGATTTTTCTTCATCAGCTTTTGACTCAACACTTTTGTTTGTATGTGATCAGCTGTTCTGAGATCAGTTCTTTCTCCACCTCCTTCTCTTTTTCAGGTTCTTTCTCATCATCAACTCTTTTCCTTTTCTTTTCTTTCACTGCCTTAGTCTCCCCCTTTTTGGTTGCATTGGGATCAGGGGCTTGAAAGGCAGAAAGAGATTTGTGAACAACATAACCAATGAGGGTTTGTAGATTTGAGGAGATCCTCTCATTAATGGCTTTATGGACAATCTCATTAATGAATGGAGTGATGAGAGGCAAGGAGTTTTGAAAGATAGCAACCATTTGCTCAGAGGGTTCTGTCCCTGAGATCTGGTGCCAAAAGCAGTGGCTGGTGGCTTAGTTAAGTGTGTAGGCGAAGTGTTTGGTGAACCTTCAATGAAGGTGCCATCTGTGGGGTTATTGGGGTAGATGGACTTTGATCCTGAGACATTTGGCTAGCAGCTCTTTGAGTCTGCTCACCTCATTCTCTAGGATTGTATTATGGGCTAAAACATCATAGAAAAAGCCTAGGTCATCATCAGTCTTTGCTGAAATCACCTGACCTCCTGATTGAATCAGGATGTACATGCTCTGAGTGTGATCAGTATAAGCATGTGCCCCTTGTTCTTGGTACCGGGGACTTCCTGCCTCAGGACTATGTCCTTCATTGACAGTTGCCTCTGGTGAGGTCTTATATGTTACCAACTTCATCCTGATCATTTGCTGAATCAGTAGAAGTGGCAGCTTGACCAGATGTTCTAATCTCCTTTTCTACTACACTTGGAGATTGAACATTGTAACCCCTGTGCTATGGGTTATCAGAAGCATTTTGGTCCTCCCCCTTAATGGTTGAGGTATTCCCAGTGTTGATTGGTTTCTGGGAGGGGGTGAGGAATGCAACTGACTCAGCACTTTAGCAACTATAAGTGTTGGGCTTTGAGGGGCGGTTGCATGTGGAGATTGTTCAGAAGCAGATTGCACCCGGGGTGAGAGGTGCTCTTCAATGGTAACCCACTCAATTGAGATAGGTTCCAGTAATGTGAGATCCCCAATTGTGGTTGCACATGATCCTGTTGAGAGGATACCTGTGCCGTTTTAGCAGGTTGAGTCTTTGACATGACTGGGGGTTATAACTGTATGTGCTTCATGTATTGGTGGTACAGGGGCATTCTCAGGGGACTCATCTCCCTGAGTAGCCTTTTTGGGCTTTTTGGATTTGGGTTTGGTGGGGACTTTGGATCTGGAAGTGGAGGCTGTGGGTTCCCTCTGCTTGGGTTTTAGCATCCGGGCACCCCTTTAAGAGTAGGGTCAGAGTTATGTGTGGAGTATACCTCAGCTAAAACAGCTAGAGCAGGGACCCCAAGAACAACAAGGCCATCAAATTTTAATTGGTTTAAAAATATGTCCATCAGAAACCTGGGAATAGTAGCCATTGTTTGCCACATGTTTCTGAGCCAGATCCTTTAGTTCCATGAACACTATCTCATAAAAATTTAGATTTTGGCGTTCAAAGATAGAGTACAATACCTGTTTCCATCGTGAAGACATCTGATCCCAAGAAGATGTCTTTGAAGCAAGGCAGACATTCACCATATGAAAGATAAGTCTTTGGCATCATGGAATTGCTTTTTAAGAATGGTTGTAGCACTTAAGTTGCCTTCATACCGTTATTGATGAAAGGCATATCAGTGGTGCCTTTCGGGTATTCTTTAGTATAGGTGCCATCATTCAACGACTGGAGAGTGATTTGGCTATCATTCTCACCAGTTGTGACAGAGACGTTGGTCCAGAATGGGTTAAGGAATGGGGTATATGGTAGGATTGAGAAGAAATGTGGTTCGGTATTAGGAATCCACCATAAGATCGATGGCAGTATCAAACTTGTTCCAGAAGGCCGATTTCGAAAGGTAGGCAACACAATTGTGTCGGGGTTTGAGTTTCATGGTCGCCATTGTTGAGAGACAAAAGATTGAAAACGGCTAATGAAACGTTAGCTTATAAGTGCAGGTATTTATATGTTAAGAAAAGGCTGAAAAGAAAACGACTGAAAGTGTTGGTGTTATCAGCAGTTGTATGAAAACAACTGAAGACTTGGTTTTAACTATCAGACGTTTGAAAACAACTGAAGATTTGGTTTTAGTCATCAGTAGTTATGAAACTACTCAAAACCTTGGTTTTGTCTTCAGTTGTTGTAAACAACAGAGGACTTGGTGTTAGTCATCAGTAGTTGTGAAACTACAGAAGACATGGTTTTGTTATTAGCTGTTTAGGGTGAAACAGCATTTTGTGGAAACGACTGAAGTGAAAATTGTCATCAGTAGTTTTCGTCAATTCTTAGCTTTTTAGTTGTTTCATACTGTCCTCAACACTTACTCATCAAACTTTTTAGCTGTTTTTATTTGTTTCATAGGACATTAGTACTTATCTGTTTTTACTGACAACAGTAGTTATAACTACATCAGTAGTTGTAACTGCATCAGTTTCTTTTAACAGAATCAGTACTTATTTGTGACATGGTTACTAATGATCATCAGTACTTGTTTACTGAGATCATCAGTAATTGTCACTTATTCTAGCTGCAGCATACCAAGCCTTAACACAAGGTTTTAGAAAGTTGAACTATCCAAAGGCTTAATATATCTGCAAGCTCATCAGCACTAGGCACAAACTTTAGATCAATCAGACCTTTTTCAAAACAATCCCTAATAAAATGGTGTCTGATCTCTATATGTTTGGTCCTAGAGTGCTGGACTGGATTCTTGACAATCCACAGAGCTGAAGCACTATCCATTAATAATGGAGTCTTAGTCTCTGTAATGCCATAATCCAATAATTGGTTCTGAAGCCAGAGTACCTGAGATGTACAACTTGCAGCAGCAATGTACTCTGCTTCAGCAGTGGATGTAGCAACAGATGTTTGTTTCTTACTCTGCCAAGAAATCAAACAGTTGCCTAGGAATTGACATCCACCAGAAGACTTGACTTTCTTAACTTACACCCTGCATAGTCACTATCAGAAAAAGCAACTAATTTGCAAGAGTGTCCAGTGGAATACCAAAGACTAGAGATTGTGTACCTTGTAGATATCTAAAGATCCTGTTGACTGCAATCAAATGAGACTCTTTACGAGCAGCCTGAAATCTAGCACGAACACAAGTTGCAAACATGATATCTAGTCTAGAAGCTGTTAAATACATCAAGGACCCAATCATACATGTGTAAAGTGTTTCATCAACAGCTTTACCTTTCTAATCTGCATCTAGTTGTGTGGTGTTGCACATGGGAGTAGAACAAGGCTTACAATTTTGTAAATCAAACTTATTCAAAAGATCTTTTGTATATTTTGACTGATGAATGAATCAACCTTTTCTTTGATTTGCAAGCCTAGAAAGAACTGTAATTCTCCCATTGCACTCATTTCAAACTTTGTTTCATTAAACTTGTAAAATCATCACACAACTTGGGATCAGAGGATGCAAAAAAAATATCATCAACATAAATTTGAACAAGTAGCTTATGTTGATCCACTTTCTTAATAAACAAAGTTTTATCGATGGAGCCTCTAGTGAAATTATTTTTAAGAAGAAAATTTGAAAGTGTTTCATACCAGGCTGTAGGAGCTTGCTTCAACCCATATAGAGCCTTATCAAGTTTATACACCCAATCAGGATGTTTATTGTCCTCAAAACCTGGTGGTTGACACACATAAACCTCTTCTTTTATTTTACCATATAAAAATGCACTTTTGACATCCATTTGAAAAACTTTAAGATTGTGGAATGCAGCATAGGCTAAGAACAATCTAATTGCCTCTAGTCTGGCTACAGGGGCAAAGTTTCATGATAATCAATACCTTCTTCTTGTGAAAACCCTTGTACAACCAGTCTAGCCTTGTTCTTGACAATAAGCCATTTTCATCAGTTTTATTCCTAAACACCCATTTAGTGCCTATTGCACACTTACTTGGGGGTAGAGGAACCAGTTCCCACACTTGCTGCTTTTTGAACTAAAGTAACTCAAGCTGCATGGCTTCAACCCATCCATTGTCTCTCAAAGCAACATGATAGTTCTTTGGCTCTAGCTGACTGATGAAGAGAACATAGAAGCACAAGTTGGATAATTGACTTCTGGTTGAGACATCAGCATTGATATCACCAATGATTTGAGACATGGGGTGATTCTTCTGCTCTTGGTACACTATAAGATCAGTGCAAGTGTTTATAGTCGGTTCAGCAGCAACAGATGTTGATCCAGACTCTTGAAACCAAGTATGAGATCGCAAGTCAAATGATGTAGAGGAGTCAGAAATCTCATCAGCATTTGTTGTGGATGGAGCTGCGGAAGCTACAGGAACATCAAGTTTAGCAGACTCAGGCAGTTGATCACTAAACATGAAAAGGTGAGTACTAATATCATCATCATCTTCAGTACCATCAGGTGGAAGACTTGCTGCAGAAGATGATTTATCCACATGATCTGCAACAGCTGGAGGTTGATAAGGAACATATTATAGTGTGTCCAGATCAAACAACTCCACAGGGTTTTGTGGAATTTTATCCTTAGGAGATTTATTGAATTTCACATGCAAGGTTTCTTCAACTATCTTTGTTCTGCAGTTGAAGACTTTGTAGGCCTTGCATGTGGATGAATAACCTACAAAATACCCTGCATCCACCTTAGGATCAAATTTGTGGTGTTGATCCTTTGTGTTGAGAATGAAACAAGGACACCCAAAGGAGTTGAAAAAAGAAATTAGAGGAGCCAAATGATGTAGAACTTCATATGGAGTCTTCATCAACCTCTGATTTACTAGAACTCTATTCTGCACATAGCAAGCTGTGTTGATAGCTTCAGCCCAAAAGGTCAATGGCAAACTAGAGTCAGCTAACATAGACCTTGCAGCTTCAATTAGGGTCCTATTCTTTCTCTCCACTACACTATTTTGTTCTGGAGTCCTTGGAATGCTAAACTGCCTCTTGATTCCCTTTGATAGATAAAAATGATCAAGTGTATGGTTTCTCAATTCTTTCCATTATGACTCCTTATACACTTGACTGCTAGGGAATACTGCTTCTCAACATACAACACAAAGTTTATAATCGTCTGAGCAACCTCATCCTTTGAATGCAAGAAGAAAGTCCATACAAATCTAGAGTAATCATCCACAATTACCAGACAGTATTTCTTCTTTGCCATGCTCATCACTCTCACAGGACCAAATAGATCCATGTGCAGTAACTGCAAGCAGGCAGTGGACTTAGGTTCTTCAATAGGAGGGAATGAGACTTTGTGTTGTTTTCCTTTCAAACAAGAAGTGCAGGTTTCATCATAATGGAACTCCTTTATTGTAGACCTCTCACTAACTATTGTGGATCAGCTAATTCATGTTATTGAGATTTACATGACCCAGCCTTCTGTGCCATAGTTTAGATTCCTGAGGAGAGGCTTTGGAGAACAGGCAAGGATGACCCTTCAAATCAATCTTCCTTGACAAATCCAAGGCATATACTCTTCCAATCTTGTTGGCCTTCAGGAGAGTATGTTCATCCAATACCTTTTCAATCAGCCTTAGAACTTGGGAAGACAGAATCCTACAGTTCTGGCTTGTGAAAAGTGCAACATGCCCTTTATCACACATCTGACTGACACTCAGTAGATAATACTTAAGATTCTCCATATGGTTAACATCATCAAATCTGATTTGTCCATTAGACACATATCCTTTCCCCATGTTGTAACCCTTGGCATTATTTCCAAATGAAACAAATCCCTTCTTTCCTTGAGAGTAGTCATTAAGAATAGAACTGCTCCCAGTCATATGCATAGATCATAAAGAACTAGTTAGGTTTTGAGACCCAGACCTTTTTGGTTTTGGGTCTGTTTTCATCAACAGATTTAACCATAACTTGTTTCTCATGATTAACAGCTGATGAAGATGGAGATGGTGCATAAATGGATTCCTTGGATTTGGGCATGGAAGGCCTTTTGAGTGATTTGATCACAGGTGCATCTAGTTGGTTAACTCTCCCCAACAAATGCTGAACCATCATAACAAGTTGTGTCTAATTTGTAGCTAAAGCTTTCAGCTCTTGTGACATATCTGTACTTGTTTATGATGAGTTCCTGTGGCCCACCATTTCCTCCTTCAAATTAACAGACTTAGTCTAATGTTTATCATGAGAAGCACTATCAGCTGTTTTATGATAAACCCTATCCTTCTTTTTGGATTTGGATGAAGTCTTGGGTTTATCACACTGGGATAACTGTGTTACAAACTTAGTCTCAAACTCATTTTTCATTTCATCCATCAAGATTTTAATGAGCTTATCTTTGTTGTGTTTGGAACCCTTCTTGTACCAACATTCATGAGAAAGATGATTGAATTTACCACATATTTCACATGGCTTATTCTTCATCTTGGATTGATCAACTGCTGATGTTGAAACTACTGAAGGTGTGATCTTCAGTACTTTCCTCCTTTCAGTACTTTTGTTTAGTACTGAAGGATCTGTAACAACCAAAGACTTGTTCTTCAGTTGTTCTCTATCCCTCCTGAAAGACTGTATGATAGATTCATCAGCAGTTGTTAATCCTTTTATTTCAGCTGATTTGAAATGCTTTTCGGATGTTGTGACTTGCCCTTCAGTACTTGAGGTACTTTGAGGGACAACATCTGAAGTACTCAGCTTCATGTGCTTATTAGTAGTTAACCCATGAGGCAATTGATTTGCTGAGGTATTAACACTGATTTCTTCTTCTAATCTTGGGAGATCACTTGAGGATGATACACATGATGATGTGGTTTGGAAATTACTTTCACCTTTAGGTTTTACTATTGATTTTGGAGTAAAATCTGTAGGTGGTGCAATGTGATTGTAACCTATTCCAAACTTCACATTCGAAGCAGATTGCTTGCTGAGAAGCATTTGAAATCCCTTGCAGGAAGATACCCAGCGGTCACACTCAACTTGGGTAGCTGCAAAATTTTCTTTGAGTTCTCTGTGGTTCTCAAGAATGACCTCTAGTTTAGCCTTTTCATCATTTAATTGGCATTTAAGCTTATAAATCTCATCATCTTTATCTTTAAGGACATACTCATACTCAGCTTTTCTTTCGGAAAGGGTTTGCTCAAGCTCAAGATTTTGATTTATTAAAGCCACATTTGCCTCTCTAATAGAGATAAATGCAGCTATGCAAGATTCAGAACATAGCTTGGCCTTAGCCTCAGAGGATACCTGGGTTACCTGTGAAGAAGATGCATTGGAGCATGAACTCTCAGTAGATTCCAGGGCCATGAGAGCTAGATTCCAAAAGGATGTTCACCATCATGTTGACCATCACCAGCAAATAATTGCTCATTACCAGAGAGATCATCTGGTAAACTGCTCCAGTCAACAACACCAGGGGTGAAGAAGCTGTGATGAGGTTGTAATTGAAATGATTGAGATGTTAGAGGCTCAAGTAAGGCTTGAGGTTGTTGCGCAATAGGAACTTGAACTAGATTTGGTTGTGGCATGTAATAGTAGGGATATGGATATGACATTGGACCCTGAGGAATAAAATATGCAGGAGATATAGGTTGTGAGTGATGACCAGAACTAGCAGGATGTTGCCCTCTGTTTTGTGGACTATTGCTTGGAAAAGTCATAAAGTGTGCAGAGGAGTTAGATACAGATGATCTACACTCTCTTGCAAAGTGTCCAAGCCTCTGGCATTTGTGACACCTCAACTTACTCTTGTCAAAAACAACTTTGGTTTTGCCAGAGAGTCTTGGAAATTTCCTACGAGTTCTCTTGTAGAACTTTTGAGATCAGATATTAATCAAGGCCATTTGGCTTAGAATATCCATCTCTTCTAAGTCATAATGAGCAATACCTTTCAAATCATCCATAATGAAGCACAAATTGTCACTATTACATCCTGACTGACTATCAACACTAACAAATGCATGATCAGAACTGTTTGAAGAGAAATCTATATGCTCATCATAATAGCTTTCGGATGTAGTATATTCTGACTCATGACCAACCAAGGTAGTGTTCCCTGGTACAAAGTCATCGGTGAGCTTTCCTCATGATGCCAGTTTCCTTTTCTGCTCTATCTCTCTTTCAAATGTAAGCAGTTTCCCATGGAGTTGGGTGAGAGATAGGCTATCCAGATTTGCATTGGAGTGTAGGACAATGGTATACGTGTCCCATCTCTCAGGCAGTGATCTGAGGAATCTGTTGTTCATCTGGCTATTAGTGTATTCATGTTTGACCATTTTCAGCTAACAGATCAAACACGAAAAACGCTCAAACTGTTGAGTTAGTGACTCACCCTTCATATAAGAGAATGTCTCATATTGTTGGGCAAGGATTTCTCTGTTGTTTGCTAAGACCTCATCTGTTCCACCAAATTGTTCCTTCAATGCATTCCAGAGGTCATGAGCAGTTTCATGATGCATAAGCGCAGAATAGATTTCATTAGGCAGAGCCATGGCCAGAATACCATGCGCTTTAGCATCAATCTCAAATAGTTTTCAATCCTCATCTGAGTATTGTTCCTTCTTCTTCGGAACCATTTGGTTGGTTTCCGGATTGTTCACCATAGGCTTGTGTGGACCATGTACCACAGATGTCCAACAACCTGAACTGTTAACAGACAAGTGATGGAGCATTCTTCGTTGCCATATGTTATACTCAGTCCTAACCAGCATCGGAGGCTTGGTTGAGGAACCGGTATTGTGAGGGTCATTAGAAGGAGTAGTCATTCTCAGATTCAACCAAATTCAATAAAGTTTTAACTGATTTTGTGCAAAACACAACAAACTCAATATGAACCAAGAGAAAACTCAAAGCAAATAACCGAAAGCAGTAGAAATTCAATGATCTATAATCAATTCTTGCAAATATTCTAATTCAATCAAACTTAGATATCGAAATAGCAGTTTCAATGATCACTTGTTAGATCGATCAATTATTAACCCGCTCTGATACCATTTGTTGGGATTATTGATCTAAGTTTGATTAATTAGAGTTGATTGCAGTGGAATTCGAACAATGAATTAGACAATTAGCAAGAACACAATTGATATTCAATGTAAAAGTAAATGGTTATACAGAGAGAATTCTGCAAAAAGAATATTTCATTCATATGCTTTCGTGGTGGCTAAATGTCACACATTACAACTAGGTCAACATGCCTTATATAGGAGATGTGACGTCTGCTGATGTCACTTGATAGTGACATCTAACAGAATTATTCAAACTACTGAAACTATGCAAACTACTGAGAATGTTCTCAACTACTGATTACATCTCAGAGAATGCTAAGTACAAAAACATAAAACTATTGAACTAAAACTACTGAAACTATAACTACTGAAAAGTAAATTACAAGTACTGAAAGGAAACCATCACAACTACTTAAATTAATAACTTCAGCTGTTATGACAACTACTGATCACCTTGGTCTTCAGTCTTTGTCTTCGGTCTTTGTTCTTCTGACTTTTACTTTCAGAGTTTGTCTTCAGCTGATAGCTTGAGACTTTGTCTTCAGTACTTTACTTTCAGACTTTGTCTTCAATAGAAGTCTTCAGATCTTGTCTTCAGACTTTGTCTTCAGACCTTGTAATCAGCTGATGTCTTCAGCTGTTATGATCTTCTTCAGCAGTTGCAATTGTTGGATTCTGTATGCCCAAGACACATAGAACATTGATGTGGTTAGTACGTTGTGATCCAAGTCGGGTCATACCCAATAACAAGCTTAGAAAACACCAATTAATATCTAATTGATGATATGATCATACAACTAAACAATTAAACCAGTTTAGAAAATGGGTTTTCTAAATAGATTGTATGTGAGAAGGAACAAATTATGAGGATATTTTGTTCATGGATATTATTTGTTATGTTGTTTAAATTAGTTAAGCAACATCAAATAATAAAAGTGTGTGTACATATTATATATAATTAAAAGGTTAATTATGTATAATATTTAAACTTTTGTAAAATTTAAAAGGGAGATTTTTTAGAGAAACCCTAAGGGTTTATGTTTTTTCGGCCACCCCATGTCAGCAAACTCTCCCTTTTTGTTTTGTGTTCTTCGAACAAAAGATCTTCTTGAACACACACATACTTCATCTAGCCCTTTCTCACATGCAAAATCGACACAAGAATTCGAGTTTCTTATCTGGAAGAGAAGTCTCACGGCTGGAACAAGGCTCCAGCAGCCTCTTGATGTCTCACGGCTGAAAGAAAGTTCAAGCAACTTTCTTGATCTGATTCTGGTGTCAAATCCTAGCAAAGATAGTGTTTTTCTTATAGGCTTGTGGGTATGACTGCTTGAGGACATCTATCTTGATGTTTTGGTCGTTCAAAAGCATCATCATCTTGATCCAATCCATGGTTTTGACAGCTTCTGGAAGGTAGTTCAATTGTGTTGTTTTGGTTGTTTTGTTTTATCTCGGTAACTAGTTCAAACACATATATTTGATCCTATGGTTTTGGGTTTGTTGAAACAAATTTATGAGCTTTAATTTTTCAGATTATAGAACATGATATTAAGTTCATATTCCGCTGCGTTTTTCTTGTTTAAATGGTTAAACAACATTGTTAAGGTCCAACAAACCCCAACATTGGCATCTAGAGCCGAATATGTGGATAACTAGTTTCATGTGTTCTTATAAATTTTGTTTTATAAGGATTTAACAACCATTATTAGGGCTGTTTTGTGATGATTTGATGATACCCCAAGCTTTCAAGGTTATAATCATGCATGCTTATGATTGAATCTTGAAAGGAAAGATATCATTTTGGTTGATTGTGTTTTGTTTGGACAAAAGACCCTAAATTCTTGGTTATGTTGGCTGAAAATTTAGGGTCAAATGGGGTTCATTTTGGATCTTGTAATGATGTATATGGTTACAAGTATTAGTGCATAACATAGCCTTGACCATGTTTGTTATGGTTTTGGTTGATTGTAATCTTGTCATGTTGGTTGCATTCATTCTTAATGGGTTGTAATTTGTTTATTCATTTGGCAATGTAATAAATAGATTAGGAGTATTTTTCTTTTACTAGAAAATATGTATTAGGATATATATTTTGTAAAAGAAGATGCTCGGGAGTTGAAGCACAAAAGGAGGACACAAAGGATGGAATTGAAGCATTTGGATGCAAGTTCAAGTGGGGGTCTTTGGAGATCTCATCATTTGTGTTATGTTGAACCCTTAGGAAAGACCTTATGACAACACTTGTGATGGCAAACAAGTGTAGTCAACTTAGTGGCTATGGTTATGCACATATATTTGAATGATTATGCTTGTTTGGTTGTTTGTTGTATGATTGTTGTTTGATATTTGGATATGTATAACAAACACATTAGAAAACTTAACAAGCTGAATTTTATGGTTCCTAATCATTAAGTAACTAATAAAAGGTTATTAAAAGGATTAATGATTTCAAAATAAAAGAGGTTTTATTAAAAGTGAACCATAGGGTACCATGTACTTGAAAGCATGCAATTACAAGGTACATAGAGCTTTCAAAGTCTTGAATTAATGGAAACTTAAATCCCTTTGGAAACATTTAACACCATCGTTTTACACGACACTTGAATCACTTGAGAACTATTTGTGGGATAAAGGACACCTAACCACTTGTAGGGAACTTGTGTTTTGAGATGAGTCTAACGTACTTGTGGGATAAAGGTCACCTAACCGCTTGTATGTGAAACTCACACGTGTGTGTAAGTAGGACGACTTGAATTGGAAACCATGTGCTTAGGGTCACCGAAGCATGGCATACAATGGTGTTGATGGGATTAAACATGCCACTAAACATATGATGTTTAACCGATCCCATAAGACTAGAAGTTGCAATAGGTTGCAATTGTCAACTATTGACTACCTTGTTAATTTAAATAATGGGATAAAGGTCACCTAACCATCATTTAAATGTAACGTTGGATTCTAGATTTTAGTTGTTAATTTTCTATGAGACATTTAAGGTATTAATGATTAAAATAATTTTATCAAAAAAATACTAAAATGAACTTTGTCAAATATTGTAGTGATGACCGCTAATTATAACGCCCCCCCCGATCGTCCCTTCCCTATCACTGAGATCCATTCCCAAGAGGGATCGTCCTAACCATAATTATCTTATGAACTCAATTTTGAGACTTGAGAATCGTTCTCAAGAATGAGTAAAGGTCTATGTCCTTGACGATCCCATACCTCACCAACCCACGCTGTTGATGTTAAGGCTTTTTGACGATTGGGTTAAGCACACTAAGGATTTTGTGCAAGCATCTGATCTCATGTTGGGAATATGATTCCCGAACTCCAAAAGGGTTTGGAGCCTCATGGGGCACATGAAATGATAATCTAAAGAGGAAATGTTCCTTCAACTAACTTTAGTAAAATTGCTTCGAAACGGTTCAAGCACTTTATACATGTCACATGGAAGAGACCCAATCGATATCATCTTACATATTCTTAAGATGAAAAGCCATATTGATAGCCTCAAGATGCTTAACTGTCCTGTCTCAAAGTAGTTGGCCAAGGATTTGATCCTTAATTGCATAACTAAAGGTTTGAGACATTCATAATAAACTGTAATATGAACGATGGGACAAGAATATCGGTGAACTTCACGCAATGCTCAAAGCAACCGAGGCGGGGATAGGTAGAGAGGTTCTACCTATTCTCTCGATCAATAAGGGAGGCTATAAGAAGTGGTTCATCCCGATCCTAAAGCAATTATTGCCAAAAGAAAAGGATACATCAAAGCAAAGGTTAAAGCGAAACCTCAAAAACCTAAGCTTATAAAGCCGAAGGTAACGGAGAATGATCCATGCTTTGAGTATGGAGAGATAGGACTATAAAAGGGAATTGTCCCTCCTATCTCAAGGAGTTGAAAGACAAGAGGGGTTTTGGGCAAACCTCAAATACAATTCCATGATTCACACGTTGTTTTAAATGCGATTTCTTCAATCACATCGGTATTGGACACCAGATGTGAGACTCACACTTGCAATTATTGCAAAGGGGTTCAAATGAAATGTGCACTTCAAGGAGGGAAACTCTATTTTGAGACCTTCAAAAGGTTTGGAAGTTGTTCTTAAAACATTTTGTATGCACCTAGTGTGACTAGGAACATAATTAATGTTTCCTATTAAAACAATATGATCATGATTTAGAGTTTGCAAATAATGGTATTAAGTTTTTGGATGATGTATATCATTTTAAGAATATGCCCTTTTAATGATATCCATGAATTGGTTCATGATAGATCGTCCTATAATAACTTATTATACACATTAAGCAACAAAAACTTAAAAGGGTTTAAGTTATTATTATGTTTGACATTGTCATCTTGGTCACATAAACCAGAATTGGATTCAACACTTCAAAAGAATGGTCTTTTGGAAACAAATGAAAATGTTTCATTTGATGAGTATGAACCAAAGACTTATTAGGAATGATACATTTGGATGTATATGATCCTTTTAAGACAATGTCTAAAACTGGTAAAAGATACTTCATTACTGTTACCGACGATTACAGTCGGTATAATTGTGTGCACTTGATGACACATAAGCATGAAGCTTTTGAAATGTTCAAAATCTTCAATAATGAAGTAGAAAATCAACTCCGCATAATTATCTATGTTCTTCATTCTGATAAAGGAGAAACTGAACCCTATTTGGATATGGTTCAATTCATTATGGCTATGAGCTTATCACCTTTATCATCTTGATTTTTCGCACTACTCTCCACGGCTCGTATTTTGAATATGGCCCAAACCAAGAAAGTGGGTTCGACACCTATTGAAATATGGCATGGAAAGGTTACATCGCTATCATATTTAAAGGTATGGGGTTGTGGAGCTTATGTTAAGCTTAACACCCAAAACAAATTGGAAAGTCGATCCACTGAGTGTATATTTGTTGGAAATCCCAAAGATTGTATAGGATACTGCTTCTTTGATCCAACAAAGCAAAAGGAATTTATTACTCGATGGGTCGAGTTCTTGGAAGCCAAGTTCCTTATGGAAGGAATGACGCATGGATTAGTGGAATCTGATGAGGATCAAGATCCACGAGCCGATACACGTTTGGTTGACGCTAGCTATCAACAAGAGGTTGTTGATGATGATGAAGAGGTTGATCAATACATGCAAAACGTTCACAAATCTCGTAGAATTAGCATTCCATCTGAAAGATAAGGATATTCCATGAATGGATGCTATGTGGTTGTACCCTATGGGCTAACCATATACCAAGATGTAGTGTCCAATTTGGATTGGAACAAATGGCTAAAAGCCATGAACGTAAGGATGCAATTCATGTATAACAACCAAGTTTGGGAATTGGTTGAACCTCCACTTAACTCCAAACCGGTTGGATACAAGTGGGTTTTCAGGATGAAAACAAATATACATGGAGACTTGAATACTTATAAGGCAAGAATTATAGCATAAGGTTTCCATCAAACTCAATTGGTTGATTATGATGAAAATCCTACGCCCGTGGCAATGCTAAGGTCGATTAGGATATTAAGTGCCATAACTGCACATTTTGAATATGAGTTTTGGCTAATGGATGTCAAAACCGCTTTCCTTAATGGACATCTCGTTGAGACTGTCCGTATAGTTCAGCATGATGGTTTTGTCGATCCGCGACATCCTAATAAAGTATAAAAGTTAAAGTGATAAATCTGTGGATTGAAACAAGCATCAAAAGGTTGTGTTTATATGAAAGCTAGTGGGAGCATATTGTACTCTCAGTGTTGTATGCTGATGACACACTAATATTTAAAAATGATATTCCAACCTTGGAAGCTGTTAAAACCTAGCTTGGAAGATGTTTTTCATAAGAAGATCTCGTTTAAACCACCCATATTTTGGAATAAGGATCTATAAGGATAGGTCGAGGTGGTTGATAGGGTTAAACCAAAGTGCATATATTTATAAAATCTTGAAAAGGTTCCAGATGGAAAACTCTTAGAAAGGTATGGTACCTATTCAAAGAGAGATAATGATAGACTATGTCTCAATGTCCAAGCTCATAGGATGAGCAAAATCAAATGAAGGATATCCCATACGCATCTGCTATAGGATCCATCATTTGATTGATGATATGCACTAGACCGGACGTGTCATGCTTATTAGGTATGACAAAGTAGATACCAATAGAAATAACCATTGGATGGCTGTTAAAAGTATGATGAAATACCTTAGTAGAACTAAGGATATGTTTCTAATATACGGATCTATTGAAAAGGAAGTCCGTGTAAAGGGTTACACAGATGCGGGCTCCCAAAACTGATCGATATGACTCTCGATCACAATCGGGTGTACTTCCATTGTGAATGGAGAAGAGGTATCTTTGAAATGTTCAAAGCAGGACTTGGTAGCATTATTCACTATAAAATCCGAATACATAGCCACTTCATTGGCAGCTTTGGAAGCTGCATGGATAAGTTTGTCCATTGCTTATCTAGGGGTGGTCTCTACCATTCAAGACCCCCTAGACATCTTTGGTAAATTACGTGGGTGGGATTGCTCAAATCAAGGAACCCCGTACTCATCAAAGACTAAGCACCTTGAGCGGAGATTCAACATCATAAGGGATGGAGTTGAAAAGGGTAAAGATATGTATTCGTAAATTTCATAAAGATCAAAACGTTACGAATCCACTCATGAAGCTCCTTGTGAGGGCAAAGTATGAGGGTCATACTTGTGCCTTAGAACTTCGATATTCTAGTGATTGGAATTGGTCTGTTTAGTATTTTATGTATGGAACAATTGTAACTTTAACTCTTTTATATCTTTGAGTCATGTTCTTTTTTAGCATGATTACATCCATGAATATGTTTATTATTCTAAATGTTCGTAGTGGGAACAAGTATGAATGTAAGACTATTATAAACATGGATTGGTAGATATTCATAAGGTATGAATATAGAGCAATTGGTTGCTACCAAGGTTCATAGATATTTGTGGGATACAAATATTGGACTAACCCGCGTCTCAATTTTACTACATGGAATCTTCTAGATTGATCATAAGTAAATTTGAGTAAAGGAGAATATCATTTGGTATCCTCTGACCTGAGATACATATTGGGTTTTGATATTCACCGAGTATTATACCTTGAGCTAGTTCTTCGCTGCTCTGAAATAATGGTCAGTACATAAGGCTATGTTTAGGTATAACATAAGGTGATTGTGAGAAACGTATGTAGTCAAGATGGAATTTGTTCCTCTTATTCGTTGAGAGCATGATGTCTAAGGCCTGATTAAGTTAAATCAACAAGGAATGATCATTCTATGTCCTTGGATTTAACATGACATCTCTAACAAAAGGATAGATGATTGATTCACCTAAATCATTTCAAGTTGGATAAATTGAAGGGGATGATGTTATTGAATGGCTTTAAGTCATGCGTATTAAGGGTAGTAAACCGTTGTTAGGCGTTATTTGCTGCTTGCATCAATCTTCTATGTATCTTGTGCAAGTGGGAGACTGTTGGATTCTGTATGCCCAAGACACATAGAACATTGATGTGGTTAGTACGTTGTGATCCAAGTCGGGTCATACCCAATAACAAGCTTAGCAAACACCAATTAATATCTAATTGATGATATGATCATACAATTAAATAATTACACCAATTTAGAAAATGGGTTTTCTAAATAGATTGTATGTGAGAAGGAACAAATTATGAGGATATTTTGTTCATGGATATTATTTGTTATGTTGTTTAAATTAGTTAAGCAACATCAAATAATAAAAGTGTGTGTACATATTATATATAATTAAAAGGTTAATTATGTATAATATTTAAACTTTTGTAAAATTAAAAGGGAGATTTTTTAGAGGAAACCCTAAGGTTTATGTTTTTTCGGCCACCCCATGGCAGCAAACTCTCCCTTTTTAAGTGGACAAGATACATGTCCTAGGGTCATAATAGGTGGACAAGGTCTATTAAGAAGTTAAATGTTCAACTAGATTTTTACAGAAAGTCATGGTTTCCTAATAAAAATTGTGATTTTTACACCATTAGGTCACTCATACAAGTTAAATTAAGTTTACCAAGTGATAAAAAGTCCATAGGGTTGATTTATTGAGTTTGGGTAGTGTTTATAGTTTAGCCCTTCAAGTTTCTAAATTTTCATTTTCTACCCTAAAGTTTGTTTCTTTCTGTTTATTTATTTTATGGCCAAATAAATTTTTTTTTGTGTTAAGTAATAAATCTTAAAGAAGCTATTTTTGGAATTTTTCAGAATTTAGATTCGGGTCTATTATACTTATGTTTTATGTCACTCGTTACGATAAAACCAACAGTTTTAACGGTGATGTAATTAATTTTATGGTTTTAAGTATTTAGAACATTAAATATTATTTTAATGACTTATAATAAGTTTTATAATATATTGAGAATGTATTATCAACCCCCTTTTAATTCAAAGCCTCCTTTTTAGTTTTTACCTGTTAAAAGGCGTTTTTACCCGAAATTGACCGTTATAGAAAAACTGGTTTGACCAATTTTTCACCATCATTAAGTTTTATAGTTCCTATCTTACTGAAATAATATGTTTCCATAGATTTTAGATTCATCCCTTTTTTCCAAGATTTTTCTTCAACGTTACCTGGTTATACCCGTTTTAACAAAAAATTCCATTTGAAGCATTTTTGACCATGTGTTCAACAAATCTGCTTTAAATCACTTTTTTACCCTTTTAGAGCTTGGAATTCTTTTCAATATGGTTATACTCTAATTTCTCTTATTTTTATGGTCGTTTTACCACCATTCGCGTCCCCGAATATGTTCAAAATGCTTACAATCCCTACTGTTATTATCTTTCGGCCATTGACATCACCTCATACACCCAATTACATTCCAAAATTATGGAAATAAAGATTCTAACTCATGGTTTTGATATGCAACCAAGGAAGAAGTTGCATAATAGTGATTTCACCATTTCACCCATTACACATGTGTAAAACGTTATACATCAAACTAAAACTTTACCAAATTCGTTTGCAACTTTAAGAAAAGATTATTAAAAGGTTAGAAAACTATTTTTGCTCAGTTTTCATCTTTACTTCGGAGGGTTACAAGATGTGCAAGTTATATGGTGCAAATATCACCCAAAAAGAGGGTTTTCATGATGTAAATCGAGTTCCACCCGTAGAATCACTAACATATCCATTGAGATACCTTCAAGGATGTTAATAACTCCTCATGAACAAGATGATGGAAACCAGATTGTTCTAGAACAAAGAAAGTAAGGCTTTGGTAAATAAATGAAGGAATAACATAACACATAGCTTAGTTTGGTTGTGTTGATGCTTACACTTTGTGTGGTTCATGATTTGGAGAGTTTAGAGGGACAAAATAACCTGGAGACCTCAAACAAAGGATGGAGAAGTCGAACTTCATGGAACCGTGTACCAAAATCTCACAAGGTAGCACCTTTCTCGGTTGTTTGGGGTCGGCCGATGGTTGTTTGCAGTTGATCTTGGTATGTCGTGGGTGTAATCTGGTTAGATAACCATGGAGTGTCTGTGTTTTTCTATTTTTGACTGAGAGAAGAGAGAAGAGAGTGGAGTGGGTGTACAAGAGTGGTGGTGTTGAGTGGAGTAGAGAAGAGAGGATAGGTGGAGAAGGAGGAGCTGAAATCTTGGAGTTTTGTGGGAGAGTTTTGATTTAAGTTTAATTTTATAATTGTTATTATGTAGTATTATTTGTAGTGTAGTGTAGTATTTTTGGTGGTATAATATAGTTAGTTGTTAAGTGTGTTAAGTATATATATACATATGTATGTACTTATTTAAGCAAAATTACGTGTGTATATATATATATACATATATATATAAAGATTATTAATTATTTCAATTAGGATTAGGTTATGCAAGGGTGACTAATTGATTTCCCGGAATACTAATTATCCTATGCTAAAGCTAGATTTAGGTAAATCATCACAAAAGCACATGAAATAACAAAACTGACAATAATAGCAACAACAATAATAATGCAAAGGCTAATAATGATAATGATATTAAATTAATATAAATTTCATGGATAGTGATGCAAGAGGTCAAGGGTTAGAATTATGACCTAGAGTCGGTTGTTACATTCACCCACCGTTTAGGAAATTTCATCCCGAAATTTTAGCTTCGATAAGCTCTAGAATGAGTGGGTCTGAACAGATATGGATAGTTCTTTCTCATCACATCTGAACAGGTCTGCACCTAGAATTCCATCTTACCTTGACATTGGGTATGCGACTTCGCCTGAATTTCTTGACCAGTCGGTTGGTGATCTCTATAGGCTCTTCAATGAAGTGAAATTTGTAGTTAACCCTTGCTTCTTTCTATGGTAACTCCATGGTCTTGTCTACCATGCACTTCTTGAAGGTTGACACATGGAAGGTGTCTGAAACTCATCTCTCCAGGTAGCTTTAATTGATACGCCATGGGGCCAATTCTTGCCGGTATATCAAATGGTCCTTTGTATCTCGGGCTTTGGTTTACCTTCTTTCCAAACCTCATTGTGCCCTTCCATGGTGCTACCGTTAGCATTACACTGTCACCCACTGGAAATTCTACTAGTTTTCGCCTTCTAGTAGCGCATTTCTTCTCATGGTCTCTGGCTGCTATTAAATGCTCCTTGATTTTAAATATTTTTTCAGTGCTTTCCATCACTATGTCGGGTCCCATCACCTGGCTATCACCGATCTCACTCCAACTCAACGGTGATCAGCATTTGTAACTATTATTTTAACTATGTCGGGTCCCATCACCTGCCATATACGCCCACGTACAGAGCTTCTTTTATACTTGCGTTGTAACTATTATTGTGGAAGAACTCTGCTAGATGAAGATGGTTATCCTAGTTCCCACCAAAGTCAATCACGCAAGCCCTTAGCATATCTTCCAAGGTTTTGATAGTTCTTTCACACTGACCATCAGTCTGTTAGTGGTATGCAGTGCTTAAGTCCAGACGGGTCCCTAGTGCCTGCGGGAATGACTTCCAGAAACAAGAACTGAAACGACTATCATGGTGTGAGATGATTGATAGTGCAACCCCGTGTCTAGTTACTATTTCATCATTGTACAATTGGGCTACCTTTGTGAGGTCGTAGTCTTCTCGAATCGGCAAGAAGTGAGCTGATTTAGTTAACCGATCCACTATTACCCACATAGCATCATGATGTCTTAAAGTTCTTGGTAACTTTGTAACAAAATCCATTGTGATGTTATCTCATTTCCACTTTGGAATTTTGGGCTATTGTAACGTCCTCGACGGTTTTTATTTTCAGCTTTTACCATGGCGCATGTTAGACACTACACAACATAAATGACAATTGATTTCTTGATTCATTTTGTCGCTTCCGGGATGAGCCGAGTAACTAGATTTGTGGGCTTCGTCTTGGATCACCTATCTAATTTCCCTGTTCTTTGGTACCTATGTTCTCCATTCATGTTTATATATACCATCGTTGCTCATCTCAAATCGCTTCTCCATTCCTTTAACTATTCTCTGCTAAGTTATCTTCCTTTAGTGCTTCGTCTTGTGCTTCTTTTAGTCTCGCGATAAGGTCGGTATACACGATCATCCTTAATGCACAGATGCGAATGGGTTTTTCTCTTTCTTTTCTACTCAAGGCATCTGCCACTACATTAGCCTTGCTGGGATGGTAACGAATCCTGCATTTATAGTCATTGGTTAGCTCAACCATCTTCTCTTACGCATGTGTAGCATCTTCTCACGAGGATTGTGTAGCAAACTTCTATGGTCAGTGTAGATAATGCACTTCGTTCCATAGAGATAATGCCTCCATATTTTGAGTGCAAACAACACAACACCTAATTGTAGATCATGTGTTGTGTAGTTCATCTCATGATCGTTTAGAAGTCTAGATGCATAATCTGTTACTTTGTTGCGTTGCATTAGCATGCATCCTAGACCCTAACGCGAGGCGTCACAATAAACCATGAAATCTTCAATTCCTTCTCGATCGGAGATGATAGGTGTACTACATAGTTTCTCCTCGATTGTTTTGAATGCTTTAATCTACTCCTGGTCCCACACAAAAGTTGTATTATTCTTAGTCAAAGCAGTTAACGGTTATATAATACTCTAGAAGTCCTTGATGAACCTTCTATAGTATCTTGCCAATCCAAGGACCTGCCTTATCTCAGTAGGAGTTTCCATAAATTTCCAGTTTTAGTAGCCTCTATCTTTGAAGGTTCCACTTGAATTCCATCTTTATTTACCACATGCCCTAGAAATTGGATCTCTCGCATCCAAAATTCACATTTGGAGAACTTGGCATATAGTTGCTCATTCTTGAGTTACTCGAGGATTAGCCTAAGGTGCTTCTCGTGCTCTTCCTTACTACGGTAGTAGATCAGGATGTCGTCAACATTCACAATCAGAAAATTTTCTAGATATGGGTTACACACTCAGTTCTTGAGATCCATAAATGCCGCAGGTGCGTTGGTCTATCCCAGGGGCAAGACTAGGTAGTTATAATGTCATCTAGTTCTGAAGGTTGTTTTATGCATGTCTTCATCTCTTATCTTTAGCTCATGGTACCCTAATCGTATATATATTTAGAAAAACAACTTGTCCCCTATAGTTGATTGAACAGGTAATCGATTCTTGGAAGGGAGTAACGATTCTTTATTGTTAACTTGTTTAGTTCGTGATAATCAATATACATATGTAGGGTTCGATCCTTCTTCTTCACATATAGTACCAGGGCACCCCATGGAGAAACACTCAGTCTTATAAATCCTTTGTCAAGTAGCTCTTGGATTTGTAGCATTAGTTCTTCATCTCGAAGCGGCGACTCGGTACGGCGCCTTCGCTACTGGTGCAGCACTAGGTAATTGGTCTATTTGGAAATCAATCTGTCGAGTCGGAGGGAGTCCTTGTAGGTTTTGGGGAAATAATTCTGTATATTCAGAAGCGACTAGAATATCCTCAATATTCTTCTCCTCTTTGGCATTCATTACATAGACTATGAAAGTTGTGCATCCCTTCATGAGACTCTTTGTAGCCTTTAGATGGGATATCATAGGATATAGCGTGTTACTTCCCTCACGACGAACAACTAACACCTTCCCATCATTCAACGTTATCCTAAGTAGGCGTTCATCACACACGATCTCAACTCTATGCCTAGCCAGCCAATCCATGCACACAACCACATCGAATCATCCTTGATTAATAGGCATCATATTAATCATAAATCTACAACCTTATAGGTTCAGTAAGCAATCCTTGATGACTTCATTGGTTTCTAAGATGTTACCGTCAGCTAATTCTACGGTAAACGTATCAGTCAGGATACATGCATTTATGTCAATGAAAGGTCTAAAAGCACTAGAGACAAAACTAACAGTTGGTCCAGTATCATATAGAATGGTAGCAGGATGCTTGTTTATAACGAAAGTACCATTGACCACATAGGTTCCTTACGAGCATCGGTTAGATCCAACATGAATGGTCGTCCCTTGGGTTTGTTTGGCATGACATCCTTATCTCTCCCCAGCTTAGGCCATTTATTCCTCATGTGCCTTGGATCTCCACATTTCATAGCTGTAGGTACATGTTCCCTAGTTTCTAAACATAATGTAATATGTCTTTAATGTCTTACACTTATGTATAGTTGGGTACTTAATGAAATGTAAATGGTGTTTGTAATTATAATGTTTAATATTTCATTAATAAGTTGTTCAACTCATATTGAATTGATTATATAGGTTTGTGGTTGTTTAAATTTGTATAAATAATGTAATAATATAGAATACATTCAAACTTAGTAATGAATTTCTCATGTGTCCAAATGGACCATGCGCCCCAACAGCGGTCATGCGTCCGAATGGACCATGCGCTCCAACAGTGGTCATGCGTCCGAATGGCCATGCGACTAAATGTCCACGCGCCTAAATGGTCGAAATACCTGAACAACTTCATGCGAATGACTCAGTCGCACGACTGAACAGTCAGTCGTGTGAATGGATCAACCGCATGGCTCAATTGCACGACTGAACCATGCTAATGGTTCAATCGCCCGAATGAGCAACCATAACCTATATATACCACCTAATTCGTGGAAAAACATTAGCATTGAACACACTTCGACTACAGACGTACCCTAGCCGTCCAGAGACCTCTAAGATCATACTCCAATTTCATAGATCGCAGTAGATCGATTCCTAATCGAATCTTAACCTTAGATTCAATACATAATTGTTTCTACGTGCATTCTCATTGATTGGATAACCAATCAAATAAGATTCCAAACTATTTGATTCAGTATGCATATTAATCAGTTAGTATTTCGTTCAATACACGATCCTCTAACAAGTGCTATGAGAGCTTTGGCTCTTGATTACGTGTGATTCAATCGTGTTTGATACAAAAATTGTGTTTTTCATTAAAACGCAATCTTTTGGTGTCAAAGGGTGTCTTAGACGTCTCCTGGTCATAAAGTTTAGTTTTTCCGGCATATGGCAATTAGGGTTAGTGAAAATTCGAGTTTTTGCAGCCAAACCACGTTAAACCTAGAAATTTTCAAATTCCAGCAGCCTCAGTCAGACGATTGACTCAATCGCACAACTGAACACATTCGCATACCCCATATGCTTGATTGGACTCATTCGTACACCCATTCGTATAAGTGAGAACTCTATTCAGACTGTTCAACCATATTAACTTAATCGCACGACTGACTCATCTGCATTAGCTTAGTCGCACCATTGAACCATCTGTATAGTTCAATCGCCCGAATAGTTTAATCGCCTACCTTTATCGCACACATAAAATAGTTAGTTTTAAAATTAAAGTTATGTGAAATGGAGGACTAGTATTCAACCTTTACATCATGAAGAGACTCACGTATACATAACCTACTACTACCAGAGAACGAAGTGGGGAATCACAACAAACCCCCAAAGTTGGTCACGTTAGATGAATATCCACAATGGAAACAACATTTCGAGATCCACTTAATTCGAGTAGATCCAAATCTGTGGGAGTCTATAGAGTCGGGGTACAACATGCCTGTAGGAGCTGATGGTGTCAAACTCACACTTGGTGGCATGATTGATGAACAAAAGGCCAAATGCAATGCCGAAAAGAAAGTCTATGCTTTGCTTACATAGTCTAGTCCGAAAGATATCTTCCATCAATTCTCGGAGTATACACAAGCAAAGAAATTATGGGATTTGTTGGAGAAGAGTATGATAGAAATGCATCACTCAAGGCCCTAAAAGCTAAGGCTTTGAAGAAGGAGTTTGACAACTTCTCTTCAATGGGCAAGGAAAGCATCGATGACGTGATTGCTAGATTCCATCACTTGATGAGTGAGATGCACACTCATGGGGTAACAACACCGATGGAAGATGAAGTGTCCAACTTTGCTGATGGATTACCGGAGAAATGGGCTTCCTTTGTTTCAAATCCAAAACAGAATGGTATGCTAATGAAGTTAGATATCAATGACTACATTTTAAAACTAAGAGAGGAAGAGCTAAGGATGAAGTATAGATCTTAAAAGTCTAACTATGATCAGAATCCTGCGCTTTATAACGCGACTCCTCAAGCAAAGACATCTGGAGCACCACTGCAGACTACCTTTGTCTCAAGCTCAGCTGGTCCTGCTCAATCATCTACTTCATGGACAGAAACGTCAGGGTCGTCTCGTACCCAACATGTGATACCCGAAGCCAATGCAGCAAAGCTGAAGACCGAAAACTTCGGAAATGTGAAAGTTGAGGTGGGAAAAGAGCACATGGATCTTTTAGCTGCAGTAGTCCACTCTTATGATGGAGTAATTGCTAGAAAGATAGGGAACTGTCACCTGGTTGATGAAGATTACGAGCAGGTGGACGAGACTGAGTTGGAGCGGATGGACATTATGTGGGCCTTAGTGAGTGCTGTCCGATGAGCTAAGAAGTTTATCAAAAAGACCAGACAGAACTTGGTTGCAACAAAGGACACAACCTTTGGCTTCGATAAATCAAAGGTGACCTCTTTCAACTATGGTGAGAAAGGGCATTTCAAAAGGGAATGCGTGAAGCCAAAGAAGACCGGCAATGAGAATCCTTTCTCCACCTTCAGTCATCAGGAGAAACCCACTAGCAGTCCTACTTCATCGAGCAAGGATCCTAAAGCCTTGACTGTTAACGAGGATGAAGGACAGGACTGGAGCTTTCGGTTTGTCTCACCGGGAAAATCCAACATTGCTAGTGTGGAAGATATTAATGACGATTTTGGCAGTGAAGGAGATATAGCAGTCAAACTTGCCATGTCAGATGAGAAGAAACTGCACCGGTGGTCACCTACCTGCCTGAAGACGGGAAAACCACAACAACGTCAGAATCACCAGCTCTAGAAACATCAATTCTGCATTGATGGCTGATTCTTCAGAAACCAATCGGGTAAGTACTACTGACCAAGTATTTTAAATCATGCTTGTTCTGATTGTAATAATTTTGGGAAAGCATTGATTTAAAATTTGCTAGGTTATTAGATGATAATGATAACTTACTAAAGGACTTAGAACTATGCACTGAAGCTAACATAGTTTTAAAACAAAATGAGCATAGTTATAAAGAAAAGATAGACCTTTTGAACAAACAACTTAGTTAAACAGAAGTTGTATCCTTTAACCAAGCTAATGACATTAGGTACTATCTTAACTCTTTAGAGGACACTAAGAGGCAAAAGCAGTTTTCGAAGTAGAAGTTAATTCCCTAAAACAAAAACTGTACAGTTGGACTAGCTCTTCACATATAGTCCAAAACTTTGTGAGAGAAAGAAACAACGGGGAGGGATTGGGCTATAAAGTGGTTCCACCACCACATGAGATCTTGATGAACGCAAAATGTAAACCAATCAATAATAATCCAATCAAAGATCATGTGGTGTCCACTCCTCTTGTTGGTGACCCAGATTCCACAAGTAATCAACTAAATCTGGCACTAAACAAAAGGAGACCACTTCAAAGTCAAAAGGCAAAATGCCTTGTGTCAACATGGAAAAAGAGTTTGAAAAAGTTAATATTAAGTCTGGTTCAAACAAAGTCAAATCTGAACCTAAAAGGAACATTAATGTTAACAAACCATGTAAATCATGTCAAAGTCCAAGAAAACCAAATGTAAAAGATGTAAAACCAGGTAAAGCAATTAAATTTATAAAAACCAGACTATACATATAACCAAGAAGTGTCGAAGTCCAAACATGATAAGGTCACCTGTGTGTCACCTACATCTCAACAAAAACAAATAAATCATAAAGTTGAAAGCAGATCCTGCTACAATTGTGGAGAGGAAGAAAGTTGAACTTTATGCTACAATTGAAAGCAGATCCTGCTACAAGATAAGGTCACCCGTGTGTCACCTACATCTACACATTACGTCTCATTGTCCTTCTTATCAGACACCGAGGAAGAAAGTTGAACTTTCTGAACCAAAACCTAGCTCTTTGAAGAGGAACTCAGTGACGCCTCCTAAAAGAGACAGGGAACACAAAGTTCAATCCATCAGTCAGTCATCAGTTTCTCACAGACAGGCCTTACACAAATCTAGCTTATGAAAGGAAAAATCCTCCTCAGTATCTGAAAATAAGAATAAACACACATCTGAGCTTCCCTCACCCTCGAAAGGTTAATGGGTTGTGTTTATGATGTGTGATGCCTCGGGAAGACCCAAGCCAGTGAAGGCTTGGGTTCCTAACCTGAACTAACGTTTTCATTGAATGTGCAGGGTGTTCGCTATAGTACTCAAACTAACATGTCGGTCATAGACAGCGGAGCATCCAGGCACATGACAGGGAACAGGGATCTCTTATTGATCGTCAAATAGATAAAAGGAGGTCACGTTTCGTTTGCTGGAAACAAAAGTGGGTACATCACAGCTCAAAGGGATGTAGGTAATCAGAAACTGAAGTTTGACAAGGTAAACTACGTTCAACAACTTCAGAATAACTTACTTTTTGTTTCTCAAATTTGCGATAAAGACTTTAAGGTAGTGTTTGACAATAAGAATTGCTATGTCCTAAAGAAGGACTACGTCATCCCACAGGATCAAGTATTAATGTCTGCCTCAAGATATAAGGACCTTTATGTCTTGGATCTATCGACGGCCTCCACAACGGATCATGAAGTTCAGTGCTTCTTGTCAAAATCTATTGAGAAGGAATCCATCTCCTGGCATAGGAGAATGGGACACATTAATCCATGGAAGATGAATCACTTGATCCAGAAATATCTAGTGAGAGGAGTTAACATCACAAACTTACAAGGATTTCTGTGTTGCGTGCAAGAAGGCCAAACAGTCGAAAAAGGCTCATAAGAAAATGAAAGTTCACTCTATTGACCTTCTTATTGAACTTCTTCACATGGATCTGTTTGGTCGAGTCAGTACAAGAAGCATTACAGGCGAGTTGTAGTGTTATGTAGTTACTAATGACTATTCAAGATTCACTTGGGTGATGTTTCTGAAATCCAAATAAGAAACATTTGAGTCATTCAAAAAGTTAGTAACTACTCTGGAGTCTCTATACAAGCTGAAGGTACGTCAAGTGCGCTCGGACAACGGAACCGAATTCAAGAATCAGTGGATGGAGACTTACTGTAAGGAAAAGGGAATTATGCATTAGTTCACTTCTACGTACACTCCTCAGATGAACGGGGTTGCTGAACGGAAGAATCGCATCTTGATAGAGACAACATGGACTATGCTAGCAAGCTTGAAACAACCCATCGAATTCGGGAACGAGGCAGTTGCGAACGCATGTTACACACTGAATCGAGTTCTGATCGTTAAACGCCATGGAAAGACATGTTACGAGTTACTACAGTGACGTAAACCAAATCTAGAGTATCTCGAGCCATTTGGCGCCCCGTGCACCCTACTAAAGAAGACTCATGAGGGAAAATTCAGGGAGGAGGCTGATGAAGGTATATTGCTAGGATACAACATACCGAGCAAGAGAGTTTACAACAACTCAACAGGTCAGGTAGAAGTGTGGTGTAATGTTGATGTTCAGAGATACACCACACCACCTGCTGGAAAAGGACCCGCCTTCTTTTTCGACTATGATGGATTCTTCAAGTACTTCAACATACCACTCTTCACGTCTGATGATGAGTTAGCTTCAAAGATAATGTATGATGTTCTCAACACACCAGCTCCAGAATCTATATCATGTAGCCTACCAGGCGATTCATTTACCAACTCAGGGGGAGCACTTACAGATAGTGACTCTTCCTCTGATGAAGAAGTTGTGGAGACTGATTAGAACAACCAGGAGGAACAGGTTCCTATTCCTGCAAGTCCATAAGCATCCGACAGTGATGCCTCTGCATCTTCGGAACCTAGGCTCCTACTGCCACAAATACTGAACCAAATGTTCATATTCTTGATTCTAAGGTAGTTGTTCCAACCACTCCTGGTTCATGACAAAATGTGTATCATCCTTTGGATAATGTGATTGGAGATGTGAGATTAGGAGTGCAGACCAGAAATCAGTTGTATTCAGCTGATTATGCCTCGGTGATGGAAAAGGGTTTCATTCAATATGGTGCATATCGTTGCTTTGTGTCTCAGTTTGAGCCAAAGTATGTTAGTGAAGCCCTGAATGAATAGGCCTGGGTGAGTGCCATGCAAGAAGAACTTCTTCAATTCAAGAAGTTAGGTGTATGGACTCTGGTGGATAGACCTAAAGGTGCTAAGGTAATTGGCACTAAATGGGTCTTGAAATGAAAGAAAGATGATCAAGGCGTGATCATCAAAAACAAGGCTCGACTTGTTGTCCAAGGATTTTGACAAGTCAAGGGCATTGACTAGAATGAAGTGTTTGCACCCGTGGCAAGAATGGAAGCAATCCGCATCTTCCTTGCCTATGCATCCAATATGAAGATTCAACTTTATCAACTTGATGTGAAGAGTGCTTTCCTTCATGGTGAAATCAGAGAAACAGTGTACGTCAGTCAACCCGAGGGATTTGAGGATCCATATCATCGGGACAGAGTTTACAAACTCGACAAGGCTCTATATGGGCTTCATCAAGCTCTTAGAGCCTGGTATGAGAAACTCTCAACTCATATTGTGAAACACGGTTTTCGTAGAGGTATCATTGACTGTACATTGTTCATAAAAGAAAAGGATGGAGATTTAGTTCTTGTTCAAATCTATGTCGATGACATAATCTTCGGTTCAAAGAACGAATATCTATGTAAATAGTTTAAAGTAGTAATGAAGGCTGAATTTGAGAAGAGTGCCATGGGAGAGATGAAATTCTTTCTTTGGTTACAGGTGGATCAGACACCAAAAGGGATTTTTCTACATGAGACCAAGTAGGTAGGATATATCCTCAGTCGGTTTGACATGGAGAACGCTTCTGCAGCTGGGATTCCACTTGCTACAAACCATGATGTAGCACCCGACGAGAATGGTGATCTGTTCGATGCCAGTATGTACCAAGGTATGATTGGATCTCTCATGTACCTCATTGCCTCAAGACCTGATATCATGTATGCAACGTGCTTATGTTCAAGATATCAGGCAAAGCCAAAAGTTAACCATCTAATAGGGGTCAAAAGGATATTCCATTATCTGAAGGGTACACCAACTATAGGGTTGTGGTATAGTCATGACGATGATTTTGAGTTTACAGCGTATAGTGACTCGGATTACAGTGGCTGCAAGATGAGCTACAAGTCTACATCAGCGGGATGTCAATTCTTTGCGAGGCGATTAGTGACCTGGCAGTGTAAGAAGCAGACATCAGTTGCATTGTCAACCTGTGAAGCCGAATACGTTGCTGCTGCAAGTTGCTGTTCACAAATCATTTGGATTGAACAGAAAATGTGGGACTACGGTTTGCATTTCTCATCTACTCCTATTTTTATTAATAACTCTGCTGTAATTGCACTAACTAAAAATCCGGTCCAACATCCTAAGACCAAACACATCGGTATAAAATATCACTTTATATGTGATTGCTTTGAAAAGAACTTAATCGATGTGGTTAAAATAAATACTGATTTTCAACGCGCTGAACTCTATACAAAGGTTTGATAATCCACGTTTTCTATATCTGTTAGAGGTCAACGGCGTTAAAAAGAAAGGTGATGTAATTCCCGATGATGATCATGTGTAGTTCGATGAGTCTTGTCCTTTTTTTAATTTTTCTTATCTTTATTTATTTGTTTAATTTTAAGTAGTCTAATTACATAAAGTTATTCGGTCGCCTATTAAAATCCTAAAAAGTGTAAATCGGTTACATTTTTAGAATTTTAGGGGGAGAATAGGTCAGTTAGTAACATTAACAAAAAAAACAAGGGAGAAGGAGAGGCTAGCTGATAGAAAATAGATAGTATCTATGATACCGATTCAATGACCTTGGAAAATGATAGTATATAGGTACAAATCACTTGGGACTTTAAAAGATTAAATAAAATAAGATGCAATGTTCAAAGTATAAGTCTATGTAGTCTAAGCAATATAAAAGGAAAGATGATAGCAAAACTAGCTACTACTAAGGTAACACAAAGAAAGTAGAGCTAGAGGTTGTTAGACCACACATGATATGTCGGTAGATTCAACACAACAGATGATTAGACCTTATTGGTGATATCAAGAACAAACTAAGTTGTTCAACAAGCTGTGGGTTAACACCATATCCCTGGTTAACACAATCAACAAATTCCAATAAGGGGTGACGAGCAGAATAAATGCCACAAATGTGTGCGTAAGACCAAAATATGAGCAAAAGCAATCAAACTAATAACTTATGTTGTTTGTGAGAACTGTGCATAAAGATGTAAAATGCTAACACAAGAAGATAGGATATATGCCTCTCTGCTGTGCGGTGGCACTGACCTGAGGATAAGCATAACCTATATATTCTACACTTCTTTGTTGTTTGCCGCCTCTCTCTTTTGCGGTGGCACTGACCTGAGGCTTGGCTTCTCTCTGAAAGTTCTAATAATAGTTTCTTCTTGAAAATTACCGTGAGACCGCTCAAAAACCTCCTAAGGAATGTTGATTACCATATAAGTGTGAGATCCACAAATGCCTGTTGAAATAATCAAACCTAAACTGTCACCAATCTGTGTCAAAAGTCTATGTATGAATTTAAGAGGACCAGTATACTCACAATCATCGTCGTTGCAATTCTTGAAAGTCCAAATCAAAGTGGGATCTAATAGTACTAGTATGATTTCCTAAACTCCTAACGACTCTAGATGAAAAACAAGAATTAAGCATCAAAAGGTATTGATAACATGTCCCAAATGATTTGACTTGCCTGTATGATAATGAATTGGTCCACTTATGGTCAAAAGTGATTGAAGCTGCCTAATCTGGAACCGAATCAATTAGATATCTATCTAAGGATTTACACCTCACATAAAAAAAGTCAAAAACAAATTTTAGTTTTGTATTTAAGATTAAGTCTTTTACTTTGTTTATATTTAGTGAAATTCAGTTTGTTTGATATCAGACTACATCATGGAATTTAGTAAGGGAGTTAATCATCTAAAAGGGTCACGTCTGAGGTGACCACACGTACTTTTCAACGGTAAAATGATTCACGTCTGAGGTGACAAAATATGGTGAAAAGGATCACGTCTGAGGTGGTCAAAAGTTTTTCAAGTAAAAAATGATCATGTCTGAGATGATAAAAGTTCATAATGTTAAATTAAAGGTTTAAACGGGGTTAAGTGAGAGATGGTCATAAAGTCAAAATCATGAGTATGATCCAATCACACGAATGGACCATGAGTATGGACCAACCGTGCGAATGAACCATACTCGTGCACTAAACAGCCGAATGGCACATGAGTATGGACCATTCATCCGAATGGCTTGTCAGAATGAACCACTCGACCGAATGAAAGTGTGCGATGAGTCAGTCGCCCGACTGAAGTCCAGTCGGCCAACTGAATGTAGTCGACTGAGCCAATCGCACGACTGAGGTCCATTCGCCCGAGTCAACCGAGTGAATGGGTCCAATCGGCCGAATGAAATAAGTTTCAGTATAAATAGGGCCACAGTCGATCGCATTCAACTCATCACCCCCTAATCGGCCTCATTTCGCACGGATTACCGTTACACTGCCCAAATTTCCTTAGACCAAAAATTCTGACTTCTGTTGATCTTTTGACGTTTGTGAATGATTATACAGGTATAATGGGTTGGAATCTCACTCAAATCGGATGAAATGGTGCCCTAATTTGGGAATGTCGACCAACACAAGAACCGAACCACTTAATGGACTAATAACCTAACTTAACCAAGAAAAATGTTAAAAATAATGTTATTAGATTATTAGTTATGTGATTGAGAGATGAATGAACCAGATACGATGTCTAACTCTTAGTTTTAGTCCAAATTCGTACTAGTGTTGATTAAAAAGTGGGTCATGCGAATGGACACACGATGAACTTCAATCGTGTGATTGAGTGTTCGAATGACTCATTCGGCTGAATGAGTGATGCACATGAGCTCAGTCGGCCGACTGAACCATTCACCTGCTCATTCACCAGATTGAACTCAATCGCATGTTTAATCACCCAATTGAATCCAGTCGCATGACAGGACAACCGATTGAATCCAGTCGCATGTTTCAATCGCATGAATGAACCAGAATGAATTCAACCAAGTTACCTAGTAATGATTTGTGTCGTGTGGTTAGCTAATGTGTATGTGTTTTGTCTTAGATTGATGATAGAGAAATGGTCCATTAACCCCAAGCACAACATCTATGCACACTTGGACTCCACAACTTGGAATGGTGCCGAGTTCTTGGGATCATTGCTTTTCTTAGGCGATCCAGGATCCCCGGCCTATCTCTACACCATGCACCCCTTACGGGTCTATACAACAGGCCTTCTGGGAGAATGCATTGGTTGACTGATCACGTGAGCCCTACTGCATAAGGAGTTCAATCCTTGGTTTGGACATAGAGATCACGGCTGAAGACATTGAGCGAGTACTTGGGTTGGGAGATGTTGCAGACCACCCCACCAGACTTCACCCACTAATGGTGAGAGGGTGCTTTATGAGGATGAAGTAAGCTGGGGATATAAACGTAGGTGTGCTCAAAAAGAGCAACCTGTGTCCCCAGTACAAGTACTTGGCCCACGTCATCCTCAAGTGCCTGGCATCGTGAAGGGGTGGGTTCGATGACCTGTCAGACCAGATTCACAACGCCTATATGGAACTGGTTCTGAACCACCCTTTCAGTTTTTCTAGCATGATCTTCTTTTACCTTATAGAGAACTTGGAGGCGAAGGGCAAAGAGGGTTTCTGCATGTTAGGTTTCTACAGATGATATTTGATGAGAAGATGCCCTCGCTGCCAAAGTAGAGCCACGACGCTATGGCATTAGAGATTATGGATAATATGGCGCTGGATCATATGAATGTTTACCGGGGAAGCAGGTCAAACCCCCGGTAAAGAGACTCATAGGCCATATGGCCAAGGTGGACTACGTGGCGCTAGGGAGGCGTAAATGGCGTCACATAGACAGTGACTCGGATGTTGAGCAGTTAGATCTCCCGGAGGATGACTCCGACGATGACAACAGCGGTGATGGTGGAGATGCTGGGCCCACTCAACCGAGGGCCCCCACTTCTAAAATAGCATCTCCGGCACCCACCCAAGGGGAGACCGAGGCTGCAGGGTTCCATCAAGATTTCCAACTTGATGAGGAAGTGGAGTCGGACAAGGAGCCTCTGATTCGAATGGTGGGCAGCAAGGTTGTTGCTATCGAGCGAGGGCTCCGGGCGGTTGGTTAACGCCCTAGAGAGTCGAGAGAGGCTGACACTAATCCTACTTATGCTCCCGATCAGCCAAGCAGTGTTACAGGGGGAGCATCCACCTCAGGGGGATCGAGGAAGAAAAGGATGGCTCAGCCCCACCTGTTGAAGAAGAAGAAGAGGAGGATGATCTTCATAACCACCACCTCTACTACCACCTCTTCTACCACTCCACTTACTACCACCACTCCACCTACTACCACCACTCCACCTACATCCACCCATCCATCTACTACCACCACTACTGCCATCACATCTACCACACTGACTCCACTACTATCTTCATCTATACCACCCTTCCTACCCATCTGGAACCTCTCTACCTCCTAGTGGGGTAGAGGAACAACTCTTGGCACTTAACCATATGGTGTTGAAGCTGTTGGCTGCCAATGACGTGAAATCTGTTCAGATTCGACAACTAGTAGACCTTACTGCTGCCCAAGCTATGCAGATATCTCAGCAGGCATAGCAGATCTAGCAGCAGGCCCAGCAGATGGCTGCACAGAGCGTAGAGATGTCCCACTCTGAGAGCACCATGCCCAATCAGCAAAATGCATACAGGAGTTAGAGGTGACAAACAAGACCATTATGCTATGGCTCAAGGGATCAAAGTATGAGCCCTTAAAGATCAATGAAGGAGATGGAGATGATGGTAATGATGACAATGATGGTGATGATGCTCATGGTGATAACATTGAGGATGATACCGATGTTGGTGATGATGTAGGATATGTTGATGTGCATGGTGATGAAGATGACACATCTGCTGTGGGTGCCACATCTACAAGTGAAAGGAGGAAGAAGAAGGCACAAGATCAAGGTGCCTTCACATCCGCCCGATCAGCAGAGGAGCATATGATCCAAGACAAGAGTAATACTTAGATGTTTTTTGTCATTTAAATCTTATGTATTTGAATCTTGTATCACATTAATGTAATGAATGTTTATATTTAATGCTAATATTTTTGTCTTGATTATTGACTAATGATTGTTGTGTTACATGTCTAAATCAAGCAGATCAAAATTTTCAGAGGGATGAACATTATGTTGCTCCCCTCCAACAGATCAAGACTCAGCTCTTGATGATTGTTGATCTATAGGGAATAGTCTGGAGATCGGTGATGTACATCCTGAAGAAGGAGAGATTATTCACAATCTCGCTAACGAGCGAAATGTTCAAGCTAAATCCTGATGAGATTGTCAAGGATGCTCCAACAGTCCAAGTTGAAAGTGACGATGAGCTCAATGACATTGATGAGATCGAGATAGAAGATGTCACAGACCAACACTATCCAGAGTACACTCACATTGAAGGTAATGTCATTCCTAATCTGGGCAACGACCTTGTCAGTGAAACTTCTGAAACTATGGATAGAATGGAAGAGTCTGACAAGACTAAAGATAAGGTCCATGCCTCGGATGCTAAAGCTAATAACAGAAAGGTTGAGCGGGCTGCATGCTTTCAAGAGATAAGAGCCCAACGCAGTGCTTCAAAGTCGACTGTCTACACCAAGTTGTACAAAGCGAAGAGAACATCAGAAGGCGTTGGGCAAAATCATCGGGTGGGCATATTTTGAGGATCTCAACGTTTATGCAGTTAAACGTGAGAAAAGGATCAAGTACTTCAGGTTCCCACACAACCTGAAGACTCTTCCAGGATTTGAGCTGAATCGGTTAGCGAAGCTGAAGTTGCTATACGCTGATCCACGCAAGATGTTAGGATAGTTTGAAGCAGCTCATAAAAGAGAGTACCACACCACATGTGTCAACTTCAAACCTCAATAGCCAATGAGGTATCTCAGACGGTCTAAGGTTGATCCCATTACCGGAAAACCAAAATAGTGCTGAAGTGGAGTCCCCGTGAACAATGTCAAACATCCCTTTATGGAGATGCCACAGGACTTCACTCCACACTTCAAATGGTGGTACTATGATTAGAGGATAGGAGAGGAAGTCATAGTCTTGAATAAGGATGGTGTTATGGAGACCATTAGGGTGTTTGACCCAATATGGCTCATAAACTTCTCTGCAGATGATGTATACACATTATACAAGTGGCCATTATTCTATGACTCTCAACATATTGTATAAGCTCTACAATTCTAGAACATGATACGACTCTGCTTTGTTTTTGAGATACACGCAGGCGTCACAAGACATCAGATGGAACTAGGTCCAAGGTGGAGTTTGTAGGTACATGTGTCCCTAGTGTCTGAACTTAATGTAATATGTCTTTAATGTCTTACACTTATGTAATAGTTAGGTATTTAATGAAATGTAAATTGTTGGTTGTGATTATAATGTTTAATATTTCATTAATAAGTTGTTCAACGCATATTGAAATGATTGTATAGGTTTGTGGTTGTTTGAACTTGTATAAATAATGTAGTAATATTGAATACATTCAAACTTAGTAAGATGAAGTTCTCATGCGTCTGAATGGATCATGCGCTCTAACAGTGGTCATGTGTCCGAATGGACCATGCGCTGCAATAGTGGTCATGAGTCCGAATGGCCATGCGACTAAGTGTCCATGCGCCTAAATGGTCCAAATGCCTAAACAACTTCATGTGAATGACTCACTCGCATGACTGAACACTCAGTCATGTGAATGGATCACCGTATGGCTCAATCATACCACTGAATCATGCTAATGGTTCAGTCGCCCTAATGAGCAACCCTTACCTATAAATACCGCCTAATTCATGGAAAAACGTAAGCATTGAACACACTTCGACTCCAGACGTACCCTAGCCGTCCAAAGACCTCTAGGATCATACTCCAAGTTCATAGATCGCTGTAGATCGATTCCTAATCGATTCTTAACATTAGATTCAATACATAATTATTTCTACGTGCGTTCTCACTGATTGGATCGCCAATCAATAGGATTCCGCACTTTTTGGTTCCGTATAGACGTTAATTAGTTAGTATTTCGTTCAATACACAATCCTCTAACAATAGCATTGTTTACCTGGCACATACGTACAATGCTTAATTAATGACCTCATCATTTGCATCGAAAGCGGGGCATCAAGTTGCATTCCCCTTAATAATGCAATTTGCACTTGTTGCAGAATGGGCTTGTATCTGAGTATAGCTTTCGAGTCCTTCCACCCAAGTCATTATGCCTCATACTTTCAAAACCCTTCTTTCTTGACCGATTACTACTACCCATTGCTTTCTTCACATCAAACCACTTCCTCTACTCACCCATCGGCTTCCTCTTTTCGTTAGCCCTGGTTTATTTAGCCCATCCAACCCTGATTAAATCATTAGTTATACTATTGGTGAAGTCAACCGTGGCTTGTAGGGTTGAGGGCCTGCAAGATCAAACCATACCCCTAACTCGAGGGTGTAGTCCCTAAATGAAATGTGCTATGCACATGGATTCTGGTGTCACCAGTTATGGCAAAGAAGCGGTTGATGTACTAAATGTAATTAGGACCTTTCATCTCTAGGCTTAGAAATTTAGACTCATGTTTCTCCAGTTGTTTGAGTGTGCAGTATTTGTTGGTTATCAACTCTCTAAATTCGGTCTAACTCATTCGGTTAGCAGCTTTCTTCCCCGGGGCTGAGTAACAGTCTTCCACCATTCCACTGCCATTCCTTTGAGTGATTAGGATTCAAACCTCATCATGTGTTCCATCTTACATTAACTAATATCTAAGACAGCTTCCATTTCATTGATCCATCGGTATGTCTGTATCGCACCCTCGGTGCCATAGAAATCATTTGGCTTGCACGCCATGAAGGTTTGTAGGAGCATCTATTCCTTAATGCTTCAGCTTCGTCATTATTGCTCTCATATTTCCTAAATCGATCATTACCACCGGGGTTGCTCTGGTCCACACTCATCTGAGCAATGATGGTCGCAATGGCATTAACAATTTGTTATGCTACGAGATTGGTGAGTCTCTCATCATTCCTCTAATTAACATTCTCTCCATGAGGAGTTCTTGGTGGAGCAGGGGGTTGGTTTCCGGTTTGTCTAGCTCCCTCACGAAGACCTCTAGTAAGTCCTAGTCTTCCAATACGGTACCACGTCTGGTCGGTATTCTAGTAGCATCATAGATAGATTTGTTTAGCATCTCATAATTGGTTTTAGTTAGCCCATGTGTCACCTATCCTAATATACCATGTTCTAATCAGAGGGAGTGTAATATACACACCACTAAATACCTATAAATATGTTACATTAAATTACTTTAGGACAATTCACCCAAAATGGACACAAGTCAAAATTCCCAATGCATAACATGACACATTGTAGTTTAATACAAATTACTTAGCCAAATTTAGCATCAATAGAAATAGTTTCATAGATAGTTTGGGTTAATAGTATCAACAAACATAATTTGATCAGAGTTGTACTCTTACAAGTTGGACGGTGCCATCGCCCCCATAATAAATAATAATAGTATATGACAATAATAAAAATAGTTTCCTTCAACTATTTAGTACTTTTGCATGGACGGGTGATAACACATGCACCCCTATCCTTGATAGGTGGGATAGGTGAGTGAGTTGGAGTTGCAACATGCGGTGAATGGGAGCGCGTTCGGCTCCTAGATGGGGATGTCGAGGAAGAGTCCTCCGATGGCTTCGTGTCGTCAGATGTAACGGATATCCAGCCTGGATGTCCGCATCTCCTCAAGTATTCTTCATACTCCATCCACGGTGTTGCCTTCTTGATACTCCCATTTAGTGTAATACCATTAGTTGGGAATGCCAACAGCTTTCCTTTGTCGGCCATAGCTTTGATGTCCGGTAAGAAATATCATGAGTAATTGGTTTCTTATATCCCATGATTATAATAATAATAATAGTTATAATAGTAGTGATGGCAATAACATCAGATATCTCTAACCGCATTAATAACCTGAGGTATTAGTAATTAGTAGTATCAAACATCAGTAGTCTCTTCAAATAGTAGCAAGTAAAGTAGTTTATATCAGGAAAGCCTTTAGACCATTCAAAGGAATGTTTAGAAATCATAACTGTCAAACAAAATGGTCCATTCATTACCTAAAGTTCCATGCTGGAATTTACGCGTACGGTAAATTTATGATTACGTTCATCAAGTGTAATCATCAATTTAGCCAACCCGATATTCTACTTATTTGAGCTGAATTATGTGTGTGTGTGTGTGTATAAACATATTATTAATTATCTCAATTAGGATTAAGTTATGAAAGGGTGACTAACTGATTTTCCCAGAACACTAAGTTATCCTATGCTAAGGCTAGATTAGCTAAATCATCACAAAATCACATGAAATAACAAAAATGAAAATAAGAAGAATAACAATAATAATGCAAATACCAATAATGATATTGATATTAACATTAATTTAAATTGCATGGATTGTGATGCTAGAGGTCAAGGGTTAGACTTATGACCTATAGGTCGGTTGTTACAACTTCCTTATGGTTAACACCTTGTAAACCTATAGATAGATTAATAGTATCCATTTGAATTAAATCCTTTGAAGGATGAGGAATTGGCATTAGTGACTAATAGTAACTACTGGAGGAGGATAAATTTTATAACCTAAACTTGTTTTGATTCTAGCCCGCTGTTGTGATTTACGCAAATCTTCATGTTTCATCCCTAAGATTGTCCATTTATCAGGTTTTGATTGAAGTTTACTTTTTTCAAAATCAACAAGAGTGAATCTTTCTTTCAAAGTATTTACTTCTACATTTCTTTCTAAAACAATTCTTATGAGATGTTCATTTTCTTTCAAAACTTCATTTAATTTAACAAAGGATTTTGACTTATTTAGTTTATGTTCCTCATTGATTCATTTTAATTTCTTTTCATTATCAAGTAATAGACAATTTGCTTTATAAACACCAATAATCTGATTTTGCTAGTAGAAGAGCACATGTCTTGTTTTACCTCGTAAGGAAGACCTATCACCGCCTTCCTGCTGCAAGGGCTTGGTTACATTGTTACACTGGAGTACTTTTCTTGATTTCTTGAACAATGTTTTTACTTGCTTGCTTCTCATTGTCCTTCTCTTTTGTTTGTAGCTTCACCAACTTTAAATCACCAACCTTGAATTCTTTCTCATTATCATTCTCGTCATCAACATTCACACTATCATTACAACCATCATTCCCTTCACATATTCTAGTACCCTCAAGACCAGCTTGTTCAATGACCTCATAAATAGGATTTTGATTATCTTTAGCTTCATCTTTAAACTCTTGAAAGGATCAAACTCTTCAATACTTTCTCTCCATCTACAATCTCAATAACTAGAGCTCGGTTGACTTCTTCTTTAGTCCCTTCAGCTTGAGTACTCTAGTCAAAATTTGTAATCTTGTTTCTTTCTTTTGCTTACTCTCTTCCTTCTCCGTGCTTGAGGCTAGCCTTAGAACACCTGAGTTGCTTGGATAAGTTATATTGGCCAAGGATACTCTTTTTTGAAAAGTCCTAACTACCTATAGTTGAAACATCTTAACTTGGATTTATCAAAACCCAATCTTGATGTGAATCAACTTAATTATTGCAGAATGATCACCAACTGTTGTTTAATTGTTTAATAAATAAATATCAAACTGAATGTGACAACTGATCTCTAGGTCATAATTCTAACATTTATCAACGTGCATCATTACACATACAATTAATAATAGTGTTAATACCATTGCCAATACTATTAGTAGATTTATTATTATTGTTGTTGTTGTTACCATTTATGTTAATTTCATATGCATTTTTGTGATGATTTAGCTAGATCAAGCTTTACGTTAGGTAAACTTAGTGTCTCGGGAAAGTTAATTAGTCACCCTTGCAAAAATTAAATCATAGTAGAAACAATTAAAATATGTGAATAAACACATAATTTTCGGTTAATGCATGCATGATCAAGTGCAATACATTTCAACTAAGTAAATTATACCATCTAATATACTACACTACAGTATAAAATAATACTACACAATAGTATTTACAAATTAAAATTTTATTTTAAACCCCCTCACTACATGCCAAAATCGGCCGCCCCCCTTCCACCCTCTCTCCACTCTTCAACACCAACTCTTCATCCACTACTACCATTTCACGCAAGACACTACACACACACTACAACCCTCATTCCTCTCTCAGTCTCATCTATCCCTCTTGGTCTCTTTCACCAAAAAACACACACACCCAACCGAAACTTCTCCATTTCCAGCCTCATTCTCAAATATCAACACCATACTACCATCAGCCAAGCTTCAAACCACAAAGAAGGCACTATTTCGTGAACTTTGGGTGCTTGGTTCTTGTGGATTAGAATTCTCCAGCCTTGTTTGAAGATTTCCAGATCATTTTCTCCGTCTACACTTCCCAACTCATTAACTACACAAAGTGTAAGCATCAACACACCCGAAATAAGCTATGTCTTGTGTTATTCCTTCATTTATCTACCAAATGCCTTACTTTCTTTTTTCTTATAGAATCTTGTTGCCATAATCTTACCCTTCAGTAGCTTCTATTCACTAAAGATACCTCACACATTGTACTAGTCATTCTATGGGAGTAACCCGATTTACACCATGAAAACCCTCTTTTTGGGTGTTGTTGCACCATCTTACTTACACATCTTGTAACCCTCCAAAGAAAAGTTTGTAATCTACTCAAAAATGATTTTCTAACCTCCTATTAACCTGCTTTTAAAGTTGCAAAAGGTTTTGGTAATTCTTAAGCATGTTTCATAACGTTTTACACATGTTTAAAGGGTGAAAATGGTGTAATCACTATGTTTGAACTTGTTCTTGGGATATATGTTATAAATGTTGGGTTTTGTCACATGTAAAACAAGCTACTTTAACCATTTAAACTTAAAAAATCGCAGCGGAATATAGGTTTAACAAATGATTAGTAGTCTGAAATTTTCACGATTTAAAACATAAACAAAACCCAAGAATAAGGATCATATAAATATATGTGAAATAGTGTACTAGTCATTCTATGGGAGTAACCCGATTTACACCATGAAAACCCTCTTTTTGGGTGTTGTTGCACCATCTTACTTACACATCTTGTAACCCTCCAAAGAAAAGTTTGTAATCTACTCAAAAATGATTTTCTAACCTCCTATTAACCTGCTTTTAAAGTTGCAAAAGGTTTTGGTAATTCTTAAGCATGTTTCATAACGTTTTACACATGTTTAAAGGGTGAAAATGGTGTAATCACTATGTTTGAACTTGTTCTTGGGATATATGTTATAATGTTGGGTTTTGTCACATGTAAAACAAGCTACTTTAACCATTTAAACTTAAAAAATCGCAGCGGAATATAGGTTTAACAAATGATTAGTAGTCTGAAATTTTCACGATTTAAAACATAAACAAAACCCAAGAATAAGGATCATATAAATATATGTGAAATAGTGTGCTATCAAACCATAAAACAACCATAGGGTGTTCAAAGATACAACCTTTCTTGCACAAGTTGTTGTAGATGTATAAGATGAAGAAGATGATGTTCTTGAGTGGCTAGCCTCAAAGGAGAAGACCTCAAGCTTGTAATACCCACAAGCTCTTCAAACACTTAGCTAGTTAAGGAGCTTTACACCAAAACTCTATACCAAGGCACCATCAAAATCCAAAAATTTCAGCCTTGTTGGGGGCTATAATCTGAAAATTTTCAGCCTTCTTGAGAGTTTTCTTGCTTAAGTGTGTGTGAGAGAAAGGTGAAATTGATGGAAGAGTGTTGTAGTATCAAATGACTTGCAAAATCCGAGACAAAAGGGGAGTCCCAATGCCCCATATGGGCGGCCGAAACATGGCCTTCAAAATGGGTTTCCCCCCATTTTAGTTTTTATAAAATGTTACACTCTTAGCCCTTAATTTTCATAAAATTAAAACCTCTTTTAATTTTATTACAATAACACACTTTTATTTGTTATTATTTACCAACTTAAATAATGAAAGAAACAATTTCTCATGAACAAATTATCCACATAATGTTGTTCTTTTACAAAAGCAACGTTTTAGAAAAACCCATTTTCTAAATTGGTGTTGGTGTTTATTTGTTTGATCTTATCAACAAATAAATACTAATCGGTGTTTGTATCGCTTGTTATTGGGTATGACCCGACTTGGATCATAACGTACTAACCACATCAATCTTGTATGTGTGTTGGGCATATAAGGTTCAACAATCTCCCACTTGCACTAGATTCATAGAAGATTGATGCAAGCAGTAAATACCGCCTAACAACGGTTTACTAACCTTAAATGTTTTAGGTGAAACAGTCATCTATCCTTTTGTCGCAGGTGTCATGTTAAATCCTAGAGACATAGAGTGATCATTATCCATTGATTTAACTTTATCAGGCCTTAGACATCTTACTCTCAACGAATAAGAGGGACAAATCCCATCTTGACAACATACGTCTCTCACAATTACCTTATATCATACCTGAACTCAGACTTATGTACTGTCATGTTTCAGAATAGCGAAGAGCTAAGTCAAAGTCTAATATTCAATAAATATCAAGACCCAATATGTGTCTCTAGTCAAAGGATACCAAATGATGTTCTCCTTTACTCAAAATTACTTATGATCAATCATAATATTAGATGTAGTAATATTTGAGATGCAGGTTAGTCCAACATTTGCATCCCACAAATATCTATGAACTTTGGCAGCAACCTTTTGCTCTATATTCATCCATATGAATATCTACCAATCCAAGTTCATAATAGTATTACCTTCATACTTGTTCCCACAAGCATGAACAACTACGGACGTTCTGAGTAAACAATTTACTCATGAATTTTAAACATGCAAAATAGAAATATTAGTTGAATCATTATAACCAAATAATTCATTCAAGTAATAAAGGGTTACAATATCTCATTATAGAAATTAAAGATCAAATCCAGTCACTAGAATATTGAAGTCGCGTGGCACAAGCATGACATTCATGCTTCGCCTTTTAAAGAAGCTTCGTGAGTGGATCCGCAATGTTCTGATCCGTGTGAACTTTGCGAATACATATCTTCCCCTTTTCAACTTCATCCCTTATGTAGTTGAATCTTCCTTAAATGTGCCTAGTCTTTTGATGTGCACGGGGTTCCTTAATTTGAGCAATTGCACCCTCGTTATCACAAAGAATTTCTAGGGGTGCCTCAATGGAGCGGACCACCCCTAGATCGGCAATGAACATCTTTAACCATACAGCTTCCTGAGCTGCTACTGAAGCAGCGATGTATTCTGACTCTGTTGTTGATAATGCCACCCACATCTTGCATAGAGCTCTTCCAAGGGATTGCTCCTCCATCAAGATGAAAATGTACCCCGATTATGATCGTGAATCATCCCGATCAGTTTGCAAACTCGCATCCGTGTAACCCTTTACTACGAGCTCCTCCTCACCAGATCCATAGATTAGGAACATATCTTTGGTCCTCCTTAGTTACTTAAGTATGTTCTTAATAGCCATCCAATGACTGCTTCCAGGATTTTGTTGGTATCGGCTTGTCATGCTCAAAGCGCATGACACGTCCGTTCTAGTGCATATCGTTGCATACATGATGGATCCTATAGCAAACGCATACGGGATTCCCTTCATTTTGTTTTGCTCGTCCTTTGAGCTTGGACATTCAGTCTTACTCAATATCATTCCTCTTAGAATAGGTACGGTACCATTCTTAGAGTTTTCCATCTTGAACCTTTTCAAGATCTTATCACTGTATGCACTTTGATTCAAACCTATCAACCGCCTTGATCTATCCCTATAGATCATTATTCCTAAAATATAGGCAGCTTCACCAAGATCCTTAATTAAGAAACAACTTCCAAGCCAGTTTTTTACACCTTCCGTGGTTGGAATGTCATTTCCAAATAGTAGGATGTCATCGACATACAATACTAGGAAAATGGTGATGCTCCCACTAGCTTTCTTATATACACATGCTTCATCATAGTTTTTGATGAACCCAAATTTGGTTATTTCTTCATCAAAATGGTGATTCGAACTTCTTGATGCTTGCTTCAATCCATAGATTGATTTCTTTAACTTGCATACTTTGTTAGGATGTTTTGAGTGGACAAAACCTTCAAGCTGAACCATATAGACATCTTCCTCAAGATATCCATTTAGAAAAGCGGTTTTGACATCCATTTGCCAAATCTCATAATCATAATGAGCAGCTATGGCAAATAATATCCTAATAGACTTCAGCATTGCAACTGGTGAGAAGGTCTCATCATAATCAACCCCTTGAGTTTGAGTGAAACCTTTTGCTACAAGTCTAGCTTTATAAGTATCCAAGTTTCCATGCATATCAGTTTTCTTCTTGAAATCCCACTTGGTTCCAACTATGTTGTGAAGTCGGCTGGATCCGTAAACATCCGGGCGTGTTCTTGACGGAAGGATAAACAACAACAAAAATCAAGAGACAATCTATAACACGAACTATAATAAATGATTTCATTGATAAAACCTAATGACTACAAGCTTGTTACAACATAAGAATCAAGACTCTTGGCTTGGGGAGATTGAGCATAATCTCCCCTCTCATCCGGCAGCCCTAGGCTCCAGGCAGACTCCCTCTCAAAATCTTACATCTCTCTACACATTGAAACTGGTATATATAGGCCTCGGCCCATATTAGATGTGACTGTGCCTATTCGTGCGATTAGACCATGCGTATGGTTCAATCGTACGACTAGACCATGTGTCTGAAGGGTTTGAAAGAACACTAAAACAGAGTATAACCTTTTAATCTTTTCAGAAAACGCAGCGGATGTATAGGATTATAACAAGTTTATAATCTGAAATTTTCGTGTTCTAAGTGTGGTTTTAAGATGGAAAACAAAACCCAAATCAATAGGGATCTTAAATATATGAATGGACAAGCTATGAACAAACATTAATGTACATAACATCACAGCCATATGAGGCTGTGAATGGCTACCTTTCTCCAGCAGAAAATCGACTTAGAGGAGTGTTTTGGATGCTTGAATCGACCAAGAACTCAATGTAGAGATCCTCAAGCTTCGTATACCCCAAGCACTATTACAAAACACCTTGTATGCTAGGATTGAACACCAAAACAAGCTGCTGGAGCTCCTTCTTTCTGCCTGGTTTCCGAAAACTAGAGAGGGGAGAAAGAGAGAGAGAGCTTTTTGCATGTGTATCTTCAAATGGCTGGTCCAAGAGGCAAAAAATAAGACCCCTTAATTGTGTGTATCTAATCAACAAAGTGGTCCAATAGGAACACAATAAGGGGGCGGCCAAAAGGGCTTTGAAAATGGGTTTCCCCCCTTTTAAAATTAGACACATTACAATGTTACATGGTCTTATAACTTGGTATCTCTTAGTAAATGTATACAACTAACCAATTAATTGTATAACATATGTAGCCATTTTAATTTTTAATGTCATCTAACTAATATAAATAACATTACAAATAATATAATTGAACAAAATATCCTAATAAATTGTTCCATGTCATATGCAGCTTGTTTAGAAAACCCATTTTCTAAATTGTGTTAATATTTTATTGCATGATCACATCATCAATTAAATATTATTTGGTGTTTGCTAAGCTTGCTATTGGGTATAACCCGACTTGGATCATGACGTACTAACCACATCAATATTCTAAGTGTCTTGGGCACATAGAATCCTACAGTGTCTGGTTCAATCGTACGACTGGACCATACTTACGGTTCAGTCTTACGAATGTCTCAATTGCATCTTGCAGTCGCACGGCTGGTCCATTAGCATCGCTCAGTCGTACGACTGAGTCTCATTCGCATATGCTCCTGTGAATGACCCAATTTCATGTGTTTACAACATATCAGGTGTATTACATTAAGCCTAGACTATTCAACAAGCAACGGACAAACTATATATGACTATATATGCTCCAACATGTCTTGGAGTTAAAAGGTGGTTCAACCAAGTCCCACACTTGATTGTCTTACATGGATTGCATCTCAACATTCATGGATTCAAGCCATTTGTCACAATCCAAATTGGACATTGCATCATGACAGGTGGTTGGTTCATCGGAATCTACCACATAGCATTCATCTACGAAAAATCCATATCTTTTAGGTGGAATACTAATTCTACCAGATCTGCAAACGTTCTGTGTATGTTGATCAACCACTTGATCATTCTCAATATCCTCATGTCGAGTCCTAGTATTAACCAACCATGTATCGTTTTGTGCTTCTAATCCTCCTCAAGTTCCACAGTTCCACCGCTAGTTCCTTCCGTAAAGAAGTTAGCTTCTAAGAACTCAGCCTTCTTGGCAACAAACTCCTTTTGTTCCAATGGATCATAGAAATGATATCCCATAGAATCTCTAGGATATCCATTGAAGATACACTTAGTGGAATGGCTTTCTAGCTTGTTTGAGGTAGGAGTCTTAACATAAGCCTCATAACCCCATACCTTTAAATATGACAGTGATTTAACCCTTCCATGCCATATTTTATAACATGTGGTTTCCACTTTCTTGGTGGGCCATATTCAAAATACGGGTCACAGAGAGCAAAGCGAAACCCCAAAATGATAGAGGGAGTGAACTTCTAGCCATCATAGATCGAACCATATCTAATAGAGTTCGATTTCTCCACTGGGACACGCCATTCTGTTATGGCGTTGTAGGTGGAGATAGTTGTGAGACAATACCACAACTTATAAGATGATCTGTAAAAGCATCACTTAGGTATTCACCACCTCTATCGGTGCGGAGAATTTTTATTTTCTTGTTGAGTTGATTTTCTACTTCGTTTTGGAAGATTTTGAACATTTCAAAAGCATCATCTTTTTTATTTAACAAACAAACATAACCATATCGACTATAGTCATCGGTAATGGTAATGAAGTGTCTTTCATGGTACCTAGTCATTGGCTTAAAAGGACCACATACATCCCAATGTCTGATGCCTAATAAATCTTTTGCCTGTTCGGACTGGCCACTAAAAAGTGCCTTAGTCATTTTACCTTGTAAACAAGACTCACATCCATCGAATGAATCACATTCATTTGCTTTTAAAAGACTGTTCTTTTGAAGTGTTTGTATACGCTTCTTGTTTATATGACCAAGACGGCAATGCCAAAGATAGGTATCACTCAAATCCAATTTGAGTTTCTTAGTGGTGGTTTGGTACAATGAGCTATCATATGATGTGTTTTCACGAACCAATTCATAAATACCATTAACACGAATAGCTTTAAAATAAAATGTTCCATTTAAAGAACATGAATTTCATTCTCAATAGATGACAAAACATAACCACATTATCTTAATTGGGCAACAGAAAAAATGTTCCTAGTCAAACTAGGAGCATACAAAATATTGTTTAAAATTGCTTCCAAACCATTTCAAAGCTTCAAGATGTAGTCCCCTCAGCATTCAACTTGAACCCTTGCCCCATTACGCATGTAGAGGCTTGCATCTCGTTTCTTGAAGTCCTTACTTCTTTTGAACCCTTGCAATAAGTTGCAAATATGAGTTCTACATTCGGTATCAAATACCCAAGTGTTAGAGGATATTAAATTTAGATCAATATGAATCGTGAAAATTGTACATGAGGTTTGCCCGGCATCCCTCCTTTCTTGCAACTCTTTGAGATTGACTGGGCAATTTGCCCAGTGTCCAATCTCCCCACACTTAATGCATGGGTCATTCGAAGCAACCTTTTGCTTTTTCTCTATTGGTTTTGGTGGTGGTGCTCTTACCACTCCCTTTCCTTTTCCACTAACGTGCCCGTTACCCTTGGCAACATTTGCCTTGGGTGCGCGGTGAGGCCTCTTCTTGTTCCAACCTTCATTAATGGTGAGAACGGGTAAAACCATTTTACCCATGGCCACCTCGGCAGTCTGGAGCATAGAGTGAAGCTCACTTATGTTCTTGTCCCACTCGTTCATGTTATAGTTCCTGACAAACTCTTTTGAGACGGGACAATTCAGCCTTTCGAGGCGGTTGATGTGGCTTTTCATCTTAACTACATAAGATGAAACAGATTGGGTGTCGTCCATACAACACGCATGGAGTGCAAGAACCGTTTCGAAGCGCTCAACCCCTGCTTGTTGTTGGAGCGTTTCCTTCAACTAGGTTGGCATGTCGTATGCTCCATGATGTTCATACTCCTTTTGGAGATCTGGAGTCATACTTGCCAACATCAGGCAATACACTTGGATCGAGTGCTTAGTGTATTTCACCCAATTATTGTAGGCCTCCGTATCATCCTCAGTAGGTTGATCAGTAATCATATCGTCTAATATGTATGAATGTTTCTCTTGCTTGAGAACAATTCTCAGGTTTCAAAACCAATCAATAAAGTTATTATGGTTTAGACGCTCCTTTTGGAGAATGGTCCGTAGTGATAGTGAGTGAGTCGACGGGATTTCATTGTTATCATTATTGTTGGTGGTCATCTACAAAATATAAGAAAGCTCAATTTTAGTAATTCCGATATTGTTCATATTTTAATAATTAAACCCCTTTAAGTGTCTTACACAATTTTAAAACTAGAATCCAACGTTACATTTATATAGTGGTTAGGTGACCTTTATCCCATTATTTAAATTAACAAAGTAGTCAACGTTTTGACAATTGCAACCCTTTGCAACTTCTAAGGTATGAGATCGACTTTAAAAAATCATATGTATAGTCGGCATGTTTATCCTATTAACACCTTTGTAAACAATATTTTAGGTGATCCATTTAACATTGTTTGCAAATCAAGTTACCCTACTTGGACACACATGTGAGTTTTCCAACATAAGTGGTTAGGTGATCTTTATCCCACAAATATGGTATCCCCACCTCAAGTCACAAGTTCCCTCAAAAAGGTTAGGTGACCTTTATCCCATTAAGAGTTTCCAAATGACTCAAGTGTTGTGTAAACGGATGGTGTTAAACTTGTTTATAAAAGAAATTTAAAATTTTCATAATCTTAGTTCAGAAAAATCTATGTATCTTATATTTGCATGCTTTCAAATACAAGGTACCCTATGGTTCACTTTTAATAAAACCTCTTTTATTAAAACCATTAATCCTTCTAATTATAATCGCTTAATGTAAAAGAACCATCAATTTTTTAGCTTGTTAAGTTGTTAATGAGTTTGTAATGCATATCCAAATATCAACCAAACAATCATCCAAACAAGCATAAACATGCAAACATGAGTGCATAACCATAGCCACTAAGTTGACCACACTTGTTAGACATCACAAGTGTTGTCATAAGGTCTTTCCTAAGGGTGGATATGACACATCAAAATGTGTCCATCAACTCCCACTTGAATCCATATCCAAATGCTTCAAGTGTCCATGTCATTTGTGCCCTTCTTTGAGTCTTCATCTTGTGCATTTCCTTTTACAAAAATCATATTCTAATACAATTTCTCTAATAAAAGAAATGCACCTAATCTATTTATCACATAACCAAATGAATAAACAAATTACAACCTAAAATACAAAACACAAAATTACACCCCTTTTATGAATCAAAACCAACATGACAAATCACAATCAACCAAAACCAAACACATAAGGCCAAGGCTATGTTATGCACCAAAATATGAAATATATTCAACATCCAAGAACAACAATGAATCTCTTATTTCAGCCCTAAAATTTCAGCCAACATGAACTCAAATTTTAATGTTTGTCCAAACAACACAATCAACCATTTGATGTAAATCTTTCAAGGTTTACACGAAAGCATGCAAGAATAAACCTTGAAACATAAGGGATTCATACATCCACAACAAAACAGCCCCTAATGGGTTGAAAAAATCCATGAAAATTAACTTTTCAAGACCATTGAAGCACATATTCCACATAACCGGCTCTAGATGCCATTGTTGGGTTTTGTCACATGTAAAACAAGCTAGTGTAACCATTTAAACTTGAAAAATCGCAGCGGAATATAGGTTTAACATATGATTAGTAATCTAAAATTTTCACCATTTAAAACATAAACAAAACCAAGAATAAGGAGCATATAAATATATGTGAAATAGTGTGCTATCAAACCATAAAACAACCATAGGATGTTCAAAGATACAACCTTTCTTGCACACGTTGTTGTAGATGTATCAGATGAAGAAGATGATGTTCTTGAGTGGCTAGCCTTCAAAGGAGAAGACCTCGAGCTTGTCATACCCACAAGTTCTTCAAACACTTACCTATTTAGGGAGATTTACACCAAAACTCTATACCAAGGCACTTCAAAATCCGAAAATTTCAGCCTTGTTGGAGGCTATAATCCGAAATTTTTCAGCCTTCTTGAGAGTTTTCTTGCTTAAGTGTGTGTGAGAGAAAGGTGAAATTGATGAAAGAGTGATGTAGTTTCAAATGACTTGCAAAAGACAAGACAAAAGGGGAATCCCAATGCCCCATAATGGCGGCCGAAACATGGCCTTCAAAATGGGTTCCCCCCCCCCATTTTAGTTTTTATAAAATGTTACACTCTTAGCCCTTAGTTTTTATAAAATTAAAACCTCTTTTAATTCTATAACAATAACACACTTTTATTTGTTATTATTTAACCAACTTAAATAATGAAACAAATAATTTCTCATGAACAAATAATCCACATAATGTTGTTCATTTACAAAAGCAATGTTTTAGAAAAACCCATTTTCTAAATTGGTGTTGGTATTTATTTGTTTGATCTTATCAACAAATAAATATTAATCGGTGTTTATATAGTTTGTTATTGGGTATGACCCGACTTGGATCATAATGTACTAACCACATCAATCTTGTATGTGTCTTCGGCATATGAGGTCTAACAATAAACCGTGAGTTAGAACTTTTATTCTAGTAAGTTTTGGTGTGATTAAGTGTATAAGGTGATGGTGATGGCTGAAAATAATAAAAATATGGACTTGTAGGTATTTTGGACCTAATTTGGGACGCTAAAGATGGTGAAATAACTTAAAAATATGAAAACTTGGATTTTAATCCTCTTATAAAGTATTCCATACACAAAAAGGGTTAAAAAAGTTATCTAGACTTGATTTGTTGATCAAATTGTAAAATTACAAATTAAAAGTTTATTTTTAACTAAAAACGGGTATTAGCGAGGTGACTGTTTGAGGAAAATCCTAGAAGGTCTAAGACTCAAATTATGGAAACCATGTTATTTCAGTGGGTTTGTGCAATCTCCCCTTTTTGATATCTCCTCTTTCAAAGTTACCATCATAACCCATCAGTAGAAATATCTTGTCAATGTACTCATGTTCATAGACGTCAGGATGACCTATTTCTTGATCTCCTAACTCTAGTACCCTTCTGATTGTGTGTTCATTTATACTCACTCAGACACATTGAATTCATTTATTTAATGATGCGGGACCCTCTATCCTTATTGACGTTTCCTTATTTTTAAGTTCTTCCGTAGATCTTCTACGAATTCCATAGATTATCTACGCTTTTGTACATCTACTACGGATTTCGAAGTTCATCTACAGATGACTTAGAATTAAAAACTGACTTTTGATGAGCATACATTAAATTTTCATAGGTTACCAATCTATGAAATCAGATTATGCTTGTAAAACATTAACTCATTCGTAGTTTACCAATCTATGGATAATCACATTTTATTAACTTTCGCACAGTGGCTTCCGCTCATGCTGAAAATGCACTGTAGGTTTTGCTGATGCTGAAAGTGCACTGTAGCTTCTGCTAATGCTAAGATTGAAACTTCTTTTGATTGTATGGTCCTAATCAATTGATAGAACCATTTATTTCTATTGGACCTTGTTGACTTTGTTATAATGACAATTTTTCACAATAAGGTTTATATTTTGAAAAACTTCATGTACCGAGCAGCCAAGTTAGTGCTGAAGTTCCAATTCCCACATTTAAATTTTGATCCAAATTCAGATTTTATTGTTTTCACGTATTAATTACTCCCGTTAAATTTGTGGTTAATGATAAGATATTGCATTCATCATAAATTTTTGAAGTGATTAGCATGAAAGACACATGACGGTCCAAAAGTTATAAAACATCCAAGCTAAAAGAAATAAGACAATTCCATGGTCACGGTGCTAGGTCTAGGTGTTCAACAACTGCTAGAGTCTCTTCATGGATTACCTGAAACATGCTCAAAAAGAAATTTGTGTCAACTAAAAAGTTGACAAATTCAAGTGCTTAAAGTGTAAAAACAAAAGGATACAATAGAATCCACATTTGATTTAAAAAAATCAAAGATTTACTATTATGGGTGATCACAATCAACCCTACACTCAGTCCCCGCTAGCCTCTTCAAAAGTTATGTTTTACCGATTAATCCCGAAGAAGAACTGAGCCTCAAACCAACGGACCATACCTGCCAGAAGGTTCACCTACTATGTTATAAAAACTTTTCACATGTCACAAACGACCCCATGTAACGCCCGGTTATTTTTAATGACAAAGAAAGAAAGAATAAAGTGAAGAAAAAGAAAGAAAAGATATTTTACCCTAGTTGAGGGGTAAAAAGTGTCAAAAGGACAAAACGATTTAAAAAAGTGGGTGTAAAAGGTGATGGCCACCAATCACTCTTTCTACACCATACAATTCTCGGATCATAGAGAGAGAAAGTAGCGGATCAGAAGTTTTGGATTTTGGAAGAAGAACAAGCTGAAAATTAAAATTCAAGGTAAGAGTTCATGGCCTTTAAGTCTTCTTAACTGGCCTTGCCTCGGTTGTATGCTTATGCGTGTTTGTATGTTCAGTTGTGTGTCTTTTTAGTGGGTTTCTAGGCGGTGGAACTCAATTGCAAACGAGTTTGGAAGAAGCCATACTCAAGAGCTGCAAAAGTGAGTTCTAGGACCCTTCTTTTACTAGTTTTTAACTGTTTTGGTGCTGCAAATGGATGAACTTATGTTTTTATAAAACTAGGTTTTATACCTGTATGTTAGAATGTGTGTATGATGTTGTTATGATGTGATGTTGGGCTATGTTCATGCTTGATGATGTTTTGGTTGTGTTTCTAAGGCTTAGAATGTAAGATTTTAGCTTAGAACCATATAAACAGTGTTTGGGAACTAAAATCTGATGTTTAGGGCTCGTATATCTAAGTTTTAGAACCTGCCCAAGTGTTCTAAAGTCAATGCGGATGAGTATTGGAGAAATGCGGATGAGCATTGACCACTAAGTAAGTCAATGTGGATGAGTATTGGAGAAATGCAGACGAACAGTTAATGCGGATGAGCATTGACCACTAAGTAAGTCAATGCGGATGAGTATTAGAGAAATGCGGATGAACAGTTAATGTTGATGAGCATTGACCAGTAAGTAAGTCAATGTAGATGAGTATTAGGGAAATGCGGGTGAACAGTCAATGCGGATGATCATTGACCACTAAGTAAGTCAATGCGGATGAGTGTTAGGGAAATGTGGATGCACAAGTAATGCGGATGAGCATTGACCATTAAGTAAGAGAAATGCGGATGAAAGAGAAAAGAAATGCGGAGGAACAAAACGACAAATGCTGATGAACACTTGGAATATTTTTCTGACTTTTCGGGGAAAAAGTGAAATTTAGGCTTTGACTTGTGAGGTTCCGAGGGACTATGTAAGTTGTTTTTTTGAGGTCATAGATGATGTGACATGCATTGTATGGTGATGATATGATAAATGATTGATGTTATGCATCATGGTATGTATGATGTATGATGCCCTGTATGATGATGTGTGATTGATGATGTGCGATTGATGATGTTATGCATGATGGTATATGTGATGTATGTTATGTATGCATATTGATATGGATGAAGATTTGCTTGATCTTACTGATGTTCCTGTTTACGTATGTTTGTCTTCCTGTGGCTTTACGTTGAATGTTAATGAATGAAATAAAAAGGATTATGTAACATAAAGTGGAAGATAATGAAAAGAGGAACATAATGAAAGAGTGCATGCATTAATGAACGTGGGAAAGTGAAGAAGGTCCTAAAAACCTTGTATGTGGGAACACGCACAATGAAGGGTATTGTCCAATGGTGTGTGGGTTAGCTACCCCAGAAAGATGCACACCGGGGTGTTTCATTGTGATTGACCATTTGTATAGAACCTTTGTCGCTTACCCTAGATATTGTGGCCAGGCTGCTGTGCACCATGACGGGGGTCTATAATAGACCCTGGCCGAGTACCCGCTTTATTAATGACGGTGGGGTAAAGTTCATGGATTTTGATGGAATGAAATGATGTAATGATGAACATACGAATGAAAGTAAGAAATGATGAATGAATGGATGTTAATAAGTGAATGATGAAGATAATAATGATATTATCTACGTGTACGTAGATGTAGAATATTTCTAATCAAATCATTCGTTCATTCCATACATTCATCATCGTTACAATAAGTTGTCACTCCTTATATAGAGTGCAACAATCACTGCTGTTATCACGGAAAGTGACAACTGGCAGATCTAATACAAAAATAACTAATTCTTAACAAACTACTGAAATGTTCACAACTACTGAGAACATATCAGCATGTTAAGTACAAAATATAAAACTACTGAAGCTACAACGACTGAAGAACAAGCTCTTCAGTCGTTTTACAAAACTACTGAAACATAAAAATATAAAACTACTCATATCACAACTACTGAAGAAGTACTCTTCAGCAGTTGTGACAAACTACTGAGGCTTCAGTACTTGATCTTCAGATTTTGACCTTCAGGTGTTTCATCAGCTAATGACTTCAGTAGATATCATCAGCTGATGTCTTCAGTCTTTGTCTTCAGACTTTGTACATCAGTTGTTGATCTTCAGCACTTGTAAACTCTTCAGCTGTTGTAGTCTTCAGCACTTGATCTTCAGCTGTTGAAGTCTCCAGCACTTGTCAAACTACTGATGAGGCTTTCACCAGCTGTTGTGATACCATGTGGGACTTGGAGGTTTTCTGATCTTGGCTCATTGGTTCTTTTGGTCCAACAAACTCCCCCTGAACCAATGCAGCCAAAACCTCTAACTTATTTATGATCCCACTTATTGTTGGCAAAATGTTGGTCTTTTTCCTTCTTGATCAGTAGAGAAGATGACCCATGTAAGCTCTGGCCTGGGAAGAAATCTCAAATATTTGTTTGGCAGAGTATGAATGGGAACTCTGTTTTGGGGAACTGGCCACAAAGTTGTTATCCCATTCATGAGATTTACTTCCCCATAATGAGTCTGTATGACTCACGAACATAGGCCTCAAGGAGAACAACTTGTTCCTCCTGAGAGAGTTCTTCTGCTCCTCCTTCAAAGAAGAACTCTGGACCATAGTACTCTGATAAGTACTTTATGGTCTGCCATTTTTCAGCTCCACCGTAGTTACGTCCCTATATACAAATTCATCAGGATGGTTGCCTTCAAGGAGTAACTGGAGCTCATTCTTCTGGATGTCTTCAAGCTTTTATATAGCAACCCCTTCTTAATCATCTTGTTTTCTAGTAAAGCTTGAGGGGTCTTCTTTGCTTGGTGAGCTTTCTTGAATTCATCAATGATTTCCCAAGGTGAGACTACAACGGCCAACATGATGGTAGATTTTATTGTTTTTCGTACCTGGCCGTTGTATCTGTGTGGGATAGTTCTTTTATGGATTCTAGAACTCACCCTGGGGTCTGGCCATACTCTCACTCTCTCCTTCTGATACTGAAAGGTGTGCCTGAGAGTGTACAGCCTTTGAGCATGCCCTTTCATGGCTTGAATAGATGATGACTGAGGAAATTCCTTGTCAACCATCTTCAACAGTTGCTCATCGTGCTGTTTCTGCTGTTCTTCTTCTTCTATCTTGACTCTGACCATTTCCCTTTGAGAGTCAGGTGTGATCATGGGTTGACTTCAGGTTTTGGTTGCTTCAGAACAGCAGAGAGTGGCAGACTATCATCTTCATCCTCCTCTTCTTCTTCTTCCATCCTCAGCACCCTTCTCCTCCTTCTGGATACATCACTGGATGATGGTTGGGTTGGTGAAGGAAATGGTTTTGAAGAGAGTATATTTGGATTTTGGCTTAGAGATTGGTTGGGAGATTTGAGGGATAGATCTGTTTGAGTGGGTGGAAGGGAAGGTTGATCCAGCATCTTTGTAGTTAGTTTCGCCTTTGTGAGTTTAGCCATCTCTAACCTTTTACCAGCCCCAGCCTCATCAAGGGCTTCCACAATAATCCCTTTGTTGAATTGCTCAGACAGACAGATTCTGGTGGCTATGGCCAGAATGCTATCCCTGGTCCATGCGCGAATCTCCACTAACGATCTTCCTAAGTATTTTGCAATGAAGCGGATCATTATTTCCAATCTCTCTTTCTCAAGAGCATCATACCCTGCCCATCGGGTTTGTATCTCTTGTACTTCTAACATTCTGATCTCACTATCCAGTGTGGCTGTGTCAAACCCCTGCCTAAAGAGTTGTTCAATTATTTTATCCATGGATCGGCTATGTGTAGTGTCAGCTTCTTTGACCAGCTCCTCCAAGGATTTGTCTTCAGCAGTGTGATCATCAGCACTTCTCTTTCGCTTGTAAGTGAGCAGAGGTTGCTTTTCTTTTTCCTCCTCTTGGGCTTGCTTCTCTTCCTTCTTCTCCTCTGTTCTTTTCCTCTTCTTTTCTTTCACTGCAGTACTCTCCCCCTTTTTGGTGCATTGGAGGAAGGGGTTTGTACCGCAGAAAGAGTCTTTTGGACAGCAGCATCAACCAAGGGCTGTAAAGTTGAGGAAAGCCTCTCATCAATGGCTTTAGTCACAATATCAGTGATTATGGGTGTGATGAGAGGGAGGGAATTTTGAAGTACAGCACCTATTTGCTCAGGAGGGTTCTGTTCCTGAGAAGTAGGGCCGAAGCAAAGGCAGGTGGTTGAGTTTGGAGTGGCTCAGTGTTTGGGAAACCTTCAAGTGAAGGTGCCATCTGTGGGTGGGTAGAGGCAGATGGTCTTTCTCCTTGTGAGAGTTGGTCAAGTAGGTTTTGCAGCCTACTGACTTTCTCTTCAAGGATTGTGTTCTGGGCAAGAACATCATAGAAAAAGCCCAGGTCATCATCAGCCGAACTGAGTCATCTGACCTCCTGCTTAGAGCAGGATTTACATGCACTGGGTGTAGACCAGTTGGTGCATGTGCCCCTTGTGCTTGGTACTGGGGACTTCCAGCCTCAGGACAATGTCCATCATCAGATGTTGCCTCTAGTGAGGTCTTAGCAATGTTACCAGCCTCACTCTGGTCATGTGCTGAGTCAGAGGAGGTGGCAGCCTCACTAGATATTCTAAGCTCCTTGTCTACACAGGAGATAGAAGTGGGAACCCCTGTGCTGTGGGTTCTCAAGTGCACTATGTTCCTCCCCATCAATTGTAAAGGTATTCCCAGTAGTAAGTGGTTTCTGGGGAGGGGGTGAGGAGTGCAATTGAGTCAGCACTTGTGCAACTATTAAAGTTGGGCTGTGAGGGGCGGTTGTTTGGGGTGAAGGGATAGAAGCAGTGTGCACCTGGGGAGGTTGGTGCTCTTCAATGGCAATCTCCTCAAGTGAGGAAGATCCCAGATATGTAGGTGCCCCTTGTGTGGTTGCTGCAGGCTCCTGTTCAGAGGAAGCCTGAGCGGCTGTGGCTGGAGGAGTCATTGTATCCACTAGGGGGTTTGGACTAGTGGATATATCCTGCGTTTGTGTTGCAGGGGCATCCTCAGGGGACTCAATTCCCTGAGTAGCCGTTTTGGGTTTCTTTTTGTGGGTTTGGTGGGGACTTTGGATTTGGAGGTGGTGGCTGTGGGTTCCAGCTGCGTGGGTTTCGCAGCTTGGCAGCCATTTTGAGTGTCCGGTCAAGTTGTGCCGGAGTATACTTCCGGCAGAACAGCCGTAGCAGGGACTCCCAAGCCAACAAGTCCCTGAGCATTAAGCTGGTTTGTAATGATGGCCATTATGAACCGTGGATATAGTATCCAACGGTTGGCAGTTAGTTTTTGAGCCATATCCTTGAGCTCTAAAAATATTATTTCAGAAAATTAGTGGTTGTTGCTCAAGAATAGAATACATTACCTGCTGCCATTTTGTCGACATTTGATCCCAAGACGACGTCTTAGGGGCCAAACATACATTCACCATGTGAAAAATCAGGCGCTCAGCGTCATTAAAGTGTTTCTTCGTGATAATGGAGGCACTGAGATCGCCTTGATATCCATGTTGAGCAAAGGATAGATCTATGGTGCCCTTCGGATATCCAGCAGGAGAACTAGCATCATTCAGTTGAAGAATTTGGCGGATTATTGCAGGAGTGATGACTACTTCTTTGTTGTTGACGACCGACTGGAGGGATGGTGTGTTGTTCTCCCCAGTGGTAACAGTAACGTTCATCCAAAATTGTTGCAAGGATTCGGCATGTAATATGGGATTCAGAAGAAATTCCGTGTTGTATTGGGACTGAACCATAAGATCGATAGCAGTATCGAACTTAGTCCAGATGGGCGATTTAGTGAGGTAGGCAACACAGTTGTGTCGCGGTTTAATTTGCATAGACGCCATTGAGAAGAGGGAAGTTTTGGAGAGGAACGTTAGGTTTGAAGAAGATGAAGCATTGAGAGCTAAGGTTAGGGATATATATAGGGTACGGGTAAGAAAACGACTAAAGGATGTGGTGTTAGTCATCAGTAGTTTTAAACGACCGTTGACATGGTATTATCCTTTCAGACGTTGAAACAGCTGAAGTCATGGTGTTAGGCATCAGTAGTTTAGAAAACTACTGAAGACCGTGTTTTGACTTCAGATGATTGAAACAACTGAGGACTTGGTGTTTGTCATGAGTAGTTATGAAACTACTGAAGACAGTGGTTTTGTCATCAGCTGTTGTAAACAACTGAAGACTTGGGATTAGTCATCAGTAGTTATAAAACTACTGAAGATGTGGTTTTGCTTCAGTTGTTTAAAATGAAACAGCAGTTGTACAAACGACTGAAGAGAAAGTTCTCTTTAGCTGTTTTCGTCAATTCTTAGCTTTTCAGCTGTTTCAAACTGTCCTCAACACATTCATAGTCTTTTTGGCTGATTTCAGTTGTTTCATAGGACATCAGTACTTATCTGTTTTTACTGATTGCAGTAGTTGTAACTGCATCAGTAGTTGTAACTACATCAGTAGTTTAGAACAGATGAAGTACTTCAGTACTTGTGAGACATTTAGCCTTCAGTAGTTATAAAAACTACTGAGGGTAAAAGAGCTCATTAGTACTTATATGTGACATAGGTACTCATGATCATCGGTACGAATTACTAAGATCATCAGTAGTTGTCACTTATTCCAGTTGCAGCATACCAAGCCTTAACACCAGGTTTTGGAAAGTTGAACTATCCAAAGGCTTAGTAAAAATGTCTGCAAGCTCATCAGCACTAGGCACAAACTTAGGATCAATCAGACCTTTTTCAAAACAATCCCTTATAAAATGATGTCTGATCTCTATATGTTTGGTCCTAGAGTGCTGGACTGGATTTTTGACAATGCAAAGAGCTGAAGCACTATCCATTAACAATGGAGTCTTAGTCTCTGTAATGCCATAATCCAAAAGTTGGTTTTGAAGCCAGAGTACCTGAGATGTACAACTTGCAGTAGCAATGTACTCTGCTTTAGCAGTGGATGTAGCAACTGAGGTCTGTTTCTTGCTCTGCCAAGAAATCACGCAGTTGCCTAGGAATTGACATCCACCAGAAGTTGATTTTCTGGTCAACTTACACCCTGCATAGTCACTGTCAGAAAAAGCAACTAATTTACCAGAATGTCCGGTAGAATACCATAAACCTAGAGATGGAGTGCCTTGCAGATATCTAAAGAACCTCTTGACTGCAATCAGATGAGACTCTTTAGGTGCAGCTTGAAATCTAGCACAAACACATGTAGCAAACATAATATCTGGTCTAGAAGCTGTTAAATACATCAAGGACCCAATCATACATCTGTAAAGTGTTTCATCAACCACTTTACCTTCTGATCTGTGTCCAGTTGTGTGGTGCTGCTCATGGGAGTAGAACAAGGCTTACAGTTTTGTAAATCAAACATTTGCAAAAGATCTTTTGTATATTTGGACTGATGAATAAAAATTCCATCAGCCTTTTGTTTGATTTGCAACCCCAGAAAGAACTGTAATTCTCCCATGGCACTCATTTCAAACTTATGTTGCATAAACTTTGTAAAGGCATCACACAACTTTGGATCAGAGGATGCAAAAATGATATCATCTACATAAATTTTAACAGGTAGATTGTGCTGCCCAGCTTTCTTAATGAATAAAGTCTTATCTATGGAGCCTCTAGTGAAATTGTTTTGCAGAAGAAAGTTTGATAATGTCTCATACCAGGCTCTGGGAGCTTGTTTTAACCCATAAAGAGCTTTATCAAGCTTATACACCCAATTAGGATGTTTATTGTCCTCAAAGCCTGGAGGTTGACATACATAAACCTCTTCTTTAATTTTTCCATACAAAAATGCACTTTTGACATCCATTTGAAAAACTTTAAGGTTTTGATAAGCAGCATAAGCTAAAAACAATCGAATTGCTTCCAGTCTGGCTACAGGGGCAAAGGTTTCATCATAATCAATACCTTCTTCTTGTGCAAACCCCTGAACAACCAGTCTGGCCTTGTTCTTAACAATAAGCCCATTTTCATCAGTTTTGTTCCTAAACACCCATTTAGTGCCTATTGCACACTTACCTGGAGGTAGAGGAACCAGTTCCCACACTTGCTGTTTCTTGAACTGAAGAAGCTCAAGCTGCATGGCTTCAACCCATCCATTGTCCTTTAAAGCAATGTGATAATTCTTTGGCTCTTGCTGACTGATGAAGAGAGCATAGAAGCAGAAATTTGACAATTGACTTCTTGTTGATACTCCAGTAGTGATATCACCAATGATTTGAGACATAGGGTGATTCTTCAGATCTTGATACACAATGAGATCTGTGCAAGTGTTTGTAGCCGGCTCAGCAGCAACAGATGGTGATGGTGAATCATTTCCTTGGAACCAATCAGTGGATGGTAATTCAAAGGAAGTTGAATTCAAAGAGATCTCATCAGCATTGTTGTGGATGGTGCTACTGGAGCTACAGGAACATCAGGGCTAGCTGAGTCAGGCAGCTGATCACTAAACCTGAAGAGGTGAGTACTGCAAGGATCAGCGATCACAAGTTTGATGTATTAGGATTCAAATCAGCGGAATACAGACAGGAATTAGACAAATCGTAGCAAGCAATCGATACTTGTATGCATTAAGAGCGCATACGGTTATAGGGAGAGAATATATATTTCTGATTTCAAGGAATGTATATATTTCTAATCAAATCATTCGTTCATTCCATTCATTCATCATTCATCATCATCAGCAGTACCACCAGGTGGTGAACTGTTGACAGGAGCAACAGCAGGAGTTTGATAAGGAACATATTGCAGTATGTCCAAATCAAATAACTCCACAGGACTTTGTGGAATCTGTCCTTTGGAGATTCATTAAACTTAACACGTAGAGTTTCTTCAACCATCTTTGTTCTGCAGTTGAAGACTCTGTATGCCTTGCAAGTAGATGAATAACCAACAAAGTACCCTGCATCCACCTTAGGATCAAATTTATGGAGTTGATCCTTTGTGTTGAGAATAAAACAGGGACACCCAAATGCTTTGAAAAATGAAATCAGAGGAGCCAAATGATGGAGAACTTCATATGGAGTCTTCATCAACCTCTGATTTACTAAAACTCTATTTTGCACGTAACAAGCTGTGTTGACAGCTTCAGCCCAAAAGGTCAGTGGCAAACCTGAGTCAGCCAGCATGGACCTTGCAGCTTCAATGAGGGTCCTGTTCTTTCTCTCCACTACTCCATTTTGTTCTGGAGTCCTTGGAATGCTGAACTGCATTTTGATTCCTTTGAAAGATAGAAGTCATCAAGTGTATGATTTCTGAACTCAGTTCCATTGTCACTCCTAATACACTTGACTGGAAGGGAATACTGCTTCTCAATGTACAGCACAAAGTGAATAATCTTCTGAGCATCCTCATCCTTTGAATGTAGAAAGAAAGTCCATACAAATCTGGAGTAATCATCCACAATTACCAGACAGTATTTCTTCTTTGCCATGCTCATTACTCTCACAGGACCAAATAGATCCATATGCAGTAATTGCAAGCAGGCAGTGGACTTGGGCACTTCAATAGGAAGGAATGAGACTTTGTGCTGTTTTCCTTTTAAACAATCAGTGCAGGTTTCATCACAGTGGAACTCCTTTATTGGTAAGCCTCTGACTAAACTATTGTGGGTAAGCTGATTCATGTTTTTGTGATTAACATGTGGGTAAGCTGATTCATGTTTTTGTGATTAACATGACCAAGCCTCCTGTGCCACAGTTTAGATTCTTGAGAAGAGGCTTTGGAAAATAGGCAAGGATTGCCTTTGAGATCTATCTTCTTAGAAAGATCTAAGGCATACACTCTTCCTATCCTGTTGGCTTTCAGGAGAGTGTGATCATCCAACACCTTGTCAATCAAGTGCAAAACTTTGGATGACACAATCCTACAGTTTTGACTGGTGAAGAGGGCAACATGGCCTTTATCACACATTTGACTGACACTCAAGAGATTGTACTTGAGATTTTCCACATGATTGACATCATCAAATTTGATTTCTCCATTGGAGACAAAGCCCTTACCGATGATGTAACCCCTAGCATCATTGCCAAAAGAGACAAATCCCTTCTTTCCTTGAGAGTAGTCATGAAGAAGAGAGTTGTTCCCAGTCATGTGCATAGATCCCCCACTGTCTACATACCAGATGCTACTTTGGCATGTTGAAGAACCCTGCAAAAATAAACAATTAGTTAGTTTTAGAGACCCAAACCTTTTTGGTTTTGGGCCTGGTCTCATCAATAGATGGTAAACTAACAGGTTTATTTGAAACAACAGCCTGAGAGGAAGAAGATGGTGTAGAAGAGGAATCCTTTGGCTTGGACCTCCTTTTCTGTGGTTTCAACATAGGAGAGTCTAGTTGGTTAACTCTACCCAACAGATGTTGTACCATCATCACCAGTTGTGTCTGATTTTGTGATAAAGCTTTCAGCTCATCAGACACATTGCTAGTGGAGTTTGATAAGTTCTTATGTTGCACCTTTTTCTTCTGAGCACCCTCAGCTGTCACCTGTTTAACCCCTTCCTTTTTGGATTTCTTTGATGACTTAAGGGTTACAGGTTTTGATGTTGCTGATACAAATGTGGTCTCAAACTCAGTTTTCATTTTTACCATTTTATCATTAATTTCTTCTTTTTGTTTGAGTTTGGAACCTCTTTTGTACCAACAATCATCTGTAAGATGATTGAACAAACCACATACTTCACATGGTTTCTTCTTCATCTTAGGTTGATCATCAACTAAAGAGGGTGAAGCAACAGAAGACTTGTTCTTTAATGCTTTGGAAGCATTGTTTGCTTTCTTGACAGCCTCTTTAGTAGTCTTCAAACTCTTTCTACTGCCAGTATTCTTCTCTTCAGTACTAACAGCAGTTGAAGTTTGAACTTCAAGTGTTAAATCCTGCTCTCTAGTCCTTTCAGGACCTTCAGAATTACTCCTGAGTTGATCAACTCATTAATCATGTGAATGTCACCATTTGACCCATCAACATCAGCTGATAGGTTCAAAGAGGGCTTGATGCTGACTGCTACTTCTGATTGTGCTGTATCAGAAGGTAGATCACATGATGTGATGGATTGGTTATCACTCTCACCATCAGATTCTACCTATGCTCTTGGGGTAAAATCTGTAGGTGGAGCAGTGTGATTGTAACCAATTCCAAACTTCACATTTGAAGCAGATTGCTTACTAAGAAGCATTTCAAAACCTTTGCATGATTGTACCCATCTATCACACTCGACCTGGGTAACTGCAAGGGTTTCTTTGAGATCTTTGTACTTCTCTAGAAGTACTTCTTCTCTAGCCTTATCATCAATTATTTGGCAATTCAATTTATAAATCTCATCATTTTTATCTTTGAGCACAAACTCAAACTCAGCTTTGTTTTTGGAAATTATTTGTTCTAGCTCAATGTTCTTATTAATTAGAGCTACATTTGTTTCTCTAATGGAAGCAAATGCTGCTATGCATGGTTCAGAACATAATTTGGCTTTTGCCTCAGAGGATACCTGTGATACCTGAGTTGTAGAGGCATTAGAAAATGAAGTATCAGCAGACTCCAAAGCCATAAGAGCTAGATTCCCAAAAGGACTGTCACCACCATGTTGACCAGCACCTGAGAACAGTTGATCATGACCAGACAAGTCATCTGGTAAACTGCTCCAGTCAACAACTCCTGGGGTGAAGAAGCTGTGTTGTTGAGATTGAGGTTGTTGATGAGATTAGGATGGCTGAGGTTCTGGTAGTGCATGAGGTTGTGGTGCCATAGGAACTTGAACTTGATTTGACTGTGGCATGTAATAACAAGGGTACGGATATGGCGTTTGACCCTGAGAAACAAAATATGCCGGAGATTGTTGTTGAGAATGATGACTAGAGGTGACAGGATGTTGCCCTCTGTGTTGTTGACTTTTGCCAGGAAAAGTCACAAAGGGTGCAGTGGAGTTAGATCCAGTTGATCTACACTCTCTTGCAAAGTGTCCAAGCCTTTGGCATTTGTGACACCTCAACTTGCTCTCGTCAAAACCAACTTTGGTTTTGCCAGAGAGTCCTGGGAATTTTCTTCCAGTTCTTTTATAGGACTTCTGAGATCTGATATTTATCAAGGCCATTTGGCTCAAAATATCCATCTCTTCTAAGTCATCATGAGCAATCCCCTTGAGATCATCCATAATGAAACATAGATTGTCATTATTACACCCAGTAAACTGACCATCAACACTCACAAATGCAGAATCAGAAGTGCTTGAAGAGAAATTAATATGCTCATCATACTGGCATTCAGATGAAGCATATTCTAACTCGTGACCCACCAAGGCAGTGTTGCCTTGTACAAAGTCTTGAGTGAGATTTCCAGATGAAGACAGCTTTCTCTTCTGTTCTATCTCTCTCTCAAAAGTGAGCAGTTTCCCATGGAGTTGGGTGAGAGATAGTTTGTCCAAACTTGCACTGTAGCGTAGGACAATAGTATATGTGTCCCATCTCTCAGGCAGTGATCTGAGAAATCTGTTATTCATCTGAATATTGGTGTATTCAAGTTTGACCATTTTTTAGTTCAGAGATCAAACAAGAGAACCGCTCATATTGTTGAGTCAGTGTCTCACCCTTTCTATGAGAGAATGTCTCATATTGTTGGGCAAGAATTTCTCTATTATTTGCCAAGACCTCATGTGTTCCTCCAATTGTTCTTTCAAGGCATTCCAGAGGTCATGGGCAGTTTCTGATGCATTAGCCCAGAATAGATTTCATTTGGCAGTGCCATGGCCAGAATTCCATGGGCTTTTGCATCAATTTCAAGCAACTTCTTATCCTCATCTGAGTATTGCTCCCTCATCTTTGGAACCATTTGATTGGTTTCCGGGTTATTTACCATTGGCTTGTGTGGACCATGTACCACTGATGTCCAACACCCTGCGCTGTTAACAGACAGGTGATGGAGCATACGTCTTTGCCATATGTTACACTCATTCCTAACCAGCATTGGTGGCTTGGTTGAGGAACCAGTATTGTGAGGATCATTGGAGGGAGTAGTCATTTTCAGTTCAAAAACAATTTAGTTCAAGCTTTTAAAAGTTTTAGACAGACCACAACAAACTCAATGAGAACCAAGAAAAGATCTCAGGATGAATGAGCAGAAATACAGAAAATTCAATCTCTATAACCGTTTCTTGCAAAAACAAAAGATAATTCAGTCAAACTTAGATCTTGAATAGCAGTTTCAATGATCAATTATTAGATCGATCAATGATTAACCTGCTCTGATACCATTTGACAGGATCAGCGATCACAAGTTTGATGTATTAGGATTCAAAGCAGCGGAATACAAACAGGAATTAGACAAATCGTAGCAAGCAATCGATACTTGTATGCATTAAGGGCGCATACGGTTATAGGAGAGAATATATATTTCTGATTTCAAGGAATGTTTATAGATGTAGAATATTTCTAATCAAATCATTCGTTCATTCCATACATTCATCATCGTTACAATAAGTTGTCACTCCTTATATAGAGTGCAACATCACTGCTGTTATCACGGAAAGTGACAACTGGCAGATCTAATACAAAAATAACTAATTCTTAACAAACTACTGAAATGTTCACAACTACTGAGAACATATCAGCATGTTAAGTACAAAATATAAAACTACTGAAGCTACAACGACTGAAGAACAAGCTCTTCAGTTGTTTTACAAAACTACTGAAACATAAAAATATAAAACTAGTGATATCACAACTACTGAAGAAGTACTCTTGAGCAGTTGTGACAAACTACTGAGGCTTCAGTACTTGATCTTCAGATTTTGACCTTCAGGTGTTTCATCAGCTGATGACTTCAGTAGATATCATCAGTTGATGTCTTCAGTCTTTGTCTTCAGACTTTGTACATCAGTTGTTGATCTTCAGCACTTGTAAACTCTTCAGCTGTTGTAGTCTTCAGCACTTGATCTTCAGCTGTTGAAGTCTTCAGCACTTGTCAAACTACTGATGAGGCTTTCACCAGCTGTTGTGATACCATGTGAGACTTGGAGGTTTTCTGATCTTGGCTCATTGGTTCTTTTGGTCCAACAGAGACTAATCTGGGACCGAGAAATTGACATCCACCCGAAGTGGATTTTCAATCTTGAAAATAACCACCATAATCACTATCTATATATCCATCTAATTCAATGTTACCTCGTAAGGTTACCAAAGCCCTAAGGCTGGTTTACTTTTAAGATACCTGAATATTCTTTTCACAGCAATTAAATATGAGTCTTTCGGGTCTGATTAATACCTAGCACAAACACAAACAACATACATAATCTCTAGTCTAGATGTAGTAAGATACATCAAAGAACCAATCATTGATCTGTATAATGTTTGGTCAATAGATTTTCCTTTTGGATCAGGTTCAATGTTGGTGTTAACATCTAATGGCGTTCGTATGGACTAACAGTCTCGCAACTTAAATTTCTTCAACAGTTTATCAACAAACTTCTCTTGATTGATGAAAATTCCATCGTCAGTTTGCTTGACTTGAACTCCAAGAAAGAAAGTAATCTCCCCCATAGAACTCATTTGGAACCGAGATTTCATGATTTCTTCAAATTCATTGCACAATTTTGAACATGTAGAACCAAATATGATATCATCAACATACACTTGTACACATAAGAGATCATTATTATCCTTCTTTATGAATAAAGTTGGATCAATTTTCCTTCTTGTGCATCCATGATGGATTAAGTGTTGTGATAATGTCTCATACCAAATTATAGGGGCTTGATGAAGTTCATACAAAGCTTTACTTAGCTTATACACTCGATGTGGAAATTCTGCATCCTCAAAGCCCGGAGGTTGCTTCACAAACACATCATTAGTGATAGGACCATATAGAAATGCACCCTTTACATCCATTTGATACACTTTAAATTTCATGAATGAGGCATAGCCAGGAAAACTCGAATGGATTCAAGTCTTGTAACTGGTGCAAACACCTCATCATAATCTATCCCTTCTTCCGGTGTGTATTCTTGTGTAACAAGTCTCACTTTGTTCCTTATTACTACACCACGATCATCAGTCTTATTTCTAAATAACCATTCGTGCCTATAGCATTTTCTGCTTCAGGTAAATCCACTAAATTCCACACTTCTTGTTTGCGAAATTGAAGTAATTCTTCTTGTATGGCTTCTATCCAACCATTGTCCATTAATGCATCGGTAACATTTTTAGGAACAACTTGAGAAAGAAAACAAGAGTATAAGCACAAGTTTGCTTGTTCTGATTTACTCCTTGTTGTTCTCTCATTCAATGGACCAATAATCTGAGAAATTAGATGATTCGTATGAATACGAGATGTTGGAATCTCATCACATTGAACATTAACATCCATATTTGTTTGGTTTAAGTTAGAAAGCTGATGTAACAAGTTAGAAGAATGTGGATTGAAGTTTTGAACTTGAGTCGGTGAGCTAATAAAGTAATCAAAGTTACCAGTATCAACTACATCACGAGAGATGGATGATGTTCCACACTCAGGTTGCACGAAATCATTACCATCATTAGAAATAGGTTGTGATCCTTCCTGATCAAATGAGACTGATTGATTTGAAGCTGAATTAGAATGATCATTGTCATTGAATCTTATTGTTGAATCCCTGACAAATGATAAAAATGGGTAGTCTAAGCTAGAATCATCTGGGTCGTCAAAATCTGAGTCCTCACTAAAAGATCCAAGATCTCCTCTAGACTTCTTCTTACCTGAAGAATCAAAACAATTTGATTGATTAAACAAGTTAGATTGAAGAGTGTTTGATAATGAATCTAATCAAATAACCATGTAGGACCATTTGCAACAGATGGAAAAGAATTTTCTACAAATTTAACGTTGAATGTTTCAAGAATTATATTTGTCCTAGAGTTGTACACTCAATAGGCTTCTGAAACACATGAGTATCCAACGAAAAATCAATTATCATATTTTGCAACAAATTTTCCTAACTGATCATTTGAATTAAGAATCATAAGAGGACAACCAAATGATTTTAGAAAATTTATGTTCAGTTTCGTGCCAAACATTAACTCATAAGAACTTTTCATTTTATCTTTCACAATTAAGGTTCTCTTCTGAACAAAACACATAGTTGATATAGCTTCATCCCAAAAAGTTATAGGAATCTTTGCATCGGCTAACATAGAACGAGCAGCTTCAATCAATTTTATGTTCTTCCTTTCAGCAACTCCATTTTGTTGAGGTGTTCTCGGAGCATTGAACTGATGAGCTATCCCTTTCTGAGCACAAAACATTTCAATGATAGCATTTTTGAATTCCGTTCCATTATCACTTTTTATTATTTTCACTTTATTTTCTAATTGATTTTCAACTTTAATGATAAATTCTTTTAGTAATTCAGTCGTTTTAGATTTACCATACAAAAAGAAAACCCATGAAAACCTTGTATAGTCATCAATGATAACTAAACAATATGATTTTCATCCAATACTCTTGACATTTGTTGGTCCAAAAAGGTCCATATGTAACAATTGAAGAGGTTTGGAAGTTGAGTTTATGAGTTTGGTCTTATAAGATGCTCTGTGTTGTTTTTCCTTTAAACATGCTCAGCAGTGATCAGTCGTTGCAAACTTCTTAGATGGAAGTCCAATAACATGATTTCCTGATACAAGCTTGTTCATATTCTTGAAACTTGAATGTCCAATACGTCTATGCCAAAGATGACTTTCAACATTTGATGCTTTAGCAATTAGACAAGTTGTTTCAGTTGAAGGATCAACTTGAGACATATTCGGCTTGTATACATCTCTATCCCTTTTATCTGTAACAATTACCCACTCCTTGTTTATCTGAAAAAAATCTGGCTTCAAAACATAAGAAAATAAATCATCAAAAAGAATAGAATATGATTTATCACAAATTGGGATACACTTAAAAGATTAAAGTTCAACTATGAGCAAAAGTTGACTTTTTCAAAGCTTATTATCCCATTTGATACTGTTCCTTTGCCGGTTATTTTTCCACCAGCATCACCACCAAAGGCGACATGTGTTCCATCTTTTAACTTAAAGTCTTGTAACAAGGCAGGATTGCCTGTCATATGCCGGCTACACCCACTTTCCACATACCATGTATTGAGTGGTTTTCCTGGGCGTACCTATACAACAAGAAAATTAAGTTGATATATCCACCCAAGCTTAGATGGTCTTGGGTTTTTCAAATTTATCAACAATGGTAAATTGTTTATAATGAAGATTATTCAAATGAGGTTTATTCTTGATGAATTTACCAATCTTGTTTTGGAAATTGTTTGAGTTATTTTTGAAAGCATTCATACCATTTGATTGATTAATTTTTGACACGAGTTGATGACTAACATTTTTATTGGTCATTCTTACCGATCTTGGTATGAATTGTTCTTGCACATTTTTAGATCTCACATAATTGTTCTTTTGAAAAGATCTTAAACCTAAAGAAGGTTGATTAGTTAATCTTTGAAATCCATGTGTTGATTTCTCATAAATTGAGGAATAACATAACCTTTGCTCATGTTTGAATTAGCAAATCCTTTAGAATTTGATCTCTTTCTAAAGTAACAATCAGCAGTATAGTGAGTCTTCTCATCACAATAAGTATAGCATTTGTTAAAATAACAATTTGCTATAGAATGATTTCTCATGTCACATATGTAACAATACTTATTGAAATAGCACTCAGCAGTATTGTGATTTTTTATATCATATATTTGACAATGTTTTTATGGAGTTTTAAACAACTGTTTGTTAACTTTTGACATTGACACTTTGTTTGATTCATTTTTATATTTTGGTGTCAAATAGTTAAACTGTTGTTTTTCATGTTTCACATTTTGATGTTGTGACATATTGTCTTTATCTGTTTAACATGAACTTCCTTCTCGAATTTCTTATGAAGAAATCTTTTTGCTACAGCGGAAGTCATAGATTCTGAACTTTATTTCAGATCAGAGTGAGATTTGTTCATAGAGTTCACCTTGTTTTTTGAAGAGAATTGATTTGATCGGGTAGTTCCCCTGCCTTGTTCTCAGTCATCTTAGGTGTAGTTGGCCAATAAAAGAAATTACTCTAGTGGTTCTGTCATAGTTATAGCAGTCAGCCCCTAAACCAGCTCTTATTCTTTTGTTCCAGTTGTTAGTGATGAAATAAAAATAAAAACATTCCATTTTGTGTACTCATATTCAAGTTGCATCAATCAAGTCAGGGAAAGATTTTGAACAAATAGAATTTAACAAACCTACTGACACAAATTTTATCGGTTTAAGTTTTGTTGTCTCATTTGTTGCTTTGATCAACTTTTCTGAACTTTTGTTTTGTTCAGATTTGATTTTTGAAGATTTCTTTCTTCTCCTTTGATTCTTTGATTTAGAAGAACTTGGTTTAAATTCATATTGAACATCATCAGAAGAAGATTCCTTTTCAGATTGAACTTGTTTTAGATAAATAGTGTTTGAATCTTCTCATGTTCCTACCTGTTGTTTATCTTTGCTTTGAACTTTCACTTCTTCTAAAACAGAATTAATTTGATGAGAAGTGTTTTGTTTTGTTTGTTTAGGTTCATATGATTTTATCTTGATTGGATGACCATTTTTAATCTTTTCTTGATCATTTTCAACAAACACTTTTATATTTTCCTTTTCTTCTTCATAATTATTGTTTTTGACCTGAAAAGCTTCAAGTTTAGCTATGTTCTAACGAGAATGATCATGTGCATTGAAATTCTCTGGTAAAGTGTTTGTGATAGATTCAGGCATAGGTTCATGAGTGAAGCCTAATCCTGCTTTTTGTTTATCTTTCCTCTCACTTAGCAGTTTTTCTACAATCATTTTTGAACTCTTTACTTTAGCAAGATCCATTGAGTAGCAGCATGTGCTATCTTCTCCTGTTCAAGATTTTTAGTCATCTCTTCCAATTGTTTACAAACATTTTCTAATTCTTTTAGAGTTTTGTTCCATGAAGTTTGAAGAGAGTTAATCTTTTGGTGTGCTGTTTTATGATTAGATTTTAATTTATTATGCATTGATTCTCTTGTTTAAGTTTGTCACAGATTTTATATGAATATGCTTTGTAGTATTCAACATATTCAGAGCATGATTTTGTGCATAGTTTTTCTCTCACTTCAGATGGTATTTCAGGAAATTTTAGGGATGAGGTTTCATATTTTGAAGATGAAGTGTCAACCTTTGGTTGATCACACTGTGCAATTAGAGCTACTTCATCTGTATTCTCCTTAGGATCTGATTTGTCACTCCAATCATAGTCATCTTCTTCATTTTCACCTTTCACATTTGGATCATTAATTTCTAACCAGTGTTCTTCCTGAATTGCTACAATAAGAGATAAACTTGATGTTAAATCATTAGTAAATTGTTATGCGTATGCAGTCCAATCATAACCATCTTTAATACTGACTACAAGAGTTTTCTTGGTTTCATGAGATGATTTTGTTTCATCTTTAAGCTCAGGCATAGGAATACTTTGATAAGGCTTTTGATAAGTCTTCTAAGCTTGTTGAAACCTTTGATTGCTTGATTGAGCACTTCCTCCATTATTTATTGGAGCTTTTCATTCTCTTGAGAAATGGCCATAGCTGTTACAGTTAAAACACCTACATTTTGACTTGTCAAATCCAACAGTCTTGTTAGCACTTGGCTTGTACTTCCTGTTGACATATGAGTGCTTTTGTGTCGTGTAAGCAATCATCACCATTTGCTAATTTAATTCCATTTCTTCCACATCTTTAGGATCCATTTCAAATAAATCCTGCAAAACAACATCTAATTGAGTTAAATGGCTACCTTCATATGCTTGAAAACTAGCCATAAATGCTGTAAATGCAGTTTTAGACTCTTCATCCTCTAATAGGATGTTTATCACATCTTTAACTTTGCTAGATTTAGCAGAGTTAGATGAAGAAGTCTCTGAATGAACATTTGATGTTTAAGACTGAGATTTAGGAGGAGATTGAGAATGAGATGGTGTTGTGTAAGCAGGGGCATTAGTAAATGATGAGTCAGTGAACTTCTCAGTATGCTTTAGAAAGGTTACTGTTTGTTCCTTGAGCTTTCATCAATCTCTACCAAGTCAATCTTGGCAATAAGTAGATCTAGATCCATAGGGAACTTCTCAGTATGCTTTAGAAAGGTTACTGTTTGTTTCCATGATGAGGGTAAAGCATTGAGTAGTTTAAGATTTAGATCTTCAAGATCAGGCTTAATACCAGCTCTTGACATCTGAGTAGTAAGTTGAACAAATCTGTTCATCATCTCGTTTATAGTTTCTCTAGATAAATGTTCAAACAATTCTAATTGCATTTTCAACTTTTGCTTCTTGAGATTTTGAATCTCCTTGCCTCCTTCACATATGGTCTTTAAGGGTTTATGCATGGTATATCCAGTTTGATATCCATCAAGCCTTGCAAGAACTTCGAGAAGTAGTCCTTTACATATCAAGGAGTATGCTCTGACATCATTTTTTACTATTCTCAAATCATCTCCTTAAAGACCATCTTTAGGACAGGGTTCCTCGGAAACTTTAGTGTATACCAACCCTCTGTCAGGTCCATGAGTGATTATTGGGATGAATTGTCCTTTTTCTATGGATTTCCAAAGATCAGTGTCAATGGAATTTAAGTGATGTTTCAACCTAATAGACCAATTTTTGAAATCAGCTCTGTTTTTAAGGTTTGGAACTCTATTTCAGAATCTTTTGATTTCACCATTTTATATGTTTGTTGTTTTTCTTATATTTTGAATTAAGAACAGGAATGTAAAAGTGTTTCAAATTTTTTATTTTTTATTCTAAAAAAATTCTAAGTAAAGGTTGATACGCCTGAATAGTATTCAAACACCCCAACAGTTGATGCGCCTAAGTTGAGAGTTGTCTAAGGAAATGCCTTAGAAAAATTTTCCAAAACACCCATAATTGATGCGTCTAAACAGTAGTAAAACGTCTGAACAGTTGTGATGCACCTACACAGTTTTCAAACGTCTAAACAGTTCAAATACTCCTCAACAATGATGATACGTCTGGACTTTTTCCCTTCAACAGTGGTCAAACGTTTGAACTAAAACCGTCTACACAGTGTTAATGCGACTAAACAGTGGTCAAATGCCTAACACTTGGACAATTTTTTAGCAAACTTCAACCCTAATGCGCCACATTCATCATGTTCATATGAATTTAACAGACTCAAATCTTATGAAAATCTTCAAAAGTTGATGAATTGGATTGAAGCTTTTCAATTAGATGAGTTTTATGCCAATAATCATTCTTCTAAAATCAATTTCTATCAATATCAACAACAAATCAATTAATTAGCAATTTTTAGTTCAAAAAAACAATGAACTTTTCGAACACAAATTCACCAAATTATCTCAAATTTGATGAATTCAACTGCTAATTGTGGTTCCGATGTAAAGGACGTGGATACATCAACACCACAGCTATCTGATGTCCCAGTTGTGTGTGACTTTCCAGATGTGTTTCCTGAAGACTTACCAGGAGTGCCACCTGACCAAGAGATCGAGTTTCAGATTGATTTGATACCAGGTGTCCAACCTGTTGCCAAGGCACCGTATCGGTTGGCTCCGACTGAGATGAAAACGTTGATGGAGCAATTGCAAGAGCTGCTTGATAAGGGGTTTATTAGACCGAGTATCTCTCCTTGGGGTGCTCCGGTCTTATTCGTGAAGAAGAAAGACGGTATTATGAGGATGTGTATTGACTAGCGTGAGCTGAATAAGTTGACGATAATGAACCGATAACCCTTACCAAGAATTGATGATTTGTTTGATCAGCTTCAAGGTGCTAGTTGGTTCTCAAGGATAGATCTTTGATCGGGCTACCATCAGTTAAAGGTGTAAGAGTAGGATATTCCTAAAACAGCTTTTCACACGCATTATGGTCACTACGAGTTCCTTGTTATCTCATTTGGTTTGACCAACCCGCCAACTGCTTTTATAGACTTGATGAATCGAGTGTGTCGACCGATGTAAATCAGTGATTGTGTTTATCGATCATATCCTGATTTATACCAAGATTAAAGAAGAGCATGCCGGTCACATTTGAGCGGTTATTGAGACGTTAAGAAGGGAGAAGTTGTATGCTAAATTCTCCAAATGCGTACTCTAGTTGCGCAAGGTTCAATTCTTGGGTCATGTGGTGAATCCTGAAGGGATTATGGTGGATCTAGTTAAGGTGGAGGCGGTGATGCAATGGAAGTCTCCAAAGACGCGATCCAAGATTCGTAGTTTCTTAGGTTTGGCTGGCTACTACAGAAGATTCATTCAAGACTTCTCTAAGATCGCTTCTCCACTAACCAAGTTGACCCATAAAGATGTAAATTTTGTATGGGGTCATACAAGAGAATACATTCGAGGAATTAAAGGCGAGGATGACTCAAGCTATGTCATTACCTGATGGAATTGAAGATCTGGTGGTTTGTTGTGATGACTCCTGGTCATGGTTGGGGTATGTGCTAATGCAGATAGGAAAGGTTATAGCCTATGCATCCCGACAGTTGAAGGTTCATGAGGTCAATTATCCTAGTCATGACTTGGAGCTAGCAGTCGTGGTCTTTGCTTTAAAGATTTGGATGCACTACCTTTATGGGACGAAGTGCACCATATTCACTCACCACAAGAGCTGGAAGTACTTCTTCGAGCAGAAGGACTTGAACTTTAGGCAATGCAGATGGTTGGAGCTCATAAAAGACTATGATTGTGAGATCCATTACCATTCGAGCAAAGCCAACGTGGTAGCGGATGCCCTTAGCTGGAAAGAGAGACCCGAACCAATTCGAGTGAGAGCTTACGAGTTGATCATGATCACGGATGTGATGAAGCAAGTCAAAGAGTTTCACAATGAGTCATTGAAAAAAGATCATCTTAACTCCGAAGAATGAGATGTCTGATTATGGAATTGGGTGAAAACACACTCGGTGTTAGAACCCGATTCGGACGGATTTGGATTCCTCGATTTGGGGATCTACGCATGAAGATCATGGACGAAGCTCACATGACTCGATACTCTATTCATCCCGGTGCTACAATGATGTATCAAGACATGAAGGAAGACTATTGGTGGCTGGGTAAGAAGCGTGATATGGTGGAGTATGTGAGCAGTTACCTTACTTTTTTACATGAGAAGGCAAAACATCAAAAGCCGTATGCAAAGATCCAACCTTTGGATATACCGGAGTGAAAGTGGGAGCATATCACCATGGACTTTATTATAAAGCTACCGCGTACCCCGAAAGGGTATGATTCCATATGGGTGCTAGTTTACCGTTTGACGAAGAGTGCTCACTCCCTACCGATCCGTGAGACATATTCATCCTAGAGGTTAGCGGATCTATTCATCAAGGAAATTGTAACTCGTCTTGGTGTACCGGTGTCTATTGTGTCCGATCGTGACTCCGGTTTACATTGAAATTTTGGAAGAGATTCCACCACATGCTAGGGACGAGGTTACATATTAGCATGGCTTAACATGCCTAAATGGATGGTCAGTCAGAGAGGACCATTCAAACATTGTAGGATATGCTTCGTGCATGCGTCATTGATTTTGGTGGAAGTTGGGACGATCACTTACCGTTAGCTGAGTTCTCATATAACACCAGTTATCATGCCAGCATTGGCATGCCCCCTTATGAGATGCTATATGGTAGGAGATGCCGAACAGTCATGTGTTGGGGTGACATTGGTCAGAAAGAGTTAGGAAGCATCAAGGTGATCGAGGCTACGACTAAAAAGCTTAAAAAGATCAAGGCCTTCATGAAGGCAGCCAAAGATAGACATAAGTCGTATGTTGATAAACGACGTAGACCGATTAAGTTACGGGTGGGTGACAGTGTTATGTTGAAAGTCACACCTTAGAAAGGTATCATTCGGTTCAAAAAGCGGGGCAAGTTGAGTCTGAGATACATAGGGCCTTTCCGAATCATTGTTATGGTAGGAGAGGTGGCCTATAGATTGGAGTTACCAGATGAGTTAAGTGGAATTCACCCGACATTCCATGTATCTCATCTGAGAGAGTGTCTAGCAGACAAGGATATGATTGTTCCACTAGAGGAGATATCGTGGTAGATGAACGGATCAATTACCTAGAGCAACTAGTGGCGATCATTGATCGAAAAGAGAAGAGGCTGAGGAATAAAGTGGTTCCTCTTGTGCGTGTACAGTGGAACCATAGGAAGGGATCCGAGTCTACGTAGGAGACTAAAGAAGTGATGAGACATCATTACCCACAATTTTTGAGGAATAAAAGGTTAGAGGGACGAAACCTATATATGGGGGGTGGAATTGTAACGCCCGATTATTTTTAAAGACAAAGAAAGGAAGAATAAAGTGAAGAAAAAGAAAGAAAAGATATTTTACCCTAGTTGAGGGGTAAAAATTGTCAAAAGGACTAAAGGTTTGAAAAAGTGGGTGTGAAAGGTAACGGCCGCCCATCACTATTTCTACACCCACACAATTCTCGGATGTTAGAGAGAGAGAGTAGCAGAGCAGAAGTTTCGGATTTTTGAAGGAGAACAAGCTGAAAATTCGAATTCAAGGTAAGAATTCATGGCTTTTAAGTGTTCTTAACTGGCCTTGCCTCGGTTGTATGCTTATGTGTGTTTGTATGTTTTGTTGTGTTTGTTTGTAGTAGTTTTCTAGGTGGCTAAACTCAATTGCAAATGAGTTTGGAAGATGTTATACTGAAGAGCTACAAAGGTGACTTCTAGGACCCTCTTTTACTAGATTTTCATTGTTTTGGGGCTGGAAATGCATGAAATTATGTTTTTATAAAACTGGGTTTTACACCCGTATGTTAGAATGCGTGTATGTTGCTATATGATGTGATGTTGGGCTATGTTCTTGCTTGATGATGTTATGGTTGTTATTCCAAGGCTTAGAATGTAAGATTTAAGCTTACAACATGATAGACAGTGTTTGGGAACTAAAATCTGATGTTTAGGGCTCATATGTCTAAGTTTTAGAATCTGCCCAAGTGTTGAAAAGTCAATGCGGATGAGTATTGGAGAAATGCGAATGAACAGTTAATACGTAACAGCATTGCCCACTAAGTAAGACAATGCGGATGACTATTGGAGAAATGCGGATGAACAGTTAGTATGGATGAGCATTGACCACTAAGTAAGTCAATATGGATGAGTATTGGGGAAATGCGGAAGAACAGTCAATGCGGATGAGCATTGACCACTAAGTAAGTCAATGCGGATGAGTATTGGGGAAATGCGGATGAACAGTCAATGCGGATGAGCATGACCACTAAGTAAGTCAATGCGGATGAGTGTTGGGGAAATGCGGATGAGCATTGACCATTAATTAAGAGAAATGCGGATGAACAAGAAGTGAAATATGGATGAAAAAAAAAGAAAATGTGGATGAACACTTGGAATATTTTTCTAACTTTTTGGGGACAAAGTGAAATTTAGGCTTTCACTTGGGAGGTTATCGGGGGCTATGTGAGTTGAATTTTTGAGGTCATAGATGATGTGATGGGATTTGTATGATGATGATATGATGAATGATTGATGTTATGCATGATGGTATGTATGATGTATGATGCCCTACATGATGATGTGTGATTGATTATGTTATGCATGATGGTATGTGAGATGTATGTTATGTATGCATGCTTATATGTATGAAGATTTCCATGATCTTGCTGATGTTCTTGTTTTTGTATGTTTGTCTTCCCGTGGCTTTATGTTGAATGTTAATGAATGAAATGAAAAGTATTATGTAACGTAAACTTGAAGATAATGAAAAAGGGAACGTAATGAAATAATGCATGCATTAATGAGCGTTCGAAAGTAAAGAAGGTCTTGTAGGCCTTGTATGTGGGAACACATCCAATGAAGGGTGTTAGTCCAACGGTATGTGGGTATGCTACCCCAGAAGGATGCACACCGGGGTCTTTCTTTGTGATTGACAATTTGTAAAGAACGTTTGTCACTTACCCTAGATATTGTGGTCAGGCTGCTATGTACCATGACGGGAGGTCTATGATAGACCTCAGGCTAGTATCCGCTTTATGCATGATGGTAGGTATAGCACATGACAATGGTATGCCTGAATTTACTCTTAGGTACTATGGCCAGGCTACTATGCACCATGAGTGGGGGTCTATGATAGATCCTGGCTCGTACCCACTTTATTCCTGATAGTGGGGTAAGGTTCATGGATTTTGATGGAATGAAATGAAGTAATGATGAACTTATGAATGAATGTAAGAAAACATGAATGAATGGATGCTAATGAATGAATGATGAAGATAATATTGATTTTATGTACGTGTACGTATGATGAGTGATCACATGCAAATGTAAAGAACGGCTTTAAGTAAAGTAAAGTATGTTTTATAATAAAAGTAGAACTCACTGAGCAACGCTAACTTTTTATGGATTTTCTAGTCGGCAGGTGAGCATTGCTGAGGATGGCGCAGGGCAGCTACTTGGCATTTTGGATGGCATTCTTTTGTTAATGTTTTTGCATTGTAATACGAACAAATGAATAATTGTATTAACTTGCAAAAGCAGTTATTATGAAATGAAAAGTTATTTTAATGTTCCAATGTGATGTTTTATGAATGTTAAATGTAATTATATGTTTTAGGAGCAATGATTGGCCAGCTGTAGGCGTCCCGAGAACAAAGACTTACACCCCAAAGGATCTCAGTGTGGTACCCTTCCCCTTCATCACGGAAGACACTGTGTGTGGGGTATTCCCCAAGTAGATCTACCAATATAAAACAAGGGTTTCACCCAATAATTAATTATAATGATACAAATAAATGCAGGTTCTATCAATAACCCCAACATTCAAGTATCATATAGTAGCTCGTAAAATGTTTCAATTCAAGTATTGCATGTTTCATCCCAAAAATAGTAGTAAAAAGGGGATACTAGAACTCACCTTAAAAAATTCAAGCAAAGGATTCTCCATGTGTCGGGAAAGAGTCTCAAGTCTAGCACCCTACCATCAAGGTTTAAGGTTTAAGCCATTAGTTCTAAGGTTTTGGAGATGCACTAGGTATGTAATGAGGTTAATGTCTTACTAGCTTTTGATTTGCTAAGTCTTTGTATAAAAAGTTCCCTTTTATAGAAAGTTAGGGTCTTTTAGGAAAGAACACATGATTCACCATGTTAGATAATCTATACAAATTTGTTTGAGTCTTCTAAATGATTTTTTGTCCAAGGGGTCGGTTTATTGAAGTTTAGCGAAATTTAGTGTTTAGTCCTCCAAGTATCCATAATTTACAATTTCTACCCCAAAGTTTGATTTCTTGCATTTAATGAATTTTTTTGCCAAAAGTTAGGTTCTTGAAGTTAAGTAGATTATTTTAAGTAAGTTTACCCTAAGTTTTCAGATTTTAGGACTAGGTTTTATATTTTTATGTCTTACGTTACCGGTTACGGTAAAACCGAAGGTTTTTTAACGGTTAAGTGTTGATTTCCATATTTTTAGTCTTAGATCCATTAAATAATATTTTAAGGAATTCATATAAGTTTTAATCTATTAAAAATGTATTTCAAGCTCCTTTTCATTGATAGTCTAGATTTTAAGTTTTATCCATTAAAACATGTTTTTACTCGTAATTGACCGTTTAAAAGCTTGTTTGACCAAGTTTTCAACACCTTTAAATCTTATTGAACTTAACTTCCTGAAATAACATGGATCCCATGGATTTTGGTTTTAGACCATTATTTCTAAGATTTTCCTGAAAACGTCACCCACTTAATACCAGTTTTTAACTAAACATTCCTAGTAACTTGTCTTTTGATCACTTAATCAATATCCAGAACACTTTGTTAACCCTTTTTGTGCCTAGAATACTTTTTAAAATGGTTTAATTTCATGTTTTCTTTTTGTTAAGTCATTTTACCACATTTCGGGTCCCCGAATATGACCAATTGCTTACAAGTCTAAGACATTATTATTTTCAGCGTTAACATCTCATTATACACCCAATATAATCCAAACCTACTGAAATAACATGCCTAAGTCACGGGTTCAACAACCAATTTATGTACAAGATGGAAACTTAAAGATTACACCATTTTCACCCATTACACATGTGTTAAAACGTTATAACTTGAGGTTATACATTACCCAAACCTTTTGTAACTTTAAAAGCCGATTATTACAATGTTAGAAAACTGATTTTGAGCAGGTTACATGCTTAGCTTTGGAAGATTACAAGTTGTGCAAGATGGATGGTATAATAACAACCAAAAGAGGGTTTTCTTGGTGTAAATCGGGTTACACCTATAGAATGACTTATGTAACAAGTGAGATACCTTCAAGAACGTTAAAAGCTCCTCAAGAACAGGGTAATAGCAGTAAACTTCTGCTATAACAAAGAAAGTAAGGTTTTGGTGGGGGAAATAAGAATAACACATGAGATAGCTTGTTTCGGGTAAGATGAGGCTTGCTCTTTATGTGGTTCATAATTTGAAGAGTGTAGAGGGACCAAAATGATCTGGAAATCTGCGGATAATGGCTGGAGAAGACGAATCCCAAAGAACCGAGCACCAAAAGTTCAAGATATGGAGCCTCCTTGGTGGTTTGAAGCTTGTCCGATGATGTGTTGCGGTTGAACCTTCGAACATGGCTGGAAATGGTAATGGAACCATGAGTGTGTGTTTTTTTCTGGTAGAGGGAATCTGAGAGTGAGAGGAGGAGAGATAAGAGGAGGATGATAGGTGTGTGTAGTATGTGTTTTCATGAATGGGTAGTGGAGGGCTGAAGTGGTGGTGTAAAATAGGGTGGATTAATGGAAAAAGGTGGTGAGAGGGATGGCTGATTTTGGCCTCTTATGAGGGTGTTTTGATTTATTATTTTAATTGTTAAATAATATTATGTGTAGTATTATTTTATAGTGTAATGTTTTAGGTGGTATAATTTAGTTAGATGTGTTTTAAGTATCAACTGTGGATGCATGCATTTTGGCCGAAAATTTGAGTTCATGCACACCTTAATTGTTTCAAATTATAATTTAATTATTGCATTGGTGACTAATTGACTTTCCCGAAACACTAAGTTTTCCCTAGTTAAAGCTTAAACAAGCTAAAATATTCACAAAAATACACATGAAATAATAAAAATGGCAATAATAGCCATAATAATAATAATTATAAAAATAATAATGATAATGATATTAACGTTAATAATGAATGGGTAATGATGTAGGTTGATAAGGTTAGAATTATGACGTTTCAATATTTGAAGATTCTCTTGACAGCATTGAGATTAGACTCTTTTGGATCAGATTGGTACCTAGCACAAATCCACACAAGAAACATTATGTCAGGTCTGCTAGTATTAGATACATAAGTGATCCTATCATTGCTCTATACAGTCTTTGATCAACAGATTTTCCAGTGGAATCAGTCACAGTCTTGTCAATTGTTGAACCAAGAGCCTTGCATGAAGATGTATGAGCAAGATTGTATTTCTTCAATATTTGATGAACATACTTTTCTTGATTGATAAAGATGCGATCTGTTTTCTAATGAACTTGGACACCAAGGAAGGAAGTTATTTCTCCCATTGAACTCATCTGAAATTCAAATTTCATCAACTCTTTAATGCTGACACATAATTTATTGTTGATTGATCCCAAAATAATGTCATCTATATAAATTTCAACCACTAAGAGATCTTGATATTCTTTTTTAAGAAAGCGTGTCTGATCAATTGTCCCCCTCTTATATCTATGCCTGAGCAAGAATGATGATAATGTATCATACCACTTTCTTGTCGCTAGATCATACAAAGCTTTGTGCAGGTTGTATAGCCTATGTGGATAGTCAGGATCTTCAAAACTAGGAGGTTGAGCTACATATACCTTTTCTTTAGTTTTGCCATATAAGAAAGCACAGTTGACATACATTTGTTAGACTGTGAACTTCTTATATGAGGCATAGGCTAGGAATACTTTTATTGCTTCATTTCTTGTAACACTTAAAAAACTTCATCATATTCTATCCCTTCTTCTCAAGTATATCCTTCTGCAATTAGCCTAGCTTTGTTTCTTACAATGATACCTCTGTCATCTAGTTTAGTTTGTTTTTGAATCGCCACCTTCTCCTAATTGGATGTTGACCTTCAGGTAGATCAACTAGATTCCATGCCTTTTGATTTCCTGAATTGTTAAAGCGCTTCCTGTATAGCTTCAATCAAGCTGTTATCTTTTAGAATAGTAGTGATGTTTGGAGGAACAACTTGTGAAAGAAAACAAGTGAAAAGGCAAATTTTTGTAGTTCTCCGTTGACTTCTTGTTGTTCTTTCATTAAGATCTCCAATTATGTTGTTTATTGGACGAGACTTATCAATTCTAGTTGTTGGAATAGATTCAACCGAAATAGATGATTCTAAGTTGGTCATATTCATTTACGCACGAGTATCTAGATGAGATGATGAATTTAGGAAGTAAATAAGAGGTTCTTCATGTTCGTCATTGGAAGTACGATGATCTACTTCATGAGTTTGTACACCAGCTGCATTGTGAGTATCTTCCATAGAAACTTCTACCGAAGTATTTTGTGCTTCCATAGGAGTTACGGGAACATCTACACATGGTGTTTGTTCAACATCTGCTGAGGCTCTATCCATATCTCTGGATGTAGGATGCGTATCTGTGGATGCAGAGTCATTAGCTGCTCATAAAGTATTTCCATCTAAGGATTTGGATCCATTTTCTTGAACTTGTGCAACATTATTGTCATTATTGGTTGTTCCTTGATTCATGATACTTGATGTTTGTGTTCTTGGAGGATCAACTCATAGAGATACTTTATTAAGATTTTGAGGAACAAATAGGTAACATGTGTCATCAAATTTAGCATTATTCAAATAACCAGAGTTAAATGAGTTTCTTAGTGCATCCATATCAAACAACCATGATGAACTTTTTATAGATTTTAGAAATAATGATTCATCAAATGACACATTAGGAGTTTCTTCCATAATGTTTTGTTGTGGAATGTACAACCTATATGATTTAGATGTTGAAGAGTATCCAACAAAGAAACCAACATTAGCTTTCCCTAAAAATTTTCCCAATTGCTCTATTATGTTTAAAAAACAGATAAATTACACCCAAAAGTTCTAAGATATCCTATGTTAGAGACCGTGTACGTACGGAGTACTAACGGACTCTGCCCTAAACCATATCAAATTATGCGGAATCCCATTTGATTGGTGATCCAATCAGTGAGAACGATAACCCGATCAATATAACAACGAACTAAACGTTAAAAATGAGTAGGAATTGATCAAGATCGAACTATGATGTTGGATTGGCTATAATGGATACTTTGGACGGCTAGGGTTTATGTACATTCGAAGTATCTCTCAAAGTGTTTTTGTTTTTCCATAAATTAAGTGGTATTTATAGGTTTGTAGTTTTCATTCATATGACAGAATTATTAGCATGGTTCAGTCATGTGACTAACTCATGTATTGATTCATATGCACAACTGAAGGTTCAGTCATGCGACAAAAGGTTTAGTCGTGTGACTGAGTCAATCTTATGTCACAATCGTACGACTGATCCAGTCTCCTGTTTTAGTTGTGCGACTAGTCCATAAGCATGATATATTCATGCATATGGTCCATAAGTATGCTCCATTAGCATGAATAATCACCCAACTAGGTTGAACACATTACTTAATCATTATTGACTTAGAATTATGTATAACAACCTCAAACCTATATACAAAGTTCATACATATGAATCAAAGATGAATAAACATCAAGGCATATATAATACTTCATTACATCATCATATTATACATATGTAAGTCATGAATGACTTTTACATTTAAGCACATAAACTAGGAACACATGTATCAAGAAACTCACCCTTGGACCTAGTTTATCCTATTGTCTAACATTCTTCATATGCTCTTGAAACTTCTTGTACTTCTCTTCCCTAGTGACTCCCGCGTGTATGTCAAACGCAAAGCAGAGCCGTATAACGTGTTGGAATTGAAGACCATTTACAATCTCTTGTGTGTCATAGAACAATGGCCACTTGTATGTTAGGACCTGGTATTTGACCGAAATACCTAGAGATTAACATGTTAACCAGATCAAATAGTGCGGCATCCTATTTGATTGGCGATCCAATTAGTGAGAACACACGAAGAATCAATCAAGAATTGAAACTAACGTTAGAAATCGATTGGGAATCGATCTAATGTGTTCTATGAACTTGGAGAACAAATTGGAAGGTTTGTGTACGGCTAGGGTACGTCTGGAATCGTAATTGATCGAGCCCCCTATTTTTCACGAATTGAGTTGTATTTATAGGTTGGTATTATTCAATCGTGCGACTGAACCAGTAGTCTGGTTCAGTCGTGCGATTGAACCATGCGGTTGATTCATTCGTACGACTGAGTGTTCAGTCGTGCGACTGAGCAAATCTTATGTTACAATCGTACACTGATCCAGTCTCCTGGTTCAGTCGTGCGACTGAGTCAATCGTGTGAAGTTATTCATGCGTATGGTTCATTCGCATGAGCCATTCGCATGACAACTTCATTAAGTTAAGTTTGAATGTTTTAATTAATATAACATAATGTGCAACCATTCCTACAATCATAAACCCAATCAATTCAATCATGACTCATTAATGAAATTTAAACATCACAAGTAACAAACAATTTATGTCATTTCATTAATCAATACAAATTACATCATACTCAGACAGACAAGATTCATTACATTTCAAATCATGATCTAGGGACATACATGCATTAACAAACTCCCCCATGGACCTAGATCTATCTAATCTCTTGTCTTCTGCATAACCTCCTTATACCTCTTGTACTTCTCCTCCTTAGTGACTCCTGCGTGAATCTCAAACGCAAAACAAGTCGTATAACGTTTTGGAACTGGAGGGCTTGTCAATGTTGTGTGTCATAGAACAGTGGCCACTTGTATAATGTATAGACATCATTAGCAGACAAGTTGGTTAGCCACATCAGGTCGAATACCCTGATAGTATCATTTGGCCCTATTTATTCAGAACTATGACAGCTTCAGCAGTTCTCCAATCATAGTACCACCATTTGAAGTGTGGAGTGAAGTCCCGTGGCATTTCCCTCAGAGGGATTCTCGACATAGTGCGCGGAGGACTCCACTTCAACACAATCTTGGGCTTGCCAGTACTGGCATCAACCTCAGACCTTCTTAGATACCTCGTAGGCTGTTGTGGTCTGAAGTTAACCCATCTGGTGTGGTACTCCTTCTTCAGGCAGCCTCGAACCAGCCTGACATTTTTCGTGGGTCAGCATACAGCAGCTTTAGCTTAGCCAGCTGGTTTAGCTCAAAACCAGGTAGAGTCTTCAGATCATGTGGAAATCTGAAGTACTCTATGCCCTATTCCCTCTTAACTGCATACGCGTTAAGGTCATCAAAATAAGCCCATGCAATAATCCTGCCATACACCTTATGGTGTTTCTTGACTCTGTAGAGCTTGGTGTAGGCATCTTTCTTTGGTGCAGCACGCTGGGCTCTAACTTCTTCAAAACAGGCAGCCCACTCAACCTTTCGATTGTCTACGTCATCATTTGAGGCTTGGGCTGTTCCTTCGGTCTTTCCTGTTTCCTGCTCCATCTTGTCTAGTACCTCAAACATATCACTGACTAGGGACTCACCTAGATTGGGGACCGTATTACCCTCGTTGTCAGCGTACTGAGGGTACTCCTCTGCAGTAATATCTTCAACCTCAACTTCATCAACGTCATTTATTTCTTCATCACTGGTTGAATCAACAGTTGGAGCATCCTTGACAATTTCATGAGGATTGAGTCTGAACATCTCTGCCAATTGCTCGTTAGATAGGTCATGAATTATTTCCCCTTCTTCAGGGGTATAACTCACAGACCTTCTTATAATCCCTTGCAGATCAAGAGTCATGGTTAGTTGAGTCTTGACCTATTGAAAGGGAGCAATGTCAAACTCATCCCTTTGAAAGTTTGAATCTGTTTGATTTAAACATTCAACACATAAACCATTAGTAAGTGATCAAACAGAATTATATCAACTTAATATATAAACATTCAACACACAAACCATTAGTAAGTAATCAACCAGAATTATACCAACGTAATATATGAACATTCAACACACTTGTTTTTTCATTCCATGATTCAATCACAAAATAAATAAATACATAAGACATCTAATCTGTACTTTTGTCTTGAACCTGGGCTCGTCGCTCGGAGGAGTAGAAGAGGTAGATGGCTGATCCTGTCGATTCTTGATCTTCGCTCTTGACCAGAAGCAGAGGCCGATGCAGCTGCATCCCCTCCTTCTGCTTCGTCATCCTCATCTCTACCTTCTGTCCTTTCTTTCTCTATCTCTTCTTCATCCTCATCATCTTCCTCATCGTCATCATCATTTTCATCATGACCATCTCCATCATCCCCATCACCCTCCTTATCTTCAAAGGCTCATCCTTTGACCCCTTTAACCTCAGCATAATCATCTTGTTGGTCGTCTCCAACTCCCCTATACGTTTGGCTCATTGGGCCTGCTGGTCCTGGAGTTGGGACATCTCGACTCTCCTAGCATCGATTAGCTGGGTCTGCTGCTCTATCACTCGAGCCTGCTCTGCTAACTACTGAGACTGGGCAGCAGTCAGATTGGTCAACTGGCGAATCTGCGCCGCTTTCTCTTCATCTGCAGCTAGCAGGTGCATCACCACGGTTAAGCGCCGACAGCTGCTCCTCTACCCCGATGTGAGGTAGAGTAGATCCATATACATGTGATGGCTAGGTTGAAGGTCCGACATGATGTGAGGTGGTGGTGGTAGTGGCAGTGGTGAATATGGGCCGGTAAGCAGGTGCTGGTGATGTAGGTGTGAATGGTATGGTGGTGGATGGGAAGGATACAGTGGTGGTAGGTAAGGTGGTGGTTGTGGTAGCAGTAGTGGATGTGGTGGCTGTGGTGATGGATGATATGTCAGTGGAGGTGGTAGTGGTGGCTGTGATGGTGGAAGTAGTGGCAGCAGTGGTAATGAAGGTCAGGCGACGCTTCTCATGGGGTTGAGCCATCCTCTTCCTCCTAGTCCCGGTGGAAATGGATGCTCCCCCTGCAGCTCTGCCCATTGAAACCGGAGCTTGGGTCAATCTCTCTCTCAGTGGAGTCCCGAGGGTGTTCACCAACCACCCTAAGCCCGTGTTCTGTGGGAACAACTTTGCTTCCCACAGTCCTAGTGAGGGGCTCCTCATCCGACTCCTTCTCTTCCTGATCACCAACAATGAACCCCTGATGGAAACCGGCCGTCTCAGCAACCTCTGCGGCAGTGTCAGACCCCGGGGGAATAACATCTGACTCAGTGCCTCTTTGAGTAGCAGGCATATCATCCCCGGCATTGCCGCTGTCATCATCATCAGAATCCATATCTGGTAGGAGCAACCTCTCATCATCGGAGTCGCTGTCATCATGACGGCATTTGCGTCTGCCAGGCGCCAGATACCTTCCGTTGGCAAGGTGGCAAATCAGTCTCTTCACTTGGGGCCTTACCTGCTTTCCCCTGTAAACTCTCATCCTGCCCAGAGTAGTATCATCCATAATCTCTAAGGCCACTGTGTCATGACTCTCTTTGGGCAACTGTGGAACTTCTCGTTGAAGACGACTGTAAGAATCTGGGGTACATACAAAACCCCTCTTTACCCTTGACCTCCAAGTTCTCCACTAAGTAGGAGAATATCATGCTGGAAAAACTGAAGGGGTGGTTCAGAACCAGTGCCACATAGGCATTTTGAATCTTGTCTGAGAGGTCGTCAAACCCACCCCTCCTCGATGCAACACACTTGAGGATCACGTGTGCTAAGTACTTGTACTGGGGGCTCAGGTTGCTCTTGTGGAGCACACCTGAGTTGATGTCCCCAGCGTACTTTATCCTCAGGAAGCATCCTCTCACTGTCAACGGATGAGTTTAGTAGGATGATCAGTGTCATCCCCAAACTCTAGGACCCTCTGAATGTCGGCAGCAGAGATCTCAATATCATGGCCCAATATAAAGCTCCTAATACAGTACGGCTCACGAGAGCGGTCCACCGAGGCATTCTCCCAGAATGCCTGATGGAGTGATCTATATGGCGTGCAAGGCGTGGAGATAGCCTTATGAATCCGGGACCGTCTTAGAAAGGCTATAATGTCAGTAAACTCGGCCCCGTTCCTGGTGGTGTGATCCAAATGAGCACAGATGTTGTGCTTTGGATTTATGGACCACATTTTTGCCATTTACCTGAAACACACAAGACATAGAACCATTAGTACATAAGACATGAAGAATTCTGTTCTAAGTGGAAAGTTGAAAGTCATTCTGATTCATTCGTGCGAATGAATCATGCGACTGAAGTCAGTCATCTCTTCTTTCATGCGCTGGACTCATTCTGGTCAATGTAACATGCGATTGGGTTCAGTCTGCTGATTGAGTCTGCGAATGGTTCAGTCGGCTGACTGAGATCAATCGTATGGTGCATTCGGCCGAATAACCCAATCGCCAGATTCAATCGTGCGATTGAAGTTCATCCGGACGACCAATCGCCTGTCTCAGTTGTTCAGTCGCCTGTGGTTTGCGTCTTGATCAATACAAGTGATTTAACATGGATTACCGGTTCAATATACTCGCATTCTTGTTACTAATAACCTATCAACCTTAATTTTAAGATTCTGCATAGTTGAAGTAGGTTACTAGGTCGCGTTCTGTCTGTTTCTTGTTTTCGTTCGAATTTCACCACATTATGGTTCAATCCTTCTGATTTCAATGAAACAAGACTTCAATCTACCTGTATAATGAATGGCAAACGTTAGTGAATCAAAAACAATGATAAACCAGTGCAAATAAAATTTTGGCAGAGTAACGGTAGGAAGTGCGATTTAAGGGCAATTTGGGAGTGATAAGTGAGATGCGATCGACAGAGCCCTTTAAATACTAAAGCTAGGCTCAGTCGGCCGACTGGCCTCAGTCTCCCTGTTCATTCGGGCGACTCAGGCTCAATCGTACGATTAGCCCAACCAGTCGCATGCACTTGACCGACTGAGATTCAGTCGGTCGACTGGCTCAGTCGTGCCTTTCATTCGCTTGTTCAGTGGACCGAATGAGTTTCAATCGGTCGACTGACTCATTCACCCCCTTCCAATCAATCGAATGGGCTATTCTGATGAGCCATTCGTGTTAGTGGAAGCCATTCGCATGGTTGGTCCATTCTCATGGTCCAATCGTGCGAATGGGTCACACTTAGTTAATTTTCTACCATTTATACCAATTTACATTTAAGCCCTTTTAAATTAATTGAAATTAGCGTTATGAGCCTTTGATCATCTCAGACATGATCATTTTATTTTGAAAGCATTTTGATCACCTCAGACGTGATCCTTTTAGACACTTTAGTCACCTCAGACGTGACCCTTTTAAAAGCACTTTGTCACCTCAAACGTGACTATTTTAAACTTTCGAAGCACATATGGTCATCTCAGACATGACCCTTTTAGTGATTTGATTCCTTCTGATTTTCCTGATGTAGCCCGACACACGCCTACAATTAAACTTAAAAACAACTAACTAATAAAACCTTAAACTAATTTCATAAAAAAACTTATTTTTGGCTTTTTGTGAGAGATAAATCCAGAGATTGATATCTACGAGATTCGTTTCGGAGTAGACAATTTCAACTTAGATTGATCATATCTGGACAATTCAATTTTGGAATCATACAGGTAAGTCAAATCATTTGGGACTTGTTATTAAAACTTTTTGATGCTTAAATTCTCGGTGTTCATCCAGAGTCGTTAGCAACCTAGGGAAATCATACTCGAACTCTTAGATTTTCACATTGATTTGAACTCTTGAGAATGTAGCCACTAAGAATGTCAGTGTTTGTCCACTTAAATCAATACACAGACTTTTGATGCAGACTGGTGACTGATTTAGGTTTAATTATTTCAACTAACATTTGTGGATCCCACACTTATATGGTAATCAACATTCCTCAGAAGCTTTTGAGCAGTCTACGGGTATTATTACAAGAAGAGACTATTCTTAGGGCTTTCAAAGAGAAGCCTGTCCTCAGGTCAGTGCCATCGCACAACAGAGAGGCGGAAAACAACAATGAATTCTAGAATATCTAGGTTATGCTTATCCTCAGGTCAGTGCCATCGCACAGCAGAGAGGCACACAACCTATCTCCTTGTTAGAGCAGCTTTTATTTTCCACAATATGCACCAACAACATAAGTCATTAGCTTTATTGCATTTGTCTTTCATTTTTTCTTGCTTTGCTCTAATTATGGTCATCCGCACACATTTTGGCATTTAAATGCTCATTACCCCTTATTGGAATATATTTGATTGTGTTAACCGTGATACGATGGAGGTCCACAGTCAGTTGAACACCTTAGTTTGATCTTGAGATCACCAATCAGGTCTAATTGTCTATTGGTTGAATCTACCAACATATCATTTGTGGTCTAGCTGCCTCTAAGTCTACTTTCTTTGTGTCACCTTAGGAGTTGCCAGTTTTCTATCATCTTCCCTTTTTATATTGCTTAGACTACACAGACATACTTTGAACTTTTGCATCTTTTACAAACTTAAATTTTTAAAGGTATTGAATCGGTATCACAGGCAAAATCTACCTTATTTCAGCTAGTTACCCCTTCTCCCTCATTTTATTTTATTTTTTTAATTTTTTTAATGTTAACTTGCACATATTCTCCCCCTAAAATACTAAAATCATTTCTGGTTTAATTATTTTTGGATTTTAATAAACAGCAAATAACATGATTTAAATATAACAGACGCAAATAAAACAGATAACATAAAATAAAATAAACTTTAACTAAACTACCTCGGACTACACATTATTATCATCAGGAATTACCTCACTTTCTTTTTAACGCCGTTGACCTCTAGCAAAATATTGAAAAGTGGTTTATCAAAGGCTTTAGTATAGAGGTCAGCGCGTTGAAAATCAGTATTAATTTTAACCACATCAATTAAGTTCTTTCAAACAGGTCTTATAAGTGGTATTTAATACCTATGTGTTTGGTCTTAGGATGTTGAAACGGATTTTTAGTTACTGCAATTGCAACAGAGTTATCAACAAAAATAGGAGTAGATGAGAATTTTAAACCGTAATCCCGCATTTGCTGTTGAATCCAAATGATTTGTGAACAGCAACTTGCAGCAGCAACATATTCGGCTTCACAGGTTGACAATGCAACCGATGTCTGCTTCTTACACTGCCAGGTAACTAATCTTCTCCCAAAGAATTGACACCCCGCTGATGTAAACTTGTAGTTCATCTTGCATCCCCCATAATCCGAGTCACTATATGTGGTAAGCTCAAAGTCATCATCATGAGGATACCACAATCCAAGTGTGGGGGTACCCTTCAGATAACGAAAAATCCTCTTGACCCCGATCAGATGGTTGACCTTTGGTTTAGCCTGATATCTAGAACATAGACATGTAGCATACATAATATCAGGTCTTGAGGCAGTGAGATACATGAGGGATCCAATCATTCCTCGGTACATAGTGGCATCTACAAGATCTCCATTCTCATCAGGTGCTATATCATGATTCGTAGCAAGTGGGGTCCGAGCAGCAGAAGCATTCTCCATGTCAAAGCGACTGAGAATCTCCTACATACTTGGTCTGATGTAGAAAGATCCCATTAGGTGTTTGATCCACCTGTAACCCGAGAAAGAACTTCATCTCCCCCATAGCACTCATCTCAAACTCCTGCTTCATCACTGCTTCAAACTCTTTGCATAACTCTTCGTTCTTTGACCTGAAGATTATGTCATCAACATATATTTCTACAAGCAGTAGGTCGCCATCCTTTTCTTTAATAAACAGTGTACAGTCAATGACTCCCCTGCGAAAGCCGTGTTTCACAAGATGAGTCGAGAGTTTCTCATACCAAGCTCGAGGAGCTTGATGAAGCCCATATAAAGCTTTGTCGAGCTTGTAAACTCTATCCCGATGATAAGGATCTTCAAATCCCTCAGGTTGACTTACATAGACTGTTTCCCTGATTTCCCCATGAAGGAATGCACTCTTCACATCTAATTGGTAGACTTTAATCTTCATGTACGATGCATAGGCAAGGAAGATACGAATAGCTTCCATCCTTGCCACGGGTGCAAACACCTCATTATAGTCAATCCCCTCGACTTGGCGAAAACTTGAACCACCAGTCGAGCTTTGTTCCTGATAATGACTCCTTGGTCATCCTTCTTGCATTTTAGTACCCATTTGGTGCCAATGACTTTAGCACCTTCAGGTCTATCAACTAGAATCCATACACCTAACTTCTTGAACTGAAGAAGTTCTTCTTGCATGGCACTCACCCACGCCTCATCATTTAGTGCATCACTGACTATTTTGGCTAAAACTGTGAGACAAAACATCGATAAGCACCATGATGAATATACCCTTTCTCCATACTGAGGCGTAATCAGCTGAGTATAGCTGATTTCGGGTTTGTACTCCTAATCTGACATCCCCAATAACATTGTCAAGGGGATGATAGACGTTTAGTCGTGATCCTGGAGTAGTAGGCACAGCCACCTCAGAACCGAGATTGTGAACATTTTGTTCTGCATCTGAGGAAGATGGAGATTGAGGTTCTGAAGTCAAAGGTGCATCACTCATGGATGCTTGTGGACTTTCAGGAACTGGAACCTGTTCCTCCTCACTGTTCTGATCATCTGCTTCAGTTTCATCTTCAGAGGAGGAGTCACTGTCATCGACTACCCCTGACTGAGTAGATGATTCTCCCTGGTGCAAGATGGTGTATTTAGAATATCATACATCATCCTAGTAGCTAACTCATCATCTGAGGGAGAGAGAGGGATGTTGAAGGACTTGAAGAATCCATCATAATCGAAGAAGTATGCAGGTCCTTTGCCTGTAGGTGGTGTGGTATATCTCTAAACGTCGACATTACACCACACTTCTACAAGACCCGTTGAGTTATTGTAAACTCGCTTGTTCGGTATGTTGTATCCTAGAAAAATTCCTGCCTTCTCGCTGAATTTGCCTTCTTGTGTCTTCTTCAGAGTGTACACGGCGCACCAAAAGGTTCAAGATACTCCAAATTCGATTTGTGTCTTTGTAGCAGCTCATAACATGTCTTTCCGTGGCGCTTGACTATTAAGACTCGATTCAGTGTATAACACGCATTTGCCACCGCCTCATTCCAGAATTGGATAGGCAGTTTCGAGTCTGCCAGCATAGTCCGTGCTGTCTCTATCAAACTCCTGTTCTTTCTCTCAGCAACGCCATTCATCTAAGGTGTGTAAGCAGAAGTGAATTGATGCACAATTCCCTTTTCCTTGCAGTATGCCTCCATCCCTTGATTCTTGAATTCTGTCCCGTTGTCTGAGCGTACTTGTCTAACTTTTAGCTTGTAGAGAGTTTCCAGTGTGGTTACTAGTTCCTTGAATGTCTCTAATGTTTCTGATTTGGATTTCAGAAACATTACCCAAGTGAACCTTGAGTAGTCATCAGTGACCACAAAACAGTACATGTCGCCTGCAATGCTCCTTGTACTAACTGGACCAAACAGATCCATGTGAAAAAGCTCAAGAGGAAGTTCTATTGAATGAACTTTCTTTTCCTTATGAGACTTCTTTGTCTGTTTGCCTTTCTTGAAAGCTACACAAAAATCAGGTAGCTGAAAGTTCTTGACATTTACACCTCTCACTAGATCCTTCTGAATCGAGTGATTCATTTTCTTTTGACTGATGTGTCCCGTTCTCCTATGCCAGGATATTGACTCTTTTTCAGTAGCTTTGGATAGAAAGCACTGAACCTCATGATCCATTGTAGAAGCTGTTGACACATCCAAGACATAAAGGTGTTTATATCTTGAAGCAGTCATTAGAACTTGGTCCTCTGGGATCATATCTTTCTTCAGCATGTAACACTTCTTGTCATCGAAGATGACTTTAAATCCTTTATCACAGATTTGGGAAACAGAGAGTAAGTTGTTCTGAAGTTGTTGAACGTAGTTCACCTTATCAAACTTAACTTTCTGATTTCCCACTTCTCCCTGAGCTGTGATATATCCTCCTTTGTTTCCTGCAAAGGAAACATGCCCTCCTTTTATTTGTTTGACGTTTGATAAAAGGGCTCTATTTCCTGTCATGTGCCTGGATGCTCCGCTGTCTATAATCCACGTGTTAGTCTCAGCACTGTATCGAACACCCTGCACATACAAAGTAAATGAATTAGTTTAGGTTAGGAACCCAAGCTTTTACTGTCTTGGGTTTCCCAGAGGCATCACACATCATAAACTTCACCCATTGACCCTTAGAGGGTGAGGGTAGCTCAGGTTCCTTCTTGTCATCAGTATCAGACACGTAGGTGGACTTTTCTTTCCATAAGCCACATTTGTGCAATGCCTGTTTATGATAAACAGTCGTCTGGCTTACAGGTTGGACTTTAGGTTCACTAGCTCTTCCAGGTGGAGTTAGAGAACTCCTCTTAGAAGACCTAGGTCTAGAGTCCTGAAGATCAATCTTCTTCCTAGGTGTCTGATAGAAATGACAATAGGAAGCAATGTGTCCACATTCTCTCTATCAACTTTATGAGTAGACTTTCTTTGTGGAGAAGTGCGTCACACTCTAGTAACATCAATCACTTTAGTTGTTGACTCGTGTATGTTTGATGTTTTCTTTGATTTACCAAAATTTTCTGTTTTAACCTGTTTCATTTTTTGGTTAATTGGTTTTTGACTTGAAGCATGTGAAAAAGTAGCATTTGAAGTCCTTTTAGGTTCTGATTTGACTCTGTTTGACCCTGACTTTAAGTTAACTTTTTCAAATTCATTTTCTAGATTAACACAAGGCAATTTACCCTTTGCCTTTGAAGTGGCCTCCTTTTGTTAACGACCAGATTTAGTAGATGAAAATGAGGTGTCTGGATCAGTAACAAGAGGAGTAGTCACCACATGATCTTTGATGGGGTTATTATTTACTGGTCTAGACTTAGTGTTCATCAAGGTCTCAGGTGGTGGTGGAACCACTTTGTAGCCTAATCCCTCCCCGTTATTCCTTTCTCTCACTAAGTGTTGAACTATGTGTGAAGAACTAGTCCAACTATGCAATTTCTGTTTTAATGAATTAACTTCTACTTCTAGAACTGCCTTTTGCTTCTTAGTTTCTTCTAGGGAGTTTAGATAGTACCTAATGTCATTTGCTTGATTAAAGGCCACTACTTCGGTTTCCCTAAGTTGTTTAGTCAATAGGTCTATCTTGTCTTTATAACTGTGCTCATTTTGTTTTAGTACTCTATTAGCCTCAGTGCACAGTCGTAAATCTTTTACTAAGTTATCATTATGATCTAATAACCTAGCAAATTTTCCATCTATGCTATTCGTAAAAGGATCACAATCAGAACAAGCATGATTATTAAACATTTGGTCAGTAGTACTTACCTGAGTTGGTTCAGAAGAGTTAGCCATCAGTGCAGCATCAGATGTCTCTGGTTCTGGTGACTCTGACTTTTTTGTCTCTGACGTGGAAATCTCCTCATTTGGCTTGTAACTGACCTCGGCTGCAGTTGTTTCTTCACTATGTAACACTGCTATCTCAACTGCTAGATCCCCTTCATTCGCAGAATCATCATCAATATTCTCAACACTCGCAATGTTAGATTCTCCTGGTGAGACAAACCTAAAACTCCAATCCTATCCTTCATCATCATGAGCAGTCAAGGCTTTTGGATCCTTGTTTGATGAAGTAGAAGTGGAGGCTTGCTTGTCTTGGCGAGTAAAGGACGAGAACGGGTTCCCATTACCCGTCTTCTTTGGCTTGACACATTCTCTTTTGAAGTGCCCCTTCTCTCCACAGTTGAAGCAAGTCACTTTGCTCTTGTCAAAGCCAAATGTGGTATCCTTAGTAGCTATCAAGTTCTATCCAGTCTTCTTAACAAACTTCTTCACCCTTCGGACAGCGCTAGCTAAGGCCCACATTATATCCATCCTCTCGAGCTCCATTTCATCCACCTACTCGTAGTCCTCATCTGCCAGATGGCAGTTTCCAATCTTCCCGGCAACAAGTCCATCATATGAATGAACCACTGCTGCTAAAAGATCCATATGCTCTCGATCTACTTCTACGGTCACATTACCGAGGTTCTCGATCTTCAGTTGGTAGCACTTGCTTCTGATCCAATATAATGGGTACAGGACGACCCAGACGTGTCTGATCCAGAAGGAGAAGCATGTGAAGGACCTGACGAGCTAGACACAAAAGCAGTCTGGAGTGGTGCTCCAGATGTCTTAGCTTGAGGCGTGGCATTGTATAAAGCTAGATTTTGTGTGTACGAAGACTTTTGAGCTCTATACTTCATCCTTAGTGCTTCTTCTCGCAACTTAAGAATGAAGTAATTTATATCCAGCTTTACAAGCATTCCATTCTGTCTCAAGTTAGACACGAATGTAGCCCACTTATCAAGCAATCCGTCTGCGAAGTTGCTTACTTTATCTTCCATAGTCGTTTCCACTCCATGTGTATGCAATTCGCTAATCAAGTGGTAGAATCTGTCTATGACTTTGTCTAAACTTTCATTACCAATCGATGAGAAGTTATCGAATTCCTTCTTTAACTCCTTTGCCTTGATTGCCTTCAATGACGCATTCCCATCATATCTCTTCTCTAGCTCATCCCATAGTTTCTTGGACTGCTTGTTCTCTGAATACTGGTGGAATGTCTTTAGGGATAGACTTAGTGATCAATGCATAAACTCTTTTCTCTGCATTGTACTTTATTTTCTGTGCGTTTGTCATCCCGCTTAATGTTATCTTAACTCCATCAGCTCCCACCGTGTACTATAACCAATCTCAATGGCTTCCCACAGATTAGGATCTACTCCATTAAGGTAGATCTCAAAACGTTGTTTCCAGTGGGGAAACTCATCTAAAGTCAAAAGCTTTGGGGTTTATTGTGATTACCCACCTCACTCTCAAGCAACAACAGGTTCTGTATCCTTGAGTCCTTCCCAGCAGTAAAGGCTGACATCTGATCTTCCATGACTAATAAGCTTAGAATCTAATCAAACAAACTTTCACTGATGCGACTGAAGGATGCGAATGATCTAATTGTGCGTATGAACTCTGCGACTGGTTCAATCGTGCGGCTGAACTGGGCAATTGGTTCAGTCGGGCGAATGAATCTGGTGCGTATGAGCTATGAGAACGAACGGTTCAGTCGGCCGAATGAGGGTGCGACTATGTCCAATCGTGCGTATGAGCAATGCGAATGGAGTCCAGTCGTGCGACTGAAGCTGCTGTTTTGCGAAAATTTCTAGGTTTGACGGGTTTCAGCCGTAAAGATTCGAAATTTCACAAGTTCTAATCGCCTAAGTCCGTAGAAACCAAACTTCGATGAGCAGGGAACTTCCAAGATCACTTTTAGTGCCAAAGATTGCGTTTTTAGTGCAAAAACACAAACTTTTATGCAATTTTGATTGAATCAACACGTAATCAAGAGTCAAAGCTCTGATACCACTTGTTAGGACCTGGTATTTGACCGAAATACCTAGAGATTAACGTGTTAACCAGATCAAATAGTGCGGAATCCTATTTGATTGGCGATCCAATCAGTGAGAACACAAGAAGAATCAATCAAGAATTGAAACTAACGTTAGAAATCAATTGGGAATCGATCTAATGTGTTCTATGAACTTGGAGAACAAATTGGAAGGTTTCTGGACGGCTAGCGTACGTCTGGAATCGTAATTGATCGAGCCCCCTATTTTTCACGAATTGAGTTGTATTTATAGGTTGGTATTATTCAATCGTGCGACTAAACCATTAGTCTGGTTCAGTCGTGCGATTGAACCATGCGGTTGATTCATTCGTACGACTAAGTGTTCAGTGGTGCGACTGAGCCAATCTTATGCTACAATTGTACGACTAATCCAGTCTCCTGGTTCAGTCGTGCGACTGAGTCAATCGTGTGAAGTTATTCATGCGTATGGTTCATTCGCATGAGCCATTTGCATGAGAACTTCATTAAGTTAAGTTTGAATGTTGTAATTAATATAACATAATGTGCAACCATTCAAACAATCATAAACCCAATCAATTCAATCACGTCTCATTAATGAAATATTAAACATCACAAGTAACAAACAATTTATGTCATTTCATTAATCAATACAAATTACATCATACTCAGACAGACAAGATTCATTACATTTCAAATCATGATCTAGGGATATACATGCATCAACATGTATAAAGTATATACATCTTCAACAGACAAGTTGGTAAGCCACATTAGGTGAAATACCCTCATAGTCTATATCTTCCCTTCTTTGTTCAACACTATGACCGCCTCTCCCGTCCTCCAATCATAATTCAACCATTTGAAATGTGGAATGAAGTCTTGAGGCATCTCCCGTAAAAAAATCTTAGACATTATGCGCGGGGGACTCCACTTCAACACTACTTTAGGTCTTCTAGAGTTACGATTAACTTCAGTCTTATGAATAAAATATTTAGGTTGTTGAGGCTTGAAGTTAACCCATCGGGTGTGGTATTCTTTCTTCAGAGCTGTCTCAAGCCATCTCGATATCTTCCTCGGGTTGGCATACAAAAGATCTAAATTGGCCAATCTATTTTGCTCAAAACCAAGAAGAGTCTTCACATCATGTGGATATCTGAAGTACTCAATTCCCTTCTCTCTCTTTACAACATAAACATTTAATTCTTCAAAACAATCCAACGTGATGATTTTGCAAGACACTTTCTAATGTTTCTTTTCTCTGTACAGCTTGGTGTAGACATCCAACTTTGGAGGTGCGCGCTGGGCTTTCATTTCAGCAAAACACGCGGCCCATTCAGCTTTCTTAAGATCAACATTCGCTTGAGAAGCTTGGGCTTGAATTTCATCTTTCTCCTTTTCTTTCTTCATCTCGCTCAGCTTATCAAAAGTAGCACTGCCAAAAGTTTCACCCAAGTTGGGGATAACATTTCCATCGGGGTCAGTCAATTCAAGATAGTGATCTGCTGTCGTATCTTCAATCACTATTTCATCGACGTCTTGTAGCTCCTCATCACTTAGAACATTGACTTCGGGAGTATCTTTGATCAGTTCATCTGGATTCAGTCGGAACATATCAACTAGTTGCTCGTCGGTGAGGTCGTGGATGATCTCTCCTTCCTAATGAGTGTAGTTCACACATCGTCTTACGATCCCTTGCAAATCAAGAATCATAGTGAGTTGAGTCTTGATTTGCCGAAGGGGGGATAATACCATATTCATCTTGCTGTTGAGTTTCATCTTTTTGATTAAACATTCAACACATCATGCATAAATCATTAATCAAGACATTGAAATATATATAATCATTAATCACATTAATGTAATACACAATTCAAGTATAGAATTTTCAAATACACAAACATCTAATCATTACTTTTGCCTTGATCGGTGGCTAATACATAAACATCTATCTTCTTATTAAAGCATTTGTTTGTCCATGTGCTATGCTCATTTTAATGGTCATCCGAACACATTTGTGGCGTTTATTTTGCTCCTCACCGCTTATTGGAAATGTGTTGATTGTATTAACCAGGGTTAAGATGAGAACCCACAGCAAGTTGAACAAATTAGTTCGAATTTAATTCACCAATGAAGTCTACTCATCTATTGTGTTGAATCTACCAAAACATCATATAATGAACTAGCAACCTCTAGGTCTACTTTCTTTATGTTACCTCAGTAGCAGACTAGTTTTACTATCATTTTCCTTTAGTTGTGCTTAGACTTCTCAGACTTGTAATTTGAATTTAGCATGTTGAACAAATTAGTTTTAAAGTCCAAAACAATTTGTTCCATGTGTACTATCATTTTCCTTAAACTTTTAATCAAAATAACAAATTTGATTTCATTTCTTTCAACTAATCTACCCTCCCCCTCATTTTTTAAGTAATTAAATACTGCAACTAAGTAAATACCAAGCTAAACTATTCTCCCCCTAAAATTTTAAAACCTAAAATATTTGTGTTTTTGGATTTTAGTAGACAGGAAAATAAAATAAAAGAAAATAAATAATAAACTAAGAAAATAATTGTGAGATTTCATAACATGTTTTCCCATGTCGTTTGACCACTAATACTCGATTGAGGGTGTAACATGCATTAGCCACTGCCTTATTCTAGACTTGAATAGGCAGTTTAGAGTGGGCTAACATTGTTCTTGTTGTCTCTATCGAGCTACGGTTCTTTTTTTCAGCAACCCCATTCATCGGTGGAGTGTAGGCCGACGTAAATTGATGTACAATTCCTTTCTCTCTTCACAGAATGCCTCCATCCACTAATTTTTAACTCTGTTCTGTTGTCTGATCGAATCTGCCTTACTTTCATCTTGTAGAGTGATTCGAAAGTAGTTACTAGATGTTTGAATGATTCAAGACTCTCTGATTTGGATTTCAGAAAGATCACCCAAGAAAATCTTGAGTAATCATCATAAAGTTGGTTTTGCATCATAAAGTTCAATTTTCTTTACGTTCACTAATACTCTTAGGTTCACTAATACTCTTAGGTTCACTAATACTCTTAGGTGAGGTATTAGATCTCATTTTAGAAAAACTTGGTTTTGCATCATAAAGATCAATTTTCTTTTCGGACATCTCATAATAAGAACAATGAGGAGAGGTATGTCCTCATTTTCCACAACTGTAGCATGATCTCTCTTCTACAGATTGAGGAAAATGTTTATGTGTGGTTGAGTTTGGTAAGGGTGTGAGGTGTGTTTGGTTGGGTTTTGTCACTTCTCTTTTAGATGTTACAGCTTCTTTAACAAAATTAATTCTCTTAATATTTTGAATATCTTTAAATTTTAGTTTACTTGGACTTAGATGAATAACACATTTTTGGTTAACTGGATTAGTCATTTTGGGTTTAGTAGTAGACATGTGTGAACCTGACCTTATATTAACCTTTTCAATTTGATCATCCAAATGTTCTATAGGCATCTTCTCTATTGATTTCAAAGTAGATTTCTTCTGTTTAGTGATGTTTTTCACAGATTTGCCCTTTGAATTGGGATCACTAACCAATGGAGTGGACTCCACATGATCCTTTATAGGGTTATTATTGATTGGTCTACATTTAGTGTTCAAAAGGACTGCATGTGGTGGCAAAACTACTTTATAACCTAGACCTTCCCTATTATTTCGTTCTTTCCCTAAGTTTTGAACTATATGAAAAGAACTAGCCAAACTATGCAGTTTTTGTTTTAAAGATTCAACTTCAACTTCTAAAACTGCTTTTTCCTTTTTTTCTTGATTTAATGCAACAACATCGGTTTCCCATAGTTGTTTTCCCAAAAGTTCTATTTTTCTTTTAAACTGCACTCATTTTGTTTTAAAATATGATTAGCCTCAGTGTACAGTTCTAAATGGTTTCCCCAAAAGTCCTATTTTTTCTTTGAAACTGCACTCATTTTGTTTTCCCAAAAGTTCTAAATGGTTTACGAAATTATCATTGTGTTCTAATAACCTTTCAAATTTTAGATCAATGCTTTCCCTAAATTTGACACATTCATTACAAGCATGTTTTTCAAATAATTGGTCTTTAGAACTTACCTATGTGAATCAGACGAATTAGCCATCAAAGCTATATCAGAATCTTTGTTGACTAGAGATTCTGAGTTTGTTGTTCTGAGCTCTTCCTCAACCAAGTGATTTACAACATTCACAACTTCTTCAGTATCTGACATTGGTTGCTCAACTATGATCTCACCTTCACTAGCAGATAGTGAAGGACCATTCTTTCCCTTCGTCACCTTGAGCAGTCAGAGCCTTTGTCCCTTTACTTGAAGAAGTAGTTCCAATCATGTCTTTGTCTTGACGGTTGAAAGTCGGAAATGGGTTACCATTTCTAGTTTTCTTGGGCTTTACACATTCACGTTTAAAGTTCCCTTTTTCACCGTAGTTGAAACATGTGACTTCGGTTTTGTCAAAACCAAAAGTCATATCTTTAGTGGCAACTGGATTTTTCCCCGTCTTTTTGACAAACTTCTTTGCTCTGGTGACTGCACTCGCCAATGCCCACATTATGTCCTTCCAGCTCATTTTCATCAACTTCCTCGTAATCCTCATTTGCAAGATGATAATTTCCAATCTTACCAGCAACTAAACCATCATAATATTGTACAACAGCCGCTACAAAATCCATGTGCTCCTTAGCAACTTCCACTGTGACATTACCGAGATTCACAGTATTCAACTTTGTAGTATTGCCTCAGGAACTATGTATTAGGTTCCAGATGACCCTGACATTTCGGTTCCTGATGCAGTGGTTTGAGAAGAAGTAGAAGAACTAGACACGAGCGATGTTTGTAACGGTGCTCTTGAAATAGCTAGAGTTTGAACTTAGTTGTAAAGTGAAGGATTTTGAACATAGGATCCTTTCTTCGACTTGTATTTCATTCATTGTTCTTCCTCCCTTAACTTCTAAAATCAAATCTGTGATTCTAATTCAAAGTAAATGGAAAATGATAGTACACAGGGAACAAACTGGTTGGGACTTCAATACTAGTGTGCTCAAAATGCGAAGTCAAGGTACAAGTCTGAGAAGTATATGCACAACTAAATAAAAATGATAGTTAAAGTAGTTGCTACTGAGATAACATAGGGAAAGTAGACCTAGAGGTTGCTACTTCATAATACCATGTGTGGGTAGATTTAACACAATAGATGAGTAGACTTCACTAGTGAATTCAAAAGTGAAACTAAGCTGTTCAACTTGTTGTGGGTTCTCATCTTATCCCTGGTTCACACAATCAACACATTTCCAATAAGGGGTGACGAGCAAAATAAACGCCACAAATGTATGCGGATGACCACAAATATGAGCAAAGCATATGTAAAAATGCTAAAAGCAATCGAGCGGATAACGTATGTTGTTGGTGCGTTATGTGCAAAAAAAGAATAAATGCTCTAACAAGAAGATAGGTTGTGTGCCTCTCTACTGTGCGGTGGCACTAACCTGAGGATAAGCATAACCTAAATCTTCTAAAATTCATTGTTGTTTGCGCCTCTTTGCGTGATGGCATTGACCTAAGGCTTGGCATCTCTTTGAAAGCTCTAAGAATAGTCTCTTCTTGTCCCATACCCGTAGACCGCTCAAAAATCTCTTGAGGAATGTTGATTACCAAATACTGTGAGATCCACAAATGCATGTTGAAATAATTAAACCTAGTTCATCACCACTGTAAGTCAAAAGTCTGTGTATGGATTTAAGGGGACAAGCATACTGACAATGATTGTGACTGCAATTCTTGAAAGTCAAAATCATTGTGTGCATCTTATAGCTTCAATATAATTTCTTGAAAGTGCTAATGACCGTCAGACATAACAAGAATCTAGCCTCGAGTGCATGTTAATAAGAGGTTCCCAAACGATTATGTTATACCTGTATGATTCCAAAATGAATCGTTCTAGAAATGATCTAATAAACTTGAAGCTGTTCTTCCCAAACCCAAAACAACAAAAACATGTCTTGTTTGTTTTAGTTTCTAAGATATTTTCTTTTTTCTAGTTGTTTGTAGGATTAATCGTGGGACTATACAACTAGATGTACTGTGTGAATCACTTACTAATATGGGTCACGTCTGAGGTGACCAATTAGTTTAAATCAAATGGGTCACGTCTGAGGTGAAAAATCAATTTTTAAATTAAAAGGATCATGTCCGAGGTGATCAAATGGTGTTAAAAGGTCATAAGGTGTAACAAATGTTAACATTTTAATGGATTGAAAGTGTAAAGGGATCAAGTTCATAAGTATGAGCCCATCGCATGATTGGATCATAAGTATGAGCCATTCGCATGATTGGATCATAAGTGTGAGCCAATCGCACGTTTGAACCATAAGTATGAGTCAGTCACACGACTGGACCATGAGTATGGAACAACCATGCGATTGGACTACAAGACTGAACTAATTGCACGGATGGATCAAGGAGTATGAGCGAGTCACACGACTGAACCCCAGTGGCACGACTGAAGCATGAGTATGGGCTCAGTGGCCCAACTGGAGCATGTGTATGGGTCTAGTCGTATGTTTGAACATTAAGATAGTATAAAAGGAGGGGTGACTCGGTCGCATTTCTCACCACCCCTCAAATCGTTCAAAAAACTGCTCATATGTAGACACCCTACCGAAATTTAATCTCACCTTGATTTCATGCCCATTGTGTTGTGAACCAATCTTTTGTTCATCTACAGGTATTGTGGGACTGAAATTGATCAGAATGACCGGTGACATCAAACCCTAAATGACGTAATCGCCTAAAATCAAGAAATCTGTAAAACTCTTAACATAGACCATTTAAATGGACATAATAGTTGAAATGAGGGACATTAAGTGATATTTAGAGTTACTGCAAATGTAATGAGTCTAAACACAACATCTAACATTAAGATTTGACCATGATTTATGGTCAGAGTGACGCACAGAGTCTTCTGCGAATGAACACTCCGAATGATCTTATGTCGCACAATTGAGCCAGGCTCAAGATTCATTCGCACAATTGAGCCAGGCTCAAGATTCATTCGGACAAATAAATCATTCGGTGACTTAGTCGCAAGCTCAATTACACGATTGAACTCAGCCGCATGCTTAATCGCATGACTGAACTCAGTTGTATGGTTCAATCGCACGATTGAACCAGTTTGATCTAAAACAGTTTAAACTTCAAGTGTATTCTCTAATACACATCTCTACTGTATATGTTTATTTTTTTACACAACCAAGGTTGATATATGGACCACCCCAAAACACAACATCTATGCTCACTTGGATGCCACCACTCGCAATGCATCCGAGTTTGTTGGGCTCATTGCATTTCTTCGCAGATCAAGGATCTTAAAAGCCATTTCGACACCATGCACACCGTCCAGATCCATACGGCATGCGTTCTGGGAAAGTGCCAGGGTTGATAGATCAGTTGAGCCACACTGTATATGGAGCTCGATATTCAGTCAAGAGATAGAGATTACTGAGGATGACTTGAGACGGGTCTTAGGTCTAGGTGAGGACGGAGACCACCCAACTAAGCCACATCCCATCACGGTCCGGGGATGCTTTCTAAGGATTAAGTACTTTGGTGACATAAATGCTTGTGTATTTAACAAGAGTAACATGTGCCCGAAAATCCAATATTTGGCACGTCTAATCATCAAGTGTATAGCCTCCAAGAGGGGAGGATTCGATGAATTGTCTGACCAAATCTAGAACGCATCAGTTGCACTGGTACTAAACCAACCATTTAGTTTTTCATGCATGATCCTCACCTACTAGATAGAGACCCTCGAGGCCAAGGGAAAGGAATGCTTCATGCATGATTATTGATGAGAAGCTTCCTATGCTGCCAAAAGAGAAAGATGATGCAGTGGTTCTCGAGGTAAAGGACGATACTACTTTGGGTAAAATGAAGGTCTACCGGGGTAAGCAAGTGAAACCCCCGGTGAGGAGACTATTTGGGCACCTTGCCCGATAAGACTATGTGGCGCCTGCTTGGAGGAGGTGGCATCATGATAACAGTGACTCTGATGTCGAGCCCATCATGGCAGAAACTGAAGAAGATGAAAATGACGACGATGAGGACCAAGGTCAAGGTGGTGATCCTCCTAGTGAAATTGAAGGGGTTTCCTTCCACCAAAGCTTCTTGGTTGATCAGGATGCAGAGTTAGAGGAAGAGCCTCTGGTGAGGACTATCGGGAGTAGGGTCGTGGCCACTAGTAAAGGCAAAGAGGAGGTTGGTGGACGCCAGGCTGAGTCTAGTGGTGCTCCTGGTGACGTTACTGATCCTACATACACCCCTGACCTGTCCAGTAGCCAAGGGGGAGCACCTACTTCCAAGGGATCTAGGAAGAAGAGGATGGCTTATCCCCACAGCAAGAAGAGCAAGAGGTCGAGGATTACTGGGATCACATCTCCTGCCATAGCCACAACTACCACCACTACCACCACCACCACCAAAACCACCCGTCCTATCATCACCCCCACAGCTACTACTACTACCACCACCACTCCTCCCCCTAATACTGTATCTCATCCACCACCACTACCACAGCCACACCACCACATCCCGCACACATTCCACCTCTACATTTACCACATCTACCACTACCAGTCACCAAGCCAGTCCTTCCACACACACTCCATTCACCACTGGACCCACTCTACCCCACATCGGGTTAGAGGAACAGCTGGCTAAGCTAAACATCACTATGATTAGACTACTTGCAACTGATGAGCTTAGGGATTCTCAGTTACATAAGATGATGGAAGTTAATGTTTCTCAAGCCAAGAAGATCAAGAAACTTAGTGAGAAAAGTGGTTTATATGAGAGATCTCTAAGCTGAGCCCACCATGTGCCTACAAGTCAAAAAGAGCTGGTGTTGGCATCGGTAAAGAGGATTGAGGAGCTTGAGAAGAAGAACAAAAAGATACTTCTAAAGCTTAAAGGATCAAAGTCTGAGCCATTAAAGATCAAAGATGGTGATGATGATCATTAAGAGGATGAAGATGACTCTGAGGAGGATGTTGGAGAGGGTGGACCGAGCGAGAAAGATCAAGACGATGATGATGATCAGGAAGGTGATGCTACTGCATCAGCCTGTCCTCAAGCTCAAGAGAGGTGTACCAAACATAGCCATGATTGAGGAGCCTCATCCTCAGCCCCTCCAGCAGATGAACCGAAAGGGGAAGACAAAAGTAATTCTTAGATGTTTTTGTATTTAAAAAACTTGTGTACATGAATTATATGTTACATAATTGTAATTAATGTTCAATTATGTTTATTTATGCTTAAATGTCTTTATCTAATGAATTTTATGTGATATGTTTAATGTTTAATCAACCGGACGAAGCTCAATAGATTGATGAATTTGATGTCCAACCCCTTCACCTGGTCAAGAATCAATAACCATGATTCTTGACTTGCAAAGGAGAGTCAGAAGATCTATTAGCTACACTCCAGAGGAGGGAAAAATCATACACGACCTAACATATGAACAGCTTGCTTAAATATTTAGGCTGAATCCGGATGAGCTGGTCAAAGATGCTCCTATAGTTGATGTGGCAAGTGATGATGAGCTTAACAATGTAGACGAATTCGAGATAGAGGATGTTACTGCTGACTATTATCCATAGTATACTGATCAAGAAGGACATGTTATCTCCAACTTGGGTGACACATTTGATAGTGGTACTATTGAGAAGTTGGAAGAGGTAGAAGAAGAAAAAGAGAAAGAAGAAAGCCAAGCCCAAGCTTCGGGCGCCAATGTCGAATTGAAGAAAGCTGAATGGGTGGCTTGTTTTGCTGAAATGAAAGCCCAACGCGCACCTACAAAGCACAATGCCTACACCAAACTGTACAGACTCAAGAGAAATTAGAAGGTGTCCGGAAAATCATTGCGTGGGCCTATTTTGAAGACATGAATATCTATCCTGAAGACTTGAATATCTATTTTGTGTGGAAAATCATTCCTGGTATTGAGCTCAACCGACTAGCATGCTTAGATCTGTTGTATGCTAATCCAAGGAAGATGTCTGGTTGGTTGAGGCTACGTTGAAGAAAGAATACCACACATGCTGGGTAAACGTCAGACCTCAACAACCAAAGAGGTACATTCGCAGGTCTGAAGTGGACCCTATATATGGGAAGCCGAACGTTGTGCTAAAATGGAGTCCTCCACGCACAATGTAAAAGATTCCTTTACGGGAAATGCCTCAGGACTTAACTCCACACATCAAATGGTGGTATTATGATTGGAGGACAAGGGAAGCGGTCATAGTTCTGAACAAACATGGAAAGATAGAGACTATCCGCGTATTTGACCCTATGTGGCTTACAAACTTGTCAGCTGAAGATGTTTACGCTTTATACAAGTTTCCATTGTTCTATGACACGTAGGACATTGTAGAAGCTCTCCAGGTTCAACACGTGATAATACTCTGCTTTGCATTGGAAATACATACAGGAGTTACAAAAGAGGAGAAGTACAAGAAATTCCAAGAACATGTGAAGAGTGTTAGACAATAGAGGAAACTAAGTCCAAGGGGGAGTTTGTAGATACATGTGTACCTAGTTTATGAGGTTAATGTAAAAGTTTGTCATGTCTTACACATATGAAATGAATAGGTTCAATGAAATATAATATGTCATTGATGTGTATAATGTTTAATATTTCATATTATTAGTGTCTTAAACTATAATGAACTTACTATATAAGTTTGAGGGTGATACGCTTGATTCTTAGTCAATAATGATTATGAAATGTGTTCAACATGGTCGGATGAGTAACCATGCGAATGGCCTATAATTATGGACAATACACATGAATACATCATGCGTATGGACCAGTCACACGACTGAACCAGGAGACTAGATCAGTCGCACAATTGAGACATAAGATTGACTCAGTTGCACGATTGAACCTTCAGTCGTGCGTATGACTCAATCACATGATTTAATCGCACCACTAAACATGCTAATGGCTTAGTCGTATAAATGGAAGCACCTAACCTATAAATACCACTTAATTAGTTGAAAAACAGAAAAATTCGAAACACTTGATACTCTTACGAAACCTAGCCGTCCAGAACGTCCAAGGAAGCCTTCCCATGTTCATAGATCATTCCTGAACTATCTCTATTTGTTCATAACATTTAGTTTCAATCGTATATTGATAGGGTAATTGTTCTCACTGATTGGATCGCCAATCAAATATGATTTCGCACTATTTGATTCGATATAAACACAAAATCTATTAGTATTCCGTATGTACCCGGTTCTGACACTTAGTTTATTCATTCTTTTAGTTTGTGGTGTGGATGATTCTGTTAAAGGTGAGGTTGTTGAACTTGGTTTTGGTTTGTCACTCACATCTTCATTCACCTTTTCTTTGTGGGTTGTTTCTTTGGTTTTTACAATGAACCTTGATTATTGAATGTTTCATCATCTTTTGATTTTGAATGAGGTATATGAGTTCCTTTTTCAAAATTATCAAAGAAAGCGTCATGAGCATTTGATTCTTTTTCAATCAAATTCACCCTTTTGTGAAGTTTTTGGATTGCTAAAATTATGTTTTTTTCTTCAAAGGTTTACCATCATCAGATGTTTTCTCCTTTGGTTTTCGTTATTTTGTTGCTGATTCTCTATTTTTGATTCTTCTTGACTTTCATTGGATTGAAAGTTTTATTTAGCATTGGTTTTTGTTTTTGTTCCTGCATCTCTTTGTGCTTTTTGTCTTGTTCTTTTTGTTGAAATAACATTTCTAAGTTGAATGGTTATTTTTGTTGCAAATTTCACAATTTTGTTGAAGTAGCAGTTAGAGGACATATGATGTCCATATTTCAAATATAACAATAGCTAGTGAAATAACATTCTTCAGTATTGTGATTTTTCATATCACACCATTTGTAATACATTTCCTCTGATTATTTATTAGATTGACTGCTTTCTTTTTCTTGTTTAGCTTTTAAAGCTTCAAATCATATTCTAGGTTTGTAGATGATTATTCTTTGCTTCTTGGAAGTCACCACTTTCTGGTTTGATTTGTAGGTGTTGGTTTTAGCTTCCGCAGATCTTCTACCAATTCAGTAGATTCGGTCTTTCGCAGATCTGCTGCTGAAGAAGGTTTCTTCTTCCACTGAAGTTCTGCTGATTGTTTTTTTTTGCTCTTTTCTACGAAAGATGTGTGTACTTCCTTAGAAGATGTACACTATTTAACTTTTAAATGATGGTTTTTGTTGCTGATAAGTGCTTGAAGACCTTCATTAGCTGAGCTATTATCTTGCAAATAGTCTCAACATGTTTCTTTGTTTTGGAGGATCTTGCAACTTTGTTTCTTGAAGAACATTGGGGATGATGATTCAAAAAGCAACATTCTTACCAAGTTTAGTTGATTATTATCATGTTCATCAGAATCATCCAAGTCATCACACTCATCAAAGTCAAATTCTAAATCATTTGTTAAATGTTCTGATTCTAAAGACTCACTTTCACTAACCTTAGTTTCATGGTTATACTTGTTGGATAGATTGGTTTCAAACTGGTGCTTGGCATAAAATAATTGATAAATTGTTTATCATGTGTTGGACCAAAAGAACCAATGAGCCTGATCAGAGAAACCTCTAAGTCCCACAAGACATCACAACAGCTGAAGAACCTGATCAGCTGTTCTACAAAGTCTGAAGAATACAACTGCTGAAGTACGTCTGAAGTACTGAAGACAAAGACTGAGACAACAGCTGAAGATCTAAAGTCTGAAGACTTCAACAAGTACTGAAGACAAAGACTGAAGATCAACAGCTGAAAGACAAAGTCTGATGTTCAAGTACTGAAGATATCAGCTGATGTTACAGCTGATGACAACAGCTGAAGAGGGCTTCTTCAGTGTTGTGATGATTTCTTCTTCAGTAGTTTTCTTTTCCTTTCAGTAGTTTGTTTATTTTTCTTTTCAGTACTTGTAAACACTGAAGAGGTTGTTCTTCAGTTGTTGTAGTTTCAGTAGTTTTATGTTTTTCAGTAGTTGTAAATGAGATGTTTAACACTTAGGAACATTTGTAAGAAGATGTCAGTTGTTGACATCTTCAGTAGTTGTTAAACATCAGTAGTTATAAAACGGTTACATGTCACTTTCAAGTGACATCAGCCTACGTCATTCTTTTCTTTATAAGGAAAGATGACTCACCTGTAATCGTGCCTTTGAGGCCGACAATCTAATGCAATATTCCTTTTGTCGGATATTTCTCTCTCTATAACAAAATTCTTTTATCGTTTTATATCAATTGTTCTTGTTGAATTTGTCTAATTCTGAGCTATTCCGCTGCTATATCTGTTCAATCGATTAAACCAAGGGCTGAGATCCTAACAAATGGTATCAGAGCAGGTTAATCATTGATCGATCTAACAATTGATCATTGAAACTGTTCAATCGCTCTAAGTTTAATCGAATTAGCAAAATTCGCAAGGATCTGTTATAGAGATTGAGAGTGTATCGCTTCTGGCCGTTTTATTTGAGGTTCTGTGTGGTTTTGAGCTAAATTTATTGTGTTTTACTTGAATCTGTCTGATTTTCCACAATGACTACTTCTTCTAATGATCCTTTCAATACTGGATCCTCTACCAAGCCTCCGATCTTGGTGAGGAATGAGTATAACATTTGGCAGAGAAGATTGCTCCATCACCTGTCTGTCAATAGCTCAGGTTGTTGGACATCTGTGGTACATGGACCACATAAGCCAATGGTGAATGATCCGGAAACAAACCAGTTGGTTCCAAAGAAGAAGGAGCAATACTCCGATGAGGACAAGAAGTTGTTTGAAATCGATGCAAAAGCCCATGGAATTTTGGCTATGGCTATTCCTAATGAGATTTACTCTGGGCTTCTGCATTGTGAGTCTGCTCATGACCTCTGGAATGCCATCAAAGAACAATTTGGTGGTACTGATGAGGTTTTAGCAAACAACAGGGAAATCCTCGCCCAACAATATGAGACTTTCTCTCATAGAAAGGGTGAGACTCTGACTCAACAATTTGAGCGGTTTTCATGTTTAATCTCTGAATTGAAAATGGTTAAACATGAATATACCAGGAGTCAGATGAACCATAGATTTTAAGATCACTGCCTGAGAGATGGAACACATATACCATTGTTCTACGCTCAAATGCTGATGTTGATCGCCTATCTCTCACCCAACTTCATGGGAAACTGCTTACATTCGAGAGAGAGATAGAGCAGAAAAGGAAATTGGTTTCATCTGGCAAGCTCACTGAGGATTTTGTCCAAGGGAACACTGCCCTGATTGGACATCAAGAGTCAGAATATGCGTCATCTGAAAGCCAGTATGATGAGCATATTGATTTCTCTACAAACACTTCTGAGCCTGCCTTTGTGAGTGTTGATAGTTATTCTGCTGGTTGTAATAGTGACAATCTATGTTTCATCATGGATGATCTCAAGGGGATTGCTGATGATGACTTAGAAGAGATGGATATTTTGAGCCAAATGGCCTTGATAAATATCAGATCTCAGAAGTTCTACAAAAGAACTGGAAGGAAATTCCCAGGACTCTCTGGCAAAACCAAAGTTGGTTTTGACAAGAGTAAGTTGAAGTGCCATAAATGCCACAGGCTTGGGCACTTTGCAAGAGAATGTAGATCATCTGGATCTAACTCTCCTGCACCCTTTGTGACTTTCCCTGGCAATAGTCAACAAAACAGAGGGCAACAACCTGTCAATTCTGGTTATCATCATCAACCACAATCTCCTGCATATTTTGTTCCACAGGGGCCAATGCCATATCCATACCCCTGCTATTACATGCCACAACCAGGGTCAGGTTCAAGCACCCACTGCTCAGCAACCACATGCACTCCCTGAGCCTCAACCATCCCAATCTCATCAACCTAATCAACTTCAACAACACAGCTTCTTCACACCAGGTGTTGTTGACTGGAGCAGTTTACCAGATGATGTGTCTGGTAATGAACAACTGTTCTCAGGTGCTGGTCAACATGGTGGTGAGCATCCTTTTGGAAATCTAGCTCTCATGGCTTTGGAATCCTCTGATGGATCATCCTCAAATACCTCTTCAACACAGGTATCACAGGTATCCTCTGAGGCTAAGGCCAAATTATGTTCTGAAACTTGCATAGCAGCATTTGCCTCTATTAGAGAAGCAAATGTGGCTTTAATCAATAAAAATGTAGAGCTAGAACAAACAATTTCCAAAAATAAAGCTGAGTTTGAGTCTGTGCTAAAAGAGAAAACTGATGAGATTTACAAATTAAAATGCCAAATTTCTGATGATAAGGCTAGGGAGGATGTACTCTTAGAGAAGTACAAAGACCTCAAAGATACTCTTGCTGTCACCCAGGTAGAGTGTGATCGATGGGTACAATCTTGCAAGGGCTTTGAAATGCTTCTTAGTAAGCAAACAGCTTCCAATGTGAAGTTTGGAATTGGTTATAATCACACTGCTCCTCCTACAGTTTTTGCTTCAAGAGCAGGAGCGGAATCTGATGGAGAAAGTAATGACCAATCCACCTCATCATGTGATTCACTACTTGATAAAGCACCATCAGTAGTTGAAGTCAGTAGTAATCCCTCTGTGAACCTATCAGCTGATATTGATGGTTCAACTGCTGACACTCACATGATCAATGAGTTGATCAACCCAAGTGTTATCCCTAGAAGTACTGAGGGTACTGGAGAGCAGGGGATAACATCTGGAGTTCAAATCCTAATGACTGACAGCACTGAAGAGAAGAAAACTGTCAGTAGGAAGGATTTGAAGCCTACTAAGGAAGTTGACAAGAAGGCAAAAAGTGCTTCTAAACTGCCGAAGAGCAAGTCTTCAGTAGTTTCATCTTCTTTAGTTGATGATCAACAGAAGATGAAGAAGAAACCATGTGAAATATGGGTATTCAATCATCTCACAGATGATTGTTGGTACAAAAAGGGATCCAAACTCAAACAAAAAGAGAAAATTAAAGAAAATTTGGCTAAAATGAAAACTGAGTTTGAGTCCAAGTTTGTACCAGCAGCATCAAATCCTGTTACTCCTATGACCAAAAAGAAATCTAAAAAGGAAGGAGTGCAACAGGCAATAGCTGAGGTTGCTCAAAAGAAGATGGTGCAACACAAGAACTCATCATCAAACACCAATACCAATGTGTCTGAAGAGCTGAAAGCTCTCTCCCAGAATCAGACACAGCTGGTAATGATGGTTCAACATCTGTTGGGAAGAGTTAACCAACTTGATGGCCCTGTGTTGAAACCCCAGAAAAGGAGATCCAAGCCGAAGGATTCCTCTTCTACACCATCTCCTTCACCTCAAGCTATTGTGTCCAATAAACCTGTTAGTTTACCATCTGTTGATGAGACCAGGCCCAAAACCAAAAAGGTTTGGGTCTCCAAAACTAACTGATTGTTTATTTATGCAGGTTTCTTCAACATGCCAAAGTAGCATCTGGTATGTAGACAGTGGAGGATCTATGCATATGACTGGGAACAACTCACTTCTTAATGACTACTCTCCAGGAAGGAAGGGATTTGTTTCTTTTGGCAATGATGCAAGAGGTTACATCATCGGGAAGGGCTTTGTTTCCAATGGGGAAATAAAGTTTGATGATGTCAACCATGTGGAAAATCTCAAGTATAATCTTTTGAGTGTCAGTCAATTGTGTGACAAAGGCCATGTTGCCCTTTTCACAAGCCAGAACTGCAGGATTCTGTCATCCAAAGTTCTGAGTTTGATTGACAAGGTATTGGATGCTCACACTCTCCTGAAGGCCAACAGGACAGGAAGAGTGTATGCCTTAGATCTTTCCAAGAAAATTGATCTCAAAGGCCATCCTTGCCTATTTTCCAAGGCCTCTCCTCAAGAATCTAATCTATGGCATAGAAGGCTGGGACATGTTAATTTCAAGAACATGAATCAGCTGATACACCATAGTTTAGTAAGGGGAATGCCTATGAAGGAGTTCAAGTGTGAAAACAACTGCACTGCTTGTTTGAAAGGAAAACAGCACAAGGTTTCATTTCCACCTATTGAAGAACCAAAGTCCACTGCCTGCTTACAACTTCTTCACATGGATCTCTTTGGTCCTGTGAGAGTGATGAGCATGGCACAGAAAAAATACTGTCTGGTAATTGTGGATGATTACTCCAGATTTGTATGGACTTTCTTTCTACATTCAAAGGATGAAGCTGCACAGAAGATCATAAACTTTGTGTTGTATGCTGAGAAGCAGTATTCCCTCTCAGTCAAGTGTATTAGAAGTGATAATGGAACAGAATTCAGGAACAATACACTTGATGAATTCTACCTTTCCAAGGGAATAAAGAGACAGTTTAGTATTCCAAGAACTCCTGAACAGAATGGAGTTGTGGAGAGAAAGAACAGGACCCTCATTGAAGCTGCAAGGTCTATGTTGGCTGATTCTGGACTGCCATTGACTTTTTGGGCTGAAGCTGTCAACACAGCATGCTATGTGCAGAATAGAGTGCTAATAAATCAGAGGTGATGAAGACTCCATATGAAGTTCTACATCATTTGGCCCCTCTCATTTCATTTTTAGAGCATTTGGGTGTCCCTGTTTCATTCTCAACACAAAGGATCAGCTCCAGAAATTTGATCCTAAGGTGGATGCAGGGTACTTTGTTGGTTATTCATCAACTTGCAAGGCATACAGAGTCTTCAATTGCAGAACAAAGATGGTTGAAGAGATTACATGTCAAGTTCAATGAATCTCCAAAGGACAAGATTCCACAAAGCCCTGTGGAGCTCTTTGATTTGGACATACTGCAATATGTTCCTTATCAATCTCCTGCTGTTGCTCCTGTCAACAGTTCACCACCTGGTGTTACTACTGAAGATGATGATGATAGTAGTAATCACCTCTTCAGGTTTAGTGATCAACTGCCTGAGTCCTCTAAACCTGATGCTCCTGTAGCTCCAGCCGCACCATCCACAACAAATGCTGATGAGATTTCTGCATCCTCAACTTCATTTGAGTTGCCACCATCTTCATGGTTTCAAGAATCTGCATCAACATCTGCTGCTGCTGAAGACCCTACAAACACTTGCACAGATTTGATTGTTTACCAAGAGCTGAAAAATCACCCAATATCTCAAATCCTTGGTGATATCAATGCTGGTGTCTCAACCAGAAGCCAGTTGTCCAATTTCTGCTTCTATGCTCTCTTCATCAGTCAGCTAGAGCCGAAGAACTATCATGTTGCTTTGAGGGACAATGGATGGGTTGAAGCCATGCAGCTTGAGCTTCTTCAGTTCAAGAAACAGCAAGTGTGGGAGCTTGTTCCTCTACCCCCAGGTAAGTGTGCAATAGGCACTAAATGGTGTTTAGGAATAAAACTGATGAAAATGGGCTAATTGTTAAGAACAAGGCCAGACTGGTTGTGCAGGGGTTTGCACAAGAAGAAGGTATTGATTATGATGAAACCTTTGCCCCTGTAGCCAGACTGGAGGCAATTAGATTGTTTTTAGCCTATGCTGCACTCCACAATCTTAAAGTTTTCCAAATGGATGTCAAAAGTGCTTTTCTATATGGTACAATAAAAGAAGAAGTTTATGTGTGTCAACCACCAGGCTTTGAGGATAATAAGCACCCAGAATGGGTATATAAGCTTGATAAAGCTCTTTATGGGTTGAAACAAGCACCTAGAGCTTGGTATGAGACCTTATCAAACTTTCTTCTACAGAATAATTTCACTAGAGGCTCCATAGATAAAACTTTATTTATTAAGAAGGTGGATCAGCATAAGCTACTTGTTCAAATTTATGTTGATGATATTATATTTGCATCCTCTGATCCCCAATTGTGTGAGGATTTCCAAACCTTAATGCAACAGAAGTTTGAAATGAGTGCAATGGGAGAATTACAGTTCTTTCTAGGTTTGCAAATCAAACAAAAAGCTGATGGAATTTTCATTCATCAGTCTAAATACACAAAAGATCTTTTGAATAAGTTTGATTTACAAAACTGTAAATCTTGTTCTACTCCCATGTGCAACACCACACAATTGGATGTTGATCAGAAAGGTAAAGGTGTTGATGAAACCCTTTACAGATGTATGATTGGTTCCTTGATGTATTTAACAGCTTCTAGACCAGATATTATGTTTGCTACATGTGTTTGTGCTAGATTTCAGGCTGCACCTAAGGAGTCTCATCTGATTGCAGTCAAGAGGATCTTTAGATATCTGCAAGGCACACAATCTCTAGGCTTATGGTATTCCACTGGACATTCTTGCAAATTAGTTGCCTTCTCTGATAGTGACTATGCAGGATGTAAGTTGACCAGGAAATCAACTTCTGGTGGATGCCAATTCCTAGGCAACTGTTTGATTTCTTGGCAGAGTAAGAAACAAACATCTGTTGCTACATCCACTGCTGAAGCCGAGTACATTGCTGCTGCAAGTTGTACATCCCAAATACTCTGGCTTCAGAATCAACTTTTGGATTATGGCATTACAGAGACTAAGACTCCATTATTAATGGATAGTGCTTCAGCTCTTTGCATTGTCAAAAATCCTGTCCAGCACTCTAGGACCAAACATATAGAAATTAGACATCATTTTATAAGAGATTGTTTTGAAAAGGGTCTAATTAATCCTATGTTTGTGCCTAGTGCTGATGAGCTTGCAGACATTTTTACTAAGCCTTTGGATAGTTCAACTTTCCACAACCTGGTGTTAGGCTTGGTATGCTGCAGCTAGAATAAGTGACAACTACTGATGATCTCAGTAATTACTGATGATCATTGGTAACCATGTCACATATAAGTACTGATGAGTTATTTTACCCTCAGTAGTTTTTATAACTACTGAAGGCTAAATGCTTTAAGTACTGTACTTTATCTGTTCTACACTACTGATGTAGTTACAACTACTGAAATCAGTAGAAACAGATAAGTACTGATGTCCTATGAAACTACTGAAAACAGCTAAAAGCTGATGAGTAAGTGTTGAGGACAGTATGAAACAGCTGAAAGGCTATGAATTGACGACAACTACTGATGAGTACTCTCTCTTCAGTAGTTCACAAACTGCTGTTTCTTTATAAACAACTGAAGCAATACCATGTCTTCAGTAGTTTCACAACTACTGATGACTAACACCAAGTCTTCAGTTGTTTACAACAACTGATGGCAAAACCACGGTCTTCAGTAGTTTCACAACTACTGATGACTAATACCAAGTCCTCAGTTGTTTCAACATCTGAAGTCCAACTTGTCTTCAGTAGTTTTTAAAACTACTGATGCCTAAATCAGAGACTTCAGTTGTTTCAACGTCTGATAGTAAACACCATGTCTTCAGTTGTTTTATAACTGCTGACCACACCAATACCATCAGTCGTTTCAAACGTCTGAAAGTTAATACCACGTCATCAGTAGCTTCAAATACTGATGACTAACACCAAAACCTTCAGTCGTTTCATAACCCGTACCCTATATATACCTGATCCCTCTTTCAGAGTTTTCATTCTTTCACGACCTAACTTTTCAAAAGCTCTGAAAACCTTTCACCTTCATTAATGGCGACCATGCAACTCAAACCTCGACACAACTGTGTCGCGTACCTTACAAAATCGCCCTTCTGGACCAAATTTGAAAATGCTATAGATCTTATGGTCCATCCCCACTAAAAACGGCTTTCCTTTTAAATCCAATCATTTATGCCGATTCGCTACGTCAGTTCTGGATGAATGCGACCGTTATGGAGAATCTATCCATTCATCTATCAACTCGCATAAGGTGGTCATCTCTACTGCTACCATCCGCCAAATATTACTGTTAGATGATGCTGCCTACCCTGTTGGATATCCTAAGCGCCAACTTGATCTTTCTTTGGACAACATGGATATCAGGGTGATCTTAGTGCTTCAACAATCCTGAAGAAACATTTTCCAGATGCTGAACGATTATTATTTCATATGGTAAATGTTTGCCTGGCTCCGAAGACTTCCTCTTGGGATCAACTGTCTTCCAGATGGCAACAGGTATTGTTCTCTATCCTTGAACAAGAACCACTAAACTTCTCTGAAATAATTTTTCTTGAACTCAAGGATATGGCCACAAAACCACTTTCTAACCGTTGGATACTATATCCTCGGTTTATAATGGCCATAATAGAGAATCAGCTTTCTGCTGAGGGACTAGTTGGTCTGGGAGTCCCTGCTTTGGCTGTATTGCCGGAGGTATACTCCCGACACAACACTGACCAAACTCTCAAACAGGCTGCCAAGCTGCGCAAACCCACGCAGCTGGAACCCACAGCCTCCACCTCCAAATCCAAAGTCCCCTCCAAACCCACAAAGAAGAAGCCTAAGAAAGCTACTCAGGGAATTGAGTCCCCTGTGGATGCTCCTGCTGCACCAACGCAGGTTATCTCTGCTGGAAATAACCCCCCAGTAGAGACTGTGACTCCACCCACTGAAGCCGCTCAGGTTTCCTCTCAAAAGGAACCTGAAGCAACCACTCAAAGGGAAGCCACAATGCTGGGATCCTCCTCACTTGAGGGATTACCATTGAAGAGCACCACCTGTCCCGGGTGCACACTGCTTCCACACCCCTCCTGATGCAACCGCCCCTCAAAGCCCTACTATCATTGTTGCAAAAGTGCTGACGCAGTTGCATTCCTCACCCCCCACCCAGACACCAATTACTACTGGGATAACCTCAACACCTGAGGGGGAGGATCACAATGCTTCTGTCAACCCACAGCACAGGGGTTATCATGTTCCATCTTCTAGTGTAGATAAGGAGGTGCGAACTTCTGGTGAGGCTGCCACTGCTTGACTCAGCAAATGACCAGGATGCAGTTGGTAACATCTCTAAGTCCTCACCAGTGGCAACAGCTGATGAAGGACATAGTCCTGAGGCTGGAAGTCCCCAGAACCGAGAACAAGGGGCACATGCTACAATTGATCTACACTCAAGGCATGTTCATTCTGACTTTGTCAGGAGGTCAGGTGATTCAGTCACAACTGATGATGACCTGAGCTCTTCTTTGATGTAGTTGCTCAAAACACCATTCTAGAGGATGAGGTTAGCAGACTCAAAGAGCTGCTGGCCAAGATGTCTCAGGATGCAAGTCCATCTGCCACCACAATACACCCACAGATGGCACCTTCTTCTGAAGGTCCCCTACACACTGAGCCAGTATATACTTCCAAGCCACCAGCCTCTGCTTTCGGCACTGATTCTCAGGAACAGAACCACCCTGATCAATCAGTTGCTACCCTTCAAAATTCCCTACCTCTCATCACTCCCATGATCACAGATATAGTGATCAAAGCCATTGATGAGAGGCTTCCTACAATAATACAACCCTTGGTGGAGGAGTTGGTGACTAAATCTCTTTCTACTGCTCAAACCCTTGCCTCCAATGCAACCAAAAGGGGGAGAGTCAGTTAGTTAAAGGAAAAAGGAAGAGGATAGATGGGGAGAAGGCGAAAGAATCTGAGGTTGTAAATGAGAAGGAGAAGGAGAATGTGAAGGGAGCTGAAGTGAATGAAAGTCAAAAAGACTTTCATGTCACATATCAAAAGAGAAAAGGAAGTCTGAGAAGGAGAAGGAGCTGAAGGATATGGTGAAAGAAGCTGACGCCAACCATAACCGTTCAATGGATAAAATCATTGAGCAGTTGTATAGGCAGGGTTTTGACATCAAACAACTAGACTCCGAGATCAGAAGGATGGAAACAGAGGAGATCAATTCCAGATGGGCTAGCTATGATGCCTTAGAAAGAGAAAGGCTGGAATAATGATCAGATTTATAGCTAATACCTGGGAAGATCTCTAATGGAAATAAGGGCCTGGACCAGGGACAACATCTTGGCAATAACCACCAAGATTGTTCGTCTGAAGAATACTCCAAAGGTCTAGTGATTGAGGTATGAATGAAGCTGGGGTTGGGAATCGAAAAGAACTGACAAAATTTACCAAAGCCTCCCTTACAGCCAAAATGCTAAAACAGTCTGAACCTCAATCCTCAAAATCACTATCTCCACAACCCACTAAAACAACTCCTTTACCCTCTAAACCAACCATCCAACACAAAACCAAATCTTTACCTCAAAAACCATTGCCAGTGATGTACCTAGCCAAAAGAAAAGAAAGGTACTGAGGCTGATGAAGATGAAGAGGAGGATGAAGACAGACTGCCACTCTCTGCAGTCATTACTTTGCCTAAGGCTAAACCAATGTCCATCACTCCTGCTTCTCAAATGCATGATGTAATGATAAAGATTGAAGAGGAACAGATGCAAAAACATGATGAGGAAATGCTGAAAAGCATTGACAAAGCATATGCTACATCCTCTTCAATGATCAGCATGAAGAAAGAAGTATTAAGATTGTACCCTTGCTAATACCTTTCAATACCAAAGGGAAAGAGTAAGGATATGGCCTGATCCTAGGGTGGCACACGGATTGTCAAGAAAGAAATTCCTTCAAGATACAAGGGCCAAGTGAAGAGAGTTGTCGACGAAGACATCACTGTGGTGCTTGTAGTGTCCCCTTGGGAAATTGTTGAAGAGTTCAAGAAAGCCTATGAAGCCAAACAACCACCTCAAAAGATGTAGAGAACAAAATATAAAGAAGGGATTGGTTTACAAACGACTTGAAAACTTCAAACAAGAAGAGCTCAACCTGCTCTTAGAAGGAACTCATCCAGATGAGTTTGCTTATAGACAAATAACAACGGTTGAGCTCAAAAATGGAAAACAGGCCAAGTACATATCTGAAGTGTATGGCCGAGAAGGATTATTTGATGGTGTGCCCGAGGTGCTACAATGGATGAGCAAATCATGTTTTTAAGGGCTTACACCAGGGAATCATATAGGCTGATACACGGGAAGTAGATCTCATGGTTGGGGCAACAGCTCGTGTCCAAGTCCCCAATACAGAGCTCCCAACCATATCATGCCAAACAGATCATCAGAGACTTCTTCCCAGGCCGGTGCTGAAAAAGGGTCACTTCTCATCTGATCAAGAAGATTAAGAGACCAATCTATCTGCCAAAATAAGTGGGACTCGTAAATAACTTAGAGGTTTTGGCTGCATTGGTTCAGGGGGAGTTTGTTGGACCAAAAGAACCAATGAGCCTGATCAGAGAAACCTCTAAGTCCCACAAGACATCACAACAGCTGAAGAAGACCTGATCAGCTGTTCTACAAAGTCTGAAGAATACAACTGCTGAAGTACGTCTGAAGTACTGAAGACAAAGACTGAGACAACAGCTGAAGATCTAAAGTCTGAAGACTTCAACAAGTACTGAAGACAAAGACTGAAGATCAACAGCTGAAAGACAAAGTCTGATGTTCAAGTACTGAAGACATCAGCTGATGTAACAGCTGATGACAACAGCTGAAGAGGGTTCTTCAGTGTTGTGATTTTTCTTCTTCAGTAGTTTTCTTTTCCTTTCAGTAGTTTGTTTATTTTTCTTTTCAGTACTTGTAAACAACTGAAGAGGTTGTTCTTCAGTTGTTGTAGTTTCAGTAGTTTTATGTTTTTCAGTAGTTGTAAATGAGATGTTTAACACTTAGGAACATTTGTAAGAAGATGTCAGTTGTTGACATCTTCAGTAGTTGTTAAACATCAGTAGTTATAAAACGGTTACATGTCACTTTCAAGTGACATCAGCCTACGTCATTCTTTTCTTTATAAGGAAAGATGACTCACCTGTAATCGTGCCTTTGAGGCCGACAATCTAATGCAATATTCCTTTTGTCGGATATTTCTCTCTCTATAACAAAATTCTTTTATCGTTTTATATCAATTGTTCTTGTTGAATTTGTCTAATTCTGAGCTATTCCGCTGCTATATCTGTTCAATCGATTAAACCAAGGGCTGAGATCCTAACACATTGTTTGAGGAAAAGTTGTGTAATTATTATTATAGTGGGCAACATATTATATCCCAACCCATACCTGTTCTTGGTTCAATATAAGAATTTAATAATTTCTCATATTGTTAAGATGAAAGTTGAAAATTTGAATTTTCACTTCATTTGATGCATGATCAGCAACGGATTTAGTTAGGGAAGTAGTTAGATGCTCAACTTGTGCTTTTAAACTGTATTTTCTCAACCAAGTTATCTAAATACATTTTTAAAGAGTTAGTTTGACTTGATATAATTTATGTTCTCTACATGGATTCATTCAAAATTATTATTCTTTTACTTTATTAGCTAGTTGTTGAGCATGGACTCTATATCTTTCAACTTCCTCAACACAAACTAATGAACAAACTACCTCTTACTTCTCTAGCCATGGGTGGAACTTTATTCTCCATTTGGGCCCGTAGACCATGACTCTCTTCCAAGACTTCCTTCTTATACGTGCTCCAGTCACACGTTCCATCTTAAAGTATAATTAGACCAGATCATTAGAATTACCTGGTCTTGTTGATGCATTTGCGACTGCTGGGGATGAGTTTGTTAGTTGTGGTTGTCTGAAAGATCTTTGGAGATAGATTACTTTTTAGGTCGATGTTGATGAGTCTAATGTTGTTGATGTTATTGATGTTGTCTCCAGTTAGGATTGATTGTGATTTTCATTTCTAGAGAGATGACCATAGAGATTGCATTTAATACATCTTACCTTGACTTATCAAAACCAATCTTTGTTGTTTTACTTGCTCAAGCCAAATTTTTTTTCTTATGAGGTATGTTTGGGTCTATAAGTAATCATTGCCACTTGGCATGAAGATCCGTCTCCTCTACTATATCTGGATGTAGTTTTTCTAGTCTTGCTAGCAAATGTTGTTAGATGACAAAGTGATTCCCAAGTAAGCTTGAAAACTTGAAATAAAAGTTTACTTTGTTTTCTTCAGACTCGAAAATCACAGTGATGGGCTCTACTTGGTTGTTGTTTGAGAAAGTCTTTCTTCATGATGTCGGGGAATCTCTTCTATCATCATTTCTTCCTTTTCCTTTCCTTATTTACTTTGAGAAGATTTTTTTGAAGGTTTTAATGCATAAAAGCTCACATCTTCTTCATCTTCACTCAAAGTACAAGAGTTGTCACTATCATTATTAGAAATAAAGGCACTTGGAGCACTTTTTGTTTCTTTAAAGTTATAGGGTGTGACATGTGTTCTCACACTCTTGTTTCTTGATTTTTCATCCATTAAAAGAGCCTCCACTTTAGCCTCTATGGTATCTAATGTAGATACATGTGTTCCTAGTTTATGCATATAAATGTAAAAGTCTTTCATGTCTTACATATGTGTAATTTGACGATGTAATGAAATGTGATATATGATTTGATGTTTATTTATCTTTAATTCATATGTATGAACTTCTTATATCGGTTTGAGGTTGTTGTACACAACTATAAGTCAATAATGATTGAGTAATGTGTTCAACCTAGTCGGATGAGTATTCATGCTAATGGCCCATAGTTATGGACCATACGCATGAATACATCATGCTTATGGACCAGTCGCACGACTGAACTAGCAGAATGGATTAGTCGTATGATTGAGACATAAGATTGAGTTAGTCGCATGACTGAACCTTCAGTCGTGCGTATGGATCAATCGCATGAGTTAGTCGCATGACTTAACCATGCTAATGGTTCAGTCGTACCAATAAATACCAATAACTACAAATACCACTTATTCGTGGAAAAATAGAGAATTCTAAACAATTGAAGAACACTTGATCTATTCACAAACCCTAGCTGTCCAGAACGTCTAAGAAACACAGTCCATGTTCGTAGACCATTCTTGATCGATTCCTACTCATTCTTAACGTTTAGTTTATTTTTATATCGATCGGGTTAACGTTCTCATTGATTGATCGCCAATCAAATAGGATTCCGAACTATTTGATTCGGTATAAACGTAGAATCTGTTGTTAACAGTACCAAACGACATTCAGGGGTGGATGTAGACAAATCGGGCAGGGATAATGTTTCCGGTCTTGGGAGAGGTGGCGACCATTCTGAAGAACCAAAAAGACTGAGCTGAGGCGAAGCCCTATGATTCACTGAAACGTCTGAAGGAGGGCTTTAGCGTATTTTGACCCTTTCTATTAGTAAGGTTGTCGTATCGATCAATGCGAAACTTGAGTTTGATTGCAGGGTGCGTGTTAGTATTCCGTAAGTACACGGTCCTGACAAGTGGTATCAAAGCTTTCGCTCTTGATTTGCGTCTGATTCGATAAGGTTTGGTGTTAAACTTAACGTTTTCATACAAAAGAGTCATTCTTTTTTAGTCAAAAAGTGTTTTTTGACGTTTTCAGGCATTAAAGTTTAAGTTTTTCGTCATACAGAAGATTAGAGTTTCTGGGTAAATCGTGTTTTGCGTCTAAGTGTAAAAAATTCGATATTTTCAAAAACAGCAGCCTTCAGTCACAAGATGAGCTCATTCATACCATTGAGCTCATTCTTTCACTCCATCCGCACGACTAAACTCAGTCGCATAACCCATTCACGACTGAACTACTGTAGTCATTTGCTTCTATTCGTCCAGTCCATATGCATGACTGAATCCAATCACACGATTGAATTCATTCACACCCTTCATTCGAACGAGTGATCCATACTTATTGTCCAATCGTACGATTGAAGCTGTCCTATTCTCCAAGTACAAAGTTTACACAAATGGAAGATCAGTTTGTTGTGTTTACTGCTGGGAAGGACTCACGCATACAGATCCTTCTGCTTATAGAGAATGAGATAGGAAATCACAATAAACGCCAAAGCTTATAACATTAGATGACTATCCACAATGGAAACAATGGTTCGAGATTTTCCTAAAAGGAGTGGATCCCAATCTTTGGACTTCTATGGAGACTGGTTATACCGTACCAGTCAGTGCAAATGGAGTAAAGTTGACGTTTGGTGGAATGAGCGAGGCTCAGAAGATACTCTTTATGCTGACAAGAAAGTTTATGCCCTGTTGATTCAGTCAATCCAAAAAGACATCTTTCACCAGTTTTATGAGAACAAGCTGGACAAAAAGCTATGGGAGACATTAGAGAAGAGGTAGGGTGGAAACACGACGTTAAAGGCACTCAAGGAAAAGGCTCTCAAGAAGTTGCTCGATAACTTCTCTTCAACAGGGAATGAGAGCTTAGATGATATTATCGACAGATGCTATCATTTAATGACTGAGCTGCACACTCACGGCATAACCACATCAATTGAAGACAAAGTTTCAAGCTTTGTTGATGGTTTGCCTGAGAAATGGGACTCATTTGTGTCTTACCTAAGACAGAATGACATTCTTGCGACATTAGACATAAATGACATTATCTTGAAGTTAAGAGAGGAGAACTGAGGATGAAGTACAAGTCGAAGAAAGGATCCAACGTTTAGAATACTTCACTCTACAACTCAGTTCCCACTCTAACTGGTTGAGGAGCACCACTACAAACAACATTCGTGTCTAGTTCCGCGGCTCCTTCCCAAACAATTACTTCAGGACCAGAAACATCAGGGTCATCTGGACCCAATACATACTGCCTGAAGCAAACACAACGATGTTAAAGACCGAGTATCTCAGTAATATCATAGTGGAAGTTACAAAGGAGCATATGGATCTCTAGCAGCAGTGGTTCAATCGTATAATGGTTTAGTTGCTGGGAAGATTGGAATTGTCATCTTGGAGATGAAGACTAGAGCAAATCGATGAGAACGAGCTGGAAAGAATGGACATCATGTGGGCTCTAGCAAGTGCAGTTCCAAGAGCTAAAAATTTTTCAAGAAGATGGGGCAGAATCTAGTAGCCACAAAAGATACGTCATTTGGTTTCGACAAAACCAAGGTCACCTACTTCAACTGTGGTGAAATAGGACATTTTAAACGTGCATGTGTGAAGCCCATGAAAACTGTAAATGGTAATCCATTTCCTACTTTCAACCATGAAGACAAAGACATGGTTGGAACTAGTTCTTCAAGGAAAGAGACTAAGGCATTAACTGCTCAAGGTGATTAAGGACAAGACTGGTCTTTTCGATTTGTCTCTCCTAGAGAATCAAACATTGCTTTTGTCGAAGCATTGGGTGATGGGTCTGCTAGTGAAGGTGAGATTGCAGCTAAATAAGCAATGTCAGATTCGTAAGAAGTTGTGAACGTGATAAATCACATGGTTGAGGAAGAGCTCAGAGCAACAAGTTCAGAATCTCCAACAACAAAAGAGACTACCTCTGCTTTGATGGTTGATTCAACTCACTTCTCACAGGTAAGTTCTTTAGATCAATTATTTAATAAACATGCTTGTTCTAAATGTGAAAAATTTAGGGAAAGCATTGATCTAAAATTTGCTACGTTATTAGAACACAATGATAACTTAGTAAATGACTTACAACTCTGCACTGAAGCTAATTGTATATTAAAACAAAAAGAGTGCCCTTTTAAAGAAAAGGAGAAAGCAGTTTTCGAAGTCGAGGTTGTCTCCTTAAATCAATGTAATGATGTAAAGTTTTATGTAAACTCTTTAGAAGAAAACAAAAAGGCGAAAGCAGTTTTGGAAGTCGAGGTTAATTCTTTAAAACAAAAACTGCATAGTTAGGCTAGTTCTTCGCACATAGTTCAGAACTTAGTGAAAGAACGAAACAATGGGGAAGGTTTGGGCTACAAAGTAGTTCCACCACCACATGAGATCTTTTTGAATACAAAATGTAGACCTATAAATAACAACCCAATCAAGGATCATGTGGTGTCTACTCCTCTAGTTAGTGATCATGATTCCATGGGTAGCCTGTGAAATCTGACACTAAATAGAAAGAGTCTACTTTGAAATCGAAAGGAAAGATGCCAGTCGAGAATTTGGATGATGTATTTAAAAGGGTTAATGTAAGGTGAGGTTCACCAAAGTCTATGTTAGAACCCAAAATGACTAAACCAGTAACCGCAAACATGTTAATCATAAAAGTCCAAACAAAGTGAAAGTAAAGATGTTCAAAACGTTAAAACAATTAATTTTTTTGATAAGGATGAAACATCTAAAAGCAAAATGTCAAAGCCCAACCAAACACACCTCACACCTTCACCAAACTCAACATCATATAAAATTTTTCTTCAATAGTTGTGAAAACGAGGACATATATCTTCTATTTGTCCTTATTATCAGATCCCTAGAAAGAAAATTAAACTTTATGATGCAAAACCAAGTTTTTCTAAAGTGAGATCTAATACCCCACCTAAGAGTATTAGTGAACCTAAAGTTCAAACCATAAGTCAGTCGTCTGTTTACCACAAACAGCCTTACACAAAACTGACGTATGGAAAGAAAAATCAAGTATAGGGTATGATAGTGAGGAGAATAAGAAGAAAGATATGCCCTCATCCTCTAAAGGACAATGGTTTGAGTTTATGATGCGTGATTCCTCTAGGTCACCCAAGCCAGTTAAGGCTTGGGTCCCAAATCTGTACTGATCAAGTTCTTTGAATGTGTAGGGTGTCCGCTATAGCGCTATCACTAATCCCTGGATTATTGATAGTGGGGCATCCAGGCACATGATAGGGAATTTGTCTCTCCTTTTCAATGTCAACAAATTAAAGGGAGATGTGTTTTAAGGCCCCGTTCCCGGGACGCTTACAGCTCGTAATTCATAGCACATAAAACATATACATTGCATTTAATCATCAAAACATTGCAGCGGAAACATAAAACAAATGGCATTTCATTTCATCATAAAAAATTTTGCAAAATAATGCATCGTTTGTCGGTTACAAAACTTTATTGTTGTATTACATCGCAAAAGCTTTAAATTAATGGATGCCTTCCAAAAGAGCTGAGTAGCTGCCTCGTGCCATCCTCAGCAACCTTACCTGCCAACTGGAAAATGCATAAAAGTCAGCGTTGCTGAGCGAGTTCTGGTTTTATAGCAAAACATACTTTTCTATCATAAAACCATCCTTTCTTTTAAAATCATATTATAATTTACATTCGTTCGTGATCATTCATCGTACATACATACAGATAATAACATTATTATCTTCGTCATTCTTTCGTTCATACTTTCATTCATTCATCATTACTCCTAGTGACATGTACATTACCCCGATCATTGTGCACGAAGCGGGTAACTGGGCCTAAGGTCTCTCATAGACCTCGAACATTGTGCACGAAGCTGACTCCAGTACCTAGGGCAAGTACATTCACCATTCATCTTTTCTCTTTCATTCTAGATCAATGCCATAAGCTATACCCCGAACATTGTGCACAAAGCGGGTAACTAGGCCTGAGGTCTGTCATAGACCTCGAACATTGTGCACGAAGCTGACTCTAGTACCTAGGGCAAGCCGCAAGGATCCCATTCGTATGGTCAATCCCAAAGATTAGACCCCAGTGTGCATCCTTCTGGGGTAGCGAACCCGCACACAATCCTAAAGACATTACCCCGAACACCCTTCATTGGGTGTGAACCTCCATACATTTGCTATCATAACATGTAAAGCCATAGAAAAGATAATTATACATCTTCACAAGGGACAAAAACATATCATTCATACATCATCATGCAGGGCATCATACATACATAACACATTATTGCATAACCATGCAACATCATCATCATCATCATGCATAAGCGCACAACATTACATGCCCATCATACCATCTATGTGTAGGATTCTTTATGCCCAAGACACGTAGAATATTGATGTGGTTAGTATGTTATGATCCAAGTCGGGTTATACCCAATAACAAGCTTTGCAAACACACAAACAATTTTTAATTGACGATATGATGATGCAATTAAATAACCACACCAAATTTAGAAAATAGGTTTTCTAAATAAGTTGCATATGAGAGGGAACAACTTATTAGGATATTTTATTCAAGAATATTATTTGTAATGTTATTTAAGTAGGTTAGATAACATCAAATAAAAAAAGGGGTGTATAACTTATACAATTAAATGGTTAATTGTATAACTTATTAAGTGACTAGTTTAATATAATGTGTGTTTTTGTTTAAGAGGGAAACTCTTTTTAATCCTTAAAATTCGGCCGCCCCATTGAAGGGTATTGGCCCTTTTGTTCCTTGAAAACACAAATAATATTACTAGTCCCACACTCAATGTGATTACTCTCTAAAGAAGGATATGCAAAATTGAAAAAAACTCTCTCTCTCTCCGAAAACCGCTCGGCACAAGCAGCGGCAGTTTGGGGTTTTGAGTTGATTTTGGTGGTGTTTCTTCCTAACAAGAAAGTGTTTTGCAATCAAGCTTGGGGTATAGAAGCTTGGGCGGACCTCGTTTGGTGCCTTGGTCGATTTCTTGGACAACATCATCTTCCATTCTCCAACATCTTGTTGCTGAAAGGTAGATTATGGCAGCTTATTCATAGCTGTCCATAATGTGTTGTTTTTATTTTCATAGTAAGCATCATTCACATATAATAGATTCTCTTGTTCTTGGGTTTGTTTAAGACTTATAACATCAAAATAAATCTGGATTTTTCAGTTTATAAACAATGTTATAATGTTACTCTTCCGCTGCATTTTTCACAAAGTTTAATAGGTTAAACTTGGATTTCATCTTCTAACAAACCCTACACTATGAACCCATAAGTCAACATTCATAACTCCTGGGAATCTCCTAGGTCAAAGCTGCATTACCTCATTTCTCAAAAAGTCAGAATTTTTCTAAGTGTTCATCCGCATTTCCTATACTCATCCGCATTTCCTACAGTTTGTACGCATTCACTATAGTCCATCCGCATTGACTCACTTCTTCCTCATTGACTTACTTTAGTCATCCGCATTTCCATACTTAGTCAAATGCTCATCCTCATTGACTTACTTGCTCATCCGCATTTCCATACTTAGTCAAATGCTCATTCGTATTGACTTACTTGCTCATCTGTATTTCCATACTTAGTCAAAAGTTCATCCGCATTGACTTACTTGCTCATCCGCATTTACTTACTCACACTTAGTCAAATGTTCCCGGGATGCTTATAGCTGGTAATTCATAGCACATAAAACATATACATTGCATTTCATCTTTAAAACATTGCAGCGGAAACATAAAACAAATGGCATTTCATTTCATCGTAAAAACTTTTGCAAAATAATGCGTCGTTTGTCGGTTACAAAACTTTATTGTTGTATTACATCACAAAAGCTTTAAATAAATGGATGCCTTCCAAAAGAGCTGAGTAGCAACCTCGTTCCATCCTCAGCAACCTTACCTGCCAACTGGAAAATGCATAAAAGTCAGCGTTGCTGAGCGAGTTCTAGTTTTATAGCAAAACATACTTTTCTATCATAAAACCATCCTTTCTTTTAAAATCATATTATACTTACATTCGTTCGTGATCATTCATCATACGTATATACAGATAATAATATTATTATCTTTGTCATTCTTTCGTTCATACTTTCATTCATTCATCATTACTCCTAGTGACATGTACATTACCCCGAACATTGTGCACGAAGCGGGTAACTGGGCCTGAGGTCTCTCATAGACCTTGAACATTATGCACGAAGCTGACTCCAGTACCTAGGGCAAGTACATTCACCATTCGTCTTCTCTTTCATTCTGGATCAGTGCCATAAGCTATACCCCGAACATTGTCATGAAGCGGGTAACTGGGCCTGAGGTCTCTCATAAACCTCGAACATTATGCACGAAGCTGACTCCAGTTCCTAGGGCAAGCGGCAAGGATCCCATTCGTTTGGTCAATCACAAAGATTAGACCCCAGTGTGCATCCTCTAGGGTAGCTAACCCGCACACAGTTGAGCTAACACCCTTCATTGGGTGTGAAACACCATACATTTGATTGCAAGCCTTTCTTACATTCATTCATTAATGCATGCATTCATTCATCATGTTCCTCTTTCATTATCTTTCACTTTACGTTACATAATACTTTGTTCATTCATTGTTTCGTTATCATAACACGTAAAGCCATAGAAAAGATAATTGTACATCATCACAAGGAACATAAACATATCATTCATACATCATCATGCAGGGCATCATACATACATAACATACATCATGCATAACCATGCAACATCATCATCATCATCATGCATAAGCGCAGAACATTACATGCCCATCATACCATCTATGACCCCATAAGTCAACATTCATAACTCCTGGAAATCTCCTAGGTGAAAGCCTGCTTTACCTCATTTCTCAAAAAGTCAGAATTTTTCTAACTGTTCATCTGCATTTCCTATACTCATCCGCATTTCCTACAGTTCGTCCGCATTCACTATAGTCCATCCGCATTGACTCACTTCATCCGCATTGACTTACTTTAGTCATCCGCATTTCCATACTTAGTCAAATGCACATCCTCATTGACTTACTTGCTCATCCGCATTGACTTACTTGCTCATCCGCATTTCCATACTTAGTCAAATGCTCATCCGCATTGAGTTACTTGCTCATCCGCATTTACTTCCTCACACTTACGCAGATTTAGAAACTTATCAAGTGGATCTAAAACATCATTTTCAATTTCCATACATCATTCATCATGTTCTAAGCTTAATTCTTACCCTCTAAGCCTTAGAAACACAATCATACATCATCAAGCATGAACGTAGTCACACATCACATCATAACATCATCATACATGCATTCAAACCTACGGATCCGAAACCTAGTTCAATGAAAACATACGTTCATGCATTTCCAGCCCCAAAATCAGTTAAAAACCAGTAAAAGAGGGGTTCTAGAACCCACCTTTGCAGCTTTTGAGGATGGCTTCCTCCAAACTCGTTATAGGAAAACGCAGCAGATAAAGAGTTTAAAATCTTGTTAATATATAGATTATCAAACCCATTTGTTAATCTAAACCCAAACCATGGATCCAAATACGAAATGCATACAAGAGGACAACCAAAGGAGGTTAAGAAGACAACCTTTTATGCTGCTAGAAAATGGGACTGTGAGGGTGCAAAGGATGAACTTTATGGCTGAATCTTCAAACAAGAATACCTCAAGAAAGTGATACTCCAAGCCACCAAAAAACCCCTTTGGAATTCTAGGTTTCTCAACACCAAATTTCAGCAACTTGAACTTTGTTGTTGCCGAATCTTCCTTCCTTGTTCAAGCTCCAAAAACCTGATTTTTGAGAGTTAGATTAGAGAGGATTTTGCCTTTGCATGCAAGAGAGAGAGAGGGCTAGATTGGAGAGTGTGTGTGTTTAAGTCTTGCACTAATCAAGACAAAAGGAGGTGGGAGTTTTATGCCCCTTGGGCGGCCGAAAGTCCAAGCCCTTTTTTTTAAAATCCTTTTACCTCCTTTACATAATAAACACACTTTAATCTCTTATTTTATAAAGTTGAAACCAATTTTAACTTTATAAACATAGCACCCTTTTATTTGTATTATTTAACAAACTTAAATAATGAAACAAATAATACCTCATGAACGATTATCCACATAATGATGTTCATCTACAAAAGCAATGTATTAGAAAAACCCACCTTTTCTAAATTGGTGTCAATATTTATATGTGTGATCTTATCAACGTATAAATATTTATAGGTGTTTGTTTAGCTTGTTGGGTATGACCCGACTTGGATCATATCACACTAGCCACATCAACTTAATATGCATCTTGGGCAGATCAAGTCTTTCAATCTCCCACTTGCACAAGATTCATAGAGGTTGATGCAAGCAGCAAATAACGCCTAGCAACGGTTTGTTACCCCTAATGTGTATGATTAAGTGCCATTCAATAACATCATCCTCTTCAAGTACCCTACTTGAAATGTTTTAGGTGAATCAATCATCTATCCTTTTGTTTGAGATGTCATGTTGAATCCTAGAGACACATAACGGTCATTCTCCGATGATTTAACTTTAATAGGCCTTAGACATCTAACTCTTAACGAATAAGAGAAACAAATTCCATCTTGACTACATACGTCTCTCATAATCACCTTATATCATACCTGAACCTAGCCTTATGTACTGCCAATCTTTCAGAACAGCAAAGAACTAAGTCAAAGTACAACACTTGGTGAATATCAAGACCCAATATGTATCTCAGGTTTGAGGATACAATGATATTCGCCTTTACTCAATATCTCTTATGACTAATCATAAAGATTCTATGCGGAAATAATTGAGAGCGGGTCGGTCCAATATCTATATCCCATAGACATCAATGAACCTTGGTAGCAACCTTTTGCTCTATATTCATACCTTATGAATATCAACCAATCCAAGTTCATTATAGTCTTAAATTCATAGTTGTTCCCACAAGTATGATCGACTACGGACGTTTAAAATAACTTATTTGTTCATGGATTTAAACATGCTAAAAGGAAGAACAAATGAAATTTATAACCACATAATAAAGTCAAATAACATGAGTTCCAAATATAAAATTTGATCAAGTCCAATCACTAGAATATCGAAGTCCTAGGGCACAAGCATGAATTTCATGCTTTGGCCTATCTAGGAGCTTCGTGAATGGATCCACAATGTTTTGATCGGTGTGAACTTTGCGAATACATGTCTTTCATTTTTCAACTTCATCCCTTATGTAGTTGAATCTTCGTTCAATGTGCCGAGTCTTTTGATGAGCACGAGTTCCTTGATTTGAGCAATCACACCCTCGTTGTCACAAAAGATCTCTAGGGGGTCTTGAATGGTAGCAACGACCCCTAGATCAGCAATGAACTTCCTAAGCCACGCAGCTTCTTGAGCTGCCAATGAAGCGGTGATGTATTCTGATTCTGTTGTAGATAGTGCCACTACATCTTGCTTTGAGCTCTTCCAAGAGACTGCTCCTCCATTCATAATGAAGACATATCCCGACTGTGATCGAGAATCATCTCGATTAGTTTGGAAACTCGCATCCGTGTAACCCTTTATAACGAGCTCCTCCTCACCAGAACCATATATTAAGAACATACCTTAGTGTTCCTAAAGTATTTCAAAATACTCTTAACAGCCATCCAATGACTATTACCAGGATTCTGTTGATATCTACTTGTCATGCTTAGAGCACATGACACGTCCGCCCTAGTACATATCATTGCATACATGATGGATCCTATAGCAGATGCATATGGGACTCCATTCATTTTCTTGTTCAACCTTTGAACTAGGGCATTGAGATGAGCTCAACATAGTCCCTTTCTGAATAGGTACTAATCCCCTTTTGCATAATGCTCACTTCTTTTGAACCCCTGTAACAAATTGCAAATATGAGTTCCACATCCAGTATCTAATACCCATGTGTTAGAAGAAATAACATTAAGCTCAACATGTATCATAAACATTGTACCTCAAGTTTTCCCCGCGTCCCTCTTCGATCTCAACGCTTTGAGATAGACCGGACAATTGCGTTTCAATGGCCTACTTCACCACACTCAAAACACGGGTCATCTTGAGTAACCTTTTGCTTCTTTTCTTCCGTTTGGGCGGCTCCATTTTTGCTTTACCCTTACCCATCCCTTTGACTTGTCCCTTCCTTTTGGCAACACTTGCCCTAGGGTCGGGGAGGTGCCTTTTCCTACTACCACCTTCATTGATCGTAAGGACTGGTAGAACCTTTCTACCCATACCCGCCTCGGCTGTTTTGAGCATCGAATGAAGCTCACCAATGCTCTTGTCCCAGCCATTCATGTTATGGTTCATAACGAAGCTATCAAACTTCTTGGATAGGGAGTTGAGGATCAAATCCATTGCCAACTCGTTGGACACACCACAGTTAAGCCTTTCAAGGCGATCAATGTGGCTCTTCATCTTAAGAACATAAGATGATACCGATTGGGTCTCGTCCATTCGACATGCATGAATTGCCCGAACGGTTTCGAAGCGCTCCACCCTTGATTGTTGTTGGAACATTTCCTTCAACTGGGTGATCATGTCATAGACATTGTGGTTCTCAAAGTCCTTTTGCAAATCGGGTATCATACTCGCCAGCATGAGACACGAGACTTGCACAGAGTCTTCGGTGTACTTGACCCACTCGGCAAAAGCCTCAACGTCATTTTCATCGGGTTGATCAGGAATGGGATCGTCTAATACATAGGACTTCTTTTCTTGTTTGAGAACTATTCTCAAGTTTCGGTACCAATCCATGAAGTTCCCATGGTTCAGACGTTCATTTCAAGGATGGTTCTTAGTGATAGGTTATGGACGGTCGGGATTGCGTTGTTGTTTTCCATCTACAATGTAACAAAGTTCAAGGTAGTCAACGTTTGACAATTGTAACCTATTACAATTTCTAGTGTATGGGATCGGTTTAAACATCTTATGTTTTGTTTGGCATGTTTATCCCATCAACACCATTTGTACGTCATGCTTCGGTGATCCTAATGCATGATTTCCAAATCAAGTCGTCCTACTTAGACATATGTGTGACTTTACACATATAAGTGGTTAGGTGACCTTTATCCCACAAATATGGCAATTTCACCTCAACTTCATAAGTTTCTATATTTATGGTTAGTTGACCTTTATCCCATAAATAAGTTACAAGTGAAATGAGTGTTGCTTAAAAGGATGGTGTTAAACTTGTTTGAAAAAGGGATTTGAGTTTTACAAAATTCTAGTTGGAAAACAATTTTCATACCTTGCATTTGCATGCATTCAAATGCATGGTAGTTTGTTTGAAAACTTATTTCAAAATTCCTTTTAATAGCACAATAAATTATGAAAACAATTTTCATTTGGCAAAACCCATTTTATTACTTATTGATTTCTAAGGAACCAATTTTATGCGAGTTGTAGATTTCAAGTTGTTAACTATCCAATTCCATAATAAGATAAGAAGAACATAAATCAACCATACATGCATAATAAAACAACCACAAGTTCATAACCATAGCCAATGGATTTGACAACACTTGTTGTCCAAAACAAGTGTGCCAAGAGGGTCAATAATGAAGCATAAACATGACACAAGGCATTGAGATGGTGTGCTCCCACTTGATCCCGCATCCTAATGCATCAAGTGTCCATTTTGTGTTGTCACCGATTTGCTTTATTTGGGCTTTCTTTTGGGCTCCTACTTCAGCTCCTAGCTTCCTTGGGCCTTCATGCTTTGGGCTTTGGTTATTGGGCTTAAAACCAATCTTGGGCTATGAGGCCCATTTGGGCCTAAAATGGCCCAAACCAAAACCAAAGTCTTCTTGAACTTCTTTTACAAAATATATCCTAATACATTTTTACTAGTAAAAGAAATATAACTAATCTACTTATCATTACAAACCAACATAAATAATAAGTAGATTACAAACCCAAATAAATAATTATTGCAACCCAATGGAATAATCAAAGAACATCACAACACAAAACACATCCAAATACAAGGTATTGGCTAGGTTATGAACATCCATTTACACATCCAAATATGCACATATCTATCGATTTTGGCAGCCCCTTTTCAACCCATATTCTTGGCCAACATAAGCCAAGAACAAATGGGTTTGGTCCAAACAAACAAACAAACATGACCTAAATTTTAAAGATCCTAATCATGGATATAAAATAGTATCTTTAAAATCAGAAAAAGGGAACCATTTCAGCCCTCTAACTCTCGGCCATATGGTGTCACACACCACAAAACCGTGAACTAGAATGTCATATACATGTATGCATTCGTATAAGTGGCTCTTGATGCCATTGAAGGGATTTAACAAGATTATCAAAGTCCATATAAGCCAATTTATAGGAAAACACAGCGGATAAAGAGTTTAAAATCTTGTCAATATATAGATTATCAAACCCATTTGTTAAGCTAAACCCAAACCATGGATCCAAATACGAAATGCATACAAGAGGACAACCAAAGGAGGTTAAGAAGACAACCTTTTATGCTACTAGAAAATGGGATTGTGACGGTGCAAAGGATGAGCTTTATGGCTGAATCTTCAACCAAGAATACCTCAAGAAAGTGATACCCCAAGCCACCAACAAACCCCTTTGGAATGCTAGGTTTCTCAACACCAAATTTCAGCAACTTGAACTTTGTTGTTGCCGAATCTTCCTTCTTTGTTCAAGCTCCAAAAACCTGATTTTCGAGAGTTAGATTAGAGAGGATTTTGCCTTTGCATGCAAGAGACAGAGGGCTAGATTGGAGAGTGTGGTGTTTAACTCTTGCACTAATCAAGACAAAAGGAGGTGGGACTTTTATGCCCCTTGGGCGGCCGAAAGTCCAAGCCCTTTTTTAAAAATCCATTTTACCTCCTTTAAATAATAAACACACTTTAATCTCTTATTTTATAATGTTGAAACCAATTTTAACTTTATAAACATAGCACCCTTTTATTTGTTATTATTTAACAAACTTAAATAATAAAACAAATAATACCTCATGAACGATTATCCACATAATGATATTCATCTACAAAAGCAATGTATTTAGAAAATTGGTTATGCATCAACTTAATATGCATCTTGGGCAAATAAAGTCTTTCAGAATTCAAACTTCCTTGTTCTTTCTTCAACACCGAGAACTTGCTGCTCTTTCTTTCTCTAAAACCCGAAATCAGAGGTGCATGTGACATATGGGCGGCCATACCGCCTTTTACACCCACTTTTCAAACATTTTGTCCTATTGGACACTTTTTACCCCTAGACTTGAGTTTTATTCCTTTTTCTGCTTTTCTTTCACTTTGTTCATTCTTTTCTTTGACTTTAAAATAACCGGGTGTTACACATGTTTTATTTCATGGAAGTAAGGGATGGTACATCACCGCGTAATGGCGTGATAAAGAAATGTGATGTGATTCGAGAAGATGATAGTTCTTAGTCCGACAATTACCTTCTTAGTATATTTTATTTTTTTCCTGTCTATTAAAATACTAAAACACAAAGATTTTCAGTTTTAAAATTTTAGGGGGACAATAGTCTAATATTTAATTGGTGCAATATTTATTACTTAAGAAAAATGAGGAAGGAGGGCAGTTTAGATGAAAGAAGTGAAATCAAATCAGTGATTCTGATTCAAAATCTATGGAAAATGATATGTAAGGCCCCCTTCCCGAGACTCTTACAGCTGGCCAATCATTGCTCATAAAACATATAATGGCGTGTACCTAAGATAAAGTTTAGGTATACCGTTGTCATGTTCTATGCCCTTCATGCTTATGATACTGGACCTAAGCCTATCATAGACCTTCATTCACAGGGCCAGCACCTCTGGCCATAGTACCTAAGGCAAGGAAAAATGGTTCCATACAAATGGTCAATGAAAAAGAAAGACCCCAATGTGCATCCTCCCGGGGTAGCGAACCTGCACACCATTAGGCTAACACATTTCAATGGCGTGTCCCGACATACTATGCTTGCAAGATTTTCTTAACTTTCATCGTTCATTAATGCATGCATTCTTACTTCATGTTCCTCTTTCATTATATTTCACTTTACGTTACATATTACTTTCATTAATTCATTATCATTCAACGTAAAGTCACCGGAAAGATAAACATACATCATAATAAGGAACATAACATACACAAACATCATCATCATGCAGGGCACATCATACATACATAACATGCATAATCATACAACATCATCATCATCATCATATGCACCAATCATATATCATAACATGCCCATCATAACAACTAGGACCTCAACAATTAACCTACATAGCCTCAGGAGCCTCCCAAGTCAAAGCCTACATTTTACCCTTTTCCAAGAAGTCAGAAAACAGAGTAAGCGTTCATCCGCATTTGCTATAGTTCATCCGCATTTGCTATAGTTCATCCGCATTTGCCTTTTGCTCATCCGCATTTCCCATGCTTCATCCGCATTTCCACATGCTTCATCCACATTAGTCATCCCCTTTAGTTCACACTTACACTTTCTCATCCGCATTAGCCTTACTCATTCGCATTAGCCTTACTCACCCGCATTAGCTATCCGCATTTCCCATACTTTGTCAATGCTTATCCGTATTGACCTTACTCATCCACATGAGCCATCTGCATTTCCCATACCTAGTCAATGCTCATCCGTATGGACCTTACTCATCCTCATGAGCCATCCGCATTTACTTTCCAACACATAGGCAGATTGAAAAACTTAACACATGAGTATAAAACGTCAGATTACATCCCCATACACCATTCATCATGTTCTATGCTTAAATCTTACCCTCTAAGCCTTAGAAATCCCATCATACATCCACAGGCATGAACATAGTCACACATCGTATTATAACATCAACATACACATAATCAAGCATAAGGTTTTGAAACCTAGTTTAATGAAAACATACATTCATGCATTTCCAGCCCCAAAAATTAGTTAAAAACACGTAAAGGGGGGGGGGGGTTCTAGAACTCACCTTTGCAGCTCTTGAGTATGGCTTTCGTCCAAACTCATTTGCAAATTGAATTCAACCGCCTAGAACTCACTAAAAACATAGCCTGACACATATAAACACACATAAGCATAAACCCGAGGACATAAACGGTTAAGAACACCATAAAAACATGAATTCTTACCTTGAATTCACATTTTTCTTCTTCTTTCTCTTCCAACCGAGAGTTTCTCTGCTCCCTGATGTTCTCTCTCTCTAAAATACAAAAAATTGTGTGTAGAAAGGGTGATGGGTGGCCATGCCACTTTTATCACCAACTTTTCAAACATTTTGTCATTTTGGACACTTTTTTACCCCTAGACTTGGGTTTTATTTCTTTTCATTCTTTTCTTTCACTTTATTCTTCTTTCTTGACTTTAAAATAACCGGATGTTACAAGTCCACCCCCCTTATTTAGGTTTCGTCCCTGAAACCTGTTATTCCTCAAAGAGTTGTGGGAAATGATGTATTATCTCTTCTTCAGTCTCCTACGTAGACTCGGATCCCTTCCTATGCTTCCACTGTACACGATCAATAATTGCCACTAGTTGCTCCACATAATTGAGCCGTTCGTCTACTTCGATATCTTCCAGTGGAACAATGATATCCTCGTCTGCCAAACATTTCCTTAGATGAGATACGTGGAATGTCGGGTGAATTCCACTTAACTCATCTCGTAACATCAGTCTATAGGTCACCTATCCTACTTGAGCAATGATTCGAAAAGTCCCTACATACCATGGGCTCAACTTGCCCACTTCCTGAATCGGATGATCCCCTTCCAAGGTGAGACCTTCAACATAACCCGGTCACCCACCTGGAACTCAATCAGTCTGCATCGTTTATCAGCATACGACTTCTGTTTACCTTTGGCTGCCTTCATGAAGGCCTTGATCTTTTTGAGTTTTTCAGTCGTAGCCTTGATTACCTTGACGCTCCCTAACTCCTTCTGACCAATATCACCGCAACAGACGGGCGTTCTGCATCTCCTATCATATAGCGTCTCATAAAGTGGCATACCAATGCTAGCATGATAACTGTTGTTGTATGAGAATTCAGCTACCAGTAATGGTCATCCCAACTTCCCCCAAAATCACTAACACATGCCCGAAGCACGTCCTCCAATGTCTCGATGGTCCTTTCGGACTGACCATCAATCTGGAGATGATAAGCCGTACTGATGTGTAACCTCGTCAGCATCACGTCGTGGAATTTCTTCCCAAATTTGGATGTAAACCGTGTGTCACGATCAGACATAATGGACACGGTACATCGTGACGAGTTACAATCTCTTTGATGAATAGATCAGCCAACCTCTCAGATGAATATGTCTCGCGGATCGGTAGGAAGTGAGCACTCTTCGTCAAGCGGTCAACAATCACACATATAGCATCATACCCTTTCGGAGTACGCGACAGCTTCGTAATAAAATCCATGGTGATGTGCTCCCACTTCCATTACGGTATATCCAATGGCTGGATCTTCCCAAACGGCTTTTGATGCTCGGCCATCCCCTGTAGACAAGTAAGGCATTTACTCACATACTCCACTACGTCATGTTTCATACCCGGTCACCAATAATCCTTATTGATGTCTTGATATTTCTTTGTGGCACTTGGATGAATGGAGTATCGAGTGTTGTGAGTCTCATCAATAATCTTCACCCGTAGATCCCCAAAACGAGGAATCCACACCCGTCCAAATCGGGTTTTAACACCAAGTGTGTTTTCACCCAATTCCCCAACCTGACCTCTCATCCTTTTAGACTTAAGATGATCTTCTTCCAATGCCTCATGATGAAACACTTTGACATGCTTCATCACATCAGAGGTCATGATTAATTGATATGCTTTCACCCAAATCGGCTCGGGCCACTCTTTTTGGCTAAGGGCATTAGCCACCACGTTGGCTTTGCCCGGATGGTAGTGGATCTCATAACCATAATCCTTTTTAAGTTCCAACCACTGTGTTTGCCTCATGTTTAGATCCTTTTGCTCGAAGAAATACTTCAAACTCTTGTGGTCAGGGAAAATGGTGCAATTCGTCTCGTAAAGATAGTGCTTCCAAATCTTTAGTGCAAAGACCACGGCTGCTAGCTCCAAGTCATGAGTAGGATAATGGACCTCATGAACCTGCAACTGCCAGGATGCATAAGCTATAACCTTCCCTCTTTGCATTAACACACACCCCAACCCCGAGTAGGAAGCTTCAGAATAAACCACCAGACCTTCACTCCCATCAGGTAATAACTGAAGAGGAGCATGAGTCAACCTCGCTTTCAATTCTTTAAACGCCTTCTCTTGAGCTTGACCCTATATGAACATCACATATTTTCGGGTCAACGTGGTTAGTGGAGAAGCGATCTTAGAAAAGTCTTGGATGAATCTTCTATAGTAGCCCGCCAAACCCAAGAAACTGCGAATCTCAGATGGCGTCTTTGGGGACTTCCATTGCGTCACTTCCTCCGCCTTTTCCGGGTCGACCATAATCCCTTCGGGATTCACCACATGACCCAAGAACTGAACTTGGCACAACCAAAATGCACACTTGGAGAACTTGGCGGTCAACTTCTCCTTTCTTAGCATCTCCAGAACCTCCCGAATGTGACCGGCATGCTCCTCTTGATTCTTTGAATAAATCATTATATTATCAATAAACACAATCATTAACTTATCCAACATTGGCCGACACATTCAATTCATCAAATCCATAAAAGCAGCTGGTGCGTTGGTCAAACCAAAAGACATGACAAGAAACTGGTAGTGACCATAGCGAGCATGGAAAGCTATTATAGGAACATCCTGCTCTTTCACCTTCGATCGAAGGTCTATTCTTGAAAACCAACTGCACCTTCAAGCTGATCGAACAAATCATCGATTATCGATAAGGGGTATCGGTTCTTGACCGTCAACTTGTTCAGCTCGCGGTAGTCAATACACATCCTCGTACTACGGTCATTCTTCTTCAGAAATAGGACCGGAGCACCCGAAGGAGAGATACTCGGTCGAATAAACCCCTTATCAAGCAGCTCGTGCAACTGCTCCATCAATTCTTTCAACTCCATCGGAGCCAACCGATACGGTGCCTTGGCAACAGGTTGGGCACCCGGTATCAGATCAATCTGAAACTCGATCTCTCTATCAGGTGGCACTCCTGGTAGGTCTTCTGGGAACACGTTTGGAAAGTCACACGCAACCGGTACATCAGATAGTTGTGGTGTTGGCGTATCCATATCCTTTACATAAGCCAAGTAGGCACTACATCCACGCCTCATACACTTTCCTGCCACCGCCATCGAGATCACTTTCGGGATCGTCGTGACCCGATCTCAATAAATAGTTACCAAACTCCGTCAGGCGCTGTCAAACGAATCATCTTCTTGCGACACACAATGTTCGCCTTGGAGTTCGCCAACCAATCCATCCCAAGAACCAAATCGAAATCACCTAAGGTCATTATGAATGGTCCAACAGGCAACTTATGACCCTCAAGTTCGACATCATAGTTCTCTATCATCTCAGAAATCCTCGTAGACTTACCTATGGCAGTTTCTACATCAAAGGGTGCATCAACACGTCTACTACTAACAGGCAGTTTAGCATAGAAAGGAGTAGAAATAAAACTTTTACCGGAACCCAAATCAAATAACACAAAAGCAAAAGTTTGGTTCACCCGAAACATACCAGACATGACATCAGGGTCTATCCTAGTTTCCTCCTGTGTCATAGTGAATGCCCTGGCGCTCGCCCTAGGCCTTTCACTCCGTGTCTTCTTTGCCCCAGAACCCACCGCCCTCGGCTTCTTACAATCCTTACTTAAGTGACCCTCTTCAGCACAGTTAAAGCACCGGACCGTACGACAGTCCCTTGCCATGTGCCCCACCTTCCCACATTTAAAGCACAAGTTTGACCCAAACCTACATTCACCGTTGTGCTCTCTCCCACACCTACCACAATTCTTCATACCAGCAACCGACGCGACCACACGACGGTCATCCACCCTTGCCTTCTTCTTACCCGTCGCGGCACCACCCTGACCAAACCTCTTCCAATTCCAGTATCGATCACGTCCACCCTTCCTACTACCTTCAGCCACCACCACTACAGCCCTCTCATCATATAACCTCCCTGCAAATCCACCGCTGACCTAAACATGCTCGATATGGCGGCGATCATATGCGTGCGAATGTCCGCTGGCAAACCCTAAATGTACCTCTTAATCTTCTATGACATAGGCGTCACCTGATCCGACACTAGATGTGCCATCTCATTGAATTTGGTGGTGTACTGTTGGTGCGTCATCATTCTCCCCTCCAGTTGCAAGAACTCCTTTTCGACCTTGTCCATTTCCGGTGAGGACAAAACTCCTCAGTGACTAACTTCTTTAGTACAGACCATCTCATCCTTCCGATTGCTCGACTACCCTCGGCTTGGACTATATTGTCCCACCAACATAGAGCCGAGTCCACAAAAAATGGGCAGCGAACTTCACGTTTTGATCCTCCAGCACTCCTTGATAGTTAAAACAGCTTCCATTTCTCTCACCCATCAGTGAGCAGCAGCAGTGCCATTACCGTCGAAAGTAGGGAGCTTACACCATTGAAATGCCCAATAGTTACAGCCTCGTGCACAGGCTCTTCTTCTTCGTCTTCTTCTTCTTCATCTTTTTCTTCTTCATCAGACGGAACCATCTCAGTCTCGGGCTATCTTCTTTCGCCTGTAGGTCTACTCCTTTCCTTTCTCTCCCCCTCTCTAACTCCCTTTATCACTTCGGTCACCACAGACGGTAGGATCGTCTGCATGACTTGTTGCACTTTCTCCACAACCGCCTCCTTCACTTAGGCTCTTAGGTTAGCACTCTCATCTCCGCCCTCCGGATGAGGGGTTTCTGGTTCTTCATGAACCACCTTTTCGGCCCTAGGCCTTCCTCTCGTAACCCGTGGTTCAGCACCACGACCTCCACCACGCGAAGCTTTAGATGTACCACCAGCCATTCTCACACACACACGCTAAGCTTTAGATGTACCACCAGCCATTCTCACACACACACGCTGAAAGATTCAAACATCAACATGGTCATTCAAGGAAACAGCTCTGTTTATGTCAAGTATAGTAAGTCCCTAATTACAGTGGCCAATTGTGATTAGCCACTTACTTTACTCTTCACACCCCGAGTATTACCTATCCTTACTACAACAGTATTTTAATCTACATACAACACATAACCACATACCATGCGCATATAATACTGGTTACCATTAAAGAAAATACCTGATGGCACGCAGCTACTCAGATTGGCATCCCTTCCCTTTTCCATCCCTTTCTCAGTTTAAGTGAAGGTTTATTTTAAAATTTTACCCATTTCACATAAACATTGGCTCAGATTCCAAATTGTAAGGCCCTATTCCCGGGACGCTTACAGCTGGCCAATCATTGCTCATAAAACATATAATTATGTTAACAAGAAATAAACGTTGCAGTAGAAACATTTAAAACAAAATTTTCAACGTAAAGTCACGGGAAAGATAAACATACGCCATAATAAGGAACATAACATACCCAAACATCATCATCATACAGGGCAACATCATACATACATAACATGCATAGTCATGAAAAATCATCATCATCATCATCATATGCACCAATCATACATCATAACATGCCCATCATAACAACTACGACCTCAACAGTCAACCTATATAGCCCTGGGAGACTCCCAAGTCAAAGCCTACATTTCACCCTTTTCCAAGATGTCAGAAAACAGTCTAAGGGTTCATCCGCATTTGCTATAGTTCATCTGCATTTCCCATGTTTCATTCGCATTTCCCCATGCTTGATCCGCATTACTCGTTCACATTCATTCCCACTTAGACTTTCTCATCCGCATTAGCCTTAGTCATCCGCATTAGCCATCCGCATGTCCCATACTTAGTCAATGCTCATCCGTATTGACCTTACTCATCCGCAAGAGCCATCCGCATTTCCCATACTTAGTTAATGCTCATCCGTATTGACCTTACACATCTGCATGAGCCATCCGAGAATTTCTCTTTTCTTCTTCTTTCTCTTCCAACCGAGAATTTCTCCGCTCCCTGATGTTCTCTCTCTAAAATACGAAAATTGTGTGTAGAAAGGGTGATGGGAGAGCCCTAGGCTGAGCCCATGACGCACTAATAGGTCAAAATGAGCTGGTGTTGGCTTCGGTGAGGAAGATAGAGGAGATTGAGAAGAAGAACAATAAGATATTGCTAAAGATCAAGGGGTCGAAGAGTGAGATACTATAGATGAAGGATGGTGATGATGATGATGATGATGTTGATGGTGATGAGGATGAATATGATTCGGAGGAAGATGTTGAGGAAGGAGGACCGAGCGGAAAAAATGAAAAGGATGATGATGATTAGGAAGATGATGCATTTGCATCAGCATCAAATCCTCAAGCTCAGGAGAGGCGAATGAAAAGAAATCAAGATCATGGAGCCTCGTCGTCAGCTCCTCCAGCTGAAGAACCTATCGGTCAAGACAAAAATGAAGCTCAACACACAAACGAGTATGATGTCGAACCCCTTGAGCAAGTTAAGACTTAACTTACAATGATTCTTGACTTGCAAGGGATAGTCAAGAGATCTATGAGGTACACTCCACAAGAGGGAGAGATTATACATGACCTTATGCATAAACAGCTTGCTGAAATAATCAGGCTGAATCCTGACGAGCTGGTCAAAGACGCTCCAAAAGTTGATGTCGCGAGTGATGATGAGCTGAACGACGTAGATGAAATAGAGATAGAGGATGTCACTGCAGAGCATTATCCAGAGTACACTGAGCATGAAGGTGATGTTATGCACAACTTGGGTGATACTTTTGGTAGTGCTACGTTTGATAAATTGTTGGAAATGGAAAAAGAGAAAGAGAAAGAAGAAAGCCAAGCCCAAGCTTCAGACGGTAATTTGGACTTGAAGAAAGCTGAAGGGCAGCTTGTTTTGTAGCGTTGAAAGCCCAATGTGTGCCACAAAAGCAAAATGCCTACACCAAGCTCTAAAGAGTCAAACATCATGAGACGGTGTCTGGTAAGATCATATCGTGTGCATATTTTGATGACCTAGGAGTCTATTTAGTAAAAAGAGAGAATGGAATCAAGTACTTCAGATATCCTCATGATCTGAAGACTCCTCCTGGTTTTGAGCTCAACCGTCTAGCATGTTTAGATCTGCTATATGCAAATCCGAGGAAGATGTCAAGATGGTTGGAGGTCACGTTAAAGAAGGAATACCATACCAGGTGGGTAAACATCAGACCTTAACAACCGAAGAGGTTGTTCATACATAAGTCTGAAGTGGACCCTATATCTTGGAGGCCTAAAGTTGTGCTGAAGTGGACTACCCCATGCACGATGTCAAAGATTCACTTATGGGAAATGCATAAGGACTTCACTCCACACTTCAAATGGTGGTATTACGACTTGCGAACGGGTAAAACGGTCATAGTGCTAAACAGAGATGAAAAGATTGATACTATCCGGGTATTCGACCCATGTGGCTTACAAACTTGTCAGCTGGAGATGTCTACACATTATACAAGTGGCCACTGTTCTATGACACGCAGGAGATTGTACAAGCTCTATAGTTTCAACATGTGATAAGACTCTCCTTTGCTTTTAAAATACATGTAGGGGTCACAAAAGTGGAGAAGTACAAGAAATTCCAAGAACATGTGAAGAATATTAGACGATAGAGAAAACTAGGTCTAAGGTGGAGTTTGTAGATCCATGTGTACCGTGTTTATGAGTTTAAATGTAAAAATCTTTAATTTCTTACATATGTGTAATTTGACGGTATGATGATTATGATATATGCTTTGATGATTATTTATCTTTAATTCTTATGTATGACTTCTTATATAGGTTTGAGGTTGTTGTACATAATTCTAGGTCAATAATGATTGAGCATTATGTTCAACCTAGTAGGATGAGTATTCATGCTAATGGCCCATACTTGTGGACCATACGCATGATGCTACATGCTTATGGACCAGTCGCACGACTGAACCAGGAGACTGGATCAGTCGTATGATTGAGACATAAGATTGATTCAGTCGCATGAGTGAACCCTCAGTCATGCGTATGGATCAATCGCATGATTTAGTTGCACGACTGGACCATGCTAATGGTTCAGTCGTACGAATGAATACCAATAACCTATAAATACCACTTAATTCGTGCAAAAACATAGAATTCGAAACAACTTAAGAACACTAGATATATTCATGAACCCTAGCCGTCCCGAACGTCCAAGAAAGCCAGTCCAAGGTCATAGATCATTCTTGATCAATTCCTACTCGTTCTGGACTTTTAGTTTATTCTTATATCGATCGGGTAACGTTCTCACCGATTGGATCGCCAATAAAATAGGATTCCGCACTATTTGATTTGGTATAAACGCAGAATGTGTTAGTATTCCCTACGTACATGGTCCTGACATAGATCCAATCAAACAAACACACAACTAAACAATTCTAACACCGATAGATCAATTAATCTAAATCAATGAGCACTTGGCTCTTATACCACCTCTGAATCCAAGGATCGCAATGAGGAATTATTAGGGTTAAAAGAATGGAATCTTGTTAATCATTGTGGAATGAACATTAACTGTGGTTTAATTGTTTTTATTAATAAATATCAAATCAAATAAACGTTGACTATGACGACCACAACGATACGAACACAATAAATAAGCAACAAGATTTGATTCAAAAGTATTTCATTAAAAGTGATTAATGATTACACATGAATAGAGAGTGAATGCAATTAAAATAAATGCTTTGATTGTGTTAATATTGATGATGTATTGATGTGATGACTGCTAGGGTTTGTGATGGATTCTTTGCCTTAATCGATGTGATGTTTTCTATTTCTTGTCGAATTGCTCTCCTGATAGTTTACCCTTGATTTGAAACCACGGACTAATATTTATAGACATTTATGTTTATGTTAAGGAAACACTAGATCTCTTGGGATTAAAATTGTCTTGTTGACTTATTAACTTGTTGGCTAGTAACACTTGTATTCTTCTAATACAAGTGTTTTGGACTCCATGGATGCATAGTCTTCCATAGGTGATTCTTAACGCGCAGAAATCTTGTTCTCCGAAGGTACTTTGTTCTTCCGAAGCTATCTTATTCTTCCAAAGATATTTTGTTCTTCTGAAGGTATCTTGTTCTTCTGAATATAGTTTTTTTCTTCTCATGGTATCTTGTTCTTCTCAAGATAGTTAGTTTGATAGGTTCAAATGGATCGATCTGTGTTTGTTATTAACAAATTGACAATTATATGAACTATGTAATCAACACAAATAAATATCAGAAAAATTCATATAGTTTTGATTTGATATTAGTATGGATTACAATATGCCAAAGAGAGAACTAACAAAACATCTATTCCAAGTCTATCAAAAAAACTCCCCCTAAGATTTGCATTGGTCTTCAGCAAAATAATCTTCTTGTTCTTCCTTGATCTTGAACATTAGCTTCTCTTTATACAGCTCTAGTTCTCGAAAAGCCTTCTTCATTGATGATTTAAACTTTTCCTTCGGGAATTTCTTGCTTGGGCCTAGAATAATTAGTCTTTACTCCATTGCCTCCAACACCAAAAGAGTTTCTTTGGATAAACCAGCTATATCCACATTTATACATCTCAGTTGGAGTTGCATTATCTATTGTATAGATCTCTTGCATTCTATTGCTTGAGATTCTCACAAACTCTATATTTTCTATGTTGTTCTTCACTATATTTGCATATGCCATTGCCTTTCTCAACGAAATCCTTTCCATTACAGCATTCATGACTTTAATGATAGTCATGAAATACTTTCTATCATGCTCAGCTTCAATACAAGTCACTTGTTCAAACTTTTGATTAGATAAGAAGGATATATAACTCGGGTGAAGGAGTTTCAACTCAAATACTCCAAATAAACTAATCATATCATTATCCCAATCATCTTCATTTCTGACCAACTTCAGTACAAAGTCTAAGGAATATTCAACCATCTCAGGATTGGTTGGAAGTTTCAGTACCATCTATCACTTTCAATCCTAGATTAGTCACCTTGTCATAGTACTTATCACTAAATGCTTCCAACTAATCTTCCTCTATTGATGCACTAGTATCTCCTTTCTTTTCGCTTCTCTTTAACGTAGCAAAATACATATGTAAGACCCCGTTCCGGGACGCTAAAAGTTGGTAAATCATTGCACATAAAACATACATTTTCATTTCCCTTACATAAATATTGCAGCAAAAACATTCAAAATGACATCTTGTTTAATTATAAAAACTTTTGCAAGATAATACACTGTTAATCAGTTAAAAAAAATTGATGCATTACATCACAAAAGCATTAAATAAATAGATGCCATCCCAAAAGAGTTTAGTAGCCACATCGTGCCATCCTTAGCAATCATTACCTGCCAATTGGAAACACATAAAACTCAGCGTTGATAAGTGAGTTCTAGTATTATTAAATAAAACATACTTTATCTTTCACTAAAACCGTTCTTTACTTTCATGCGATCATACATCATACATACACATAGATAATATAATTATTATCTTCATTATTCATTCTTTCTTTCACTTTTTATATATTCCATACAAATACCATGTGCTACACCCAAACTATCTGGCTACTGGGTCGAAGTCTATAAATAGACAGCTATACATGGTGTGGCAATACCATGGTAAGTGGTAGAGGTTATATAAAAATGATCGATCACAAAAAAATACCCCAATGTGCTTCCTCCCGGGGTATCGAACACGCACACCATTGGGCTAACAACTTTTAATGGCATGTCCCTTCCATACAATTGGTTGTAAAACTTTCTTTACTTTTATCATTTATTAATGCATGCATTCTTCCTTCATGTTCCTCTTTCATTATCTTTCCCTTTACGTTACATAATACTTTCATTTTATTCATTAACACAACACGTAAAGCCACAGGAAAGATAACATACATCATAACAAGGAACATAACATACACAGTTATCATCATCATACATGGCAACATGATACATACATAACATACATCATGCAAAATCATGCAACAACATCATCATACCCAACACAACCTCTAAGATCTCAAAAGTCATCTTACATGAACTTATGGGAACCTCCCACGTCACAACTTACATCTGCACTTTCCCCCAAACGTCAGAACATAAACTACGTTTTCCCCAAGCGCACAAGCCCAACTTGGGCGTATGGACACCTTTCAGTCGCATGGCCTTCCAGGCGACTGAACATCATTCGAATGGACCAATGCGGATGAACACCCATGTGAATGGACCTAATGAAGATGAACCCAATGCGGATGAGTTCCATGCAAATAGAACTAATGTGGATGAAACTAATGCGGATGAACTCTTAGTCGCATGACTCCCCATGCGATTGACCTTCGGTCGCACGATTGCCAGGCGTATGGCTCCCATCGCACCATCACATGTGATTGAACCTCAATCGCACGTATGGCATGCGTGTGGACTTCAGTCACACGACTCGCATGCCATTCGGTCGCGTAGCCCTAACTGAGCAGAATACAGCTCACTCCCGAACCCAATCTGCCATTTTCGACCTCTAAGCTCATCCAAACCCATTCTAAGCGTAAATCAATCATCCTAAACCTTAGGAATGCATACCACAACACCATTCATGCACACACAAGCTCAAAAGCAAGACCAAATGAATCATACACACTATACCCAGACATATATAAACGGGTCAAATACACACACTAAAAAACCCGATTTGCAGATCTGTTCCAGCCCTAAATAGTTCAAAATCGTGTAAAAGTGGGGTCCTAGAACTCACACAAACGACCACAATGAGAAGAGCTTCGATTAGACTCACAACACAATGATTTCCACGCTGAATCCACTCGAACCAAGCTCGAAATCCCTTTTCTCCCTTTCATGTCTTCTTTTGGCTGATTGTGGGTGTGGGGAGAGGGTAAGGGCTCTCCTCTCCCTTTAAACACCCACACTCACCAACATTCTCTCATTGGCGAGTTTGGTCCCTCGACTTTGGACTTTATTTCTTTTTCTTTTTTTGTCGGCTTCAACATAAATAAATAACCGGATGTTACAAGTTCACCCCCCTTAAATAGGTTTCATCCCCGAACCTATTATTCCTAGAACAAACATGGGTAATGTTGTCTCATTTTTTCCTCTGTCTCCCACATTCACTCGGATCTCTTCCTGTGCTTCCACTGTACACGCATAAGAGGAATCGCTTTGTTTCTCAGCCTCTCTTTTTTCGGTCGATCATTGCACTCGTTGCTCCACATAATTGAGTCGTTCGTCTAATTCGATATCTTCCAGTGGAACAATCATATCTTCATCTGCCAAGCATTTTCTCACATGAGATACATGGAATGTCGGGTGAATTCCACTTAACTCATCTGGTAATTTCAATCTATAGGACACCTCTCCTACTCGAGCAATGATTCAGAAAATGGCCTATGTACCTCGGGCTCAACTTGCCCTGATTTGTTAATCGGATAGTACCCTTCCAAGGTGAGACCTTCAACATAACCCGGTCACCCACCTGGAACTCAATCGGTCTGCGTCGTTATCGGCATACGACTTCTGGGACTCGAGAAATGATTTAGAAGGGCCTATGTTTTGGCTGCCTGCGTGAAGGCCTTGATCTTTTCAAGCTTCTTAGTCGTAGCCTCGATCACCTCGACGCTCCCCAGCTCTTCCTGACCAATATCACCCTAATAGACGGGCGTTCTACACCTCCTACCGTATAGCATCTCATAAGGTGGCATACCAATGCTGGCATGATAACTGTTGTTGTATGATAATTCAGCTAACAATAAGTGGTCATCATAACTTCCCCCAAAATCAATAACAAATGCCTGAAGCATGTATTCCAATCTCTAAATTGTTGGACCAAAAGAACCAATGAGCCAAGATCAGAAAACCTCTAAGTCCCACATGATATCACAACAACTGCTGAAGGCTTCATCAGCAGTTCGACAAGTGCTGAAAACTCCAACAGCTGAAGATCAAGTGCTGAAGACTTCAACAGCTGAAGACTAAAGTGCTGAAGTTCAACAGCTGAAGAACACAAGTGCTGAAGCTGAACAGCTCAAGTACATAAGTGCTGAAGCTGAAGACCAAAGTACTGAAGTACAACAGCTGAAGAGTTTACAAGTGCTGAAGATCAACAACTGGTGTACAAAGTCTGAAGACAAGGACTGAAGACATCAGCTGATGATATCTACTGAAGTCATCAGCTGATGAAACATCTGAAGTTCAAGTCTGAAGACAAGTACTGAAGTTTCAGTAGTTTGTCACAACAGCTGAAAAGTACTTCTTCAGTAGTTGTGATATGAGTAGTTTTATGTTTTTACTTTCAGTAGTTTTGTAAAACGACTGAAGAGCTTGTTCTTCAGTCGTTGTAGTTTCAGTAGTTTTATGTTTTTCAGTAGTTATAACAACTGATAACACTTAGCATTTTTGTAAGGAGATGTCAGCTGTTTTGACATCTTCAGTAGTGTGTTTCAGTTGAAATATTCTTTTAGATGTCACTATCAAGTGACATCAGCAGACGTCACATCTCTTATATAAGAGGTGTCGACCTAATTGTAAGTGTGACATTCTGTTACCACGAAAGCGAATATTGAATGAAATATATTCGCAGAATTCTCTCTCTATAACCGTCTTATTCTTCATTGAATATCGTTTCGTTCTTGTGAATTGGCTAATTCATTGGTTGAATTCCGTTGCTATACTCTCTAATCAATCAAACATAGATCACTGATCCTAACAAGTGGTATCAGAGCTTGTTAATCATTGATCGATCTAACAATTGATCATTGAAACTGCTAATTGATATCTGTGTTTGATTGAATTAGCGTATTCGCAAGAACTGGTTATAGATTATTGAATTTCTGTCGCTTTCGTTCATTTATTTTGAGATCTCTCTTGGTTCAATTGGTTGTTATGTTTGTTCTAAATCTGTTTTAGCTTAATCGAATTTGATTGAATCTGAGATGACTACTCTTTCTAATGATCCTCACAATACCGGTTCCTCAACCAAGCCTCCGATGCTGGTTAGGATCGAGTATAACATATGGCACGAAGAATGCTTCATCACCTGTCTGTTAACAGTTAGGTTGTTGGACATCTGTGGTACGTGGACCACATAAGCCTATGGTGAACAATCCGGAAACCAATCAAATGGTTCCGAAGAAGAATGAACAATACTCTGATGAAGATCGGAAACTGTTTGAGATTGATGCTAAAGCCCATGGAATTCTGGCCATGGCACTGCCTAATGATATCTATTCAGGGCTTATGCATCATGAAACTGCTCATGATCTCTGGAATGCCCTGAAGGAACAATTCGGTGGCACAGATGAGGTCTTAGCAAACAATAGAGAAATCCTTGCCCAACAATATGAGACATTCTCTCATAGAAAGGGTGAGACACTGACTCAACAGTTTGAGTGTTTTTCCTGCTTGATATCTGAGCTGAAAATGGTGAAACAGGAATACACCAATAGCCAGATGAACAACAGGTTCCTCAGATCACTGCCTGAGAGATGGGACACATACACTATTGTCCTACACTCCAGTGCAAATCTGAATAGCCTATCTCTCACCCAACTTCATGGGAAACTGCTTACATTTGAAAGAGAGATAGAGCAGAAGGGGAAACTGTCCTCATCAGGAAAGCTCACTGATGACTTTGTACCAGGGAATACTGCCTTGGTTGGTCATGAGTCAGAATATGCTGCATCTGAAAGCAATTATGATGAGCATATTGATTTCTCTTCAAATAGTTCTGATCATGCATTTGTTGGTATTGAGAGTCATTCTGGCAGTAATAGTGACAATTTATGCTTCATTATGGATGATTTGAAAGGAATAGATGATGATGATCTAGAAGAGATGGATATTCTGAGCCAAATGGCACTGATTAATATCAGATCTCAGAAGTTCTATAAGAGAACTGACAGGAAATTTCCTGGACTCTCCGGCAAAACCAAAGTTGGTTTTGACAAGAGTAAGTTGAGGTGTCACAAATGCCAAAGGCTGGGACACTTTGCAAGGGAGTGTAGATCAACTGGATCTAACTCTTCTGCACCCTTTGTGACTTTTCCTAGTACTAGTCCACAAAACAGAGGGCAACATCCTGCTGGTTCTGGTCATCATTCACATCCAAGATCTCCTGCATACTTTGTTCCCCAGGGTCAATTGTCATATCCTTATCCCTGCTATATATGCCTCAACAAATCCTGTTCAAGCTCCAATTGCACAACAACCACAAGCATTGCCTGAACCACAACCTTCCCAATCTCATCAACAAACTCAACCTCAACAACACAGCTTCTTCACCCCAGTAGTTGTTGACTGGAGCAGTTTACTAGATGACTTGTCTAGTCATGAACAACTGTGCTCAGGTGCTGGTCAACATGGTGGTGAAAGTCCTTTTGGAAATCTAGCTCTTATGGCTTTGGATTCTGCTGATACTTCATCCACTAATGCCTTTACACCAAAGGTATCACAGGTATCCTCTGAGGCAAAAGCCAAATTATGTTCTGAAACATGCATAGCAGCATTTGCATCTATTAGAGAAGCAAATGTAGCTTTAATCAACAAGAACATTGAGCTAGAACAATAATTTCCAAAAGCAAAGCTGAATTTAAGTCTGTGCTTAATGATAAAAATGATGAGATTTACAAACTGAAATGCCAAATAACTGATGATAAGGCTAGGGAAGGGATACTTCTAGAGAAGTATAAAGGTCTCAAAGAAACCCTTGCAGTTACCCAGGTAGAGTGTGATAGATGGGTACAATCATGCAAAGGTTTTGAAATGCTTCTTAGTAAGCAATCTGCTTCCAATGTGAAGTTTGGCATTGGTTACAATCACACTGCTCCACCTACAGATTTTACTCCCAGAGTAGAGGTAGAATCTGATGGTGAGAGTAATAACCAATCCATCTCATCATGTGATCTACTTTTTGATACAGCACAATCAGAAGTAGAAGTCAGCATCAAGCCCTCTCAGAACCTATCAGCTGATGTTGATGGTTCCACTGCTGACACTCACATGATCCATGAGTTGATCAACTCAGGTGTTAATTCTGAAAGTCCTGAAAGGACTAGAGAGCAGGTTTTAACACCTGAAGTTCAAACTCCAACTACTGCCAGTACTGAAAAGAAGAATACTGTTAGTAGAAAGAGTTTGAAGACTACTAAAGAGGTAGTCAAGAAAGCAAACAATGCTTCCAAAGTACTGAAGAGCAAGTATTCAGTTGCTTTACCCTCTTTAGTTGATGATCAACCTAAGATGAAGAAGAAACCATGTGAAGTATGTGGTTTGTTCAATCATCTTACAAATGATTGCTCGTACAAAAGAGGTTCCAAACTCAAACATAAAGAAGAAATTAAAGAGAAAATGGTAAAAATGTAAACTGAGTTTGAGACCATATTTGTATTAGCAACATCAAATCCTGTAACCCTTAAGTCCTCAAAGAAATCCAAAAAGGAAGGGGTTAAACAGGTGACAGCTGAGAGTGCTCAGAAGAAGAAGGTGCAACATAGGAACTTATCAAACTCCACTGGCAATGTGTCTGATGAGCTAAAAGCTTTATCACAAAATCAGACACAGCTGGTTATGATGGTTCAACATCTATTGGGAAGAGTTAACCAATTAGATGCTCCTATGTTGAAACCACAGAAAAGGAGGTCCAAGCCAAAGGATTCCTCTTCTTCACCATCTTCTTACTCTCAGGCTGTTGTTTCCAATAAACCTGTTAGTTTACCATCTATTCATGAGACCAGGCCCAAAACCAAAAAGGTTTGGGTCTCCAAGGGTTCTCTAACATGCCAAAATAGCATTTGGTATGTAGACAGTGGGGGATTTATGCACATGACTGGGAACAACTCTTTTCATGACTGCTCTTAAGAAAAGAAGGGGTTTGTTTCTTTTGGCAATGATGCTAGGGGTTACAACATTGGAAATGGCTTTGTCTCCAATGGAGAAATCAAGTTTGATGATGTTAATCATGTGGAAAATCTCAAGTACAATCTCTTGAGTGTCAGTCAACTGTGTGATAAAGGCCATGTTGCTCTTTTCACCAGTCAGAACTGTAGGATTTTGTCATCCAAAGTTCTGCCTTTGATTGATAAGGCGTTGGATGAACACACTCTCCTGAGAGCCAACAGGACAGGAAGAGTGTATGCCTTAGATCTTTCCAAGAATAGATCTCAAAGCAATCCTTGCCTATTTTCCAAAGCCTCTTCTCAAGAATCTAAACTGTGGCACAAAAGGCTGGGTCATGTAAATTTCAAAAACATGAATCAGCTTATCCATAATAGTTTAGTTAGAGGCTTACCAATAAAGAATTCCACTATGATGAACCTTCACTTCTTGTTTAAAAGGAAAACAGCACAAAGTCTCATTCCCTCCTATTAAGAGCCTAAGTCCACTGCCTGCTTGCAATTACTGCATATGGATCTATTTGGTCCTGTGAGAGTAATGAGCATGGCAAAGAAGAAATACTATCTTGTAATTGTGGATGATTACTCGATTTGTATGGACTTTCTTTCTACATTCAAAGGATGAGGTTGCTCAGAAGATTATTCACTTTGTGTTGTATATTGAGAAGCAGTATTCCTTCCAGTCAAGTGTATTAGGAGTGACAATGGAACTGAATTCAGAAATCATACACTTGATGACTTCTATCTTTCAAAGGGAATCAAAAGGCAGTTTAGCATCCCAAGGACTCCAGAAAATGGAGTAGTGGAGAGAAAGAACAGGACCCTAATTGAAGCTGCAAGGTCCATGCTGGCTGACTCTGGTTTGCCACTGACCTTTCGGGCTGAAGCTGTTAACACAGCTTGCTATGTGGAGAATAGAGTCTTAGTAAATCAGAGGTTGATGAAGACTCCATATGAAGTTCTCCATCACTTGGCTCCTCTAATTTCATTTTTCAAAGCATTTGGGTGTCCCTGTTTTATTCTCAACACAAAGGATCAACTCCATAAATTTGATCCTAAGGTGGATGCAAGGTATTTTGTTGGTTATTCATCTACTTGCAAGGCATACAGAGTCTTCAACTGCAGAACAAAGATAGTTGAAGAGACTTTGCATGTGAAGTTTAATGAATCTCCTTTGGACAAGATTCCACAAAACCCTGTGGAGTTGTTTGATTTGGACATACTGCAATATGTTCCTTATCAACCTCCAGCTGTTGCAGATCCTGTGGATAAATCATCTTCTGCAGCATGTCTTCCACTTGGTGGTATTGATGATGATGATGATAATATCAATACTCACCTCTTCAAGTTTAGTGACCAACTGCCTGTGTCTGCTAAATTTGATGTTCCTGTAGCCTCAGTAGTTCCATCCATAACAAATGCTGATGAGATCTCTGTTTCCTCTACATCTTTTGAGTTACCATCTAATTCTTGGTTTCAAGAGTCTGCATCAACATCTGCTGCTGCTGAAGGTTCTACAAACACTTGCACAGATCTAATTGTTTATCAAGAACTGAAGAATCACCCCATGTCTCAAATTATTGGTGATATCAATGCTGGTGTTTCAACAGAAGTCAATTGTCTAACTTCTGCTTCTATGCTCTCTTCATCAGTCAGCTAGAGCCAAAGAACTACCATGTTGCTTTGAGAGACAATGGATGGGTTAAGCTATGCAGCTTGAGCTACTTCAGTTCAAGAAACAGCAAGTGTGGGAACTATTCCTCTTCCCCCAGTAAGTGTGCAATAGGCACTAAATGGGTGTTTAGGATAAAACTGATGAAAATGGGCTTATTGTTAAGAACAAGGCTAGACTAGTTGTACAGGGATTTTCACAAGAAGAAGGTATTGACTATGATGAAACCTTTGCCCCTCTAGCCAGACTAGAGGCAATCAGATTGTTTTTAGCCTATGCTGCATTCCACAATCTTAATGTTTTTCAAATGGATGTCAAAAGTGCGTTTTTATATGGTAAAATAAAGGAAGAAGTTTATGTGTGTCAACTACTAGGTTTTAAGGATAGTAAACATCCCGAATGGGTGTATAAACTTGATAAGGCTCTTTATGGGTTGAAACAAGCTCCTAGAGCCTGGTATGAGACACTTTCTACTTTTCTTCTTAAGAATAATTTCACCAGAGGCTCCATTGATAAAACTTTGTTTATTAAGAAGGTGGATCAGCATAAGCTACTTGTTCAGATTTATGTTGATGATATCATTTTTGCATCCTCTGATCCCCAGTTGTGTGATGATTTTACAACATTAATGAAAAAGAGTTTTGAAATGAGTGCAATGGGAGAATTACAGTTCTTTCTAGGCTTGCAAATTAAAGAAAAGGCTGATGGAACCTTTATTCATCAGTCAAAATATACAAAAGATCTTTTGAATAAGTTTGATTTACAAAACTGTAAGCCCTGTTCTACTCCCATGTGCAACACCACACAACTGGATGCTGATCAGAAAGGTAAAGTTGTTGATGAGACACTTTACAGATGTATGATTGGGTCCTTGATGTATTTAACAGCTTCTAGACCAGATATTATGTTTGCTACATGTGTTTGTGCTAGATTTCAGGCTGCTCCTAAAGAGTCTCATTGATTGCAGGGAAGAGAATCTTTAGATATTTTCAAGGTACACAATCTCTGGGTTTATGGTATTCCACTGGACACTCTTGCAAATTAGTTGCTTTTTCAGATAGTGACTATGCAGGGTGCAAGTTAACTAGAAAGTCAACTTCTGGTGGTTGTCAATTCCTATGCAACTGTTTGATCTCTTGGTAGAGTAAGAAACAAACATCTGTTGCTACATCAACTGCTGAGGCCGAGTACATTGCTGCTGCAAGTTGTACTTCTCAGGTACTCTGGCTTCAGAACCAACTTCTGGATTATGGCATAACAGAGACTAAGACTCCATTATTAATGGATAGTGCTTCAGCTCTGTGTATTGTCAAAAATCCAGTCCAGCACTCTAGGACCAAACATATAGAGATCAGACATCACTTTATTCGGGATTGTTTTGAAAAAGGTCTGATTGATCCTAAGTTTGTGCCTAGTGCTGATGAGCTTGCAAATATTTTTACTAAGCCTTTGGATAGTTCTACTTTTGCAAAACCTTGTGTTAAGGCTTGGTATGCTGTAACTAGAATAAGTGACAACTACTGATGATTTCAGTAATAATTACTGATGATCATTGGTACCATGTCACATATAAGTACTGATGAGTCCTTTCACCTTCAGTAGTTTTTATAACTACTGACAGCTAAATGCCTCACAAGTACTGAAGTACTTTATCTGTTCCAAACTACTGATGTAGTTACAACTACTGATGTAGTTACAACTACTGATGTAGTTACAACTACTGAAATCAGTACAAACACATAAGTACTGACGTCCTATGAAACACCTGAAAAGCAGATGCAAAGTCTGATGAGTAAGTGTTGAGGGCAGTATGAAACAGCTGAAAGGCTATGAATTGACGAAAACTACTAAAGAGAACTTTCTCTTCAGTTATTTCTCCAACTACTGTTTCATTCTAAACAACTGAAGCAAAACCATGTCTTCAGTAGTTTTATAACTACTGATGACTAACACCAAGTCTTCAGCTGTTTACAATAACTGATGACAAAACCACTGTCTTCAGTAGTTTCACAACTACTAATGACAAACACCAAGTCCTCAATTGTTTCATCATCTGAAGTCAAAACCATGTCTTCAGTAGTTTTCTAACTACTGATGTCTAAAACCACGACTTCAGCTGTTTCAACGTCTGACAGGGTAATACCATGTCAACAGTCGTTTAAAACTACTGATGACTAACACCAAATCCTTCAGTTGTTTTCTAACCCGTACCCTATAAATATCCCTGACCTAATCCTTCAAAGCTTCATCTTCTTCAAACCTAATGTTCATCTCTCTAAAACTTCTCTCTCCTAAATGGCGTCCATGCAACTCAAACCGCGACACAACTGTGTAGCTTACCTCACCAAATCGCCATTCTGGGCTAAGTTCGATAATGCTATTGATCTTATGGTCCAGTCAGAATACAAAACGGCCTTCTTCTCAATCCAATCCTTCATGCCGAATCCCTTAACCAGTTTTGGATGAACGTCACCCTCACACTGGGGAGAACAACACAACGTCTCTCCGTCGGTTGTCAACAACCACGAAGTGGTCATCACTCCCGAAATACTCGTCAAACTCTACACCTGGATGATGCCACTTCTCCTGCTGGATCCAAAGGGCACACTGATTTATCCTTTGCCCTCATGGATATCAGGGAAACCTTAGTGCCTCCACATACTAAAGAAACATTTCCATGACGCTCAACGTCTAATCTTTCACATGGTAATGTCTGTTTGGCTCCTAAGACTTCGTCTTGGGATCAAATGTCTACAAAGTGGCAGCAGGTAATGTATTCTATTCTTGAGCAACATCCTTTAAATTTTTCAGAAATAAATTTTCAGAGCACAAGGATATGGGACAAAACAAATTGCTAACCGTTGGATACTATATCCGCGGTTCATCATGGCCATAATCACAAACCAGCTTCAAGCTGAGGGACTTGTTGGCCTGGGAGTCCCTACTATGGCTGTTTTGCCTGAAGTATACTCCCGGGACAACTCTGACCAGTCACTCAAAATGGCTGCCAAGCTGCGCAAACCCACGCAGCTGGAACCCACAGCCACCACCTCCAAAACAAAAGTCCCCACCAAACCCACTAAAAAGAAAACCAAAAAGGCTACTCAGGGAAATGAGTCCCCTGAGGATGCCCCTGCAACACAAACGCAGGTTATATGCACTGGTTATAACCCCCTAGGGATATATGGACTCTTCCAGCCATAGCCGCTCAGGATTCCTCTCAACAGGAGCCTGCAGCCACCACACAAGGGGTACCCACACATCTGGGATCTTCCTCACTTGAGAAGATTGCCATTGAAGAGCACCTTCCTCCCCAGGTGCACACTGCTTCTACCCCATCACCCCATGCAACCGCCCCCAAAGTCCTACATTGCTTGTTGCACAAGTGCTGAGTCATTTGCACTCCTCACCCCCTCCCCAGATACCAATTACTACTGGGAACACCTCTACCATTGAGGGAGGACCAAAGTGCAGCTGAGAACCCACAGCATAGGGGTTACAATGTTCCTTCTTCTAGTGTAGCAATGGAGATTGGAACTTCTGGTGAGGCTGCCACTTCTCCTGTGTCAGCATATGATCCGGTTGTAGTTGGTAGCATTACTAAGTCCTTACCAGAGGCAACTGCTGATGACGGAGATAGTCCTGAGGCAGGAAGTCCCGAGTAGCAAGACAAAGGGGCACATGCTACACCTGAGCTACACTCAGTGCATGTTCATCCTCATCCTATGAGGAGGTCACGTGATTCAGTATCTACTGATGATGACCTTGGCTTCTTTTACGATGTAATCGCCCAAAACACTATCCTGGAAGAGGAGGTGAGCAGACTCAAAGAGCTGCTTGCCAAAACTTCTAAGGACCAAAGACCATCTGCCTCCACAAACCCACAGATGGCACCTTCATGTGAAGGTCTTCCAAACACTGAGCCACTCCCAACAACTATGCCACCTGCCTCTGCTTCTGGCACTATTTCTTAGGAACATAACCCTCCTGAGCAAATAGTTGTTGTCCTTCAAAATTCCCTCCCTCTCATCACACCCCATATCACTGACATCGTGATTAAAGCCATTGATGAGAGGCTTTCCTCAGCTATACACCCTTTGATAGAGGAGGTTGTGGGCAAAACCTTTCTGGCAATCAACCCCTTGCAACCAATGCAACCAAAAAGGGGGAGATTAAGTCAGTGAAAGAAAAAGAAAGAGGAGTACAGAAGAAAAAGAAACAGAAGGGAGAGTTGTGGAAAAGGAGTTGGAGGTGAATGTCGAGACTGATAAGGAGTTGGAAAAACAAAAGCAACCACAACTGATCACTTACAAAAGAATGAATAGTGCTGATGATCAACCTACTGCTGAAGAAAAATCCTTGGAAGAGCTGGTAAAAGATGCAGATGACACACACAACGATCCATGGATAAAATCATTGAGCAACTCTTCAAGCAAGGTTTTGATACAACGACATTAGATAGTAAGATCAGGAAGTTGGAAGTGGAGGAGATTCAAACCCGATGGGCTGGGTATGATGTACTTGAAAAGGAGAGATTGGAGATCATGATTCGTTTCATTGCCAAAACTTAGGAAGAACTTTGATGGAGATTCGTGCGTGGACCAGAGACAGTATTCTGGCTATAGCCACCAGAATCTGTCTGTCTGAGCAATTCTTAAGGGGATTATCATTGAAGCCCTTGATGAGGCTGGGGCTGGAAAAAGGTTTGAAATGGCAAGACTTACAAAGGCCAAACTCACAACCAAAATGCTTGAACAAACTTCCCTTACACCCACTCAAAAACAGCCTACCCCTCAAATCTCCAAACCAATCTCAAAGCCCAAATCCAAACTTCCTCAACCCACAAAACCAACTCCCTTACCATGTAAAACAACAGCCGATGATGCACCTAAGAAGAAGAAGAGAAGGGTGTTGAGGCTAGAAGAAGAAGAAGAAGAGGATGATGTGGAAGAAGATAGGCTGCCTCTGTCTGCAGTTCTAACATTGGCGAAAGCCAAACCTATGCCCATCACTCCCACCTCATAGATGGATGCTGTGAGAGTAAAGATTGAAGAAGGGAGTAGCAAAAGCTTCATGATGATGAAATGCTGAAAAGCATTGACAAACTTATGCTGCTTCGTCATCAATTATTAGTATGAAGAAAGAAGCTCTGAGGTTGTACACTCTCGCCAACACATTTCAATATCAGAAGGAAAGGGTGAGAGTATGGCCTGATCCTAGGGTGGCTCACAGGATTGTAAAGAAAGACATTACTTCGAGATACAAGGGCCAAGTCAAAAGGATCGTAGATGAATAGATCACAGTGGCCCTTGTAGTATCACCCTGGGAGATTGTCGAAGACTTCAAGAAGGCCTATGAGACAAAACAACCACCCCAAAAGATGCTAGAGAACAGAATTATTAAAAAGGGGTTAGTCTACAAGAGGCTTGAGAACTTCAAACAAAATGAGCTCAGTCTGTTACTTGAAGGGACTCATCCTGATGAGTTTGCATACAGACAAATTACGACAGTTGAGCTCAAAAGTGGCAAACAGGCCAAGTACATCTGAGAGCTGTATGGGCGAGAAGGATTGTTTGATGGTGAAGCCGAGAACCTGACCATGAAAGAACAAATCATGTTTCTTAGGGCATACACAAGAGAATCCTACAGGCTTATACACGGGAAGTAGATCTCATGAATGGGATAACAACTCCGTGTCCAGTTCCCCAAAACAGAGTTCCCATTCATATCCTGCCAAACAAATATCTGAGACTTCTTCCCAGGCCGGAGCTTATATGGGTCATCTTCTCTACTGATCAAGAAGGAAAAACACCAACCTTTTGCCAACAATAAGTGGGAAAATAAATAAATTAGAGGTTTTGGTTGCATTGGTTCAGGGGGAGTTTGTTGGACCAAAAGAACCAATGAGCCAAGATCAGAAAACCTCTAAGTCCCACATGATATCACAACAACTGCTGAAGGCTTCATCAGCAGTTCGACAAGTGCTGAAAACTCCAACAGCTGAAGATCAAGTGCTGAAGACTTCAACAGCTGAAGACTAAAGTGCTGAAGTTCAACAGCTGAAGAACACAAGTGCTGAAGCTGAACAGCTCAAGTACATAAGTGCTGAAGCTGAAGACCAAGTACTGAAGTACAACAGCTGAAGAGTTTACAAGTGCTGAAGATCAACAACTGGTGTACAAGTCTGAAGACAAGGACTGAAGACATCAGCTGATGATATCTACTGAAGTCATCAGCTGATGAAACATCTGAAGTTCAAGTCTGAAGACCAAGTACTGAAGTTTCAGTAGTTTGTCACAACAGCTGAAAAGTACTTCTTCAGTAGTTGTGATATGAGTAGTTTTATGTTTTTACTTTCAGTAGTTTTGTAAAACGACTGAAGAGCTTGTTCTTCAGTCGTTGTAGTTTCAGTAGTTTTATGTTTTTCAGTAGTTATAACAACTGATAACACTTAGCATTTTTGTAAGGAGATGTCAGCTGTTTTGACATCTTCAGTAGTTGTGTTTCAGTTGAAATAATTCTTTTAGATGTCACTATCAAGTGACATCAGCAGACGTCACATCTCTTATATAAGAGGTGTCGACCTAATTGTAAGTGTGACATTCTGTTACCACGAAAGTGAATATTGAATGAAATATATTTTCAAAATTCTCTCTCTATAACCGTTTTTATTCTTCATTGAATATCGTTTCGTTCTTGTGAATTGGCTAATTCATGGTTGAATTCCGCTGCTATACTCTCTAATCAATCAAACATAGATCACTGATCCTAACATAAATGGTCCTCTCTGACTGACCATCGGTTGGAGATGATAAGTCGTGCTAATGTGTAACCTCGTTCCCATAGCGTGGGGAATTTCTTCCAGAATTGGATGTAAACCGGGTGTCGCGATCAGACACAATGGAAACTGGCACACCATGACGAGATACAATTTCCTTGATAAATAGATAAGCCAACCTCTCATATGAATATGTCTCACGGATCGGTAGGAAGTGAGCACTCTTCGTCAAGCAGTCAACAATCACCCATATAGCATCATACCCTTTCGGAGTACGAGGTAGCTTCATAATAATCCATGGTGATGTGCTCCCACTTCCATTCCGGTATATCCAAAGGTTGGATCTCCTATACGGCTTTGATGCTCAGCCTTCACCTGTAGCAGTAAGTAGGCATTTACTCACACACTCCACCACGTCACGTTTCATACCCGACCACCATAATCCTTTTTCATGTTGATACATCTTTGTGGCACCTGGATGAATGGAGTATAGAGTCTGGTGAGCTTCATCCAAAATCTTCACCCGTAGATCCCCAAAACGAGGAATCCACACCCGTCCAAATCGGTTTTAACATCAAGTGTGTTTTCACGCAAGTCCCTAACGAGACCTCTCATTCTTTTTCGAGTTAAGATGATCTTCCTTCAATGCCTTATCTGAAAAACTCCTTGACTTGCATCATCAAGTCAGAGGTCATGATCAACTGATATGCTTTCACCTGAATCGGCTCGGTCCTCTCTTTTCGGCTAAGGCCATCAGCCACCATGTTGGCTTTGCCCGGATGGTAATGGATCTCGCAATCATAGTCCTTTATAAGCTCCAACCATCGTCTCTGCCTTATATTTAGATCTTTCTGCTCAAAGAAGTACTTCAAGCTCTTGTGGTCAGTGAAAATGGTGCACTTCATCCCATAAAGATAGTGCCTCCAAATTTTTAGCCCAAAGACCATGGCTGCTAGCTCCAAATCATGAGTAGGATAATTGACCTCATGAGCCTTCAACTGTCGGGGATGCATAAGCTATAACCTTCCCTCTTTGCATTAACACACACCCTAACCCGAGTAGGAAGCATCAAAATAGACCCCACATCTTCACTTTCATTGGGTAATGATAGAATAGGAGCTTGAGTCAACCCCGCCTTTAGTTCCTCAAATGCCTTCTCTTAAGCTTGACCACATACAAACTTCACATCTTTTCGGGTCAACTTGGTTAGTGGAGAAGCAATCGTAGAGAAGTCTTGGATGAATCTTTGTAGTGGCCCGCCAAACTAAGAAGCTACGAATCTCGGATGGCGTCTTTGGAGACTTCCATTGCATTACTGCCTCCACCTTTGCCGGGTCCACCATAATCCATCAGCATTCACCACATGACCAAGAACTGAACTTCGCGCAACCAAAATGCACACTTGGAGAACTTAGCATACAACTTCTCCTTTCTGAACGTCTTTAAAACCTCCCGAATGTGACCAGCGTGCTCAATCTCACTTTTGGAATAAATCATGATATCATGAGTAAACACAATCACTGATTTATCCAACATCGGCCCACACACCCGATTCATCACATCCATAAAAGCAGCTGGGGCATTAGCAACCAAACGATATGACAAGAAACTCGTAGTGACCGTAACGCGTGCGGAAAGCTGTTTTAGGGATGTCCTACTCCTTCACCTTCACTGATGGTAGCATATCGAAGATCTATCCTTGAATACCAACTAGCACCTTGAAGCTGATCAAACAAATCATCGATTCTCGGTAAGGGGTACCGGTTCTTCACCGTTAGCTTGTTCAACTCACGGTAGTCAATACACATCCTCATACTACCGTCATTCTTCTTTACGAGCAAGACCGGAGCACCCCAAGGAGAGATACTCAGTCAAATGAACCCCTTATCAAGCAGCTCTTGCAACTGCTCAATCAATTTTCCGTCTCCGTTGGAGCCAACCGATACGGTGCCTTGGAAACAGGTTGGGCACATGGTAATAGATCAATCTGAAACTCGAACTTTATGTCAGGTGGCACTCCTCCTAAGTCTTCACGGACACGTCAGGAAAGTCATACACAACCGGAACATTGGATAGTTGTGGTGTTGGGGTATCCACATCCTTTACATAAGCCATGTAGGCACTACCAATATGAAACTCGATCTTTATGCCTCACACACTTTCCCGCCACCGCCATTAAGATTACTTTCAGGATGGTCGTGACCCGATCCCCATAAACTGTCACTGAACCACTGTCAGGCGCTGTCAGACAAATCATCTTCTTGCGACACATAATGTTCCCCTCGAAGTCCACTAACCAATCCATCCCAAGAACCAAATCGAAACAACCTAAAGTCATCACGAACGGTCTAACAGGAACTTATGACCCTCAAGTTCCACATCACAACCCTCGATCATCTCGGAAATCCTGGTAGACTTACCTACGGCAATTTCTACATCAAAGGGCACATCATCACGTCTACTACTAACATGCAGCTTAGCATAGAAAGCAGCAGAAGTAAAACTTTTACCGGCACCCGAATCAAATAACACAGAAGCTAAAGTTTGGTTCACGAGAAATGTACCAGACACAACATCAGGGTCCGTCCTAGCTTCCTCCTGTGTCATACTGAAAGCCCTGGTGCTCGCCCTTGGTCCTTCGCTTCCCGTCTTCTTTACCCTGGAACCTCAGCTCTCGAATTCTTATAGTCTTTACTCATATGACCACTTTCCCCATAGTTGAAACATCTGCCCGCAAGGCAATCCTTTGCGATATACCCTGTCTTCCCACATTTGAAGCACACATTCATCCCCAACATACATTCTCCCGCATGCTCCCTTCCACACTTGCCACACCTTTTTGACCCCGTGCTCGATACGGCCCCACAACAGTCATCCACCCGTGCCTTTTTGTTACCCGTCGAGGCATCACCCCGACCAAACCTTTCCTGTTCCATTCTGATTGCCACCACCCTTCTTGCTCACCTCGGTCCCCCACCTCCTGTTCATCATATAATCTCCCTGCCAATCAACCGCCTTCTTAAATGTTCTTGGCCGGGTGGCGATCATATGCCTGCGAATATCCACCGGCAGGCCTCTTGATCTTTCGAGACAGAGGCGTCACTTGATCCAGCACTAGCCGTGCCATTTTACTGAATTTGGTGGTGTACTACTGGTGTGTCATGGTTCCCGCCTCCAGCTGCAGGAACTCTCTCTCTATCTTATCCATCTCCCTTTGAGAACAGAACTCCTCAATCACCATCTTCTTCAACTCCTCCCACCTCATCCTTCCTATCGCTCGGCTACCCTCAGCTTGGACAATATTGTTCCACAAACATAGAGCCGAGTCTACAAATGAGTGGGTAGCAAACTTCACCTTCTAGTCCTCCCGGCACTCGCTGATATCAAGAACAACCTCCATTTCCCTCACCCACCGGTGAGCAGCAGCAGCAGTGCCCTTTCTATTGAAGGTTGGGGGCTTGCATCGTTGAAATGCCCCATAATTACACTCTCGTGCCACCTCTTGCACGGGCTCTTCTTTTTACTCTTCTTGATCATCAGAGAGAACCGTTTCCGGCTCGGTTTGCTCCCGTCCTCTCGAGGACATGTTTCTATCCTTTCTTTCCTCTTCTCGTACAACCTAGATAACTTTAGTGAGTACAGATAGTAAGATCGTCTACATGATGTGATGCACCTCCTCAATCACAACCTCTTTCACCGAGGCCCTTAGGTTTGCACTCTTGTCACCACCCTCCAGATAAGGGGTCTCAGGTTCTTCAGGAACCACCTTCTCAACCCTGGTCTCCGTCTCTTGGGTCACGCTTTAGCACCGTGACCTTCGCTACGTGAAGCTTTCCAAGATCTACCACCAACCATTCACATTCACACGCACATAATGCTTTTTGGAGGTGTCACTAATTACAATGGCCAGTTATGATTAGCAACTTACTTTACTCTTGACACCCCGAGCATTACCTATCTTGACTACATCAATATTTAAATCTACAAACAACACATAACATGTAACACGTGCGCATAATACCGGTTAACTTTACGAAAATACCTCATGGAACACAGCTACTCAATTGCCATCCCTTCCGTTTCCGTCCCATTCTCAGTTTAAGTTAAGGTTTATTTTAAAATTTTACCCATTTCATTTAAACTTGGCTCTGATACCAACTTGTAAGGCCCCGTTCTCGGGACGCTTACAGCTGGTCCTTCATTGCATATAAAACTTATATTTTCATCCTTTTTCATAAAAGTGTTGTAGCGGAAACATTAAAGATAACATTTTCATTTCATCAAAATGCTTTTGCAAAATACTACAACCGTTCATTACACAATATCAATTTTACATTAGTTATAAAAGCACTTAACAATGAATGCCATCCCAAAAGAATCTGAGTAGTCGCCCCGTGGGATCCTTAGCAACATTCCTGCCAACTGAAAACACATCAAAGTCAGCGTTGCTGAGTGGGTTCTAGTTTTATAAAATAAAACATACTTTACTTCCTTTATAAAACCATTCGTTACATTCGTACGCGATCACACAACATACATTCATACAGATAATATAATTATTATCTTCCGTTACGTCGTTACATCTTCCATTCATTAATCATCGCACGTTACATAATCATTCGTTTCATTCATTCATCATTCATTCGTTCATCCATTTCAAACATATCGCACTTTTCGCACCGATCGCATCATCATACTCAAAGTACATATCTCACAAATCGAACACATGAGGTAGCCAGAATCGTACGCTACATAGCACATAGTAAATACCACATCGCACGTATCGGAGCAGTTACCAAAACTGAACTCCCACTGTGTCTATAGTCCCTCGTGATATCCATCATACATATCACACAAATCGCACCAATGGAGTGGTCACTAAGACCGACTCCCCCTGTGTGTGTCAGAACTCGTAGGGTTTAGCCAGAATCATATGCTATCTCATGGGTTAGCCAAAATCGCACGCTACATAATCCATATGAGGTAGCCAAAATCGCATGCCACATAGCACACAGTAAATACCACGTCGAACGTATGGGAGCACTTACCAAAACTGAACCCCTACTTTGTCTATGTCTTGTAAGTTAGCCAAGATCCCACGCTATAAATACACACAGTTGACCTAACAACCCCCAATGAGTTGTGAACCTCCTTCCTTACTCTTGCAAGCCATCCTTGTTCTCATTCATTAGTTCATGCTTGCATTCATTCATTACGTTCCTCTTTTCCTTACCTTCCACTTTACATTACATAATACTTTCATTACATTCATTAACGCTCAATGCAAAACCACGGAAAGACAATCATACATAATAAAATAAGGAACATAACAACATACACATCAATCACACAAGGCAACATCGCACACCCATAACATACATCGTGCATAACATACAACACGGGAAATCACATGACATCAAACATCACACGAATCAAGCGCATCACAACATATAACCATACGGCATCACACATCATCGAACATCACATCATCATCAGCCCATCATTATACATCATCTTAAATCATCCATACTCATCACATTATCAACAACCCTAAAGGTCCGAGCCTACGTTCGCTCTTTCCTAAAAGTCAGACAATACTATGGTCATTTGGGCGTATGGAACATATTCAGTTGCATGGTCTCTCATGCGTATGAGAACACTTAGGCGAATGGACCTCCAGTCCCATAGCCTCCAATCGCATACTTACCATGCGAATGAACCTCAGTCGCATGATATCTGGGTGTATGGACCTCTGTTGCATAACCTTCATGTGAATGGCCCTCAGTCACACACTTTTCATGTGTATGAACCTCAGTCGCATGACTCACAGGCGTATGGACTCCGGTCACATGACCTTCAGTCGCATGATCTTCATCTGCATTTCCTTCAGTCGCGTGACTCTCATCCGCATTTCCTTCAGTCGCATAGCCCTCATGCGTATGGCTCTCAGTCGCACGAATAAACCTGAGTCGCACCTCTTTCGTGTGTATGGCCCCAGTCACATGCCATTCAGTCGCATGGACCTCTAGTCGCATAGCCCTAGCTGGGCGCAGAATGCAGTTCATCTCGAACTGCAGCCCCCAAGTTCGACCTCCAAACTCTTCCAAAACTCTTTTAAGCTCAAATCAACCATTCTAAACCTTAGGGATGCATACCATGATATCATTCATGTACAACTAAGCCTGAAATCAAGCCCCAAATGATTCATACACATACACATACATACAAAAACGGGTTTACACCCAAAACTCGAAAAAGGGTTTTTAGAAGTGTTCCAGCCCCAAAATCATTCAAATCGTTGTAAAAGGAGGGGTCCTAGAACTCACATAAACGACCACAACGAGAAGAGCTTTGATTTGACCCGCTTCTCAACGATTTCCACGCCCGAATCAACCCGAACCAAGCTTTTCTCCTCTTTTATACTTCCACTCATCCAAGTTTCTTCCCGTTTGGCATGTTTGGTCCCTCGTCTTTGGACTTATTTCTTTTTCTTCTTTTTTCGGCTTTAAAGAAAATTTCCGGGTGTTACATAACAAGTGTTAGGACAATGTGTCGTACCAGATTATTGGGGCTTGAGGTGGAGCATATAGAACTTTGTTGAGATTGTACACATGATAAGGAAATTTAGTATCTTCAAAACCTTGAGGTTGCTTAACATACACATCATCGGTGATTGGTGCATACAAAATGCACATTTAACGTCCATTTGGTGCACCTTGAATTTCATATAAGAAGCATATGCCAGGAAGACACGAATTGCTTCTAGTCTTGAAACTAGAGCAAACACTTCATAATAATCTATTCCTTCCTCCTAGGTGTAACCTTATGCTACTAATCATGCTTTGCTTAGAATGATTATTCCTCTGTCATCTGATTTGTTTCTAAACAACCATTTTGTACCAATGGCATTCTCTCCTTCAGGCAAATCAACCAGTGTCCACACTTCCTATTTGCGAATTGTAGTAATTCGTCTTGCATCACTTCAATCCAACTGTTGTGCTTCAATGCATCAGTAATGTTTTCAGGTACAATTTGAGAAGAAAACACGAGTACAAGCAAGATTTGCTCGTTCAAGGTGACTTCTTGCTGTTCTATCATTTAAAGGACCAACAATCTGAAAGATGGGATGTTTTTTTTGTGAATACGAGTTGTTGGAATCTCGTCTTGTTGCTCATTCACATCCAGATTGGTTTGGTTTAGGTCCGAGAGCTGGTCCCATAGGTTTGAAGAATGTGGAATGAAATTCGGAACTTGAGTTGGAGAGTTGAGAAAATAATCAAGCTTGTCATTAACATCTATATCTCCAGATACATATGAAGTTCCAGACTCAGGTTGGTGAATTTTTAGTTCATCAATAGGATGGGTTAAGAATCATCAGAATTTTAAAGAACTTGTTCATACTCAGGACTTTGTTGATCATGATTCACTATAGTGAATAGAGGACCTCTCACAAATGAGAAAAATGGATAATCTGGGCTTGAATCGTCCATATCGTCAGAGTTGGAATTGTCACTAAAGAATCCTGATCTCCTCCTTGTTTTCTGTTCACACAAGAAGATTCAAACTGATTAGAATTAAAAGAGTTTGACAATGAATCTAAATCAAATAACCATGTTGGACCATTTGCAACTGATGGAAAAGAGTTTCCAAGGAATTTAACATTGAACATTTCAATGATAACATTTGTCTTGAAGTTATAAACTCTATATGCTTTAGAAGTATATGAATATCCAAGAAAGAATCCATCATCAGATTTTGAGTCAAATTTGCCTAGCTGGTCATGTGAATTTAGAATCAAAACAGGACACCCAAAATATTTAATAAAATCTATGTTTGGTTTTCTGCCAAACATTAACTCATAAGGAGTTTTTCAGTTTGTCTTTCACCAGGCTTCATCCCAGAATGTAATAGGAATCATTGTTAGTCTAATTGATCAATTTGCGGTACAAATGAGATGTTGATTCATTCAATATCAATTACAATGAAGAGATAACAAAGATGAATAACAATAAGAACAATCTTAAAGTAAACACTTAAGAAAAATAATGATTAATCTCATTAATTATAACAAAGCATAAGTATATTTCCGTGAATAACTGCTTATAAAAAAGCTATTGCAACAATGATAAATGATTAGGGTTCTTGCAAGGATGCTCAACAATGAAAATTATCAAATCTATATACACCTATCCTAGTTTCGCAGACAGTTTCACAGTTAGCAAGATTTAGAAATAATAAGATAAAGTTTTAAGAAAATCTATTCATAGTTTTTCATCCCAATAGCTGATACAAGATATTTAAATCTCCAAACTACAAAAACTTTGGTGAACAGGTCAACATATAGTTCATTTGTGTTAACTTTGACTAGTTTGATTAATCCCTTTTCAAAGTTATCTCTAATAAATTTATACTTGATATTGATGTGTTTTGTCGTTGAGTGTTGCACAAGATTCCCTATGATTGAGATAGCACTGTTGTTGTCTATGGGGATGGGAGTCTTCTTGAAGGTGAATCCATAGTCTAATATTTGTTTCTAATTCCAAGCGCTTGAGCAATGCAGATTGCAGTAGCAATGTATTCAGCTTCAACAGTTGATGCAGACACAAAAGATTGTTTCTTGTGTTACCAAGAGACTATCCATCCACCAAGGAGTTGACATCCCCCTGATGTAGGCTTTGCAGTCATATTACAACCACCATAGTCACAATCTATATATACATAAAAATTGAAATTAGAAATATTAGCATACGAAAGGCCAAGTGTTCGAACACCATTGATATATCTTAGTATCCTTTTGACAGTGACTAGGTGTGACATCTTGGAGTTGGCTTGATATCATGCACAAATACATGTGGCAAACATGATATTAGGTCTGCTAGTATTGAGGTACATAAGGGAGCAAATCATAGCATAGTAAAGATGTTCATCTACACACTCCCCCTCATGATTAGGTCTAAGAGAGTGATTTTTGGCTATAGGTGTCTTAGCAACCTTACGATCAATCATATTGAATCTTGTCAGTATGTCTTGTACATGCTTTAACTGACTTATGAAGATGGCACTATCAAGTTGCTTCACTTGAATACCTAAAATGAAATTGAGTTCCCCCATGACACTCATTTAAGATCTATTCTTCATCAACTTCTCAAAGTCTTTATAGAGCTTTCTATTAGTTGACCCAATGATAATGTCATATACATATACTTGAACAAGCATTAAATTATTCCTTGTTCCTTTAATGAAGAGAGTTCCATCTATAGTACCCCTTTCGTAGTCATGTTGAAATCGATACTAAGATAAAGTCTCTTACCACTTCCTTGGTGCTTGGTGTAGCCCATAAAGAGCATTCTTAAGCCTACAGACATAATCAGGATGACCAGATTCTATAAAGCTAGGTGATTGTTTGACATACACCTCTTCATCAGTCACCCTATGGACAAAAGGACACTGGACATCAAGCTGGTAGACCTTGAAATCATTGAATGCAACAAAAGCTAAGAATATTCTAACAACTTCAAGTCTTGACACAAGAATAATGACATCTATGTAGTCAATTCTTTTTTTTGTATATCATTCAAAAGTTTTGCCCTATTCTTAATGACAAGTCCTCTATCATCCTTCTTATTCCTAAACACCCATTTGGTTCCTATTGTAGTCTTCCATTGAAAAAGATGGCATAGGTTCCAAACCTTTTGTCTTTTTAATTGAAGCAGCTCCTCTTGCATAGCTTCAACCCAAGTTCCATCCTTTAAATCCTCGTCAACTTTCTTTGGCTCTATCTGGGATAAGAAACAAGAGTGGAGGCAAAAGATTGCATCATGAGTTTATCCTCTTACACCCACCCTGAGTGAACATCTCCAATTATATTTATGGTGGGGTGGGACTTATGGATCCTTAGTTGAGGGATCACAACAAGTTATGGATGTTCACTTCAGTGGAGTGGTTGTCAGCATGAAGGAATTCTTGATTATTTATCAAGAGAAAATTGATCCAATGAGTGTGTGACATCATTGATGTTGTCTTTAGTGGAGTGGTTGTCAAAATCAAGGAATTCTTCATAACTTTCACCACCACCATGATCTCCTACTTTTAAAGCTCCTTTAATTGAGTTTTATGCCTTTGACTTGGAATTTGAAGGCCCTTCAGAAGTATAAGCAAGATTCGTCATTGTTATACTCATAGGAACTCTATTTGCAGGATTAGTTACATGTGGAGTTGAAGTAGTCTAACTTGATGGTCTTCATAACTCAAATCTTGGGTGAGGATCATTTGCTGATAGTATATCTATAGTTCCTCAAACATTCTCACGAGATTTGTTAAAATAGTTAGTAAATAAATCAAGATCACCTGCTCATTGAAAGTTGCATTAGCTGACTCCTCAAGTACACTAGGTCTGAGATTGTATACTCAATAAGCCTTGGCTTGGGAAAAGTATCAAATAAAGTGTCTATCATCTGATTTCTCATCAAACTTGGCAATTTGGTCATTGGTATTGAAGATGGTGCAAGGACATCCAAATGATCTAAGAAAACCAATGAAAGGTTTTCTCTTGTGCCAAAGTTTATAAAGAGTCTTACCATGTGTCTAAACTACTAAACTTTGTTTTGCACATAGAAAACAGTGTTCACTACTTCTGTCTAGAAGGTGATGGCAGTTTACAGTCGGACAACATTGTTCTTGAAGCTTCAATTAGTGACATGTTTCTCGTTTTAGCAACACCATTTTGCTAAGGAGTCCTAGGAGAACTATATTGTCTTGTAATACCTCTTCGTCACAAAATGTATCAAGGATTTTGTTCTTAAATTCAGGTCCCTAATCACATCTTATAGAATTGACTTTGTGATCACATTGATTCTCAATCTTTAAATTGAATTCTTCAAAATCTGTGGGGTCACATCCTTAGTTCTATGAAAGAAGACCCAAGTGAACTTTGTAAATTCATTTGTGATCACTAAATAGTAAAGAGGTCTTTCCTAGAGTTATTACACTCGTAGGGCCAAAGATATCCATATGTAATAATTGTAGGGGAGTGGTGACAGAGTTTGTTTCCTTTGGCTTGTGAGATACCTTGTGTTGTATCCCTTGAGGCATGCAACACTATGCTCATCACTTGTAAACTCTTTCTTTGGCATTCCAGTTACCAAATCATTCATAATTAATTTATTCATATTTGTAAAGTTTACATGGGACTTCTTTTATGCCAGAGGACACACTCATCACCATTACTTTAGATAGAAAGCATGAAACTTGCCTTAAGGGAGACGTTTCTTGCAAATCCATCTTGTATATGTTCACTTTCTTTGGGGGGGGGGTTGACCACCCCAGGCTTGAGAACAATGCACTCATGCTAACTAAAGAGCTTGTTATGACTCTAATCACCAAATTAAGATACACTCAAAATATTATATCCAAGCTCGTTGACAAAGTTTACATTCACAATGTAGAACTTACCAATTCCATCCATACCCTTTCCAGTTATGTAACCTCCAGCATCTCCTCCAACAACAACTAGTCCTCTATTAATCTTTTTAAAATTTTGGAGTAGTGACCCATTGTTTGTCATTTGCCTGGAACAATCACTACAAATGATCCATAAATTCCTATTTGTCTTGAGTTTTCGTGCACAAAGAGGTGGTTAGTTACATTTGGAAACCCAAGCTTTGTTGTTCTTGGGCTCATCCAAAAAAGTTGTGGACAATGCAATGATAATTGATCCTATAGTCAGATTTGGAGGATCATTTACTGATGTTGATAAATAATTTTCAGTCACTTGGTCTTCCTTTGTCTACCATATCACCTTTGGAAGCTTAGACATAACCTTTAACACTACATAAATTTTGAAGACTTTGGAAGTTTGATGACTAGACCTTTGGAAGTTCTTGCTAACACTACAACAGGATTTAGTACTTCTGAAGTATTCCTTTCTTCTGAGGCCAATTTTATTTCTTAAGGGAAGTTCCACTTGTCTTCTTCTTCATTTTGGAACTTCCAAAAGGAAAATAATTTCCTTTCGAAGTTTGTTTCTTCATCAAACTCTCAAAAGTTTTATTTTTTTTCATGTGGATAGTACTTCTTGTGTTGGACCAAAAGAACCAATGAGCCAAGATCAGAAAACCTCTAAGTCCCACATGGTATCACAACAACTGCTGAAAGCCTCATCAGTAGTTTAACAAGTGCTGAAGACTTCAACAGCTGAAGATCAAGTGCTGAAGACTTTAACAGCTGAAGAACCAAAGTGCTGAAGTACAACAGCTGAAGAACACAAGTGCTGAAGCTGAAAGACCAAAGTACTGAAGTACAACAGCTGAAGAGTTCACAAGTGCTGAAGATCAACAACTGATGTACAAGGTCTGAAGACAAAGACTGAAGACATCAGCTGATGATATCTACTAAAGTCATCAGCTGATGAAACACCTGAAGGTCAAAGTCTGAAGATCAAGTACTGAAGCCTCAGTAGTTTGTCACAACTGCTGAAGAGTACTTCTTCAGTAGTTGTGATATCAGTAGTTTTTTATTTTTATGTTTTAGTAGTTTTGTAAAACGACTGAAGAGCTTGTTCTTCAGTCGTTGTAGTTTCAGTAGTTTTATATTTTGTACTTAACGCTTATATGTTCTCAGTAGTTGTGAACATTTCAGTAGTTTGTTAAGAATTAGTTATTTTTGTATTGGATCTGCCAGTTGTCACTTTCCGTGATAACAGCAGTGATTGTTGCACTCTATATAAGGAGTGACAACCTATTGTAATAGTGGAGAATGAGTGAATGAATGGAATGAATGATTTGATTAGAAATATTCTACATCTATAAACATTCCTAGAAATCAGAAGTACATATTCTCTCCCTATAACCGTATGCGATCTTAATGCTTACAAGTATCGATTGCTTGCTACAATTTGTCTAATTCTAGTTTGTATTCCGCTGCTTTGTATTCTGATACATCAAACTTGTGATCACTGATCCTGTCAAATGGTATCAGAGCAGGTTAATCATTGATCGATCTAATAATTGATCATTGAAACTGCTATTCAAGATCTAAGTTTGATTGAATTAGCTTTTGTTTTTGCAAGAAACGGTTATAGAGATTGAATTTTCTGTATTTCTGCTCATTCATCCTGAGATCTTTTCTTGGTTCTCATTGAGTTTGTTGTGGTTTGTCTAAAACTTTTAAAAGCTTGAACTAACTTGTTTTTGAACTGAAAATGACTACTCCCTCCAATGATCCTCACAATACTGGTTCCTCAACCAAGCCACCTATGCTGGTTAGGAATGAGTATAACATATGGCAAAGACGTATGCTCCATCACCTGTCTGTTAACAGCGCAGGGTGTTGGACATCAGTGGTACATGGTCCACACAAGCCTATGGTGAATAACCCGGAACCAATCAAATGGTTCCGAAGAGGAGGGAGCAATACTCAGATGAGGATAAGAAGTTGCTTGAGATTGATGCAAAAGCCCATGGAATTCTGGCCATGGCATTGCCCAATGAAATCTATTCTGGGCTAATGCATCATGAAACTGCCCATGACCTCTGGATTGCTTGAAAGAACAATTTGGAGGAACAGATGAGGTCTTGGCAAATAATAGAGAAAATCTTGCCCAACAATATGAGACATTCTCTCATAGAAGGGTGAGACACTGACTCAACAATATGAGCGGTTTCTTGTTTGATCTCTGAACTAAAAATGGTCAAACTTGAATACACCAATATTCAGATGAATAACAGATTTCTCAGATCACTGCCTGAGAGATGGGACACATATACTATTGTCCTACGCTCCAGTGCAAGTTTGGACAAACTATCTCTCACCCAACTCCATGGGAAATTGCTCACTTTTGAGAGAGAGATAGAACAGAAAGAAAGCTGTCTTCATCTGGAAGCTCACTGAAGACTTTATACAAGGCAACACTGCCTTGGTGGGTCATGAGTCAGAATATGCTTCATCTGAATGCCAGTATGATGAGCATATTAATTTCTCTTCAAGCACTTCTGATTCTGCATTTGTAAGTGTTGATGGTCAGTTTACTGGGTGTAATAATGACAATCTATGTTTCATTATGGATGATCTCAAGGGGATTGCTGATGATGACTTAGAAGAGATGGATATTTTGAGCCAAATGGCCTTGATAAATATCAGATCTCAGAAGTTCAACAAAAGAACTGGAGAAAATTCCCAGGACTCTCTGGCAAAACCAAAGTTGGTTTTGACAAGAGCAAGTTGAGTGTCACAAATGCCAACGGCTTGGACACTTTGCAAGAGAGTGTAGATCAACTGGATCTAACTCTACTGCACCCTTTGTGACTTTTCCTGGCAATAGTCAACAACACAGAGGCAACATCCTGTCACCTCTAGTCATCATCCTCAACAACAATCTCCGGCATATTTTGTTCCTCAGGGTCAAATGCCATATCAGTACCCTTGTTATTACATGCCACAGTCAAATCAAGTTCAAGTTCCTATGACACCACAACCTCATGCATTACCAGAACCTCAGCCTTCCCTATCTCATCAACAACCTCAATCTCAACAACACAGCTTCTTCACCCCAGGAGTTGTTGACTGGAGCAGTTTACCAGATGACTTGTCTGGTCATGATCAACTGTTCTCAGGTGCTGGTCAACATGGTGGTGACAGTCCCTTGGGAATCTAGCTCTTATGGCTTTGGAGTCTGCTGACTTATCTTCCAATGCCTCTACACCTCAGGTATCACAGGTATCCTCTGAGGCAAAAGCCAAATTATGTTCTGAACCATGCATAGCAGCATTTGCTTCCATTAGAGAAGCAAATGTAGCTTTAATTAATAAGAACATTGAGCTAGAACAAATAATTTCCAAAAACAAAGCTGAGTTTGAGTTTGTGCTCAAAGATAAAAATGATGAGGTTATAAACTGAATTGCCAAATAATTGATGATAAGGCTAGAGAAAGATACTTCTAGAAAAGTACAAAGATCTCAAAGAAACCCTTGCAGTTACCCAGGTCGAGTGTGATAGATGGGTACAATCATGCAAAGGTTTTGAAATGCTTCTTAGTAAGCAATCTGCTTCAAATGTGAAGTTTGGAATTGGCTACAATCACACTGCTCCACCTACAGATTTTACCCCAAGAGCAGAGGTAGAATCTGATGGTGAGAGTGATAACCAATCCATCACATCATGTGATCTACCTTCTGATACAGCACAATCAGAAGTAGCAGTCAGCATCAAGCCCTCTTTGAACCTATCAGCTGATGTTGATGGTCCAAATGCTGACATTCACATGATCAATAGGTTGATTAACTCAGGAGTTAATCCTGAAGGTCCTGAAAGGACTGGAGAGCAGGATTTAACACTGAAGTTCAAATTTCAACTGCTGTCAGTACTGAAGAGAAGAAAACTGGCAGTAGAAAGAGTTTGAAGACTACTAAAGAGGTAGTCAAGAAAGCAACCAATGCTTCCAAAGCATTGAAGAACAAGTCTTCTGTTGCTTCACCATCTTTAGTTGATGATCAACCTAAGATGAAGAAGAAACCATGTGAAGTATGTGGTTTGTTCAATCATCTTACAGATGATTGTTGGTACAAAAGAGGTTCCAAACTCAAACAAAAAGAAGAAATTAATGAGAAAATGGTAAAAATGAAAACTGAGTTTGAGACCACATTTGTATCAGCAACATCAAATCCTGTAACCCTTAGTCCTTAAAGAAATCCAAAAGGAAGGAGTTAAACAGGTGACAGTTGAGGGTGCTCAAAAGAAGAAGGTGCAACATAGGACCTTATCTAACTCCACTAGCAATGTGTCTGATGAGCTGAAAGCTTTATCACAAAATCAGACACAGCTGGTGATGATGGTACAACATCTGTTGGGTAGAGTTAACCAACTAGATTCTCCTATGTTGAAACCACAAAAAAGGAGGTCTAAGCCAAAGGACTCCTCTTCTACACCATCTTCTTCTTCTCAGGCTGTTGTTACAAATAAACATGTTAGTTTACCATCTATTGATGAGACCAGGCCAAAACCAAAAAGGTTTGGGTCTCTAAAACTAACTGATTGTTTATTATTGCAGGGTTCTTCAACATGCCAAAGTAGCATCTGGTATGTAGACAGTGGGGGATCTATGCACATGACTGGGAACATCTCTCTTCTTCATGACTACTCTCAAGGAAAGAAGGGATTTGTCTCTTTTGGCAATGATGCTAGGGGTTACATCATCGGTAAGGGCTTTGTCTCCAATGGAGAAATCAAATTTGATGATGTTAATCATGTGGAAAATCTCAAGTACAACCTCTTGAGTGTCAGTCAAATGTGTGATAAAGGCCATGTTGCCCTTTTCACAAGTCAAAACTGTAGGATTCTGTCATCCAAAGTCTTGCACTTGATTGACAAGGTGTTGGATGATCACACTCTCCTGAAAGCCAACAGGACAGGAAGAGTGTATGCCTTAGATCTCTCTAAGAATATAGATCTCAAAGGCAATCTTGCCTATTTTCCAAAGCCTCTTCTCAAGAATCTAAACTGTGGCACAGGAGGCTTGGTCATGTTAATCTCAAAAACATGAATCAGCTTAGCCACAATAGTTTAGTCAGAGGCTTACCAATAAAGGAGTTCCACTGTGATGAAACCTGCACTGCTTGTTTAAAAGGAAAGCAGCACAAGTCTCATTCCCTCCTATTGAAGTGTCCAAGTCCACTGCCTGCTTCAATTACTGCATATGGATCTATTTGGTCCTGTGAGAGTAATGAGCATGGCAAAGAAGAAATACAGTCTGGTAATTGTGGATGATTACTCCAGATTTGTATGGACTTTCTTTCTACATTCAAAGGATGAGGCTACTCAGAAGATTATCCACTTTGTGCTGTACATTGAGAAGCAGTATTCCCTTCCAGTCAAGTGTATTAGGAGTGATAATGGAACTGAGTTCAGAAATCATACACTTGATGACTTCTATCTTTCAAAGGGAATCAAAAGGCAGTTCAGCATTCCAAGGACTCCAGAACAAAATGGAGTAGTGGAGAGAAAGAACAGGACCCTCATTGAAGCTGCAAGGTCCATGCTGGCTGACTCAGGTTTGCCATTGACCTTTTGGGCCGAAGCTGTCAACACAGCTTGTTATGTGCAAAATAGAGTTTTAGTAAATCAGAGGTTGATGAAGACTCCATATGAAGTTCTCCATCATTTGGCTCCTCTGATTTCATTTTTCAAAGCATTTGGGTGTCCCTGTTTTATTCTCAACACAAAGGATCAACTCCACAAATTTGATCCTAAGGTGGATGCAGGATACTTTGTTGGTTATTCATCTACTTGCAAGGCATACAGAGTCTTCAACTGCAGAACAAAGATGGTTGAAGAAACTCTACATGTTAAGTTTAATGAATCTCCAAAGGACAAGATTCCACAAAGTCCTGTGGAGTTATTTGATTTGGACATACTGCAATATGTTCCTTATCAAACTCCTGCTGTTGCTCCTGTCAACAGTTCACCACCTGGTGGTACTGCTGATGATGATGATGATTGCAGTACTCACCTCTTCAGGTTTAGTGATCAGCTGCCTGACTCAGCTAGACCTGATGTTCCTGTAGCGCCAGTAGCACCATCCACAACAAATGCTGATGAGATTTCTTCGAATTCAACTTCCTTTGAATTACCATCCACTGATTGGTTTCAAGGAAATGATACACCATCACCATCTGTTGCTGCTGAACCGGCTACAAACACTTGCACAGATCTCATTGTGTATCAAGATCTGAAGAATCACCCTATGTCTCAAATCATTGGTGATATCACTGCTGGAGTATCAACAAGAAGTCAATTGTCAAATTTCTGCTTCTATGCTCTCTTCATCAGTCAGCAAGAGCCAAAGAATTATCACATTGCTTTAAAGGACAATGGATGGGTGATGCCATGCAGCTTGAGCTTCTTCAGTTCAAGTAACAGCAAGTGTGGGAACTGGTTCCTCTACCTCCAGGTAAGTGTGCAATAGGCACTAAATGTGTTTTAGGAACAAAACTGATGAAAATGGGCTTATTGTTAAGAACAAGGCCAGACTGGTTGTTCAGGGGTTTGCACAAGAAGAAGGTATTGATTATGATGAAACCTTTGCCCCTGTAGCCAGTCTGGAAGCAATTCGATGTGTTTTAGCTTATGCTGCTTATCAAAACCATAAAGTCTTTCAAATGGATGTCAAAAGTGCATTTTTGTATGGAAAAGTTAAAGAAGAGGTTTATGTATGTCAACCTCCAGGCTTTGAGGACAATAAACATCCTAATTGGGTGTATAAGCTTGATAAAGCTCTTTATGGGTTAAAACAAGCTCCCAGAGCCTGGTATGAGACATTATCAAACTTTCTTCTGGAAAACAATTTCACTAGAGGCTCCATAGACAAGACTTTATTCATTAAGAAAGCTGGGCAGCATAATCTACTTGTTCAAATTTATGTAGATGATATCATTTTTGCATCCTCTAATCCAAAGTTGTGTGATGCCTTTACAAAGTTGATGCAACAGAAGTTTGAAATGAGTGCCATGGGAGAATTACAGTTCTTTCTGGGGTTGCAAATCAAACAAAAGGCTGATGGAATTTTTATTCATCAGTCCAATATACAAAAGATCTTTTGCAAAAGTTTGATTACAAAACTGTAAGCCCTGTTCTACTCCCATGAGCAGCACCACACAACTGGACTCAGATCAGAAAGGTAAAGTGGTTGATGAAACACTTTACAGATGTATGATTGGGTCCTTGATGTATTTAACAGCTTCTAGACCAGATATTATGTTTGCTACATGTGTTTGTGCTAGATTTCAGGCTGCACCTAAAGAGTCTCATCTGATTGCAGTCAAGAGGATCTTTAGATATCTGCAAGGCACTCCATCTCTAGGTTTATGGTATTCTACCGGACATTCTGGTAAATTAGTTGCTTTTTCTGACAGTGACTATGCAGGGTGTAAGTTGACCAGGAAATCAACTTCTGGTGGATGTCAATTCCTAGGCAACTGCTTGATTTCTTGGCAGAGCAAGAAACAGACCACAGTTGCTACATCCACTGCTGAAGCAGAGTACATTGCTGCTGCAAGCTGTACATCTCAGGTACTCTAGCTTCAAAACCAACTTTTGGATTATGGCATTACAGAGACTAAGACTCCATTGTTAATGGATAGTGCTTCAGCTCTTTGCATTGTCAAAAATCCAGTCCAGCACTCTAGGACCAAACATATAGAGATCAGACATCATTTTATAAGGGATTGTTTGAAAAAGTCTGATTGATCCTAAGTTTGTGCCTAGTGCTGATGAGCTTGCAGACATTTTTACTAAGCCTTGGATAGTTCAACTTTCCAAAACCTGGTGTTAAGGCTTGGTATGCTGCAACTAGAATAAGTGACAACTACTGATGATCTTAGTAATTCATACTGATGATCATGAGTACCTATGTCACATATAGTACTGGTGAGCTCTTTTAACCTTAGTAGTTTTTATAACTACTGAAGGCTAAATGTCTCACAAGTACTGAAGTACTTCATCTGTTCTAAACTACTGATGCAGTTACAACTACTGCAATCAGTAAAAACAGATAAGTACTGATGTCCTATGAAACAACTGAAATCAGCCATAAAGACTGATGAATGTGTTGAGGACAGTTTGAAACAGCTGAAAAGCTAAGAATTGACGAAAACAGCTGAAGAGAACTTTCTCTTCAGTTGTTTGTACAACTGCTGTTTCATTTAAACAACTGAAGCAAAACCACGTCTTCAGTAGTTTTTATAACTACTGATGACTATACCAAGTCTTCAGTTGTTTACAACAGCTGATGACAAAACCACTGTCTTCAGTAGTTTCATAACTACTGATGACAAACACCAAGTCCTCAGTTGTTTCAATCATCTGAAGTCAAACCACGGTCTTCAGTAGTTTTCTAAACTACTGATGCCTAAACCACGACTTCAGTGTTTCAACGTCTGAAAGGATAATACCATGTCAACGGTCGTTTAAAACTACTGATGACTAACACCACATCCTTCAGTCGTTCCTTACCCGTACCCTATATATATCCCTAACCTTAGCTCTCATGCTTCATCTTCTTCAAACCTAACGTTCCTCTCCAAAACTTCCCTCTTCTCATGGCGTCTATGCAAATTAAACCGCGACACAACTGTGTTGCCTACCTCACTAAATCGCCGATCTGGACTAAGTTCGATACTGCTATCGATCTTATGGTTCAGTCCCAATACAACAAGGCATTCCTTCTGAACCCCGTCTTACATGCCGAATCCTTGAACCAATTTTGGATGAACGTTACTGTTACCACTGAGGAGAGAGAGCAACACACCATCCCTCGGTCAGTCGTCAACAACAAAGAAGTAGTCATTACTCCTGCAACAATCCGTAAAATTCTTCAACTGAATGATGCTACTTCTCCTGCTGGATATCCGAAGGGCACCATAGATCTATCCTTTGCTCAGCATGGATATCAAGGCGATCTCAGTGCCACCACCATCATGAAGAAACACTTTAATGACGCTGAGCGCCTGATTTTTCACATGGTAAATGTATGTTTGGCCCCTAAGACGTCGTCTTGGGATCAAATGTCCACCAAATGGCAGCAGGTAATGTATTCTATCCTTGAGCAACAACCACTAAACTTTTCAGAATTAATATTTTTAGAGCTCAAGATATGGCTCAAAAATTAACTGCCAACCGTTGGATACTCTATCCACGGTTCATAATGGCCATTATTACCGACCAGCTTAATGCTGAGGGACTTGTTGGCTTGGGAGTCCCTGCTACGGCTGTTCTGCCGGAAGTATACTCCCGGCACAAATCTGACCGGACACTAAAAATGGCTGCCAAGCTGCGAAACCCACGCAGCTGGAACCCACAGCCACCACCTCCAAATCCAATGTCCCCACCAAACCACCAAAAAGAAACCCAAAATGGCTACTCAGGGAATTGAGTCCCCTGAGGATGCCCCTGCAACACAACGCAGGATATATCCACTAGTCCAAACCCCCTAGTGGATACAATGACTCCTCCAGCCACAGCCGCTCAGGCTTCCTCTCAACAGGAGCCTGCAGCAACTCCCCAAAGGGCACCTACTATCTGGGATCTTACTCACTTGAGGAGATTGCCATTGAAGAGCACCATCCTCCCCAGGTGCACACTGCTTCTAACCCCTTACCCCAACAACCGCCCCTCACAGCCCAACTTTAATAGTTGCACAAGTGCTGACTCAATTGCACTCCTCACCCCCTCCCCAGAAACCACTTACTACTGGGAATACCTCTACAATTGAGGGGGAGGAACACAGTGCACCTGAGAACCCACAACACAGGGGTTTCCAATTCTATCTCCTGGTGTAGACAAGGAGCTTAGAATATCTAGTGAGCTGCCACCTCCTCTGACTCAGCACATGACGAGAGTGAGGCTGGTAACATTGCTAAGACCTCCCTAGAGGCAACAGCTGATGATGGACATTGTCCTGAGGCTGGAAGTCCCCAGTACCAAGCACAAAGGGCACATGCACCAACTGGTCTACACCCAGTGCATGTAAATCCTGCTCTAAGCAGGAGGTCAGGTGATTCAGTATCAACTGATGATGACCTGAGCTTCTTCTATGATGTAGTTGCTCAAAACACCATTCTAGAGATGAGGTTCGCAGACTCAAAGAGCTGCTGGCCAAGATGTCTCAGGATGCAAGTCCATCTGCCACCATAACACCCACAGATGGCACCTTCCCTTGAAGGTTTCCCAAACACCGAGCCACCCCAAAATCAACCACCTGCCTCTGCTTCAGGCCCTACCTCTCAGGAACAGAACCCTCCTGAGCAAATAGGTGCTGCACTCCAAAATTCCCTCCTCTCATCACACCCATAATCACTGATATAGTGATCAAAGCCATTGATGAGAGGCTTTCCTCAACATTACAGCCCTTGGTTGATGCTGCTGTCCAAAAGACTCTTTCTGCGGTACAAACCCCTTCCTCCAATGCAACCAAAAAGGGGAGAGTACTGCAGTGAAAGAAAGGAAGAGGAAAAGATCCGAGGAAAAGGAAGTGATGCAAGCCCAAGAGGAGGAAAAAGAAAAGCAACCTCTGCTCACTTACAAGCGAAAGAGAAGTGCTGATGATCACACTGCTGAAGCCAAATCCTTGGAGGAGCTGGTCAAAGAAGCTACACCACACACAGCCGCTCCATGGATAAAATAATTGAACAACTCTTCAGGCAGGGGTTTGACACAGCCACACTGGATAGTGAGATCAGAAGGTTAGAAGTACAAGAGATACAAACCCGATGGGCAGGGTATGATGCTCTTGAGAAAGAGAGGTTGGAAATAATGATCCGCTTTATTGCAAAATACTTGGGAAGATCATTAATGGAGATCCGCGCATGGACCAGGGACAGCATTCTGGCTATAGCCACCAGAATCTGTCTGTCTGAGCAATTCAACAAAGGGATTTTGTGGAAGCCCTTGATGAGGCTGGGGCTGGTAAAAGGTTAGAGATGGCTAAACTCACAAAGGCGAAACTAACTACAAGGATGCTAGATCAACCTTCCCTTCCACCCACTCAACATATCTTATCCCTCAAATCTCCCAACCAACCTCTAAGCCAAAATCCAAACATCCTCATTCTTCTCAAACCAATTCCTTCATCCCCCCCATCATCCAGTGATGTACCCAGAAGGAGGAGAAGGGTGCTGAGGATGGAAGAAGAAGAAGAAGAGGATGAAGATGATAGTCTGCCACTCTCTGCTGTTCTGAAGCTACCAAAACCCCGAAGTCAATCCATGATCACACCTGACTCTCAAAGGGAAATGGTAAGAGTCAAGATAGAAGAAGAAGAACAGCAGAAACAGCACGATGAGCAACTGTTGAAGATGGTTGACAAGGAATTTCCTCAGTCATCATCTATTCAAGCCATGATAGGGCATGCTCAAAGGCTGTACACTCTCAGGCACACCTTTTAGTATCAGAAGGAGAGAGTGAGAGTATGGCCAGACCCCAGGGTGAGTTCTAGAATCCATAAAAGAACTATCCCACACAGATACAACGGCCAGGTACGAAAAACAATAGAGTCTACCATCATGTTGGCCGTTGTAGTCTCACCTTGGGAAATCATTGATGAATTCAAGAAAGATCACCAAGCAAAGAAGACCCCTCAAGCCTTACTAGAAAACAAGATGATTAAGGGTTTGTTATATAAAGCTTGAAGACATCCAAAAGAATGAGCTCCAGTTACTCCTTGAAGGCAACCATCCTGATGAATTTGTATATAGGGAGGTAACTACGGTGGAGCTGAAAAATGGCAGGACCATGAAGTACTTATCAGAGTACTATGGTCCAGAGTTCTTCTTCGAAGGAGGAGCAGAAGAACTCTCTCAGGAGGAACAAGTTGTTCTCCTTGAGGCCTATGTTCGTGAGTCATACAGACTCATTATGGGGAAGTAAATCTCATGAATGGGATAACAACTCTGTGTCCAGTTCCCCAAAACAAAGTTCCCATTCATACTCTGCCAAACAAATATTTGAGATTTCTTCCCAGGCCGGAGCTTACATGGGTCATCTTCTCTACTGATCAAGAAGGAAAAAGACCAACATTTTTCCATCAATAAGTGGGAGAATAAATAAGTTAGAGGTTTTGGCTGCATTGGTTCAGGGGGAGTTTGTTGGACCAAAAGAACCAATGAGCCAAGATCAGAAAACCTCTAAGTCCCACATGGTATCACAACAACTGCTGAAAGCCTCATCAGTAGTTTGACAAGTGCTGAAGACTTCAACAGCTGAAGATCAAGTGCTGAAGACTTTAACAGCTAAGAACCAAAGTGCTGAAGTACAACAGCTGAAGAACACAAGTGCTGAAGCTGAAAGACCAAAGTACTGAAGTACAACAGCTGAAGAGTTCACAAGTGCTGAAGATCAACAACTGATGTACAAGGTCTGAAGACAAAGACTGAAGACATCAGCTGATGATATCTACTGAAGTCATCAGCTGATGAAACACCTGAAGGTCAAAGTCTGAAGATCAAGTACTGAAGCCTCAGTAGTTTGTCACAACTGCTGAAGAGTACTCTTCAGTAGTTGTGATATCAGTAGTTTTATATTTTATGTTTCAGTAGTTTTGTAAAACGACTGAAGAGCTTGTTCTTCAGTCGTTGTAGTTTCAGTAGTTTTATATTTTGTACTTAACATGCTGATATGTTCTCAGTAGTTGTGAACATTTCAGTAGTTTGTTAAGAATTAGTTATTTTTGTATTGGATCTGCCAGTTGTCACTTTCCGTGATAACAGCAGTGATTGTTGCACTCTATATAAGGAGTGACAACCTATTGTAATATGTGACGAATGAGTGAATGAATGGAATGAATGATTGATTTGATTAGAAATATTCTACATCTATAAACATTCCTAGAAATCAAAAGTACATATTCTCTCCCTATAACCGTATGCGATCTTAATGCTTACAAGTATCGATTGCTTGCTACAATTTGTCTAATTCTAGTTTGTATTCCGCTGCTTTGTATTCTGATACATCAAACTTGTGATCACTGATCCTGTCATCTTGGATGTGGAGGTAATCCTTAGGAAGATGAGATGTACACCCATACATGACACAATCATTTTCTTCTTTTTAAGAGTCTTCTAATGTGAAGAAGGCTAAACTTGATCACTTTCATTCTACATCTTCATCTTTGCAGATGATGTGGCAATTCTTTTAGGGAGAGAAGTACCTTTTGGAGTTGGATGGTTCATGTTGTGTAGCATCGATACATAACTAATCAGCCATCTCGGTGATGTTTGGATGAATTGAACATAAACTAGAACTCCTGGTAGTAGAGTTCAAGTTTGTGTCTTTAACCTTATACACCTCAAAACCTATGGAAATAAAGTCTTGTTTTTGTATATAGTTAAAGGTGGTGTTGTTCTTTTAGCCTTCATAGACTTCCTCTTAGCCTTCCAAATCAAAAGATCTTTGATTTAGTTGATGTGTTCATGTTTAAGAATTGAGATGGTTTTCTTTATGTCCTCTATCTTTAGTTTATAATCATTTTCAATTCTTTTAAAATCAGACTTTAAGATATTTAATTACTCAAGATCATATCTCATATATAAGTTGTAAGACCTATCTCTATTTACTTTAGCAATACACTTAGGTGTGCAAAGATCTTCCAATACTTTGGCTTCATCATGATTTGCTATAAGTGCTTGGGTTGGAGATGCATCATCCACATGAAAGCTCTAGTCAAAGCCTCCTTCTTTAACAACAAATGCAGCTTGTTGTTTTAGCTTCTCATTCTAGATGGTTCTTTCAGTTTAGTTTTGCCTAGTTTGTGTTTGGCCAGCATTTGTCCTTGTTGCCTTACACTCCCTTGCAATATGACCCATTTGGTTAAAATTTTAACACTTAACTTTGCTTTTGCCCCACCTAAAGTTTCTGCTGGTTGGATTGCTTGGAAACTTCTTGCATATCTTCTTGTAGAACAACTTTTCTCTATTAGTAAGGAAATGCATTTGCCAAACTATCCCCATGTATTCCAGTTCATCTGGATGGATACAATCTAGATCTTCAAGAGTGAAGAGAAAGTTGCATGTGTTTTCATTAGACGACAGAAAGGCTTATGAAGAGTTTGTCTTTTGAAATAGGCTTCATTGAGTGTAGTTTTCTCTTTATGTCTCTAAGAAGGTGATGAAAGGACCCTTTAATGAATTGTTAGGGTATGATATAAGATAATTTGTGGTTCTCTACTATCCCTTTCAACCACATAGAGGACTAAACTCATTGATTGCTTGAGTTACCAGATGAATTTTGCATATTCATCTCCATCTGGTATCCACTAAGAATACCATACATCTCTGTCAGAGTAAGAGTCTTAAGGTTCTTAGTTCTCTTGATGAAAAGACAATAGTGTGCCCATTGTATAGGAAAATTACACATGAACTTCCTAGCAATGTCTTTATATTCAAGAGTTACTCCAACATCCATTAGAATATCCACAATCTCAACATACCTAATGTATTATTGAGACATGGTTTCATCTATTATGAAGGTAAAGTTCTTAAACTGCTGCTTTAGGAGATCCTTCTTGTTCTCCTTGGCTTCAGTTGACCCCTTATAGATTAGCTTGAGTGCATCCATAGTTGTTTAGCAGTTTTGCATTGAAGCCTCTGTATATGAAGTTTGGAAGAGTAGTTTAAAGGGCTGTCATGGTAGTCTAATCAATCTCTACTCTATTCCTATCTTCTTCAAAATAGTCAGCCATATCTGTTGGAATGATATCCCCCCCAACAATAGCAAAAGAGGTTGTTGGTATGTGAGGCCCTATGACAATATATTCCAATATCCTAGAGTCTTGTGACTTGATAAACCATTCCATTCGTTGGGACCAAGTGTCAATTTCTTCAAGAGTGATATGTGAGGACTTTGACATGGTTGAAGTTTCATTTCAGCTTTAGTGAGAGCTTCCATTTCAGATGTTATGTATATTTGTGTGAGGGATCTTAAGATGGTGAGATCTTAGAATCAAGAGCCAAGAATGCTCTGATACCAATTACAGAAACGTTTATGGGGATGGTCACTTGCAACACAACAAACAATGAGGAGAGTATAGTAAAGAACACTTAACACGTCAATAAACTCGAAACAAATATGATATGATACTTAGAACACAAGTAAATATGAGATAAAACAAGAATAATAAAACAAAGATATGGTTTTCAATAATGTTGTATATTGCTCTCATGTTCTTTTACAAGTGTTAAAGCATAAAGAAAAGGTACAAGGACCTCAGATACTTTATACTATATCCAACCGTCGCCATGCTTTGAAAACCAGTTGGAAACATTTTATCTAGACAACAATGAAATCAAATGTAGAGTCAAAAGGCAGAATGGCTTTTGATTAGTGAATATGACATGCCATAGCTCACATCCTAATATATTAAAAAAAGGATAAAAGTGCATAAATTAGATAGCAATAAACTCAAGACCTTAATGTATAGTTACTAAAAGCGTGGACCTTTTCACTAACTTGTGTAACTTGGCGAGTCATCAGAGTTGCAGTGGAAACTGGTCTAGCTTTATGGAAAAGTACAAGAGATAAAGCATTTATCTAAAGTCTACACAAGAAATCAGTATTCACCTTTGGCTTTGAAGATGTTAGTGTTGGATTCAGATGATTTTACACTTAGAATAACTTTGATCTAGGGTGTAAAACTTCTAAATCATTTCACCTCTGTACTTAAGGTCATGTATGCACGAGAGATTTTGAATGTTTTAGGAGCATCAACCTATCATGAAACATTACACGTATATATTAGCATGGCTTATATTCCTTGGATGGATGGTAAATCAGAGAGAACTATTCAGAAACTTGAGGATATGCTCGAGCATGCGTCATTGATTTTGGAGGAAGTTGGGATGAACACTTACCGTTACCTAAATTCTCATACAATAACAATTATCATGCCAGCATTGCTATGCTGCCTTATGAGATGCTATGTAGTATGAGGTGTAGAACACCCATATGTTGAGGTGATATTAGACAGAAGGAGTTTGGGAGCATTGAAGTGATCAAGGCTACAATTGAAAAGTTAGAAAAGATCAAGCTTTTATGAAAGCGAAAAAAGATAGGCAAAGGTTGTATGTGACAATAGAAATAGACTGATTGAATTTGAGGTGGGAGAAAAAGTTATGTTGAAGGTTTCACCTTAGAAGGGTATCATTTTGTTGAGGAAGTGGGGTAAGTTGACCCCAAGGTATATAGACCTTTACAAATCATTGTTCGTGTAGGAAAGGTGGCCTATAGGTTGGAGTTGCCCAATGAGCTAAACGGGATTCATCTAACATTCCATGTATCTCATCTAAGAAAGTGCCTAGCTCATGAGGATATGATTGTACCACTGGAGGACATTGAAGTAGTTGAATAACTCAACTACAATGAGCAAACAGTGGAAATCATTGACCGAAAAGAGAAGAGGTTACAAGATACAGTGGTTCCACCAGACATTGAAGTAGTTGAATAACTCAATTACAATGTTCAAACAATGGCAATCATTGACCGAAAAGAGAGGAGGTTACAAGATAAAGTGGTTCCACTCGTACGAGTACAGTGGAGGCACAAGAAGGGAACCGAGTCTATACGGGAGCCTAAGGAAGATATAAGACAACATTACCCATAACAACTTAAGGACTAACGGGTTTTGTGGATGAAACTTATCTAAGGTGGGTGGACTTGTAACACCCTGAAAATTTAAAAGAAGAGAAAAGAAGGGTAAAAAGAAAGAAAAGCAAAATAACCTAAGTCAAGGGGTTAAAGTTATGCAAGAGGCAAACTCTAATATAAATTTGTTCAAAAATTTGCTATGGTCGCCCACATCTTCTATACGATCACCTCATTCGAATTTTCAGATGTAACACCTCGAAAAGTCAAAATGAGTCATCAAGGATAATGGGCATAATTAATGGGTATTTAATAAAGCAAAGAAATGGCCATGGACTAAATTAGCCTTACTGGGTAGTAGCCTAAGGGAATAAAGGCCCATAATCAGCCCTTAAGCCACTTAACCGGCCATCAACTTCGTCATTTGAACCCTAGCCACCAAATTCTAGTAAGAGAAAGTAGAGAGAGTAAGTGAAGAAAGCTCAAGATTTGGAGTTTCAAAGGTTAAAAGATTGAAGATCTAGGTGTGGAGCATGAAACAATAAGAAAGGAGCAACAAATCCAGCCTCTAAACCTTTTTTTAGATTAAACCGGATTCTAGGGTTTTCAAAAGATGCAAAGAATCGCATAAAGGTGATATTTTTACAGAAAACTTGTAAAAAGCTTAGATATAGCCACATGGTTGATAAACTAAGAGATTGGACGTAAAAAGTTGTGATTTTGGGTTAGAAACGGGATGGTTTGTAATTTTTATTCGTCTTGCGAAACTATCTGTGCATCGAATGAAACTGGGTGTTGAAGTTGCGAAATTGTGAGTTTTCTACGAAACTGTAGTTTCACTACTTGTGCACTCTTCAATCAACACACACACTCTCTCACAGACACAAGTAAAGAGCTCTCTTTAAACAAAGTTGAAAAATTCAGATTCAAGGCACAACAAGCTGAAAATTTTTGGATTTTTAAAGAGCATAGTTACAGAGTTTTGGTGTTGTGCTCCCTAACAACCTAGGTGTGTGGAAGAGCTTGTGGTTATACAAACTTGAGGCTTTCTCTCTTGGGGGTTGGACATTCAAGAGCATCATCATCTTCATCTCATCCATACTTCAACATCTTGTTCTTGAAAGTTAGTTTTAAGAACACTCTTGTTCTTGGGTTTTGTCTTTGGTTAAAATGATTAAAAATTTCAGATTGATTAACATACTTTAACCACTAATATCCACTGCATTTTTCAAGTTTAAATCAGAAGAAGGAGCTTAGAATGTTGGAGAGCATGGTGGTGGTGATAATGATCATGAATTTCTTGATGCTGATAACCACTCCATTGATGACAATATCATTGATGTCACACACTCATTAGATCATGTTAATCTTGATACATGTGCGGATGTGGAGGATGAATCCTCATTGTCAGATCTGATTTGCTCTAATTTAGATCTTTGTAAGCAACTTGTTGTGATCCCTCAGCTAAGGATCTACAAGTCTCACCCTTCCACAAACATCATTGGAGATGGTGATGCCGGGATAAGAACAAGAGGACAAACCCAAGATGCAAATGTTTGTCTTCACACTTGTTTCTAAAGGATGGAAGTTGGGTTGAGGCTATGCAAGAAGAGTTGCTTCAACTCAAAAGGGAGAAGGTTTGGAATCTATGTCCAATTCTTTATGGGAAAGCTGCTATAGGGACCAAGTGGGTGTTTAAGAATAAGAAGGATGATAGAGGACATGTCATCAAGAACAAAGATAGACTAGTTTTTAATAGTATACACAAGAATAAGGAATTGACTAAACACATTTCTTTGCTCCTGTGGCAATACTGGAAGGGGTTAGGATATTTTTAGCATTTGCTATATCCAAGAACTTCAAGGACTACCAGCTTGATGTCAAGTGTGCTTTTCTTTATAGGGTGATTGATGAAGCGGTGTATGTCAAACAACCAGATGGGTTTGCATATCCTGATCATCCTGATTATGTCTGCAGGCTTGATAAGTCTCTTTATTGGTTGCACCAAGCACCACGGAAGTGGTATGAGACTATATCAAAGTACCTCTCATAGCATGGCTACAAAAGGGATACTATTGATGGAACTCTCTTCATTAAAGGAATAGGAAATGACATAATTATAGTTCAAGTAGATGTAGATGACATCATCTTTGGTTCAACTAATCCAAAGCTCTACAAAGAGTTTGAGAAGTTGATGAAGGATAGATTTGAAATGTGCCCACGGGGGAACACAATTTCTCTCTGGGAATTCAAGTGAAGCAAGTTGAAGATGGCATCTTCATAAGTCAGTCAAACTATGTTCAGGACATACTTAAGAGCTTCAATATGACTAATCGCAAGGTTGATAAGACTCATATGATAAGTTCACTTATGTACCTTACAACTAGCAGGCCTGGTAACATATTTGCCATATGTGTGTATGCAAGATATCAAGCCAACCCCAAGATGTCACACCTTGTTACAATCAAAAGAAATTTTATGATATCTCAAATGTGCCTCAACACTTGTCCTTTGGTATCCATATATAGATAGTGATTATAGTGGATATAATATGACTGCAAAGTCTACATGAGGGGGATGTCAGTTTCTTGGCGGAAGGGTTGTCTCATGGCAATACAAGAAACAATCTTGTGTGTCTGCATCAACTGTTGAAGCTGAATACATTGTCATGGTAAACTGCTTTGCTCAAGTGCTTTGGATTCAGAATCAGATGCTTGACTATGGATTAAACTTCAATGAGACTTCCATTCACAAAGACAACAATAGTGCTATCTCTATCACAGAGAATCCTATGCAGCACTCAAGAACAAAACACATCAATATCATGTATCATTTGATTGGAGATAACTTTGAAAAGTGATTAATTAAACTAGTCAAGGTTAACAAAAATGAATAATATTCTTATTTGTTCACGAAAGCCTTTGATGAAGAGAGATTGAAATATCTTATATTAGTTATTGGGATGATTAACCTTGAATCTTCTTCTTAAAACTAATTCATATTATTTCTTACAATTTGTTTTTCCTACGTTGTTTGTTTTATCATCTTCGTAAGCTCTTGTTTTCTCTGGATCAAAATCTTTTTAGAAGACATTCCTTAGACTTTTGAAAATATTGATCTTTTTATCCTTCTGATGATAGGGATTTATCTTCGGAAGAAATTTATGGCTTTAAAATAAACAACTGTCTAAGTAAAAATTGCCTTTAGCATAAATTTTTGAAATGTCTTCCGAAGCTTAAATCTTTTCTTAAACACTTGTATGCTTATCCTTTGGAAGAATTAACTCTTAATTCTCTTCCGAAGGAAAATTTTCAAATTTCTCAGGATTATCTTCCCATGTCATTTTGGCTTCGGAAGCTTTTTCATTAAAACCTCCGAAGACAATTTACCTTCGGAAGATTTTCGACTTCCAAGAAAACTACTTTTTCAGCATAAAGCAAGCTACCTTTTTATAGGTGCGACCAACTTACGGATTTCAAAGTTTATCTTCATTCATTAACTTTGTCTCAGATCCTTTTTCACATATAAACCTTACGGTTCCCCCCTCTTTCACTATGTTTTTCATCTACACTATTCCTCTGACCTAAATTCTCCCAAGCCACCTTTATTCTTCACCTTCCATCTTCCTTAAGCTTCTCAAAATGGCCAATCTAAATCTCAAAATAAACCCTTATTTTTCCATGCAACATCACAAGCAAGAAAACCAGGTTGCTCTTTTGAACTCTAAGAAAGATGATAGTTTCTTAGAGATTTGTTGTTTTATGGCTTTGTCAAACTACTTCACCTCCCTCACTATTGATCCTATTCTCTATGAGGATCACTTCCTTGAATTTTGGAAGACCTACCATGAGGTCATTATGGATAAGGAGAAGGCATTGTCTGCCATAGTGTAGGGGAAGACAATCTTTATCACTCCGGCCATCATCAACAATCATCTTCAGCTTGATGACTAAGAAGGTGAGTTGCCCTTCCCATAAGAAGTTGTCAATCATTTCATTGAGTAGGTGGGATATGTGGGAGATTTCTCTAAAAAGACCTTTAGGAAAGGAAGGTCCCAACCTAGTGGAAATACCTGCTTCATGAGGTTATCCCCAGCTTGTCCAACAAGCATGGAGGGTGGGACCAGATTCCTGAAGATCTATCCTTCATAGTGCATGGAATGGTATAGGGGATCAAGTTCAGGTACCCTCAGTTTGTTTATACCAATTTACTTGCTAACTTGGAATCCTTGGAGTAATTTATATTTCCTAGATATGTTTCATACATTCTCAACAATGGACTGGGATCATAGTTGAGGGAAATAGGTAATATTCTTAAATTGGGACAGATGAAGCCCAACATCTTTAAAACTTGAACAAGCCAACTATAGGCTTCTCAAGGGTAGAAACAACCCTTGTCCCCAAAATGTTAGAGCTCATTGCTCAAGGTGACAACCTAGCAACACAAGCTAATGGATACTAAAGTCTATGTAGGCCCCCATACACTCACCCACACAGGCGGAAGTGGATTCTAGAGCTCCCACTTCCCCTAAGGAGCAAACCACTCCCATATCTTCAAGGATCAAGATTCCTCATTCTCAGCCTAATGTGCTCACAAGCCAAACAGCCTTAAGCCTTCATTTTAAGTCTCAACACTCACGTGAACAACATTCAAGGGATAGTTACCATCCCCAGTCTTTAGACTTAAACCACCTAGTTCCGAACCTCCACTTATATACTAATGAAGACTTAGGCTTCAATGAGTACCATGAGTCTCTTTACTCATCCCATACTCAAAGAGACATGAGCCCTTTTGAGTCACCTATGTCACCTATTATTAAAGTGGATCCTTCAAAACCTATTCAGGAAATCCATATGAAAAAGGCTCTCACTTCAGTAAGTGATTACATCATTCAGACCTCAACCCTGGCAACTCGACCCATTCACACTTCAATTGAGGTTGTCAATGAGTAGACGGAAACTAGCAACCAAGAACACCATGCTAGTGGTGAGAGAGAAGACTTTGGTCTAGTTCTCTCACTCCCGCATGATTTTTCTAATGAAGATGAGGGGAATCTGATACTAAAGGTGCCAACACTATCACAAACATTTACCTACCTAGTCTCCAAGGTTAGACATCTTGAATCTCAGGTGACTACCCTGTATAACAGGGTCAATGATCAAGAGGGAGAAACTCATAATAGACACATAACCTGGGAGTTTTACATAGAGCATGGATATTGAGGAGTCGCCATCTTCACTTGCAACTGTTTATACTCAACAACTTCCTCATGTTCATATTGATGTGGACCCTATAGACTCCTTCATCTAGAGTCTTTTTGAGGAATGTATACCAAGGGCAGGTCATCTCCACCTCAAGGAACTTCAAACTACATCACAGGGTGGATGTATGATGCAACCAGAAGATCCCATATTCTTCAAAGAGTTCAAGGGCCGCAAGAAGTCTTAAATTTTTAGACTTTTAACTACTATGAATCTTGACCTTGTCAACATGCCACTTGTCAATCCAAGCTAATCTAGGCAAAGTGACAGGCTAGCACAAAGGATTCAGGACAAAATTACTAAAGAGTTCAATCTAAGAAGGAGACAAAGGCAATTAGGTAATACTATTAGTCAACTAGATGTCTAGGCAGACCCTAAGATTAGCTTCAAAGGGGAAACCTTGACTGAAGGCCCAGTGGTAGAGCTTGAGAGCTCTGTCACACCTACAACTACTTCAGCAATTCATTCCCTTAGTGAAGCACCGTCTTGTTGGTATCGGCGTGTCAAGCTTAAAACGCATAACACATCCGGCCTAGTGCATATCATTTCTTACATGATCGACCTAATAGCAAACACATATGGGATACCCTTCATTTTTTCTTACTCATCCTTTAAGCTTGGACATTGAGTCATACTCAATATCATTCCTCTTTGATTAGGTACAGTACCTTTCTTAGAGTTTTCCATCATGAACCTTTTCAATTGTATGCACTTTTATTCAAACCAATCAACCGCCTTGATTTATCCTTATAGATATATATTCCTAAAATATAAGCGGCTTCACCAAGATTGTTAATGGAAAAACATCTTCCAAACTAGGTTTTCACACCTTCCAAGGGTGGAATGTCATTTCCAAATAGTAGGATGTCTTTAACATACAATACTAGGAAAATAATGATGCTCCTACTAGCTTTCTTGTACACACATGCTTCATCATCATTTTTTAGGAACCCAAATTTGATTACTTCTTCATCAAAACGGTGATTCCAACTTCTTCATGCTGGCTTCAATCCATAGATTGTTTTTCTTTAACTTGCATACATTGTTACGATGTTTTCGATCGACAAAACCTTCGGGCTGAACCATATAGACATCTTCCTCAAGATATCCATTTAGAAAAGCGGTTTTGACATCCATTTGCCAAATCTCATAATCATAATGAGCAACTATGGGAAATAACAATTGACTTTTGCATTGCTACCGACAAGAAGGTCTCTTCATAATAAACGCCATGAGTTAGAGTGAAACCTTTTGCTACAAGTCTACCTTTATAAGTATCCAAGTTTCCATGCATATAAGTTTTCTTCTTGAAAACCCACTTACTTCCAACTACCTTGGAGTTAAGAGGTGGTTCCACCAAGTCCCACACTTGGTTGTCATACATGGATTGTATGTCAACATTGGTTCAGGCTTGAAGCCATTTCTCACAATCTAAATTGGTCATCACATCACGGTATGTGGTTGCTTTATTAGAATCTACCACATAGCATCCATCCAAGAAAAATCCATACCTTTGAGGTGGATTACTAGTTCAACCAGATCTGTGTGTTGGATTTTATGCCCAAGACACATAGAACTTTAATGTGGTTAGTACGTTATGATCCAAGTCGGGTCATACCCAGTAACAAGTTTAGGAAACACCAATAAATATTTAGATGATGGTATGATCATGCAATTAAATAATTACACCAATTTAGAAAAGGGGTTTTCTAAACAAATTAAATGTGAGATAGAACAACTTATAAAGATATTTTGTTCATGGACATTATTTGTAATGTTATTTAAGATTGTTAAATAACATCAAATAATAATAGTGTGTGTAAATTATATAATTAAAAGTTTAATTAGATAACTCATAATATAACTAGTTAACAATTATATGGGTGTTTTAAAATGGGGGGAAACCCATTTTAAACCAAAAATTCGGCCGCCCCTTTAAGGGTAATTTTTGGTCTTTTGTTGCTTTGGAAAAATACACCACATTCACTAGTTACACACTCCAACTTTCTACTCTCTCTCATCCATTCAAGAACCATTATATTCTGTCATCTTTGAAGATAAACAAGGCTGATTAAAGGGGTTTTCTACAGCCGCTTTCTTGCAAATTTTTGGTGTTAAAATCCTAGCAACAAGGTGTTTTGCTTGATGCTTGTGGGTATGCAAGCTTGAGAACATCTTCTTTGGTGTTTGTTCCTTCAAGAACTTCATCCTCTTCTTCAAATCTCACGTTTTTGGCAGCCTTTGCAAGGTAGTTCCATGGTTTCATTTTGGTTGTTATATTTTGCTTGAATGCTAGTTCTTTCACATATAAATGATCCTTATGTTCTTGGGTTTGTTATTGAAAATAATATGCTTAGATATCATATTATAAAACATATTATTTAGCTTTGTTTCCACTGCATTTTCTTGTTTTACTGGTTAAACAACTATGTTAATAGTCCAACAAACCGAACATTGCCATCTAGAGCCGAATATCTGGATGACTAGCTTCTTTTGTGCTTATAAAATTGGTTTTATAGGACTTTAACAACCTAATAGGGGCTGTATTGTGGTGTTATGATGAATCCCCAATCATTCAAGGTTATATCTTACATGCTTATGATTAAACCTTGAAAGAAAGATATCAAATGGTTGATTGTATTTTGTTTGGACAAAAAACCCTAAATTAGTGGTTTATATTGGCTGAAAATTTAGGGTCAAACGGGGATTTATTTTGGTTCTTGAATGTTGTATATGTTGTCTCATATTGCTGCATAGCCTAGCCTTGACCTTGTGTTGGTTTTGTTTTAGATGAATTTTTGTTTTGCTTGATTTCATTCATAATTGGTTGTAATATTATTTTCTTGTGCTTGTATTTGGATGTAATTTATTTATTCATTCAATGTTGATGTACTAGATAGATTAAGTGTGTTTTCTTTTATTAGAAAATTTGTATTAGGATATAAAATTTGTAAAAGAAGATGAACAAGTTGGAAGCACAAAAAGAAGACACAAAGAGAAGGACTTGAAGCATTTGGATGCAACTTCAAGTGGGGGTCTTTGGATATCTCATCTTTTGTGTTGTGTTCAACCCTTAGGAAAGACCAAATGACAACACTTGTGATGGCAAACAATGATGTCAACTTAGTGGCTATGGTTATGCACTTGTGATTGTTTGATTATGCTTGTTTGGTTGTATGTTATATGATGGTTGTTTGATATTTGGATGTGCAAAACAAACTAATTAACAAACATAACAAGCTGAAAATTTATGGTTCCAAATCATTAAGCGACTAATAAAAGGTTATGAAAAGGATTAGTGATTTTAATAAAAAAGGGGTTTTACTGAAAAGAGAATCGTAGGGTGCCTTGTATTTGGAAGCATGCAAATACAAGGTACATAGAGTTTTCATAACTAGAATTAATACAAACTAAAATCCCTTTGGAAACAATTTTAACACCATCCTTTTACACAAAACTCGAATCACTTGAGAACTATTTGTGGGATAAAAGTCACCTAACTAGTTTTAGGGAACTTGTGTGTTTGAGGTGGGCTTAACGTATTTATGGGATAATGGTCACCTAACAACTTGTATGTGTAAACTCACACGTGTGTGTAAGTAGGATGACTTAAATTGGAAACCATGTGCATAGGGTCACCGAAGCATGGCGTACAATGGTGTTGATGGGATTTTACATGCCAACTAAACATAAGATGTTTAACCGATCCCATAAGGCTAGAAGTTGCAAAAAGTTGCAATTGTCAACTATTGACTACCTTGTTAATTTAAATAATGGGATAAAAGTCACCTAACCATCATTTAAATGTAACGATGGATTCTAGATTTTAATTATTAGTTGTCTACGAGACATAAAAAGGGTATTAATGATTAAAATGAAATTTTTCACAAATTCTAATATGAACTCTGTAAATTTTGTACAAATGGCCGCAAACAACAATGCTACCACCCCGACCGTCCATACACTATCACTGAGAACGATCTTAGAGATGGATCGTCTTAACCATAATAACCTTATGGACTGGTTTCGAAACTTGAGAATTGTTCTCAAGCAAGAAAAAAAAAGCCTATGTCCATGAAGATCCCATTCCTGACCAACCCAACCCCGAGGTTTGAGGCCTATAATGATTGGCTTCAGTGTACTGAGGATTCCATGAAGGTTTCCTTCCTCATGTTGGGAACTATGATTCTTGAACTCCAAACGGAGTTGGAGCATCATGGGGCATATGACATGATTACCCAGTTGAAGAAAATGTTCCTTTAACAAGCTAGGGTAGAGCGCTTCGAAACGGTTTGAGCGCTTCATGGGTGTCGCATGGAAGAAACCCAATCGGTATCATCTTATGTTCTTAAGATGAAAAATTGCGTTCATCGCCTCGAGAGGATTAATTGTCCTGTGTCAAAGGAGCTGGCCACGGATTGATCTTTAATGGCCTAACAAAAAGGTTTGAGACATTCATAATGAATTACAATATGAATGGGTGGGACAAGAGCATTGGTGAGGTTCACGTAACGCTCAAAACAACCAAGGCAGGGATGGGTAGAAAGGTTCTACCTGTTCTCTCGATCAATGAGGGAGGCAATAAGAAAAGGCCATTCCCCGATCCCAAGGAAAATGTTGCCGAAGGAAAGGGGTATATCAAAGGATAGGGGAAAGGAAAGGCTAAAGCGGAACCTCCAAAGCCTAAGATTAAGAAGCCTAAGATAACGGATAATGATCCATGCTTTGAGTGTGGTGAGATAGGACATTGGAAAAGGAATTGTCCAACCTATCTCAAAGAGTTGAGAAACAAGAGGGATACTAGGCAAACCTCAGGTACAACTTTGATGATTGATATTGGTTTAAATGTTATTTCTTCAAACACATGGGTATTGCATAGCAGATGTGGAACTCATATTTGCAATTTGTTGCAGCGGTTCAAAAGAAAAAAGGACTTCAAGAAGGAGAAACAAGTCTCTACATGGGCAACGGAGCAAAAGTTGATGTCGAAGCCCAAGGAGACTGTATTTTGAAACTTTCAAATGGTGTGGAAGTTGTTCTTAAGAACATTTCGTATGCTCGTAGTTTGACTAGGAACATAATTCATCTTTCCCTATTAAAACAACGTGGTTATGAATTAAAGTTTGTAAATAATTATATTTATGTTCGTATGGATAATGTATTTTATTTTATGGCTAAGCCTTATAATGCTATCAATGAATTGGTTCATGATAATTCGTCTTTTAATAACTCATTATACCAAACAAGCACCAAGAAACTTAAAATGCATGTAAGTGATTCATATCTTTGGCATTGTTGTCTTAGTCATATAAACAAGAATAGGATTCAAACACTTCAAACGAATGGTCTTTTGAAAACAAATGAAAGTGGTTCATTTGATAATTGTGAATCTTGTTTACAAGGTAAGATGACCAAGTCACCCTATAGTGGTACACTCGGATATATGTCGTCCTTTTAAGACAATTACTAGAAATGGTGAAAGAAACTTCATTACCTTTACCGACAATTATAGTCGCTATGGTTATGTGTACTTGATGACACATAAACATGAAGCTTTCGAAATGTTCAAAATCTTCAAGAATGAAGTTGAAAATCAACTCAACAAATATATCAAAGTTCTTCGTTCAGATAGAGGAGGTGAATACCTCAGTGAGGTTTTTCAGGATCATGTAAAAAGTTGTGGGATCGTCTCACAACTTACTCCACCTAGAACACAACAACATAATGGTGTGTCCGAAAGGAGAAGCAGAACCCTACTTGATATGGTTCGATCTATGATGGCTATAAGCTCAGTACCTCTATCATTTTAGGGATTCGCATTGCTCTCCACGGCTCATATTTTGAATGTGGCCCCGACCAAGAAATTGAAGACGACACCTTTTGAAAAATGGCATGAAAGAGTTCCATCTCTATCATATTTAAAAGTATGGGGTTGTGAAGTTTATGTCAAGCTAAACACCCAAAACAATTTGAAAAGTCGATCCACTAAGTGTATATTTGTTGGATATCCCAAATACTGTATAGTATACTACTTCTTTGATCCAGCGGAGCAAAATATATTTATTGGTCGAAAGGCAATGTTCCTGGAAGCTAAGTTCCTTACAGACGGAATTACATATAGAACAGTGGAATTTGATGAGGATCAAGATCCACAATGCAATACACGTTTGGTTGACACTAGCAATCAACAAGAGGTTGTTGATGATGATCAAGAGGTTGATCGATACACATAAAACATTCGCAGATCTGGTAGAGTAAGCATTCCACATGAAAGATATGGATTTTTCATGAATGGATGATATGTGGTCGACTACAATGAGACAACTACATACCATCATGCAATGTCCAATTCGGATTGTGACAAATGGCTGGAAGCCATGAACATTGAGATGCAATCCATGTATGACAACCAATTTAGGGAACTGGTTAACCCTCCACCTAACTCCAAACCGGTTGGATGCAAGTGGGTTTTCAAGAAGAAAACGGATATGCATGGAAACTTGGATACTTACAAAGCAAGACTTGTCGCAAAAGGTTTCACTCAAACACAAAGGGTTGATTATGATCAAACTTTCTCACCTGTGGCAATACTAAAGTCAATTAGGATATTATTTGCCATAGCTGCATATTATGACTATGAGATTTGGAAAATGGATGTCAAAACCATTTTTCTTAATCGACATCTGGAAGAGACTGTCCATGTGGTTCAGCCTGATGGTATTGTTGATCCATAACATCCTAAAAAGAATGCAAGTTAAAGAGATCAATCTATGGATTGAAACAAGCATCGGGGAGTTGGAATCACCGTTTTGATGAAGAGTTCCGGAAATTTGGTTTCATCAAGAACGCTGACGAGGCTTGTGTGTATAAGAAGGCTAGTAGGAGCATAATTACATTCCTAGTATTGTATGTTGATAACATACTACTTTTTGGAAATGATATTCCAACCATGGAAGGTGTTAAAGCCTGGCTTGGAAGTTTTTTCTCCATAAAAGATCTCGGTGAAGCCACCTATATTTTGGGAATAAAGATCTATACAGACAGATTGAGGCGGTTGATAGGTCTAAACGAAAGTGCATATATGGATAAAGTCTTGAAAAGGTTCAAGATGGAAAACTCTATGAAAGGTATGGTACCTATTCAAAGAGGGACAATATTGAGTTCATCTCAATGTCCAAGCTCAAAGGATGAACAAGATCGAATGAAGACATCCCATATGCCTCCACTATAGGATCCATCATGTATGTGATTATATGCACTAGATCGGACGTGTCATGCACGTAAAGCATGACAAGCAGATATTAGCAGAATCCAGGTAATAGCCATTGGATGGCTGCTAAAAGTATATTCAAATACCTTAAGAGGACTAAGGATATGTTTCTAATATACAGGTCTGGTGAAGAGGAAATCGTTGTAAAGGGTTACATAGATGTGAGTTTCCAAACTGATCGAGATGATTCTCGATCACAATCGGGGTATGTCTTCATTATGAATGGAAGAGCAGTGTCTTGGAAGAGTTAAAAACAAGACGTGGTAGCATTGTGCACTATAGAATCCGAATACATAAATCTAAACTTGCAAGAACATACCTCACATTACCTCGGAGTCTGACCTAGCCTCCTCCCCGTCATAGCGAAGGCTCTAGCCTTTACCCTCTGTTCTCCTTCCTCATACCAGAGCTTCCTACCCTCTACTTCTTGCAGTGTCTGCTCATGTGTCCTGTCTTGCCAAAGTCATAGCATTTAGCCATTTGACAGTCCCTCGCTATGTGTCCCTCCTTTCCACACTGAAAACAAACATTTAGTACCCACCTGCACTCCCCCTTATGGCCTCTACCACACTTGTTGCATATCCCTCCTTTTGTTTCTATTCTCTTCCGATCATTGTCCCTCGACGTCATACCTTCATACACAAATCCACCACCATTGTCTCACCTTCCTTTCCCCTTCTTAGCATAGGCTCGCTCCTCTCCTTCGTCTATCATCGTTGTCGCCCCTTGCTCGTCGTACAATCTTCCTGCCAGGTCAACTGCTGACCTAAACGTGCTCGGTCGGGCAGCGATCTTGTGCCTACGAATGTTTGCCGGAAAGCCCTGAATATACCTCTTCATCTTCCGCGAAAGAGGTGTCACCTGATCTGGCACCAGATGTGCCATCTCGTTAAACTTCATGGTGTACTGCTCATGTGTCATCGTTCCCACCTCCAGCTGCCAGAACACTCTTTCAACCTTATCCATATTACGATGAGGACAGAACTCCTCAATCACCATCCTCTTCAACTATGGCCATCTCATCCTTTTGATAGCCCTGCTTCCCTCAACCTGGACAATATTGTCCCACCAACACAAGGCTGAGTTCACAAAAGAGTGGGTAGCGAACTTCACCTTTTGGTCTTCACGGAACTCACTCATGTCAAGAACAACCTCCATTTCCCTCACCCACCAGTGAGAAGCAGCAGTAGTGTCGTTTCCATCGAAAGTAGGGGGCTTGCATCTCATAAACGCCCCGTAGTTATAGCCTTGTGCCACCTCCGGCGCAGGCTCTTCTTCTTCCTCCTCTTCATCGTTAGTAGGGATAACCATCTTGGCCTCCGGTTGCTCTCTCCTCTCTCAGGACCTATTTACCTCCTTCCTTTTCTAGCTTCTCACTGTCCTGATGACTTCAGTCACCATGGACGGTAAGGCTATCTGCATGACACGGCGTACTTCCTCAGCAATCGCCTCTCTAGCTGAGGCATTCAAGATAACGTTCTCATTCTCTTTGCTCCGGCCATGATCCTCAGGGTTCTCATGGGTCGTCACAGGAGCCTTAGCATTACTCCTAGTCACACGTGAATGCTCTCTACCTCTCGAGTCTTGGGAGATTTCTGCCTAGCCATCCTCTAACACACTATAAGATACAAACACCAACACGGTCATTCAAGGTGATAACTCAGTTTATCTCAAGTATAGTAAGTCCCTAATTACAGTGGTCAGTTGTGATTAGCCACTTACTTTACTCTTCATGCCCCAAGCATTTCTTATCCTGACTGCATCAGTATCTAAATCTACACAAAAGCACACTAGTCACATAACACACGCATATAATACCGGTTAGCGTTAACTTACATTAAACATTTGCACAAATCATTTACCTGCAGGCACGTAGCTACTTGGACTAGCGTCCCTTTCCTTTTAGTCCCATTCTCAGTTTAAGATTCGGTTTTTCAAAATATTTACACAATTCACTTAAACTTTTGCTCTGATACCAACTTGTAAGGCCTCGTTCCCAGGCACCTCACAGTTGGTCATTCAATGCATGTAAAACATGAACAAACGTATATTTATTTTGCAGCGGAATTTAAAACATTCATTAATAACTAAAAACATGTCATTTCATTCATTTAGAACATTTGTTTTCATCTCAAAATACAAAGACATGTCAAAATACGGATGCCAGCCTCAAAATGCTCCTAGTAGCATATGCATCCATGCCTGCAACTCCTCAGCATCAACAAATACCTGCCAACTATCATGCATACAAAAGTCAACGACGTTGAGTGAGTTCTAGTTTTATAATAAAACATACTTTACTTTCATCAAAACCGTTCTTTACTTTATTTCAAAATCATACTATACTTTACAATCGTTTGTGATCATACATGAGACGTACTAACAAATAATATCATTATTATATTGATCATTACGTTTGTTAACTTCCGTTCCTTCAACGTATTCCATTATCGTACACTTCTCTCTCGAGATCCAGTTAGACTTTATCCTCTTCGTGGCACTCAGCCACAATTACTGAGGTGGAATGGCACGGGTCTGCATCGTACGTTACGATGAGAATTCGTGAACGTTCATTTCATACGTTTGTTCTTTCATACGTTATCTTTCGTTCATTCATTCATCTCTTTGCTCATTTCTCTTTATTACTCGAATCTTGTCTGGTGTAATATCCCCGACTCATGCTCGAAAGCTCATGCTATGCCGCGGCCTGCTCACAAACCCGCGACTAATGTCCAAAGACTGACACAACACTTGGATACACGATAAAGATCTCATTCGAGTCAATCACAGGGATTGAACTCTATCCGATTCTATTGCAATACAAAGTCGCTCACCTTATTATCTCGTCTCATGCAATGCCCCCGACTCATACCCGAAGACTGATACTGTGCCGGGGCCTGATAAACAAACCCCCTACTTATGTCTGAAGACTGACACAGTACCGGGGTACGTGACACGGATCTCATTATCCATCACTTTCGTCATATGCAATACCCCGACCCATGTCCGAAGACTGATACTATGCCGGGGCCTGATAAACAAACCCCCGACTCAAGTCCAAAGACTGACACAGTACCGGGGTACACAACACGGATCTCATCATCCACCACTTTTATCTCATGTGTACATTTCGTACTCTATCGTTATCTTTCACTTTGTTACATAATACTTTACGTGCGTTAATTTACTCGTTCATACATCACACCACGTAAGGTCATACATTAGGTATTAAAAAACATAATACGTACGTTTTGAAAACTATTTGACAAAGAAAGATAACACCTCACTCATGCACACATCAAGCATAAGTCATCACATCATGACAAGGCCTATCTCCCCATATTACCCCATAAGACCACTTAGAAAATCCTAAGTCCAAAACGGGTGCATGGGATGTTTCCAGGCGCATGAGCATAAAAATTATAAGTAAAAACAGTTTGGGCGCATGGGCACTATTTAGACGGATGGCCAGCACTTGGGCGCATGACAAACACTTAGGCACATGGCGAACATGCGAGGCGCATCGGCCACTGTTTAGGTGCATCAACACTTAGCCATTCTAACACTTTGGGTGCATGGCACTATTTAGGTGTATGGCCAGCACTTGGGCACATGACCAGCACTTAGGCGCATGGCCAACATGCTAGGCGCATCGGCCACTGTTTAAGGGCATGGACCACATCTGGGAGCATGGCTAATACTTAGGCGCATGGCCACTCATGCTTGGCGCATGGGCCACTATTTAGGCGCATGGACCACCTCTAGGCACATCAGAAAATTTTGAAATGTTTTCAATGCTATCAAATTCCCCCGATTATCATTCTAATCATACCCAAGCACAGATCTAACATACTACGGACACCTAAGCATGCTGAACATTAATACTAACCCATAAAATAACTCTAAAAATACATACTTACATACATACATACATCACTTCGAACATAAAACTGAAACCCAAGGTTACTTGAAAATATTACTTTGGTATGCATAATAGCCCCCACTAAGTTTAAAATCAGTGAAAGAGGGGTTCTAGAAACTCACCTTGAGCAACCTTTGAGATTCACACTTCCCGTTCGAGACCCACCTTTATTCAGACCTTGAATCCCGAAAACAAACACTAAACAACCAGAACTTCGGTCAAGAACGCGAAACCCAGCTAAAACCGAGCTCATAGAAAAGAAGGCTTACCTTTGCAGCTGCTTCTTCCTCTTTCTCTCTCTAGAACCAGGGCTTTCTCTCTCTTCTTTCTTCCTTTCAGCCGATTGAAGAAGATGAAGAAGGAATGGGCGACCATGCCCCTTTAAAGCTTAAAGTAATAAGGTTTTGTACTTTGTACACTTTATCCCCCTCCACTTGTGCTCATTATCCTTTCTTTCTATTTACTTTTTTTCCTTCCATTTTAATAAAATTTTGGGGTGTTACAAGTCTACCCCCTAAAGAGGTTTCATCCCTTGATAACTAAAAACATTAATACGGATGCCAGCCTCAAAATTCTGCATTTAAAACATTAACAAATGTACATTTATTTTGCAGCGGAATTTAAAACTTTCATTAATAACTAAAAACATGTCATTTCGTTCATTTACAACATTTGTTTTCATCTCAAAATACAAAGACATGTCAAAATACGGATGCCAGCCTCAAAATTCTCCTAGTAGCTTATGCATCCATGCATGCAACTCCTCAGCATCAACAAATACCTGCCACCTATCATGCATACAAAAGTCAGTGACATTGACTGAGTTCTATTTTTGTAATAAAGCATACTTCACTTTCCTCAAAACTGTTCTTCACTTTATTTCAAAATCATACTATACTTTACAATTGTTCGTGATCATACATCATACGTACATACAAATAATATCATTATTATCTTCATCATTATGTTTGTTAACTTCCGTTCCTTCAACGTTTTCCATTTTCATACACTTCTTTTCTCGAGATCCGGTGAGACTTTACCCTCTTCGTGCCACTCAGCCACAATTACTAAGGTTGAATAACACAGGTTTGCATCATACATTCCTATGATAATTCATGAACGTTCATTTCATACGTTTGTGTTGGACCAAAAGAACCAATGAGCCAGATCAGAAAAACCTTTAAGTCCCACAGACATCACAACAATTGAAGACAAAGTCTGAAGACAAAGTCTGAAGACAACAGTTGAAGACAAAGTTTGAAGACAACAGCTGAAGACAAAGTCGGAAGACAAAGTCTGAAGACAAAGTCTGAAGATAACTGCTCAAGACAAAGTCTGAAGACAACTGCTGAAGACAAAGTCTGAAGACCAAGTTCTCAGAAGTTGTCACAACAGCTCAAGTAGTTCTTTTCAGTAGTTGTGATGGTTTAGTTTTCAGTAGTTTGTAATGAGTAGTTTTATTTTATGTAAAACATCTGAAGTTCTTTCACTTTAGATGTTATAACTTCGGTAGTTGTAATGTTAGCTTGTACTTAGCTTTTTGTGAAGGTGTCCTCAGTTGATGTGGACATCATCAGTAGTTTATTCTACTTTTAGTTGTTTGTATAAATCAGTTAGCTGTCACTATCAAGTGACATCAGCTGACGTCACATTCCTTTATAAAAGGAATGTTGACCTAATTTCTTTGTAGCCGAAGCTTGTGCGTGAATGAAAATATTCTATTTGCAGAAAATTGTCTCTCTCTTCACCGTCACTGTTTGATTGAATATTCATATTATTCGTGCTTAAATTTCGTCTAATTCTTGTTCTATTCCGCTACAAATTTTAATCTAATTGATCAAACTAGATCCCAATCCTTTCAAATGGTATCAGAGCTAGATTAATCATTGATCGATTTAACAATTGATCATTGAAACTGCTCTTTTGATATCTAAGTTTGATCGAATTAGCAAATTTGCAAGAATTGGTTATAGAGTTTGATTTTCTGTTGTTTCCTGTGAATTAATTTGAGATTCGTCTTGTTTCAAACTGAGTTGTTGAGTTTTTGAGCTAGATCTATTAAAATTTTATTGAACCTGTTTGAATTGGTAAAAATGGCTATATCAATCAATGAGGCTCACAATACTGGCTCCTCAACAAAGCCTCTGATGCTTGTTAGGAGTGAGTATAACATATGGCAACGCTGAATGCTCCATCACCTGTTTGTGAACAGTTCAGGTTGTTGGAAATCTGTGGTTCATGGACCATATAAGCCTATGGTGAGTAATCCGGAAACCAATGAGATGGTTCCAAAGAAGAAAGAGCAATACTCCGATGAAGATCTGAAACTGTTTGAAATTGATGCTAAAGCCCATGGAATTCTGGCCATGGCACTACGTAATGAAATCTATTCCAGACTTATGCATCATGAAACTGCTCATGACCTCTCGGTTGCTCTGAAAGAACAATTTAGAGGAACTGATGAGGTCCTGGCAAACAATAGAGAGATCCCTGCCCAACAATATCAGACATTCTCTCATAGAAATGGTGAGTCACTCACTCAACAGTTTGAGTGATTTTCCTGTTTGATATCTTAGCTGAAAATGGTTAAACATGAATATACAAATAGTCAGATGAACAACAGATTGCTCAGATCCCTGCCTGAGAGATGGGACACATATACTATTGTCCTACGCTCCAGTGCAAATCTGGACAATCTGTCTCTTACCCAACTTCATCGGAAACTATTAACATTTGAAAGAGAGATAGAACAGAAAAGGAAACTGGCTTGATTTGGGAAGCTCAGTGATGATTTTGTACCGGGGAATACTGCTCTGCTCGGTCATGAGTCAGAAATGCTGCATGAGAAAGTTCTTATGATGAGCATATAGATTTCTCTTCAAAAAGTGGAGAACCTGCTTTTGTTGGTATTGATAGTAATTCATGGTGTAGTAGTTATAATTTGTGCTTTTTGACGGATGATTTGAAAGGAATTGCTGATGATGATGTGGAAGAGATTGATATTTTGAGCCAAATGGCATTAACAATATCAGATCTCAAATATTTTACAAAAGGACAGGTATAAAATTTCCTAGTCTTTCTAGAAAAACCAAAGTTGGTTTTGACAAGAGCAAGTTGAGGTGTCACAAGTGCAATAGACCTAGACATTTTGCAAGAGAGTGTACATCATCTGGATCTAACTCTTCTGCACCCTTTGTGACCTTTCATGCAATAGCTCACAAAACAAAGGGCAACATTCTACCAGTTCTGGTCATCATTCACAAATTCAATCATCTCCTGCATATTTTGTCCCTCAAAGTCCAATGCCATATCCTTATCCCTATTTTTACATGCCTCAGTCCAGTCAGGTTCCAGTACCCATAGCTCAACAACCACATGTCCTACATGAGCCTCAACCATCTCAATCAAATCAACAATCTCAATCTTAATCACATAAAAGCTTTTTCACACCTGGAGTTGTTGACTGGAGTAGCTTACCACCTGATCTTTCTGGTTATCATGAACAATTGTTTTCTGGTGCTGGTCAACATGTTGGTGAAAATCCTTTTGGAAATCTTGCTCTTATGGCCTTGGAGTCTACTAATGTTTCATGCTCAAATGTTTCATCGTCACAGGTACCACAGGTATCTTCTGAGGCTAAGGCCAAGTTGTGTTCTGAGTCATACATAGCTGCTTTTGTCTTAGAGAAGCAAATGTAGCTTTAATTAATAAAAATCTTGACCTAGAGAAAGTGATTTCTAAAAGAAAAGCTGAGTTTGACTCTTTCTTAAATGAAAAAGATGATGAGATTTACAAATTAAAATGCCAAATCACTTATGAAAAGGCAAAGGTAGAGGTCATTTTAAAGAATCATAAGAATCTCAAAGAAACACTTGCAGCTACTCAAGTAGAGTGTGAACGCTAGGTAACATCCTGCAAGGGGTTTGAAATGCTTCTCAGCAAGCAAATAGCTTCAAATGTGAAGTTTGGTATTGGGTACAATCACACTGTACCTGCTACAGATTTTATTCCCAAGATAGAAGTAAAATCTGAAGGTGAAAGCAATTCCAAAACCACATCATCATGTGTCCCATCCTCAAGTGATAATCCAAAATCAGAGGATGAAGTCAATATTGTGAAGTTTGCTCATGGTCTCACTGCTGATAAACAAATGATCAAAGAAAAACTGAGCACTTTAGGTGTTGTCTCACAAAGTATTCAAAGAACTGAAGGGCAAGTAACAACCCCTGAAGAGCATTTCAAACCAAATGAAAAACAAACATTGTTTGACAACTGCCGAAGAGTCTATCAGGAGATCCAAAAGTACTCATAGAAAACTTCTGAAGAACAAATCTTTAGTTGTTACAAATCCTTAGTACTTAACATAAGTACTAAGAGGAAGAAAGTACTGAACAACACACCTTGAGTAGTTTTATCTTCTTCAGTAGTTGAACAACAGAAGATGAAGAAAAAGCCATGTGAAATATGTGGTCTATTCAATCATCTCACTGATGAATGTTGGTACAAAAAGTGTTCCAAATTCAACAAAGATAAATCCATTAAAAAGAAAATTAATAAAATGAAAAATGAATTTGAAACCAAGTTTGTACCACAAACATCTCAAACTGATAACCCAAAGTTCTTACAAAAATCTAAAAAGAAGGAAGGGGTTATCATAAAACAGCTAAAAGTATTCCTCATGGAATATCAAAACACTAGACTAAGTTGTGTCTTTCAAAAAGGAGGACATGGTGAGTCACAGTACCCAATCAAAAACAAGTACTAATGTGTCTGCTGAACTAAAGGCTTTAACAACCAATCAGACACAACTTGTTATGATGGTTCAACATCTGTTGGGGAGAGTTAACCAAATAGATGTACCTGTGATTAAACCACTAAAAAGGAAAACTAATCCAAAATCAAAGGAATCCTTTTCAGCACCATCTCCACCTTTAAAGGTTGTTAATCATGACAAATCAGTTAGTATAAAATCTGTTGATGAGAACAGACCTAAAACCAAAATGGTTTGGGTCTCAAAAGCTAACTAATTTGTTGTGACAAATGCAGGGTTCTTCAGCATGCCATAGAAGCATCTGGTATGTGGACAGTGGAGGATCTGTGCATATGACAGGGAGTAGTTCTCTTCTTCATGACTACTCTCAAGGAAAGAAGGGATTTGTATCTTTTGGTAATGATGCTAAGCGTACATCATCGGCAAAGGCTTTGTGTCAAATGGTGAGATAAGATTTGATGATGTTAACCATGTGGAGAATCTCAAGTACAACTTGTTGAGTGTCAGTCAAATGTCTGATCAAGGGCATGTTGCACTTTTCACCACCAGAACTGTCGGATTTTGTCTTCCAATGTTTTCAGAATGATTGACAAGATATTGGATGAATATACTCTCCTGAAGGCCAATAGGATTGGAAGAGTATAAGCCTTAGACTTATCAATGAAAATTGATCTAAAAGGCCATCCATGTCTGTTCTCCAAGGCCTCTCCTCAGGAATCTGAACTATGGCACATAAGGCTTGGTCATGTGAATCTTAAAAACATGAACCAGCTTATCCATCATGGTTTAGTGAGAGGTCTTCCACTAAAGGAGTTCAATGTGATGACAACTGTTCTGCTTGTTTAAAAGGAAAGCAACACAAAGTATCATTCCCTCCAATAGAAGAACCAAAGTCCACTGCCTGCTTGCAATTACTACATATGGATCTTTTTGGTCCAGTAAGAGTGATGAGCATGGCAAAGAAAAAATATTGTCTCGTAATTGTGGATGATTATTCTAGATTTGTATAGACCTTCTTCTTACATTTAAAAGATGAGGCTGTTCAAATCATCATCTACTTTGTGTTGTATGTGGAAAAGAAGTAGTCCCTTCTAGTCAAGTGTGTGAGGAGTGATAATGGCACAGAATTTAGAAACCACACACTTGATGAATTCTATTTATCTAAGGGAATCAAGAGACAGTATAGCATTCCAAGAATTCCTGAACAAAATCGAGTGGTGGAGAGAAAGAACAGGACCCTTATTGAAGCCGCAAGGTCAATGCTGGTTGATTCTGGTTTGCCACTAACCTTTTGGGCTGAAGCTGTCAACACAGCTTGCTATGTGCAAAATAGAGTGTTAGTAAATTAGAGGTTGATGAAGACTCCTTATGAAGTGTTACATCATTTGGCTCCTCTGATTTCCTTTTTTCGAGCATTTGGGTGTCCCTGTTACATTCTTAACACAAAGGATCCACTTCAAAAGTTTGAATCAAAGGTGGATGTTGGGTACTTTGTTGGGTATTCATCTACTTGCAAGGCACACAGAGTTTTTAATTGCAGAACAAAGATAGTTGAAGAAACCTTGCATGTAAAGTTTAATGAATCTCCAAAGGACAAAATCCCACAAAACCCTATGGAGTTATTTGATTTGGACATACTGCAATATGTTCCTTATGAGTCTCCAGGTGTTGCAGATTCTGTGAATCTATCATCTCCTGCAACTAGTCATCCATCTGGTGGCACAAATGCAAGTTTTAGTGATCACCTGCCTGAGTCTACTAAACATGATGTTCGTGTAGCTTAAGCAGTTCCATCCATAACAAATGCTAATGAGATCTCTGAATCCTCTACTTCATTTGAATTGCCATCTCATTATAGGTTTCAAAAGTCTGGATCAACATTTGTTGTTGTTGAATCTCCTACAAACACTTGCACAGATCTTATTGAGTACCATGAACTGAAGAATCACCCCATGTCTCAGATCATTGGTGACATCAATGCTGGTGTTTCAACTAGACGTCAATTCTCCAATTTCTGTTTTTATGCTCTCTTCATCACTTAGCAAGAGCCAAAGAACTATCATATTGCATTAAGAGACAATGTATGGGTTGAAATCTTGCAACTTGAGCTTCTTCAGTTTCAAAAGCAGCAAGTGTGGGAACTGGTTCCTCTACCCCAAGGTAAGTGTGCAATAGGCACTAAATGGGTGTTTAGGAATAAAACTGATGAAAAAGGTCAAATTGTCAAGAACAAGGCCAGACTGGTTGTACAGGGGTTTTCACAAGAAGAAGGTATTGATTATGATGAAACCTTTGCCCCTGTAGCCAGACTGGAGGCAATCAGATTGTTCTTATCTTATGCTGCTTTCCATAATCTTAAAGTTTTTCAAATGGATGTCAAAAGTGCATTCTTATATGGTAAAATAAAAGAAGAAGTTTATGTGTGTCAACCACCAGGTTTTGAAGATCATAAACATCCAGATTGGGTGTATAAGCTTAATAAGGCTCTTTAGGAACAAGCTCCCAGAGCCTGGTATGAAACACTGTCTAACTTTCTTCTTCAAAACAACTTCACTACAGGCTCTATAGATAAAACTTTGTTCATTAAGAAAGTAGGCATGCATAAGCTCCTTGTTCAAATTTATGTAGATGATATTATTTTTGCATCATCTGATCCACAGTTGTGTGATGTCTTTACTAAGTTGATGCAACAAAAGTTTGAAATGAGTGCCATGGGAGAATTACAGTTCTTTCTAGGTTTGCAAATCAAACAAATGGCTGATGGAACTTTCTTTCATCAGTCAAAATATACAAAGGATCTGTTGAAAAAGTTTGATTTACAAAATGTAAGCCCTGTTCTACGCCCATGTGCAGCACCACACAACTGGATGCTGATCACAAAGGTAAAGCAGCTCATGAAACTCTTTACATATGTATGATTGGTTCCTTCATGTATATTACAGCTTCTAGACCAGACATTATGTTTGCAACTTGTGTCTGTGCTAGATTTCAGGCTGCACCTAAAGTATCCCATATGATTGCAGTCAAAAGGATCTTTAGATACTTGCAAGGAACTCAATCTCTAGGACTTTGGTATTCCACTGGGCACTCTTGCAAATTAGTTGCTTTCTCTGATAGTGATTATGCAGGGTGTAAATTAACTAGAAAATCAACCTCTGGTGGATGCCAATTTCTAGGCAATTGTTTAATTTCTTGGCAGAGTAAGAAACAAACTTCAGTTGCTACATCCACTGCTGAAGCAGAGTACATTGCTGCTGCAAGTTGTACATCTCCGTTACTCTGGCTTCAGAATCAATTACTGGATTATGACAGTACAGAGACTAAGACTCCTTTGCAGATGGACAGTGCTTCAGCTCTTTGTATTTTTAAGAATCCTGTCCAGCATTCTTGGACCAAACATATTGAGATCAGACATCATTTTATGAGGGATTGTTATGAAAAAAGTCTGATTGATCCAAAGTTTTTTCCTAGTGCTGATGAGCTTGCAGATATGTTTACTAAGCCTTTGGACAGTGCAATTTTCCAAAATCTAGTGCTAAGGCTTGGTATGCTGCAGCTAGAATGATTTGACAACTACTGATGATCTTAGTTCACAAGTACTGATGAGCATTAGTATACAACTATACAAAATAAGTACTGATAAGTTATTTTATCTTCAGTAGTTTTCATAACTACTGAAGACTAAATTACTTAAAAATACTGAAGTAGTTATTTGTCCAAAAGTTCTAATGTAGTTACAACTACTGATATATATGTTCTAACAAATAAGTACTAATGACCAATGAAACATCTGAAAATGAGATAGTCTGCTGAGTAAGTGTTAAGGTCAATGAAACAACTGAGATCTGTGAATTGATGACAACAACTGATGAGAAATTTTACTCTTCCATTCTTTCAAACAACTGTTGTTTCATTTCAAAACAACTGAAGCCAAAACCAAGTCTTTAGTAGTTTCAAGTTATTGATGACTAACACCAAGTCTTCAGTTGTTTACTACATCTGAAAGTTAAAACCATGTCTTCAGTCGTTTTCTAACAACTGATGACTAACACTAAAACTTTCAGTTGTTTTCTTTAAGCCATTTCACAACCTATAAATACCTAACCCTAACTTCAAACTTTTCATAAGTCATCTTCAGAACTTTCATCTTCCATTAATGGCGACTATGCAAATCAAACCACGACAAAATGTGTTGCCTACCTCACAAAATCGGACTTTTGGACTAAGTTTGATGATGTCATTGATCTGATGGTTGATTCCCCGTATCAAACTGCTTTTCTTAAGAATCCAACCATCTATCCCGATACTCTTCGTCAATTCTAGACAAATGTCACTGTCCATACTGGATAGAATGATGTCACGATCACTCTCCAGTCGTTTGTAAACCAGAAGAAGGTGGTCATCACTCCTGCTATCATTCACCAAACCCTAGATCTGAATGATGCCACCTTTGTCACCAAATACCCGAAGAGCACCACTGATTTATCATTCATCAACCATGGGTATGAGGGTGACCTAAGTGCTACCGCCATTCAGAAGAAGCACTTCCATGATTCTGAATGCCTAATCTTTCATATGATCAATGTTTGCCTTGCCCCTAAATCTTCTTCATGGATCAAATGTCATCCAGGTGGCAGCATGTATTGTATTCTATCCTTGAACGCCAAAGCTTAAATTTTTCTGAAATTATATTTTTGGAATTAAAAGATCTGGCAATGAAACCTGTGGCTAACAGATGGATATTATATCCAAGGTTTCTTATGGTCATAATCATCAATCAATTAAAATTTGATGGCCCCGTTGGCTTTGGAGTCCCTACTGTGGTAGTTTTGCCTGAGGTATACTCCACGCACAACTCTGACCCACAACTTAAAGAGGCTGCCAAACTGCTAAAACCCAAGCAGAGGGAACCCACAGCCTCATCCTGCAGATCCAAAGTCCCCTCCAAACCACAATCCAAACAAACCAAAAAGGCTACTCAGGGAGTTGAGTCCCCTGATGATGCCCCTGCAACACAAAGGCAGGATGAAACTACGGGTAGTAATCCCCCTGTAGTTTCCAAGACTCTACGAGCTGAAACCGCTCAGGTATCCTCTCAACAGGATCCTGATGCAACCAAAAATGGGGAAACCACATTACTTGAGAAGATTGCCATTGAAGAGCACCATTCACCCCAGGTGCAATGATCTTCTCACTTATCTCCCACTGAAGCCACCCCTACAAGCCCAATTGTGGTTATTGCACAAGTGCTGACTCAACTACATTCCTCTACCCTTCCCTAGAAACCTATTACCACTGGGAAAACCTCAACAGTTGAGGAGAGGATTATAATGTGGCTGATAACCCACAGCACACGGATTACAGAGTTCAATCTCCCTGTGTAGAGGAGGAGATTCGAACATCTGGTGAGGCTGCCTCTTCTCCTGTTTCAGCACATGAACAGGATGAAGGTGGTATCATCTCTAAGACCTCACTAGAGGCAACTGGCAATGAAGGACATAATCCTGAGGTAGGAAGTCCCTAGTTCCAATAAATAGGGGCACATGTGAATACTGATCTACGATCAGCACATGTTCATCCTGATTTAATCAGGAGGTCAGATGATTCAGCAAAGACTGATGATGACCTGGGCTTTTTCTTTGATGTTCTAGCCCACAACACCATTCTTGAGGCTGAGGTATGCACACTACAAGAACTACTTGCCAAATTGTCACAAGAATCAACTCCATCTGCCCAAATTCACCCACAGATGGCAGCTTCTTCTGAAGCTCTCCCAAACACTGAGCCACTTCGAACAACTGTGCCACCAGCCTCTGATTCAGGCACCATTTCTCACGGACACAACCCCTCTGAGCAAATAGTTGCTCCCTTTCAATCCTCCTTACCTCTCATCACTTCCATCATCACTAACATTGTGCATCAAGCTATTGATGAGAGGCTTTCCTCAAATTTTCAAACCTTAGTTGATGATGTTGTTTCTAAAAGACTTTCTGACATTCAAACCACTACCAATGATGCACCCAAGAGGAAGAGAAGGGTGGATGGAAGAAGAAGAAGATGATGAGGATGATAGTCTGCCAATCTCTGTTGTTCTAAAAACAAAGATGCCTGAGCCCAGGAGTCAACCAACAACAATCACACCTGACATCCAAAGGGAAATCGTAAAAGTCAAATTTGAAGAAGAACAACAACGCAAACAACATGATTGTTAAGTGCTCTAAGATTAACATGTTGTCTTTATTTGTCGTTTAATAGTTTGTAATAGTATAACGACTATTTGTGTAATTGTTAGTTCCTTTACTTTTTGTTTTTGGTATAAATAGATTAGACTTGCAGGTAGATAGAGAGAGATTCGAACATGCTTTCATACTTGTAATTGTCTTAGCTTGATATTAATGAAAACATGAATTTTGTTGATATCTTGTTTTGATTTGATTACTTTGTGTGAATTTCTTTGAATTGTGTTCATAAATCATCACAAATTGATTCATTTGATCCTATCAAATGGTATGAGAGCTATTGTAAGCTATTAGTGATTGATTTTTTTGAAGTTTATCGAACTTGAAAACCTCAAAAATCTCACTGAATCTGTGATTGAGATACAATTCAATTAAAAATTTGTGAATTTCAGTTGTGTTTCATCATGAGAAACATGATTTGAAGCACAATTAGCAGTTCAATTCATCAAATTCAAGTAAATTTGTTGAATGTGTTGTTCAAAAAAGAGTTGAAGTTTTCGAACTGAAATTTCAAAAATTGAGTGATTTTTTGTTGAAATTGATGAAATTGATATTAGAAGAATGTTTATGGGCATAAAACTCGCTTAATTGAAAAGTTTCAATTGATTTCATCAACATTTGAAGAATTCAGAAGATTTGAGTCTGGTATTTTCATATGAACATGATGAATGTGACGCATTAGGGTTGAAGTTTGTTGAGAAATTGTCCAAGTGTTAGGCGTTTGACTACTGTTTAGTTGTACCAACACTAGACGTTTTCGGTTGAGACGTTTGACCATTGTTCGAGAGAGTCCAGACGTCATTGTTGAGAAGTATTTGAACTGTTTAGACGTTTGAAAACTGTGTAGGCGCATCAACACTGTGTAGACGCATTACTACTGTTCAGACGTTTTACAACTGTTCAGACGTATCAATTTCAGGCGATTTTGAAAAAAATTTCTAAGGCATTCCCTTGGACAACTCTCAACATAGACGCATCAACTGTTGAGGCGTTTGAATACTGTTCAGACGTTTCAACTCGATACTTTGAATTTAAAAAAAATTCTTTGAAATTTTTTTTAGTTTTTTAAAAAATTCAAAATCTAAAACAACAAAAATATAAAAATGGTGACATCAGAAAAATCTGAAAACAGAGTTCCAAAACTTAAAAATAGAGATGATTTTAAAAATGGTCTCTTAGGCTAAAACATCATTTTAATTCCATTGACACTGATTTTTTGAAATCTATAGTAAAAGGACCATACATTCCTATAATAACTGATGGACCTGACAGAGGGTTTGTGTACACTAAAGATTCTCCGGAACCTTATCCAGAAGATGATCTTCAAGGATATGATCTGAAAAGAGTTAAGAAGGATATTAAAGCCTATTCATTGATGTGTAAAGGACTACCCTTGGAAGTTCTTACAAGGCTTGATGCATATCAAACTGGATATACACTATATAAAGCATTGAAGATCATTTGTGAAGGAGATAAGGAGATTCAAAATATAAAGAAACAAAAGCTGAAAAGACAATTAGAATTGTTTCAACATTTTTGTAGAGAGACAATAAATGAGATGATGAACAGATTTGTTCAACTCATAACTGAGATGTCAACAGCTGGTATCAAACCTGATCTTGAAGATTTAAATCTCAGACTACTCAATACTTTACCATCATCATGGAAACAAACTGTAACTCTACTAAAGCACACTGGGAAGTTTCCAACGGATCTAGATCTTCTTATTGCAAAAATGGAATCAGTGGAGATTGATGAAAGCTCAAGGAACAATGATAGAGCAGCATCAATGTCTCAATATCAATTTGTTGTTTCTCCTGCAAACACTATAGAGAATGCATTCATGGCAAAGAGTGAGAAAAGTCTTGAAGAAGAGGGATATCTGTTTGTTGGAGCAGGATTTTTCACTAACTCGTCATTTACCAGTGCACATGCTTATACAACTCAGTCTCATTCTCAATCTCCTCCTAAACCATAGTCCTAATCATCAAATATTCAAATAGAGACTTCTTCATCATCTAACTCTGCTAAATCTAGCAAAGTTAAAGATATGATTAATATCCTATTAGAGGATGAAGAGTCCAAAACTGCATTCACTGCGTTTATGGCCAGCTTTCAAGCATATCAAGGTAGCCATTTAACTCAACTAGATTTTGTTTTGCAGGATTTATTTGAGATGGATCCTGAAGTTGTTGAAGAGATGGACCTGAACTGGCAGATGGTGATGATTGCCTACAGGACTCAAAAACATTCTTATGTCAACAAGAAATACAAGCCAAGTGCAAACAAGACTGTTGGATTTGGCAAGTCAAAAGCTAGATGTTTTAATTGTAACAGTTATGGACACTTTTCAAGAGAATGCAAAGCTCCAAGGAATAATGGAGGAAGTGCTCAATCAAGCTCAAGCAATCAAAGGTTTCAACAAGCTCAGAAGACTTTTCAAAAGCCTTATCAAAGTCTTCCTATGCTAGAGCTTAAAGATGAAACCAAATCATCTGATGAAACAAAGAAAGCACTAGTAGTCAGCATAAAAGATGGATATGATTGGAGTGCATATGCACATGAGTTTACAAATGAATTAACATCAAGTTTATCTGTTATTGCAAAATTCAAGAAGAAGATTGGTCAGAAAACAATGACCCAAAAGTGGAAAGTGATAAAGAGGAAGATGACTATGATTGGAGTGACAAGTCTGATCGTAAGGACGATACAGAGGAAGTAGCTCTAATGGCTCAGTCTGATCAACCAAAGGTTAACTCTTCTACTTCAAAACCTGAAACCACAGTTCCAAAATTCCTGAAATACCATCAGAAGTAAGAGAAAAACTTTGCACCAAATCATGTTATGAACATGTTGAACACTACAGAAACTATTCATTCAAAATCTGTGATAAGCTAAAACAAGAGGAATCTATGCATAACCAACTAAATCTGATCATAAAACTACAGATCAAAAGATTATCTCTCTTCAAACTTCATGGAACGAAACAATCAATGATTTAGAAATTGTTACAAAACAACTAGAAGAGATGACCAAGAATCTTGAACAAGAGAAAATAGCACATGCTGCTCCTCAAGTTGATCTGGCAAAAGTAAAGAGCTCAAAAATGATAGTTGAAAAACTTATTAGTGAAACAAAAGATAAACAAAAAGAAGGGTTAGGTTTCACTCATGAACCTATGCCTGAATCTATCACAAACACACTACCAGAGAACTTCAATACTCATGATCATTCACCTGAAAATATAGCAGAACTTAAAGCCTGCCAGATCAAAAATAAGAATGCAGAAGAAGAAAAAGAAAATGTTCAAGTGTTTGTTGAAAAAGATCAAGAAAAAATCAAAAATGGTCATCCAATCAAGATAAAATCAGATGAACCAAAATAACCAAAACAAAATATCTCTTCTGATCAAATTCATGATGTAATAAAAGAAGTGAGAGTTCAAAACAAGGATAAACAACAGTTAGGAACATCAGAAGATTCAAACACCATCAATCTGAAATAATTTGAATCAGAAAAGGAATCTTCTAATGATGATGTTCAATCTGAAAATAAACCAAGTTCTTCTAAATTAAAGAATCAAAGAAGAAGAAAGAAATCTGCAAAAGCAACATCTGAACAAAACAAAAGTTCAGAAAATTTGATTAACATAATAAATCAATATCAAAGCTTAAACCAATAAAATTTGTGTGAGCACGTATGTTAAATATGAATTCTCTTCCAAATAATAAAGCAAATATTATGAACAAATCACACTCTGATCTAAAATCTAGTCGGATTCAAGGACTTCCGCTGTAGCAAAAAGATTTGTTCCTAATACATTCAAGAAGGAAGTTCATGTTAAACAAATGAACAATAATCTGACACAAAATCAAAGTGCGAAAAACGAAATACAACAGTTCAACTATTTGACAACAAAATCAAACATTATGTCATTGTCAAAAGTTAACAAAAAGTTGTTTTTAACTCCACAAAAGTACTGTGAAATTTGTGATATGAAAAATCACAATACTGCTGAGTGCTACTTCAACAAGTACTGTCACATATGTGACATGAGAAAACATTCGACAGCAGATTGTTATTATAACAAATATTATGCTTATTGTGATGAAAAGACTCACAACACTACAAATTGTTACTTTAGAAGTAGATCTCTCACTAGAAACTTTGCAAAATCACACATATGCAAAGGATTTGTTAATCCATAATATTTGAGAAATCAAACTAATGGATTTCAAAGATTACCTAATGTAGGTTTGAGATCTTTTCCTAAGAACAATTAAGTGAGCTCAAAACATAACAAGCAACAACACTTCATACCAAGATCTGTAAGGATGACTAATAAAAATATTAGTCATCAATACATTTCAAAAGATGATCAATCAAATGGTACGAATGTTCACAAAAATAAATCAAACAATTTTCAAAATAAAATTGGTAAATGCATCAAAAATAAACATGATTTGAATAATCTCAATTATAAACAATTTACAATTGTTGATAAATTTGGAAAGCCCAAGACCATCTAGGCTTTGGTAGATATCTCAACTTAACTTTCTTGTAGTGCAGGTACGCCCAAAAAGACCAATCAATAAATGGTATGTGGATAGTGGGTGTAGTCGGCACATGACAGGCCATACTGCCTTGCTACAAGACTTTAAGTCAAAAGATGGAACCACGTCGCCTTTGGTGGTGATGCCGGAGGATAAATAACCGGAGAAGGAACAGTATCCAATGGGATAATAAGCTTGATAAAGTCAACTTTTGTTCACAGTTGAACTTTAATCTTTTAAGCGTATCTCAAATATGTGACAAATCATATTCTGTTCTATTTGATGATTCATTCTGTTATGTTTTGAAGCTAGGTTTCAAATAAACAAAGATTGGGTGATTGTTACAGCTAAGAGAGATAGAGATGTATACAAATTAGATATGTCTCAAGTTGATCCTTCAACTGAAATAACATGCCTAATTGCTAAGGCATCAAATGATGAAAGCCAGCTTTGGCATAGACGTCTCAGTCATTCAAATTTCAAAAACATGAACTATCTTGTAGCAGGAAATCATGTAATTGGTCTTCCATCTAAGAAGTTTGCAACAAATGATCATTGCTCAGCATGTTTGAACGGAAAGCAACACAGAGCGTCTTATAAGTCCAAGCCTTTAAACACAACATCCAAACCTCTTCAGATGTTACATATGGACCTTTTTGGACCAAGAAACGTCAAAGGTATTCGACGGAAATCATATTGTTTAGTTATCATTCATGACTACACAAGATTTTCATGGGTTTTCTTTCTTTATGCCAAATCTAAAACAACTAATTTACTAAAACAATTTATCATTAAAGTTGAAAATCAATTAGAATCTAAAATGAAAATAATAAGAAGTGATAATGGAACAGAATTCAAAAATGCTAACATTGAAATGTTTTGTACACAGAAAGGGATAGCTCATCAGCTTAGTGCTACTAGAACTCCTCAACAAAATGAAGTTGGTGAAAGAAAGAATAGAACATTGATTGAAGCTGCTCCTTCTATGTTAGTTGATGCAAAAATTCCTATAAACTTTTGGGATGAAGCAATATCAACTGCGTGCTTCGTTCAGAACCAAATCTTAATCGTGAAAGATAAACTGAAAACTCGATATGAGTTAATGTTTGGCAGAAAACCAAACATAAATTTTTTAAAATCATTTGGTTGTCCTGTGATGATTCTAAATTCAAGTGATCAATTAGGAAAATTTGAAGCAAAATCTGATGACGGATTTTTTGTTAGATATTCATCTGTTTCAAAAGGCTATCGAGTCTACAACTCTAGTGGTTATTTGACATAGATTCATTATCAAACTATTTTCAATCTAATTGTTTGATCAATCAAATTGTCTTGATTCTACACATAAGAAGAACTCAAGAGGAGATCTTGGATATTTCAGTGAAGATTCAGATTCTGATGACCCAGATGATTCAAGCACAGACTACCCATTTTTGTCATTTCTCAAGGATTCAACAAGACAAAACCATGAAAATACAGTTTCAGATCATTCAGAGTCAATTAATCAGGAAGAATCACAAAATATTCCTAGTGATGGTAACGAGTTTATGATACCTGAGTCTGGAACATCATCCATCTCTGGTGATGTAGTTGATACAGGTAACTTTGATTACTTTGTCAATTCACCTACTCAAGTTCCAAACTTCAATCGACATTCTTCTACTTTGATACATGAGTTTTCCAACTTGAATCAAACAAATCTAGATGTTAATTTCAATGCGATGAGATTCCTACATCTCGTATTCACAAGAATCATCCAATTTCTCAGATTATTGGTTCACTGAATGAGAGAACAACAAGGAGTAGATGAGAACAAGCAAACGTATGCTTATACTCTTGTTTTCTTTCTCAAATTGTTCCTAAAAATTTTACTGAAGCATTAAAGGACAATGGTTGGATAGAAGCCATGCAAGAATTCAATTCCGCAAACAAGAAGTGTGGAATTTGGTGGATATACCTGAAGGAGAAAATGCAATTGGCATGAAATGGTTATTTAGAAACCGCACATTATGTATGCTGTTTGTGTATGTGCGAGGTATCAATCACACCCGAAAGAATCTCACTTAATTGCTATCAAAAGGTATCTCAAAGGTAAACCAGCCTTAGGGCTTTGGTATGCTTATGAGGGTAACTTTGAATAATATGGATATACAGATAGTGATTATGGTGGATGCTGTCAAGATAGAAAATCTACTTCGGGTGGGTGTCAATTTCTTGGTCCCCGATTAGTCTCGTGGCAATGTATGAAACAAACAAATGTCTCTGTTTTAATTGCAGAAGCTGAGTACATTGCTGCATCCGCATGATGTTCTCAAATCCTTTGGTTGCAAAACCAATTACTGGATTATGGGTTCAATTTTCTTAAAACACCAATTTACATTGATAATATAGCTGCTATGTTCATAACAGCTAATCCTGTTCAACACTCAAAAACAAAACATATCGAAATTTGATATCATTTTCTTAGAGATAACTCTGAAAAAGGATTAATCATATTTCAAATTGCAACAGAAAAACAATTGGCAGATCTATTTACTAAAGCCTTCCTACCAGGACGGTTTGAGTACTTATTAGAATCAATTGGTCTTATAAATCATATGTGATCTCCCTAAATCAAAAGATCATAACAAGTGATACTCTCATTGTTAATTGCCTGTTTATATTTTGTGTGTGTGTGATTTTATGTTTTTCATAGAAAAATCAAATACAAAAATACGTATCAAAAATACAAAAATAGAGTCTTTTATAAGGAATTATGTTTTGCAACATGTGAGAAATGATAGTACATTAGTCAGATCAGTTGCATACTTCACTCATTAATAAGTCTAGACATGATCAGATATGCTGTGTAGACAATATCTGACTATTATGCTGAAAAAGTAAATTCTTATCATCAAACTAAACATACATGCTTATGTGTATTCATCTGAGTACTTTTGAATTGTTTTTAGCTTATCAGATTGAATGTTTGTTAAGTTACACCACTCACATCTGTTGACACTGTGTCTAATCATGAGATCTATTACAAAGCATCATTTCACTTCTCTGTTATGAGTGATCATAGACCTGAAGTACTGAGATATCCTTTGCTGTAAGTCATTACAGACCTGGATTCTCTTTTTGATGCAAAAAGTTGCCAATGTGCACAACCTATTCAAATGATTAGTCAGAGCTAATCAAATGGTTATCCATGATCATCCTCTATTAACTAAGTAACATGAACTCTGGTGATATCTATGTTTCAGGTAATAAGTTAAGTATGTGTTCTTTCTTACATTTCATGATGATGGTTGAGCTCTCTTAGTCTCTGTATGTTTTACATCATGTCATATCTAAATCAACCCTAATCAATCCAAGAATTGAAACACTAAGTGAGTTGATAAATTTGTCAAAAACACTCATTGTCTGTCCTTAGATCTTGTGTCTCCTTTGATGTGATATCACTGACGTGGAACACACTTGATCAGGATTTATTCATCGTCTATGATTATCCACATTTATTTTATTTTAATGTGCTGATCTTCATTAATATGATCTCTTGCAGGACATCAATTCTGTGCTTATATTAGATTTTGATTCTATTTTCATTTTCTTTTATACATGTCTTTGTGTGTGAAGGCAATGTCACAATGTGTTGTGTGATCTTATCTCTTTCCTAAGAAACTTATAAGTTTTTCAAACTTAAAAGTTTTGGGGGAGTAAAATGAAGGGTTGTTCTCAGAAAATATTCATTATCAAAATCAAAATTTGAAATGTTGAATTGAAAGGATGATGCTTTATGTTCAATGTATTGGTGTACATTGAAATGTCATTTATTTGAAAAATATAATATGAACCCTACATAATTTTTGCAAATAAATATGCTTCATAAGTTGAAAATCAGATTGATATTTGATTTTATGTTGAGACTAAAATGAAGGGACAAAAGAAATTTAAAAATAAATAGAAAATAAAATTTTATAAATTGAAAGTGCAATATGCAAAAAGTTCAAAATTTGGGGATCTAAATGGTAAAAAGTGTGCAAGTGAAGAAATTGGAAATCCAAGTGTTTAAATCATGAAAGTCAACTCATGCACCTAAACAGTGCACATGCACCTCAATAGGAGCATGATGAAATTTTCAGGATTATACAAGTGTTGGACGTTTGATCATTCTCATGCGTCTAAACAGTTGTTATACATCTATGGAAATTACAAGTGTTGTCGTTGAGATAATCCCATGCGTCTAAATAGTGAATGGGTTTGATTGTCAAGTATTAGACGTTTGACATGTCTCATGCGTCTACAGAGTATCAAAATTACAAGTGTTAGACGTTCAAAAAGTCCATGTGGGCTGAACAGTTCAAACAGCGGCTAAACAGTGCTTATGCGTCTGAATAGTTCCCATGCGTCTGATTCAAAACGCACAGACAGTGCTTATGCGTTCTAACAATAAGTGAATTTTAGGGTTTCATACGCCCAAATAGGGATTACATCCAAACAGGGCTCATACGCCTAAAAATTTCATTTATATAAATTATACACTTATGCGTAGTTCTCATTTTCACTCAAAATTCTCAGACCAAAAACCCCTGAACTTGCGACTATCGAGTATCATCACATCCTCATTTCATCTGAAATCGAATCAAATACATTGAGTATAGATAGTATTTGAATATATAAACATAAGTTTGTGGTTCAATATATAAATTTGGGTTAAATCAGTCATTGTTATAGTCGGTTGAATGCTATTGGGAGTCTGAACCCTATATATCCAAGTTTAATCTGATCAAATGAGTATCTATCAAAAATTGATACTGGATTATGATAAGAACTCATTTTCAAGTATAGTGATGTATTTTTTTGATCTTAAAGTGAAAAAATTTTGGTGATGTTGACCTCAGTCGGTTTTCCATAGCATAATAACAAGAAGAGGAACGGTCTATCTTAATTTTGAATAAAAATAAAAAATAAAAAAAAAATCGTATGTAGAAATTGAATTCATTAATCAATATTCAATGTTCTCCTATACTTCTTTGTGTTGCAGATGGCAGAATTAAAGTTTGAGCAAAAGCATAATGTGGTTGCTTTTCTAAATGATGAAAACAGAGAAGCAATTGGATATGAAGAAATTATCAGTTTCTGCTCAGAACAAGTATGTATATACTATGTGTGGCAAGACCAATGATCAATGGAGAATGATTAAGAGATTCGGAGAACTGCTCAGATTGAAAGAGATGATGAAGGAAACAAAGTGCTAAGAGCTTTTATTACAACAGAAAGAATGCTTGAAGTATCTGAAGAAGCAATCAGAATAGCTCTAAGACTTGGTGACAATGATCCTGAAGACTTATCATAATATTCTTTCAATGAATGCAGAGAGGTTTTTCTACAAATGTGTCATCCATCATTTCCCAAAAAGCAATTTTTCAGAGCTAGAGTGTCTAAGCATTGGAAGCTTTTATGCTATATCTTTCAACATTGCATGTCTAAAAGAAGTGATGGTTCGGATTCATTCCCTGTAGACATTGCATCTCCTATAATAGCCTTATCCACAAATAGATGATTCAATATGTCTAACTGGATAATGAATGGTTTCATTTTTAATCTTGAAACAGGAGTTAGGCAAAAATACTTGATGTACCGAAGATTTCTCCAACTACTCCTTAATGAAGCATATCAAGATTTGTATGCTAAAGAATTTAATGTTGAAAAGATACAGTTAGAGCACATGTGAGCTTTTTTTTACAAAAGACTGGGAATGTCCACTGGTGCTCAAAACATTCCAGTATTTGATTATATGAGAAATGTATCAATGGATGAAGTTGATATTAATCAACCACACTTTCATCTAACTGAAGAAGAACCAATATATCCAAATGATCTAATTGAGGATGTAGAAGATGATGAAGAAAGTGAGGATGATGTTTCTGAAAGCTCATCAAGTGAAGAAAGTGATCTCAATGATGATGATGATGTAAATGATGATGCCACTAAAGCACATCAAGAAGAATCTGAAGAAAGAAATGCAGAAGATACTCGAGATGAACCACATCTTATGAATGAAGAAAATGTTGATGTCATTCATGAGGAAGCTGTACAAGAAATCAATTCTCAAAATCAAACATTTGATTCTAACTTTATGAATGATATGTTATTCAATCCAGTATTTGAATTTGATGCAAATGAAGGAGTAGAAGGAATTTCTGTTAGTATGTCACACAATGTGTCTATACAAACACGGGAAATAGTTGACATTGATGAGATTGACATATTGAAAGAAAAAAATTTGAAAAAGTATCTCCTGAAATAGCAGAGCAAGATAAGAAATATTTCATTTCCATTATTAATGTGATGAATGCTGCCATGGAAAGAATATCTCTGAGAAAGGCTTTTGCTTATGCCAACATAGTCAAGAAAGATAGTAAAGATATTGAATCCATGAGAATATCAAGGAAAGGAGTGTTAGAAGTATACTCAAGGGAAAGCAACAAGCCTATTGAGTTATACGCTAATATTGATATTTCATGTCTTTCAAAAGACACGTTGGAAAGAATGAACAAGATGGAGATTAAAACGAATGAAGCTAAACACGAACAAGGCATTCTTGCAAGTAAATTCAAGTCTGCAATATCAAAAGCTTTGAAAGATGTAAAGATATACAAACAGAAGCAAATGTTTAAAGTTAAAGAAGAACCAGAAGATTACTTTGAATGATGAAGTCAAAGGTTGAAGATAAAGTTGAAGATGAAAAGAAGACAAAGCTTGAAGTTTTCGAAGACAGAAGACATGTCAATCTTAGGGGGAGTATTGTTAAGTGCTCTAAGAAAGATTAACATGTTGTCTTTATTTGTCGTTTAATAGTTTGTAATAGTATAGGGACTATTTGTGTAATTTGTTAGTTCCTTTACTTTTTGTTTTCAGTATAAATAGCTTAGACTTGTAGGTAGATAGAGAGAGATTCGAACCTGCTTTCATACTTGTAATTGTCTTAGCTTGATATTAATGAAAACATGAATTTTGTTGATATCTTGTTTTGATTTGATTACTTTGTGTGAAATTCTTTGAATTGTGTTCATAAATCATCACAGATTGATTCATTTGATCCTATCAATGATGAGCAGCTCTTAAGGATGGTTGATAAAGAGGTTCCTAAGTCTTCATCCATACAAGCTATGAAGAAACATGCTCAGAGGTTGTATGCTCTCAAATTCATATTTCAATATGAGAAACAGAGAGTGAGAATTTGGCCTGACCCCAGAGTAAGTGACATAATTCATAAGAAGAATATTCCAAGTCGATACAATGGCCAAGTAAAGAAGACTGTAGATGTTGTGATAATGCTGGCCATTGTAGTCTCACCTTGGGAAATCCTTGAAGACTTCAAGAGAGCTTACAATTCTAAGATGACTCCACAAACTTTGGTAGAAAACAAAATGGTGAAGAAGGGGCTGATCTACAAGAAGCTTGAAGAAATCAGAAGAAATGAGCTCTAGTTGTTACTTGAAGGTATTCATCCTGATGAGTTTGCATACAAAGAAATAACTACTATGGAGCTAAAGAATAGAAAGAATGTTAAATTCTTATCAGAGTACTATGGGCCGGAGTTTTCTTTGAAAGTGAAGCTGAAGAACTCACAATGGAAGAACAAGTTGTATTCGTTGAGGCCTATGTTAGAGAGTCTTACAAACTTATCATTGGGAAGTAGGTCTCATGGATGGGGTAACAGCTCTGTGTCCAATTCCCCAAGACAGAGTTCCTATTCATCCTTCGCCAATCAAACTTTCTGAAACCTCTTCCCTGGCCTGCGCTTAATTTGGTGATTTCTTAGCTGATCCAGAAAATGTTTCTGCCAATAAGTGGGACTTTAATAATCTTAAAGGTTTTGGTTGCATTAGTTCACGGGGAGTTTGTTGGACCAAAAGAACCAATGAGCCAGATCAGAAAAAACTTTAAGTCCCATAGACATCACAACAACTGAAGACAAAGTCTGAAGACAACAGCTGAAGACAAAGTCTCAAGACAACACCTGAAGTCAAAGTCTGAAGACAAAGTCTAAAGACAACTGCTGAAGACAAAGTTTGAAGACAACTGCTGAAGACAAAGTCTGAAGACCAAGTTCTCAGAAGTTATCACAATAGCTAAAGTAGTTCTTTTCAGTAGTTGTGATGGTTTACTTTTCAGTAGTTTGTAATGAGTAGTTTTATTTTATGTAAAACATCTGAAGTTCTTGCACTTTTGATGTTATAACTTCGGTAGTTGTAATGTTAGCTTGTACTTAGCTTTTTGTGAAGGTGTCCTTAGTTGTTGTGGACATCTTCAGTAGTTTAGTCTACTTTCAGTTGTTTGTATAAATCAGTTAGTTGTCACTATCAAGTGACATCAGCTGACGTCACATTCCTTATAAAAGGAATGTTGACCTAATTTCTTTGTAGCCGAAGCTTTTGCGTGAATGAAAATATTCTATTTGCAGAAAATTGTCTCTCTCTATAACCGTCACTGTTTGATTGAATATTCATATTATTCTTGCTTAAATTCGTCTAATTCTTGTTCTATTCCGCTACAATCTTAATCTAATGATCAAACTAGATCCCGATCCTTTCAGTTTGTTCATTCATACATTATCTTTCGTTCATTCATTCATCTCTTTGCTCATTACTCTTTATTACTCAAATCTTGTCTCGTGTAATACCCTCGACTCATGCTCGAAAGCTGATGCTATACTGGGGCTGCTCACAAACCCCCGACTCATGTCCGAAGACTGACAGCCGAGATACACGACAAAGATCCCATTCGAGTCAACCACAGGGATTGAACTCTATCCGAGTCTGTTGCAACACAAAGTCGCTCACCTCATTATCTCGGCTCATGCAATACCCCCGACTCATGCCCGAAGACTGATACTATGCTGGGGCCTGATAAACAAACCCCCAACTCATGTCCGAGGACTGACACAGTACCGGGGTACACTACACGGATTTCATCATCCATCTCTTTCGTCATATGCAATACCCCGACTCATGTCCGAAGGCTGATACTATGCCGGGGCCTGATAAACAAACCCCCAACTCATGTCCAAAGACTGACACAGTACCGGGGTACGCGACACAGATCTCATCATCCGTCACTTTTGTCTCATGTGTACATTTCGTACTCTATCGTTATCTTTCACTTTGTTACAAAATAATTTACGTGCGTTAATTACTCGTTCACACATCACACCACATAAGGTCGTACATTAGGTATTATAAAACATAATACATACGTTTTGAAAACTCTTTGACAAAGAAAGATAACACCTCACTCATGCACACATCAAGCATAAGTCATCACATCATGACAAGGCCTATCTCCCCATATTACCCCATAAGACCACTTAGAAAATCCTAAGTCCAAAATGGGTGCATGGGACGTTTCCAGGCGCATGAGCATAAAAATTCTAAGTATAAAATAGTTTGGGCGCATGGGCACTATTTACACGCATGGCCAGCACTTGGGCACATGACCAACACTTAGGCACATGGCGAACATGCCAGGCGCATCGGCCACTGTTTAGGTGCATAAACACTTAGCCGTTCTAACACTTTGGGCGCATGGCACTATTTAGGCGTATGGCCAGCACTTGGGCGCATGACTAGCACTTAGGCGCATGGCCAACATGCAGGGCGCACGGCCAACATGCACTGCGCATCGGCCACTGTTTAGGCGCATGGACCACATCTGGGCGCATGGCCAACACTTAGGCGCATGGCCACTCATGCTGGGTGCATGGGCCACTATTTAGGCGCATGGACCACCTCTAGGCGCATCCGAACATTGTGAAATGTTTTCTATGCTATCAAATTCACCCGATTATCATTCTAATCATACCCAAGCACAGATCTAACATACTAAGGGCACCTAGCATGCTAAACATCATACTAACCCATAAACTAACTCTAAAACATACATACATACATCACTTTGAACATAAACCTGAAACCCACGGTTACTTGAAAACATTCCTTTGGTATGCATAATAGCCCCAAATAAGTTTAAAATCAGTGAAAGAGGGATTCTAGAAACTCCACCTTGAGCAGCCTTTGAGCTACGCACTTCCCGTTCGAGACCCACCTTTGATTCAGCCCTTGAATCCCGAAAACAAACACTAAACAACGAAAACATCGGTCAAGAACGCAAAACCCAACTAAAATGAAGCACATAGAAGAGAGGACTTACCTTTGCAGCTGCTTCCTCCTCTTTCTCTCTCTTGAACCGGGGCTTTCTCCCTCTTCTTTCTTCCTTTCAGCCGATTGAAGAAGATGAAGAAGAAATGGGCGACCATGCCCCTTTAAACCTTAAAGTAATAAGGTTTTGTACTTTGTACACTTTATCCCCCCTCCACTTGTGCTCATTATCCTTTCTTTCTATTTACTTTTTGTCCTTCCGTTTTAATAAAAGTTTGGGGTGTTACAAGTCTACCCCCTAAAGAGGTTTCGTCCCCGAAACCTGTCGCTTCTCAAACAGTTATTGGTAACACTATCTCACCTCTTCCTTGATCTTGCACTTAAACATAGATCCCTTTAGCTTCACTACCCCGCACATATCAAACCATCATCCTCCTTAGCCTATTCTCTTCTTCTTATTAGTAACGGCTACCGGTTGCTTCTCGTGGTTGAATGATTTGTCCATCTCAGTGTTCTCTAGTAGCATGATCATATCCTTATCGATTGAGCTCTTTCTTAGATGAGATACATGGAACATCACATGAATTCCACTTAACTCATCGGGTAGCTCCAGTTGATGTGTCACTTCTCCGACATGAGCAACAACTAGCAATGACCCTCTACACTATGGTATTAGCTTTACTCGATTCCAAATCAAGCAATCCGCTTTCCTGGTCGAAGCCTTCCTCATAATTCATTGTCGTAGGTTGTCACTAAACTTTTGTTGTTCACGGTTGAGCAATCCATCTTCTTGCAACACTTGGGGTTTGAGTCATAGATTACTGATCAACTCACCTGGAGATGCATGTCTACCTACCTATGTCTGTCTTGAACAACCTAGCAGGAACAAGCACTCTCCCTCCATTCTATCTCGCAATCCTCTAGGGCATTAGGTAACCTAGTAGACTTACTAATAGCAATTCTTACATCGAAGGGCCCATCGATCTTCTACTCCTAACGTTCAACATCACAGAAAATAGCGGCAACAAAACTACTACTAGCGTCACAATTAAAGCATAGATGCATAAATCTAAACTTGCAAGAACATACCGACCTTACCTTGGAGTCTGACCTAGCCTCCTCCTAGTCATAGCAAAGGCTCTAGCCTTCACCCTCTGTTCTCTTTCCTCGTACCGGAGCTTCCTACCCTCGACTTCTTGCAGTCTCTACTCATGTGTCCTGTCTTGCCACAGTCGTAGCATTTAGCCATTTGACAGTCCCTCGCTATGTGGCCCTCCTTTCCAGACTGAAAACAAACATTTAGTACCCATTTGCACTCCCCCTTATGGCCTCTACCACACTTGTTGTATATCTCTCCTTTTCTTTCAATTCTATTCCGATCATTGTCCCTCGACTTCGTACCTTCATACACAAATCCACCATCATTGTCTCGCCTTCCTTTCCCTTTCTTAGCATAGGCTTGCTTCTCTCCTTGGTCTGTCATCGTCGTCGCCCCTCGCTCATCGTAAAATCTTCCTACCAGGTCAACTGCCAACCTAAACGTGCTCGGTCGGGCAACGATGATGTGCCTACGAATGTCCGCCAGCAAGCCCTGAATATACCTCATAATCTTCCGCGAAAGAGGTGTCACCTCATCCAGCACCAAACGTGCCATCTCGTTAAACTTTGTGGTGTATTACTCATGTGTCATCGTTCTGCCTCCAGCTGCAAGAACTCCCTTTCAACCTTATCCATCTCACGATGAGGACCAGAACTCCTCAATCACTAGCCTCTTCAACTCTGGCCATCTCATCCTTCTGATAGCCCTGCTTCCCTCAACCTGGACAATATTGTCCCACCAACACAAGGCTGAGTCCACAAAAGAGTCGGTAGCGAACTTCACCTTTTGGTCTTCACGGAACTCACTGATGTCAATAGTGCCGGTGAGCAGTAGCAATAGTGCCGTTTCCATCGAAAGTAGGGGGCTTGCATCTCATAAACGCCCCATAGTTACAGCCTCGTGCCACCTCTGACGCAGGCTCTTCTTCTTCCTCCTCTTCATCGTTAGTAGGGATAATCATCTCGGCCTTCTGTTGCTCTATCCTACCCGAGGACCAATTCCCCTCCTTCCTTTTCTCGCTTCTCACCGTCCTGATGACTTCAGTCACCATGGATGGTAAGGCTGTGTGCATGACATGGCGTACTTCCTTCGCAATCGCCTCTCTAGCTGAGGCATTCAAGATAACGTTCTCATTCTCTTCGCTCCGGCCATTAACATCAGGGTTCTCATGGGTCGTCTGAGGAGCCTTAGCATTACTCCTAGTCACACGTGAATGGCCTCTGCCTCTAGGAGTCTTGGGAGATTTCTGCCCAGCCATCCTATCACAAACTATAAGATTCAAACACCAAGCATTTCCTTTACTCTTCATAACATTCTGAAATGTTTTCTATGCTATCAAATTCACCCGATTATCATTCTAATTATACCAAGCACAGATCTAACATACTAAGGGCACCTAAGCATGCTAAACATCAATACTAACCCATAAACTAACTCTAAAACATACATACATACATACATCACTTTGAACATAAAACTGAAACCCACGGTTACTCGAAAACATACCTTTGGTATGCATAATAGCCCCAAATAAGTTGAAATCGGTAAAAGAGGGGTTCTAGAAACTCACCTTGAGCATCCTTTGAGCTACACACTTCCCGTTTGAGACCCACCTTCGATTTAGCCCTTGAATCCCGTAAACAAACACTAAACAACTAGAACTTTAGTCAAGAACTCGAAACACAGCTGAAACCAAGCTCATAAAAGAGAAGACTTACCTTTCAGCCGATTAAAGTCTTCCTCTTTCTCTCTCTTGAACCGGGGCTTTCTGTCTCTTCTTTCTTCCTTTCAGCCGATTGAAGAAGATGAAGAAGGAATGGGCGACCATGCCCCTTTAAACCTTAAAGTAAAAAGGTTTTGTACTTTGTACACTTTATCCCCCTCCACTTGTGCTCATTATCCTTTCTTTCTATTTACTTTTCTTTTCCTTTCGTTTTAATAAAAATTTGGGGTGTTACACAAGAGTTGGTCATCTTTGAACATATCATCAGGGAGCATTTGGAGCTTCATGATGAAGGTTCCCCAATTGAGTTCCCCAAGGCAGATTTAGACAACACCTACATCCTTATGGGATATGGTAGAGACATGAGCAGGTTGACTGTCTACAAATTAACTTCTCTTGGAAGTTCCTCCTAGACATTGTCCTTCATTGTTTGTCATACAAATTTTGGGGATGGGACCAAATCCCATATGAACTAGGGTGCCTACTTCATGGATTGGTGAGAGGCATGCGCTTTAACTACTCAAGATTTTTGTTGAACAATCTCACTGGCAATCTTCAAAGAGCCGGATTTCTTCAGCACATTATCAACTGTGAGCTGGACCAGAGTTGGTTTCTCTGTGCAACCACTTTGTCTATCCCTTACATGAGGCCAACAGTCTTTAACACACTGAAGAGGGTTTCCACCTACTTCACTTGAAGGTACGCTTCTTTACCTCTTATGATGACTGAGCACATCGCTCTTCGTGACATCCCTGTTCACCCCAAAGGTGATGAACCCACACCAGCAAGTGCAACGATAATGCCAACACTACCTTCTCCTCCCATCACCATCACCTACACAAGACGCCCCATATGAACCCTTGTTCAATCTACTCTGATTGAACAAGCTCCTCCTGTTCAACCTAAAATGGCTAGAGTGGAACATTAGGCTCCCACTCAGTCTGAGGTCTCACCTTCTTTCACCATAGACCTCAATATGGGTCTTGAGGTTCCTCAGTCTCAAACCCATGAGCCCATTACCCAATCTAAAATCCCTCAAAGTGAGTATTTACACTCCTCTGAGCAGCCAATAAGGGACAACTCAATTAGAGGCTCAATGCCTGTAGACATTGACCAAGGTCCCGGGTCAGTAGGTTTAACCTCCTTATCTTTCATTGACCGTCTCTTCAAAACTAAAGAAGAGATAACATCTCTCCATGGCAATGGTGTTGATCTACAACACCTTCTCCAAGATCAATAGAGCCTAGAGAGACTGCTTATCTCTAGCCCCCATCAGAAAACCATTACTGAGGTAAGTCCCACTGATGTGAAAGGGACTCATGCAGATTCAGTTGCCACTATAGAAGGTGCCTCAATAGACCCTATGGATAGTGGTAACAATTCTAAGACTGAATCTGTGGCAACCATACCTTTTGATGACTTTGAAAGAGACATCATTAATCAAGGGAAAACAGTGTGCCAAGAAACCCCATCTTATGGTGAGGCTGAACATACTAGGTATGTTAGCTTGTCTCCCTGTTATTCTTTAAGAGAAGATGAGGGAAGCATGCAACTCTTCATTCAAGACCTACTATCTAAAGTCTCAAACCTTCAATCCCAGGTTAGGAATTTAGAAGAAAGGTCTGCGACTCAACAACTTGAGATTGACAATCTCAAGGCTCAACTAGTTCAGAAATAGATTGAGAGATCTGTTAGGCATGTACGTGTACAGGTCTCCTTGACCTCTTCCTCCAGCTCATCTAGCTCTCAAGATGACGATACCAAAAGGGGGAGAGCGTTAGAGACAACATCTGAGGAACCACAAAGCCAAACATTAATTTTAAAATTCTCGGCTCCCATCATAACTTTCTCTAAGCCATCTCAAGTCTTAGTGCAATTTGACCAAAGGAAGCTCAAAATCTCAACAGACTCTTCTCCAAGTTTCTGTTGAGATCTCCTCTCGATCAGCCAAGCCCTAATGCAACAATGATGTATTTCGTAGTTGAAGAACTTAGAGGCTAAGTGCACCTTCTACAATTGTGGAAAAAGTTGGTCAACCTAAGGTCCACATGGAACCTGAGCTTAAATTTGTAGGCCAAATGGGGATTGATGGCCCAACAACTGAAACGGTTGAGACAGAATCTACATTTCGTCAAACTTCCGCAGCTAAAGTTAAAGCCTCGGAAGAACAAGCTGAATCTTCCGAAGCTGAAATGGAAGCTGCGAAAGGACTGTTGATAATGTCCGAGGACCTAATCATCATAGACGCAATCCTAGAACTGGCATCTGAGGTGAATAGTGAGGACTTCATGGATCAACCTCCTGTCTAGACACCCTCTTTGCCTTTCTCACAATTAGAATCTACCCTCCAAGAACCACCAAAGTCAAGTTCTTCAAAAGATAACAAAGGAAAACAGAAGATGACTAGGAAAGACTTTTAGGAGGAGGAGACGATTGAAATGTTAAAAAGGAAAGGAAGACTTCCAACAGGGAAGCTACTAGCTGCTAGTACAAAAGCAGCTACAGCCAACTAGGAGGCAGTCAACAACAAAAGGAGAAAGGAGATCATTGACCAGCTCAACAAGCTTTGTGCTGCAAATGAAGAAACACTGTAGAGAATATGTATAGAAGCTGAAGCAACCAAAGTCTTTCTGCATGCATGCTACACGTACTGAAGAAGAATGCTTTGGAAGTTTCACACATATAACAGAAATATTCTATGTATGAAATCTTCCGAAGCCAAGACCAATATCTTTTGAAGCCAAAGATGAAGTCTTCTGAAGCTTCAAAGACAATGTCTTCGAAGCTCCACACTTGAAGACAGATTTCTTCCAAAGACTTTTAGTAACATACTTTATTTGATGTACTTTTCCATAAAGCTGGACCTTTTTCCAGTGCAACTCTGTAAAGTCACCAACTTATATGAGTTGGTGAAAAGGTCCTTGCTTTTGGTAACTCTACATTAAGGTCTTGAGTCTTTAAGTTTCTACTTCGTGTACTTTATCCTTTTTGTAATAGATAAGGATGTGAGCTACTACATGTCATAGTCATAATGTCGAAAATGCAATCTACCTTTTTGACTCTACAGTTGATTTTGTTTTGAGTCTAGTCGATTGTATCCAGTTGGCTTTCATAGTATGGCCGGTTGTAGGATGTACTATAAGTATCTCAAGTTCTTGTAACTTTATTGATATGCTTTGTAACACTTGTAATCGAACATTGAGAATGCAATATACTACAATCTTGAAACTATCTCACTATGTATCTTGCTCTTGTGTTCTATCTCTTAGTTACTTGTGTTCTTAGTGTCTTCATTTGTGGTTAATCTAGTTCACAGTTTGTTTAAGTTTAGTTACTCTCCTCTTTGTGTTGTTGTGTTGTATTTGACCACCCTTCACCGGTCCTGTATTTGGTATCAGAGCTTTTCAGGCTCTTGATATAAGATCTCACCATCTTAGGATCCTCACTCATCGAAATACTAAACTTTTCAAATGGCAGTCGTTTCCAAGACTAATATGGAAACTAGAACCATGAACAAGTCCCTACGGATCACTCATGATGACTTTGAGACCTGGTGCCCGTTTAATCAGGTCTCTGGACTCAAGAATATGAGAGTCATTTGAGAATGGACCTTGCATACCTAGCACCTCCTCTCCTACTAGTGCTGGTATGATCCTCAAGGCTATGGCAAACTACTTTGATAAAGACGAGAAGAGAGTAGAGATTGATAGAAAAGCCATGACAGCCTTCGGATTGCTTTTCCGAACTCTGTATACAGAGGTTTCAAGAAATCTGAAACAGCTAAGCAGTTGTGCGATGTATTGAGACTGACGTATGAGGGTTCCTTTGAAGCTAAGGAGAACAAAAAAGGATCTCCTGAAGCAGTAGTTTGAAAAACTTCACCTTTAATGTAGGTGAAACCATGACTCAGCAATACTCCAGGTATGTTGAGATTGTAGATACCTTGTGGATGGAGGAGTTCCTCTTGATAATAGGGACATTGTAAGGAAGTTCTGTTGGGTTTGTGACATGTTTTGAAACAAAGCTAGTTTACCATTTAAACATAAAAATGTTGCGGAATGTAGGTTTAACATATGGTTTGTAATGTGAAAAATTCATCATTTAAAGTCTAACAAAACCCAAGAATAAGGATCAATATATATGTGAAATAGTATGCTATCAAACAAAACAAACAACCATAGGGTGTACAAAGAAACAACCTTTCTTGCACAAGATGTTGTAGATGTAAAAGATTGTTGGACAAAAGAACCAATGAGCCAGATTAGAAAAACCTTTAAGTCCCACAGACATCAAAACAACTGAAGTGGTCTACAAAGTCTGAAGACAAAGTCTGATGACAAAGTCTGAAGACAAAGTCTGAAGACAATGTCTGATGACAAAGTTGAAGACAAAGTCTGAAGACAAAGTCAGAAGACAAAGTCTGAAGACAAAGTCTGAAGACAAAGTCTGAAGACAAAGTCTGAAGACAAAGTCTGAAGACAAAGTCTGAAGACAAAGTCTGAAGACAAAGTCTGAAGACAAAGTCTGAAGACAAAGTCTGAAGACAAAGTCTGAAGACAACTGCTGAAGACAAAGTCTGAAGACGAAATTCTCAGAAGTTGTCACTACAGCTGAAGTAGTTCTCTTGAGTAGTTATGATGGTTTACATTTCAGTAGTTTGTAATTAGTAGTTTTATATTTTGTAAAACATCTGAAGTTCTTTCACTTAAGATGTTATGACTTCAGTAGTTGTAATGATAGCTTGTACTTAGCTTTTTGTGAAGGTGTCCTCAGTTGTGGACATCTTTAGTAGTTTAGTTTACATTAAGTTGTTTGTATAAATCAGTTAGCTGTCACTATCAAGTGAGGTCAGCTGATGTCACATCCTGTTATAAAAGGAATGTTGACCTAATTTCCGCGAAATCGAAGCATGTGCGTGAATGAAAACATTCTCTTCGCAGAAAACTTTCTCTCTCTATAACCGTCACTGTTTGATTGAATATTCATATTATTCTTGCTTAAATTTCGTCTAATTCTTGTGCTATTCTGCTGCAAATTTTAATCTCATTGATCAAACTAGATCCCGATCCTTTCAAATGGTATTAGAGCATGTTAATCATTGACCTATTTAACAATTGTTCATTGAAACTGCTCTTTTGATATCTAAGTTTGATCGAATTAGCAAATTTGCAAGAAATGGATATAGAGTTTGATTTTCTGTTTCTTCCGGTGAATTAATTTGAGATTCGTTTTGTTTCAAACTGTGTTGTTGAGTTTTGAGCTAGATGTGTTAAAATTCATTAAACCTGTTTGAATTAGTGAAAATGGCTACATCAATAATGATCCTCATAATACTGGCTCCTCAACAAAGCCTCTGATGCTTGTTAGGAGTGAGTATAACATATGGCAACGCCGAATGCTCCATCACCTGTCTGTCAACAATTTAGGATGTTGGAAATCTGTGGTTCATGGACCATATAAGCCTATGGTGAGTAATCCGGAAACCAATGAATGGTTCCAAAGAAGAAAGAGCAATACTTAGATGAAGATCTAAAACTGTTTGAAATTGATGCTAAAGCCCGTGGAATTCTGGCCATGGCACTGCCTAATGAAATCTATTCTGGACTTATGCATCATGAAACTGCTCATGACCTCTGGGTTGCTCGGAAAGAACAATTTGGAGGAACTGATGAGGTCTTGGCAAACAATAGAGAGATCTTTGCCCAGCAATATGAGAAATTCTCTCATAGAAAGGGTGAGTCACTGACTCAACAGTTTGAGCGATTTTCTGTTTGATATCTGAGCTGAAAATGGTTAAACATAAATATACAAATAGTCAGATGAACAACACATTCCTCAGATCCCTTCCTGAGAGATGGGACACATATACTATTGTCCTACGCTCCAGTGCAAATCTGGACAATCTATCACTAACCCAACTTCATGGGAAACTGTTAACATTTGTAAGAGAGATAGAATAGAAAAGGAAGCTGGCTTCATTGGGAAACTCATTGACGATTTTGTACCAGGGAATACTGCTGTCGTCGGTCATGAGTCAGAATATGCTGCATCAAAAAGTTCTTATGATGAGCATATAGATTTCTCTTCAAACAGTGGAGATTTTGCTTTTGTTGGTGTTGATAGTAATTCAGGGTGTAGTAATGATAATTTGTGCTTTTTGATGGATGATTTGAATGGAATTGCTGATGATGATCTGGAAGAGATGGATATTTTGAGCCAAATGGCATTAATCATATCAGATCTTAAAATTTTTAATAAAGGACAGGTAGAAAATTCCTGGTCTCTCTGGAAAAACCAAAGTTGGTTTTGACAAGAGCAAGTTGAGGTGTCACAAGTGCCATAGACTTGGACATTTTGCAATAGAGTGTAGATCATCTGGATCTATCTCTTGTGCACTCTTTGTGACCTTTCCATGCAATAGCTCACAAAACAAAGGGCAACACTCTACCAGTTCTGGTCATCATTCACAAATTCAATCATCTCCTGCATATTTTCTCCCTCAAGGTCAAATGCCATATCCTTATCCCTGTTTTTACATATCCTTATCACAAAACAAAGGGCAACACTCAACCATCTCAATCAAATCAACAAACTCAATCTCAATCATATCAATGCTTTTTCACAGCTGGAGTTGTTGACTGGAGTAGCTTACCAGATGATCTTTCTGGTTATTTTGAACAAGTGTTTTCTGGTGTTGGTCAACATGGTGGTGAAAATCCTTTTGGAAATCTTGCTCTTATGGCCCTGGAGTCTACTGATGGTTCATGCTCAAATGCTTCATGATCACAAGTACCATAGGTATCTTCTAAGGCTAAGGACAAGTTGTGTTCTGAGTCATGCATAGCTGCTTTTGTCCCAATTAGAGAAACAAATGTAACTTTAATTAATCAAAATCTTGACCTAGAGAAAGTGATTTCCAAAAGAAAAGCTAAGTTTGAGTCTGCCTTAAAAGAAAAAGATGGTGAGATTTACAAATTAAAATGACAAATCACTGATGAAAAGGCAAAGGTAGAGGTCATTTTAGAGAATCATAAGAATCTCAAAGAAACAGTTGCAGCTACTCAAGTAGAGTGTGAACGCTAGGTAACATCCTGCAAGGGGTTTGAAATGCTTCTCAGTAAGCAAACAACTTCAAATGTGAAGTTTGGGATTGGGTATAATCACACTGTACCTCCTACATATTTTACTCCCAAGACAGAAGTAAAATCTGAAGGTGAAAGCAGTTCCCATACCACATCATCATGTGTCTCATCCTCAAGTGATAATGCAAAATCAAAGGATGAAGTCAGTAATAGTACCTCAGTTAATCAATCTACTGATGGTCTCACTACTAATAAACAAATGATCAAAGAAAAGCTGAGCACTTCAGGTGTTGTCTCACAAAGTATTCAAAGTACTGAAGAGCAAGTAACAACACCTGAAGAACATTTCAAACCAAATGAAAACAAACATGGTTTGACAACTGCTGAAGAGTCTATGAGGAAATCCAAAAGTACCAATAGAAAACTTCTGAAGAACAAGTCTTCAGTTATTACAAATCCTTAAGTACTTAACATAAGTACTGAGAGGAAGAAAGTACTGAAGAACAGACCTTTAGTAGTTTCATCTTCTTTAGCAGTTGAACAACAAAAGATGAAGAAAAAGCCATGTGAAATATGTGGTCTATTCAATCATCACACTGATGAATGTTAGTACAGAAAGGGTTCAAAATTCAACAAAGAAAAAATCATTAAAAAGAAAATTAATAAAATGAAAGATGAGTTTGAAACCAAGTTTGTGCCACAAACATCTCAAACTGATAACCCAAAGTTATTACAAAAATCTAAAAAGAAGGAAGGGGTTTATCATATAACAGTTGAAAGTATTCCTCATGGAATATCAAAACACCAGACTAACTCTGTGTCTTTCAAAAAGGAGGACATGGTGAGTCACAGGAAAAAATCAAAAACAAGTACTGATGTGTCTGCTGAACTGAAGGCTTTAACAACAATGAGACACAACTTGTTATGATGGTTCAATATCTGTTGGGGAGAGTTAACCAAATAGATGTACCTGTGATTAAACCACTGAAAAGGAAAACTAAGCCAAAATCAAAGGAATCCTTTTTAGCACCATCTCCACCTTCAAAGGTTGTTAATCATGACAAATCAGTTAGTATAAAATCTGTGATGAGAACAGACCCAAAACCAAAATGGTTTGGGTCTCAAAAGCTAACTAGTTTGTTATGACAAATGCAGGGTTCTTCAGCATGCCATAGAAGCATCTGATATGTGGACAGTGGAGGATCTATGCATATGACAGGGAGCAGTTCTCTTCTTCATGACTACTCTCAAGGAAAGATGGGATTTGTATCTTTTGGTGATGATGCTAAGGGTTACATCATCAGAAAAGGGTTTGTGTCAAATGGTGAGATAAGATTTGATGATGTTAACCATGTGGAGAATCTAAATTACAAGTTGTTGAGTGTCAGTCAAATGTGTGATAAAGGGTATGTTGCACTTTTCACTAGTCAGAACTGTCCGATTCTGTCTTCCAATGTTTTGAGAATGACTGAGAAGATATTGGATGAATATACTCTCCTGAAGGCCAACATGATTGGAAGAGTATATGCCTTAGACTTATCAAAGAAAATTGATCTAAAAGGTCATCCATGTCTGTTTTCCAAGGCCTCTCCTCAGGAATCTGAACTATGGCACAGAAGGCTTGGTCCTGTGAATCTTAAAAACATGAACTAGCTTATCCATCATGGTTTAGTGAGAGGTATGCCATTAAAGGAGTTCAAATGTGATGACAACTGCTCTGCTTGTTTAAAAGGAAAGCAACACAAAGTATCATTCCCTCCAATAGAAGAACCAAAGTCAATTGCCTGCTTGCAATTACTACATATGGATCCTTTTGGTCCAGTAAGAGTGATGAGCATGGCAAAAAAAAAATATTGTCTCGTAATTGTGGATGATTATTCTATATTTGTATGGACCGTCTTCTTACATTCAAAAGATGAGGCTGGTCAAATCATCATCTACTTAGTGTTGCATGTGGAAAAGCAGTACTCCCTTTCTGTCAAGTGTGTGAGGAGTGATAATGGCATAGAATTTAGAAACCACACACTTGATGAATTCTATTTCTCTAAGGGAATCAAGAGGCAGTATAGCATTCCAAGAACTCCTGAACAAAATGGAGTGGTGGAGAGAAAGAACAGGACCCTTTTTGAAACCGCAAGGTCGATGTTGGCTGATTCTGGTTTGCCACTAACCTTTTGGGTTGAAGCTGTCAACACAGCTTGCTATGTGCAAAATAGAGTGATAGTAAATCAGAGGTTGATGAAGACTCCTTATGAAGTGTTACATGATTGGCTCCTCTGATTTCCTTCTTTAGAGCATTCAGGTGTCCCTGTTATATTCTTAACACAAAGGATCCACTTCAGAAGTTTGAATCAAAGGTGGATGCAGGGTACTTTGTTGGGTATTCATCTACATGCAAGGCATATAGATTTTTTAATTGCAGAACAAAGATATTTGAAGAAACCTTGCATGTAAAGTTTAATGAATCTCCAAAGGAGAAAATCCCACAAAACCCTATGGAGTTATTTGATTTGGACATACTGCAATATGTTACTTATCAGCCTCCAGCTGTTGCAGATTCTGTGAATCTATCATGCCCTGCAACTAGTCATTCATCTGATGATACAAATGCAAGGTTTAGTGATCACCTGCTTGAGTCTACTAACCTTGATGTTCTTGTAGCTTGAGCAGTTCTATCCATATCAAATGCTGATGAGATCTTTTATTCCTCTACTTCATTTGAATTGCCATTTCATTCTAGGTTTCAAGAGTTTGGATCAACTTCTGTTGCTGCTGAATCACCTACAAACACTTGCACAGATCTTATTGAGTATCAAGAACTGAAGAATCCCCCTATGTCTCACATCATTGGTGACATCAATGTTGGTGTTTCAACTAGAAGTCAATTGTCCAATTTATGCTTTTATGCTTTGTTCATCAGTGAACAAGAGCCAAAGAACTATCATATTGCATTAAGAGACAACGGATGGGTTGAAGCCATGCAACTTGAACTTCTTCAGTTTTAAAAGCAGCTAGTGTAGGAAGTAGTTCCTCTACCCCAAGTTAAGTGTGCAATAGGCACTAAAAGGGTGTTTAGGAATAAAACTGATGAAAATGGTCAAATTGTCAAGAACAAGGCCAGACTGGTTGTACAGGGGTTTTCACAAGAAGAAGGCATTGATTATCATGAAACCTTTGCCCCTGTAGCCAAACTGGAGGCAATTAGATTGTTCTTAGTTTATGTTGCTTTCCATAATCTTAAAGTTTTTCAAATGGATGTCAAAAGTGCATTGTTATATGGTAAAATAAAAGAAGAAGTTTATATGTGTCAACCACGAGGTTTTGAAGATCATAAACATCCAGATTGGGTGTATAAGCTTGATAAGGCTCTTTATGGGTTAAAACAAGCTCCCAGAGCCTGGGACGAAACACTGTCTAACTTTCTTCTTCAAAATAATTTCACTAGAGGCTCCATAGATAAAACTTTGTTCATTAAGAAAGTAGGCATGCATAAGCTCCTTGTTCAAATTTATGTAGATGATATTATTTTTGCATCCTCTGATCCACAGTTGTGTGATGCCTTTACTAAGTTGATGCAACAAAAGTTTGAAATGAGTGCCATGGGAGAATTACATTTCTTTCTGGGTTTGCAAATCAAACAAATGGCTGATGGAACTTTCAATCATAAGTCAAAATATACAAAGGATTGTTGAAAAAGTTTGATTTACAAAACTGTAAGTCCTGTTCTACTCCCATGTGCAACATCACACAACTGGATGTTGATGAGAAAGGTACATCAGTTGATGAAACTCTTTACATATGTATGATTGGTTCCTTGATGTACCTTACATCTTCTAGACCAGACATTATGTTTGCAACTTGTGTCTTTTCTAGATTTCAGGCTGCACCTAAAGTATCCCATATGATTGTAGTCAGAAGGATCTTTAGATATTTGCAAGGAACTCAATCTCTAGGACTTTGGTATTCCACTGGGCACTCTTGTAAATTAGTTGCTTTCTCTCATAGTGACTATGCACGGTGTAAATTAAACAGAAAATCAACCTCTGGTGGATGCCAATTTCTAGGCAATTGTTTAGTTTCTTGGCAGAGTAAGAAACAAACTTCAGTTGCTACATCCACTGCTGAAGCAGAGTACATTACTGCTGCAAGTTGTTCATTTTAGATACTCTGGCTTCAGAATCAATTATTGGATAATGACATTACACAGACAAAGACTCCTTTATTGATGGATAGTGTCAGCTCTTTGTATTATTAAGAATCCTGTCCAACATTCTAGGACAAAACATATTGAGATTAGACATCATTTTATCAGGGATTGTTATGGAAAAGGTCTGATTGATCCAAAGTTTGTTCCTAGTGCTGATGAGCTTGCAGATATATTTACTAAGCCTTTGGATAGTGCAACTTTCCAAAATCTAGTGCTAAGGCTTGGTATGCTGCATCTTGAATGATTTGACAACTACTGATGATCTCAGTTCACAAGTACTGATGTGCATTAGTATACAGCTGTCAAAAATAAGTACTGATAAGCTATTTTATCTTGAGCATTTTTCATAAATACTGAAGACTAAATTACTTAAAAGTACTGAAGTACTTTATTGGACCAATAGAACCAATGAGCCAGATCAGAAAACCTTTAAGTCCCACCGACATCAAAACAACTGAAGTGGTCTACAACAGCTGAAGATAAGGTCTGAAGAAAAAGTCTAAAGACAACTGCTGAAGACAAAGTCTGAAGACGAAGTCTAAAGACAACAGCTGAAGACAAAGTCTGAAGACGAAGTCTGAAGACGAAGTCTGAAGACAAAGTCTGAAGACAACAGCTGAAGACAAAGTCTGAACACCAAGTTCTCAGAAGTTGTCACAACAGCTGAAGTAGTTCTCTTCAGTAGTTGTGATGGTTTACTTTTCAGTAGTTTAGTTTACTTTGAGTTGTTTGTATAAATCAGTTAGTTGTCACTATCAAGTGACGTCAGCTGATGTCACATTCCTTTATAAATGGAAAGTTGACATAATTTTCTTGTATCTGAAGCATGTGCGTGAATGAAAACAGTCTTTTTGCAGAAAACTTTCTCTTTCCATAACCGTTACTGTTTGATTGAATATTCATATTATTCTTGCTAAAATTTCGTCTAATTCGTGTGCTATTCCGCTGCAAATCTTAATCTAATTGATCAAACTAGATCCCGATCCCTTTCATACTTTATTTGTTGAAAAGTACTGATGTAGTTACAACAACTGATGTGGTCACAACTACTGATGTCTGTTCTAACAGATAAGTACTAAGGACCAATGAAACATCTGAAAATCAGATAATCTGCTGAGTAAGTGTTAAGGTCAAATGAAACAACTGAGATTTGTGAATTGACGACAACAACTGATCAGAAATTCTTTTCAATTGTGTCAAACGACTATTGTTTCATTTCAAAACAACTGAAGCCAAAACCAAGTCTTCAATAGCTTCAAACTACTAATGACTCACACCAAGTCTTCAGTTGTTTACAACATCTGAAAGTAAAACCATGTCTTCAGTAGTTTTCTAACAACTCCTGACTAACACCAAAACTTTCAGTTGTTTTCTTTCAGCCGTTTCATAACCTATAAATACCTAAACCTAACTTCAAACTTTTCATAAGTCGTTTTCTGAACGTTCATCTTCCATTAATAGCGACCATGCAAATCAAACCATGACACAACTGTGTTGCCTACTTCACAAAATCGGCCTTTTGGACTAAGTTTGATGCTTCTATTGATCTGATGGTTGATTCCCCATATCAAACTACTCTTCTTCTGAATCCAACCATCTATCCCGATACCCTTCGCCAATTCTTGACAAATGTCACTGTCCATACTGGTGCGAATGATGCCGCGATCACTCTCCAGTCGTTTGTAAACCAGAAGAAGGTGGTGGTCAGTCCTGCTATCATTCGCCAAACCCTAGATCTGAATGATGCCACCTTCGTCACCAAATACCCGAAGGGGATCACTGATCTATCATTCATTAACCATGGGTATGAGGGCGACCTAAGTGCTACCACCATTCTGAAGAAGCACTTCCATGATGCTAAAAGCCTAATCTTTCATATGATCAATGTCTGCCCTGCCCCCAAATCCTCTTCATGGGATCAAATGTCATCCAGGTGGCAGCAGGTATTGTATTCTATCCTTGAACGCAAAAGCTTAAATTTTTCTAAAATTATATTATTCGAATTAAAAGATCTGGCAATGAAACCTGTGGCTAACAGATGGATATTAGATCCAAGGTTTCTTATGGCGATAATCATAAATCAATTAAAATCTAATGGCCCTGTTGGCCTTGGAGTCCCTACTGTGGTAGTTTTGCCAGATGTATACTCCAGACACAACTCTGACCCACAACTCAAAGAGGCTGCCAAACTGCTAAAACCCAAGCAGAAGGAACCCACAGCCTCATCCTCCAGATCCAAAGTCCCCTCCAAATCACAATTCAAACAAACCAAAAAGGCTACTCAGGGAGTTGAGTCCCCTGATGATGCCCCTGTAACACAAAGGCAGGATGAAACTATGGGTAGTAATCCCCCTGTAGCTTCCAAGACTCTACCAGCTGAAACCGCTCAGGTATCCTCTCAACAGGATCCTAATGCAACCAAAAATAGGGAAACCACATTACTGAATTCTCTCTCACTTGAGAAGATTGCCATTGAAGAGCACCATTCACCCCAGGTGCAATCCTCTTCACACTTCTCTCCCACTGAAGCCACCCCTACAAGCCCAACTATGGTTATTGCATAACTGCTGACTCAACTACATTCCTCTAACCCTCCCCAGAAACCTATTACCACTGGAAAAACCTCAATAGTTGAGGGAGAGGATTATAATGTGGCTAATAACCCACAACACAGGGATTACAGACTTCAATCTCCTGTGTAGAGGAGGAGATTCGAACATCTGGTGAGGCTGCCTCTTCTCCTGTTTCAGCACATGAACAGGATGAAGGTGGTATCATCTCTAAGACCTCACCAGAGGCAACTGCCAATGAAGGACATAATCCTGAGGGAGGAAGTCCCTAGTTCCAAGAAATAGGAGCACATGTGAATACTGATCTACACTCAACACATGTTTATCCTGATTTAATCAGGAGGTCAGATGATTCAGCAAAGACTGATGATGACCTTGGCTTTTTCTTTGATGTTCTAGCCCACAACACCATTCTTGAGGCTGAGGTTTGCAGACTACAAGAACTGCTTGCCAAAATGTCACAAGAATCAAGTCCATCTGCCCGAATTCGCCCCCAGATGGCAGCTTCTTCCGAAGCTCTTCCAAACACTAAGCCACTACCAACAACAACGCCACCAGCCTCTGATTCAGGCACCATTTCTCAGGGACAGAACCCCTTTGAGCAAATGGTTGCTGCCTTTTAATCTTCCTTACCTCTCATCACTTCCATCATCACTAACATTATGCATCAAGCCATTAATGAGAGGCTTTTCTCAAATCTTCAAACCTTAGTTGATGGTGCTGTTTGTAAGAGACTTTCTGACATTCAAACCCCTGAACCCAATGCAACCAAAAAGGGGGAGTCTAAGTCAGTGAAAGTAGACAAAAGAAAAAGAGTTGAAGAGGAAGAAGAAAAAGAGAAGAAAGAAAAGGAGATGATCACGTACAAAAGAAAGAAGAGTGCTGAACAGACTGAAGGTGAGAAAAAGTTAGAAGAACTGATCAAAGAAGTTGATGAGCAACATAGAAGATCTATGGATAAGATCATTGATCAACTCTTCACACAAGGTTTTGACAAAGCCAAACTTGACTCTGAAATCAGAAGGCTAGAGATTCAAGAGATTGAACATAGATGGGCAAGTTAGAGTGAGAAAGAAAGTGAAAGGCTAGAAGCTATGACAAGATTCCTATTAATGCATTTGGGAACATCAATCATTGAAGTGAAGTCATGGTCCAGATATAGTATTTTGGAGATAACCACGAGAATATGTTCTTCTGAAGTACTCAACAAAGGATTGATCATAAAAGCTCTTGATGAAGCTGGTGCTGGGAAAAGGTCTGATATGGCAAAGTTATCCAAAGCTTCACTCACAACCAAGATGCTTGAGCAGCCTGTACAATCTCCCACACCAAAACAACCAACTTCACAACCCTCAAAACCAACTCCTTTACCCAAGAAACCTACTCAAACCACTACCAATGATGCACCCAAAAGGAAGATAAGGGTGTTGAGGATAGAAAAAGAAGAAGAAGATGATGAGGATGATAGTGTACCAATCTTTACTATTCTTAAAATAAAGATGCCTGAGCCCAGGATTCAACCAACAACAATCACACCTGACATCCAAAGGCAAATGGTAAAACTCAAACTTGAAGAAGAAGAACAACACAAACAACATGATGAGCAGCTGTTAAGGATGGTTGATAAAGAGTTTCCTAAGTCTTCATCCATACAAGCTTTGAAGAAACATGCTCAGAGGTTGTATGCTTTCAGATTCACATTTCAATATCAGAAAGAGAGAGTGAGAATTTGGCGTGACCCCAGAGTAAGTGACAGAATTCATAAAAAGAAGATTCCAAGTAGATACAATGGCCAAGTAGAGAAGATTGTAGACGCTATGATAATACTGGCCATTGTAGTGTCACCCTGGGAAATCCTCGATGACTTCAAGAGAGCTTACAAGTCTAAGATGACTCCACAAACTTTACTAGAAAACAAAATGGTAAAGAAGGGATTGATCTAGAAAAAGCTTGAAGAAATAAGAAGAAATAAGCTCCAGTTGTTACTTGAAGGCACTCATCCCGATGAGTTTGCATACAGAGAAATAACTACTGTGGAGCTAAGGAATGGAAAGAATGTTAAGTACTTATCAGAGTACTATGGGCCCGAGTTCTTCTTTGAAAGTGAAGCTGAAGAACTCACAATGGAAGAACAAGTTGTATTCATTGAGGCCTATGTTAGAGAGTCTTACACACACATCATTGGGAAGTAGGTCTCATCGATGGGGTAATAGCTCAATGTCTAATTCCCCAAGATAGAGTTCCCATTCATCGTTTGCCAATCAAACTTTCTGAAACCTCTTTCCTGGCTTGAGCTTAATTTGGAGATTTCTGGCTTGAGCTTAAGTGGGACTTCAATAATCTTAAAGGTTTTGGCTGCATTGGTTGAGGGGGAGTTTGTTGGACCAAAAGAACCAATAAGCCAGATTAGAAAAACCCTTAAGTCCCCAGACATCAAAACAACTAAAGTGGTCTACAAGGTCTGAAGACAAGGTCTGAAGACAAGGTCTGAAGACAACTGCTGAAGACAAGGTCTGAACACAAACTCTAAAGACAATTACTGAAGACAAAGTCTGAAGACCAAATTCATAAGTTGTCACAACAGCTGAAGTAGTTCTCATCAGTAGTTGTGATGGTTTACTTTTTAGTAGTTTGTAATCAGTAGTTTTATATTTAGTAAAACATCTGAAGTTCTTACACTTTAGATGTTATGACCTCAGTAGTTGTAATGATAGCTTGTACTTAGCTTTTTGTGAAGATGTCCTCAGTTGTGGACATCTTTAGTATTTTAGTTTACTTTCAGTTGTTTGTATAAATCAGTTAGCTGTCACTATCAAGTGACGTCAGCTGATGTCACATTCGTTTATAAAAGGAATGTTGACCTAATTTCCGCGAAATTGAAGCGTGTGCGTGAGTGAAAACATTTTCTTTGCAGGAAACTTTCTCTCTCTATAACCGTCAGTGTTTGATTGAATATTCATATTATTCTTGCTTAAATTTCGTCTAATTCTTGTGCTATTCCGCTGCAAATCTTAATCTAATTGATCAAACTAGATCCCGATCCTTTCAATGATGAAGAAGATGATGTTCTTGAATGTCTAGCCTTCAAAGGAGAAGACCTCAAGCTTGTATACCCCCAAGCCCTTCCAAACACCAAGCTTATTAGGGAGCACAACACCAAAGAACTCTCTTCTTAGCTCAACAAGAATCCAAAAATTTTCAGCCTATTCTTTCCTGGAATCCGAAAGTTTCAGCCACACTTGAGAGAGTTCTTGCTTGATTATGAGTTAGAGAAAAGTGTGAAATGAAGGAAGAGTGTAAGAGTGGTGAAAGTATTGCTTGGACCAAGACACAAAAGGGACTCCCAGTGCCAGTTGGGCGGCTGAAACTACACTTGAAAATGGGTTCCCCCCATTTTCCAACATTTTATAAAATTTACACTCTTAACCATTACTTTACAAAATTAAACCTCTTTTAATTTTATATCATTAACACACTTTTATTTGTTATTATTTAACTTACTTAAAATAATGAAACAAATAATATCTCATGAACAAATTATCCATATAATGTTGTTCTTTTACAAAAGCAAGGTTTTAGAAAACCAATTTTCTAAATTGGTGTCAATATTTATTTGTATGATCTCATCAACAAATGAATATTTATTGGTGTTTGTATAGCTTGTTATTGGGTATGACCCGAATTGGATCATAACGTACTAACCACATCAATCTTGTATGTGTCTTGGGCATATAAGATCCAACAAGTTCATGTCCTCACTTCCTAGGCAGTGGACAAACTACTGTGTGGTGATCAAGAGGACTGAGAATCTAAAAACTCTTACATTGACATAGTTAAATGGGATTCTCAGTGGCTTCCAGATAGAAATGAACATGCCAGGTTGATCTGGAAACTCCAACAATCAAATGTGTTTAGCCCTGCATGTGGTTGAAAGGCATAGCATAGAATTCCAACATCATCTCATATGCTACCCTGACAAGTCACCTAAGGGTCCTTTCATCACCTTCCCCGAGACACAAACGAAGAATTACACTCAAGGAAGCCCATTCTAAGAGACAAGTTCTTCTCAAGCCTTTGTGTATTTTGATGAAAGTTGTGGCATCTTTTTCTTCACCCTTGAAGACTTGGGCTGTATCCATCCAGATGATCCGGAGTACATGGAGATATTCTAGAAGGTGGCTCTTCTCACTCATAGAGCCAAGAAGTTCTACAAGCGGACTAGAAGGAAGTTTCCAAGCAATGCAACCAGTGGAATGTTTAGCCTGGACGAAGGCAAAGTCAAGTGTTAAAATTTTAAATTGATGGGCCACTTTGCCAGGGAGTGTAAGGCACCTATAAACAAATGGTGACCAAACACAATCCAGACCCAACTACACTGAAAAAGATCCCCGTGATAAGAAGCCCAAGCAACGAGCTACTGTTGCTATTGAAGAAGGAGGCTTTGACTGGATCTTTCAGGTGGAAGATGCTTCTCCAAACTAAGCATTGATGGCAGATCATGTTGAAGCCAAGGTATTGGAACATCTCTGTACCCCTGAGAGGAGAAACATGACACTGATTGAAGCTGCAAGAACCATGTTGTCTGACTCTAAGCTGCCCATCATCTTTAAGGCAGAGGCAGTCAACACTGCGTGCTATGTGCACAACATGGTTTTAGTAGTTAAGACTCATATCAAGACTCCTTATGAACTTTGGCATAAGTGGAAATCTTTCATTGGTTTTCTTAGGTCATTTGGTTGTCCTTGCACCATCTCGAATACCAAGGATCCAATTGCCAATAGGATGACTAATCAGATGATCGACACTTCATTGGATACTCTTCCCAAGCTAAGGCTTACAGAGTATACAATCTCAAAACTAGAATTGTTGAGGAGTCAGCCACTGTGACTTTCAATGAAAACACACCCTGTGGGGCTAGTTCTGGTCATGATTGGCTTATTGATTGTGATTTAGTTACCAACTATTTTAACAAATCTTATGAGACTGATTCAGGATCTGTATAAAATTTAAATACACGTGATCTTGATCCAAGATTTGAGCTGACAAGACCTTCAAGTAACATATCTTCAGCTCCAGTTAGGACTACTTCTGCAAATGAGGTTTCTATCAACACCACAATGACAAAATGAGCTGATAATCTGGTATGCCTTCAAATTCCATCTTAGAGGCTCCATAACTAGATAAAGATGCTTCAATTGCAAAAGACAATGATGGTAGGGGTGACCGTGATTAAGACTTTCTTGATGCTAATAGCCATTCCATAGATGACAACATCAATGATGTCACACACTCATTGGATCAAGTCTCCCTTGATAAGTGTGATGATGTGGTGGGTGAAACATCTATGCCAAATCTAGATTTCTCTAATTTTGATCTTTCTCAGCAACTTGCTGTGATCCCTTAGCTAAGGATCCATAAGTCCCACCCCACCACAAACGTCATTGGAGATGTGGTAATAGGAGTAAGAACAAGAGGACAAACCCATTAAGCAAATCTTTGTCTTCACTCTGTTTCTTATCCGAGATAGAGCCAAGAAAGTTGATGAGGCTCTAAAGGATGGAAGTTGGGTTGAATCTATGCAACAGGACCTCCTTCAATTCAAAAGGTAGAAAGTTTGGAACCTTTGTCCTGTTCCTCATGGGAAGACTACCATTGAAACCAAATTGGTGTTTAGGAACAAGAAGGATGATAAAGGCATTATCATCAAGAACAAAGCTAGACTAGTTGTTCAAGGGTACACACAAGAAGAAGAGATTGACTACACTGATGTCTTTGCTCCTGTAGCAAGACTAGAAGCTGTTATGATATTCCTGGCATTTGCTGCATCCAAGACGTTCAAGGTCTTTCAACTTGATGTGAAGTCTGATTTTCTTTATGGATTGATTGATGAAGAGGTGTATGTCAAACAACCACCTTATTTTGTAGATCCTAATCATCCTGATTATGTCTGCAGACTTGACAAAGCTCTTTATAGGTTGCATCAGGCACCTAGGAAATGGTATGAGATACTATTTGAGTATCTCTACAAACATGGATACAGGAGAGGTACTATAAATGGAACTCTCTGACAGGATCAGGGATCTCATGTTTGATGGATTAGAGTGTAACACAGCAGAATAAGAACAAGAATTAGACAAATTATAGCAAGAATTTGATATTCGTATGCATTAAGAACAAATACGGTTGTAACGAGAGAATATATTTCTGTGAAAAGGAATGTTTCAATAATATCAAATGTTTCTGCTCAATCATTCACCGATAACAATTAGGTTGACGCTCCTTATATAGAGTGCAATCACTGCTCATATCACGGGATAGTGACATCTGGCAGATTTATTACAAAAATAACTAAAACTTAACAAACTACTGAAATGTTCACAACTACTGAGAACATATCAGAGTGCTAAGTATAAAACATAAAACTACTGATACGAAACTACTGAAACTACAACGACTGAAGAACAAGCTCTTTAGTCGTTTTACAAAACTACTAAAACGAAAAACATAAAACTACTGAAAGAAAACCCGTCACAACTACTGAGGAAGACCTCTTCAGCTGTTGTGACAACGTCTGATACTTGGTCTTTAGCACTTGTGTCTTCAGACTTTGTCTTCAGCACTTGTGTCTTCAGACTTTGTCTTCAGCACTTGTGTCTTCAGACTTTGTCTTCAGCACTTGTGTCTTGAGACTTTGTCTTTATCACTTGTGTCTTCAGACTTTGTCTTCAGCACTTTTCTTCAGACTTTGTCTTCAGCACTTGTGTCTTCAGACTTTGTCTTCAGCAGTTGTCTTTAGACTTTGTCTTGAGCACTTGTGTCTTGAGACTTTGTCTTCAGCACTTGTGTCTTCAGCTGTTGTGGACTTCAACACTTGTTGTGACGTCTGTGGTACTTAAGGTTTTTCTGATCTGGCTCATTGGTTCATTTGGTCCAACAAACTCCCCCTGAACCAATGCAGCCATAACCTTAACTTTATTGAGGTCCCACTTATTGTTGGCGACAAGATTGGTCTTTTTCCTTCTTGATCAGCCAAGAAGATGACCCAATTAAGCACTGGCCTCGGAATATATTTCTGAAATTTGGTTGGCAAAGTATGGATAAGAGCCCTGACTTTGGGAAACTGGACACAGGGCTGTGGTCCTATCCATGAAATCTACTTCCCATGTATAAGCCTGTAGGATTCTGTGGTGTATGCTCTAAGAAACATAATTTCTTCTTCCATGGTAAGATTTTTAGCTCCACCATCAAACAGTCCTTCACGCCCATACAGCTCTGAAATGTACTTAGCCTGTTTGCCATTTTTGAGCTCAACTGTTGTAATCTATCTGTATGCAAACTCATCTGGGTGAGTACCTTCAAGTAACAGACTGAGCTCATTTTGTTTGAAGTTCTCAAGCCTCTTGTAAACTACCCCTTTTTTAATTACTCTATTCTCTAACATCTTTTGGGGTGGTTGTTTAGTTTCATAGGCCTTCTTGAAATCTTCTACAATTTCCCAGGGTGATACTACAAGGACCACTGTGATCTCTTCATCTACGATCCTTTTTACTTGGCCCTTGTATCTCGAAGGAATGTCTTTCTTCACAATTCTGTGAGCCACCCTAGGATCAGGCCATATTCTCACCTTTTCCTTTTGATATTGAAATGTGTAGCAAGGGTGTACAATCTCAGAGCTTCTTTCTTCATACTCATTATTCATGAAGAAGCAGCATAAGTTTTCTCTATGCTTTTCAGCATCTCATCATCATGAAGCTTTTGCTGCTGTTCTTCTTCTATCTTTACTCTCACAGCTTCCATCTGTGAGGTGAGAGTGATGGGCATAGGTTTGGCTTTAGGCAAAGTTAGGACTACGGAAAGAGGCAGCCTATCTTCTTCCTCGTCATCTTCTTCTTCTTCTTCTAGCCTCAACACCCTTCTCTTCTTCTTCTTGGTGCATCATCGGCTGTTGGTTTTGAGGGTAAAGGAATTGGTTTAGTGGGTTGTGGTAGTGGTGATTTTGAAGTGTGAGGTTTTGAAGGTTGTTCTAGCATTCTTGTAGTGAGTGAGGCTTTTGAGTGTTTTGCTAGTTCCTTTCTGTTCCCAGCACCTGCCTCATTTAGTGCTTCAATCACCAATCCCTTAGTGTATGCTTCAGACGAAGAGATCTTGGTGGTTATTGCCAAGATACTGTCCCTGGTCCATGACTTAATCTCGATCAATGATCTCCCAAGGTACTTTGCAATGAATCTGATCTTGATTTCTAGTCTTTCTCTTTCTAATGCATCATAACTTGCCCATCTTGAGTTAATTTCTTCAACTTCAAGTCTCCTAATCTCTTAGTCAAGCTGTGCAGTATCGAACCCCTGTCTATACAGTTGATCAATAATGGAGTCGATTGATTTACTGTGTGTAGCATCCGCCATTTTGATCATCTCATCGAGTTCGAGTTCTTTTTCCTTTTCTTTAACCTTCCTCTTCTTATATGTGACATGAAAGTCTTTGTGACTTTCACCCACTTGATCAATGTGAGCTCCCTTCACAAACTCCTCTTCCTTCTTAGTCTCCTTTTCTTTCTTCCCCTCTATGCTCTTCCTCTTCGCTTTCACTGACTGACTCTCCCCCTTTTTGGTTGCGTTGGTTGCAAGGGTTTGAGTAGCAGAAAACCTTGTGCTCACAATCTCCTCCACCAGGGGTTGTATGATTGAGGGTAGCCTCTCATCCATGGTTTTGATCACAATGTCTGTGATCATTAGGGTGATGAGAGGTAGGGATTGCTGAAAGATAGCAGTTGTTTGCTCAGAGGGGTTCTGTCCCTGAGAAGCAGTGCCAGAAATAGAAGCTAGTGGCTCGAAAGTTTTGAGTGGCTGAGTGTGTGGGAGACCTTCAGGTGAAGGTGCCATCTGTGGGTTTGTGTTGGTGGCAGATGGACTTGCTTTTTGAGAGAATTGGTCAAGTAGTCTTTGTAGTCTACTGACTTCTTCCTCAAGAATTATGTTCTGGGCCAGAACATCATAAAAGAAGCCCAGGTCATCATTAGCAGATGCTGAATCACCTGACCTCCTGCTTGTAGCAGGATGTACATGCACTGGGTGTAGACCAGTTTTAGCATGTGCCCCTTTTTCTTGGAACTGGGGACTTCCAGCCTCAGGACGATGTCCTTCATCAGCTGTTGTCTCTAGTGAGGTCTTAGATATGTTACCAGCCTCAGTCTGATCATGTGCTGATTCAGAAGAGGTGGCAGCGTCATCAGATGTTCGTATCTGCATATCTACACTAGGAGATAGAACAGTTAAACCCTGGTGCTGTGGGCTGTCAGAAGCATGTTGATCCTCTTCCTCAATTGCTGTGGTTTTCCCCTTTGTTGGTGTTTTTTGGGGAGGAGGAGAGGCATGCAGCTGAGTCAGCACGTTTGCAATAATGAGAGTAGGACTTTGTGGGGCGGTTGCAGTGGGAGATGGGGTAAAAGCAGTATGCACCTGGGGAGAATGGTGCTCTTCAATGGCAATCTCCTCAAATGAGGAAGATCCCAGATTAGTGGGTACCCCTTCTTTGGTTGCTGCAGGCTCCTTTTGAGAGGAATCCTGAGCGACTGTGGCTGGTGAAGTCCTTGTATCGACTAGGGGGTTATAACCAGTGGATATAGCCTGTGTTTGTGTTGCAGGAGCATCCTCAGGGGACTCATTTCCCTAAGTAGCCTTTTTTGTCTTCTTTTTAGTGGGTTTGGTGGGGACTTTGGATTTGGAGGTGGTGGCTGTGGGTTCCAGCTGTGTGGGTTTGCGTACCTTGGCAGCCATTTTTAATGATCGGTCAGAGTTGTGCCGGGAGTATACTTCAGGCAATACAGCCATAGCAGGGACTCCCAGGCCAACAAGTCCCTCAGCTTGAAGCTGGTTTTCAATTATGGCCATTATGAACCGAGGATATAATATCCAATGGTTAGCAAGTTGTTTTTGGGCCATATCCTTGAGCTCTAAAAATAGTAATTTAGAAAAATTTAAAGGGTGTTGCTCAAGGATGGAGTACATTACCTGTTGCCACCTTGTGGACATCTCATCCCATGATGAAGTCTTGGGGGCAAGGCCGACATTTACCATGTGAAAGATGAGACGTTTGGCATCCTGGAAATGTTTCTTCAATATGGTAGATGCACTCAGGTTACCCTGGTATCCATTGTGGGCAAATGATTGATCTAGTGTGCCCTTTGGATAACCAGTTGGGAAAGTGGCATCATCCAGATTGAGGGTTTGGCGAAGAGTGTCTCGAGTAATGACCACTTTTTGACAATGGACAAACGATTGAAGAGACTCTGTGTCATTCTCCTCAGAGACAAGAGTGACGTTTGTCGAGAATTGGTTAAGAGATTCGGCATATATGGTGGGATTTAACAGAAAAGCTGTTTTGTAAGGTGACTGAACCATTAAATCAATGGCGTTGTGAAACATGGTCCAGTATGGCGATTTTGTGAGATGTGCGACACAGTTGTGTCGTTGTTTTAGTTGCATGGTCGCCATTGGTGAAGAGAGGTTACAGAGTTTTTGAACGTTAGGTTTGAGAAGAGAAGAAAGTAAAAACTCTGAAGGTGGGATAAGGTATTTAAAGGGTAGGGTTAGAAAACGACTGAAGGTTTTGGTGTTAGTCATCAGTTGTTGAAACTACCGATGACGTGGTATTAACTTTCAGAGGTTTGGAATGGCTGACCGTGTTGGTGTGATCAGCAGTTGTTATAAAACAAGTGAAGACTTGGTTTTAACCGTCAGACGTTGAAACAGCTGAAGTCTCTGATTTAGTCATGAGTAGTTATAAAACTACTGAAGATTTAGTCATCAGTAGTTATAAAACTACGGAAGACATTTTGACTTCAGGTGATGAAACAACTGAGGACTTGGTATTAGTCATCAGTAGTTGGGAAACTACCGAAGACTTTGGTTTTACCATCAGTTGTTGTAAACAACTAAAGACTTGGTGTTAGTCATCAGTAGTTGTGAAACTACTGAAGACATGGTTTTGCTTCAGTTGTTTAGAAAGAAACAGCAGTTGGGAAACTACTGAAGAGAAAAAGGCTCATCAGTAGTTGTCGTCAATTCATTGCTTTTCAGCTGTTTCATACTATCCTCAACACATACTCAACAGACGTTTTCATCTGTTTTCAGATGTTTCATAGGACATTAGTACGTATTTGTATTTCCGACAACAGTAGTTGTAGCTACATCAGCTGTTGTAACTACATCAATTGTTTTAACAAATAATGTACTTGAGTACTCAGAAGTTAAGCTCTAGTAGTTTAAAGAAAACTTCCAGAGAGAAAATAACTTCAGTACTTATATATGACAATAATAAACAAATGATCATCAGTACTTGTGAGCTGAGATCACCAGTAGTTGTCACTTATTCTAGCTGCAGCATACCAAGCTTAACACTAGGTTTTGGAAAGTTGTGCTATCCAAGGGCTTAGTGAAAATGTCTGCAAGCTCATTAGCACTAGGAACAAATTTTGGATCAATCAGACCTTTTTCAAAGCAATCTCTAATAAAATGGTGTCTGATTTCAATATGTTTAGTCCTAGAGTACTGGACAGGATTCTTGACAATACAAAGAGCTGAAGAGCTATCCATTAACAATAGGGTCTTAGTCTCTGTTATGCCATAATCCAATAATTGGTTGTGAAGCCAGAGTACCTGAGATGTACAGCTTGCAGCAGCAATGTACTCTGCTTCAGCGGTTGATGTAGCAACTGAGGTCTGCTTCTTACTCTGCGAAGAAATCAAGCAGTTGCCTAAGAATTGGCATCCTCCAGAAGTGGACTTTCTTGTTAACTTACACCCTGCATAGTCACTGTCAAAAAAAGCAACTAATATACCAGAATTTCGAGTCGAATACCATAAACCTAGAGATGGAGTGCCTTGCAGATATCTAAAGATCCTCTTGACTGTAATCAAATGAGACTCCTTAGGTGCAGCCTGAAATCTAGCACAAACACATGTAGCAAACATAATATCTGGTCTAGAAGCTGTTAAGTACATCAAGGACCCAATCATACATGTGTACAGTGTTTCATCAACCACTTTACCTTTCTGATCTGTATCCAGTTGTGTGGTGTTGCACATGGGAGTAGAACAGGGCTTACACTTTTGTAAATCAAACTTTTCCAAAAGATCTTTTGTGTATTTGGACTGATGAATGAAAATTCCATTAGCCTTTTGTTTGATTTGCAAACCCAGAAAGAACTGTAATTCTCCCATGGCACTCATTTCAAACTTCTGTTGCATTAACTTTGTAAAGGCATCACACAACTATGGATCAGAGGATGCAAAAATAATATCATCTACATAAATTTGAACAAGTAGATTATGATGCCCAACTTTCTTAATAAATAAAGTCTTATCTATGGAGTCTCTAGTGAAATTATTTTCCAGAAGAAAGTTTGATAATGTCTCATACCAGGCTCTAGGAGCTTGTTTCAACCCATAGAGATCCTTATCAAGCTTATACACCCAATTAGGATGTTTATTGTCCTCAAAACCTGGTGGTTGACATGCATAAACCTCTTCTTTAATTTTCCCATACAAAAATGCACTTTTGACATCCATTTGAAAAACTTTAAGGTTGTGATAAGCAGCATAAGCTAAAAACAATCGAATTGCTTCCAATCTGGCTACAGGGGCACAGGTTTCATTATAATCAATACCTTCCTCTTGTGAAAACCCCTGTACAACCAGTCTGGCCTTGTTCTTAACAATAAGCCCATTTTCATCAGTTTTGTTCCTAAACACCCATTTAGTGCCTATTGCACACTTACCTCGAGGTAGAGGAACCAGTTCCCACACTTGCTGTTTCTTGAACTGAAGAAGCTCAAGCTGAATGGCTTCAACCCATCCATTGTCCCTTAAAGCAATATGATAGATCTTTGGCTCTTACTGACTAATGAAGAGAGCATAGAAGCAGAAAAATTTGACAATTGACTTCTTGTTGAAACGCCAGCATTGATATCACCAATGATTTGAGACATAGGGTGATTCTTCAGATCTTGGTACACAATCAGATCTATGCAAGTGTTTGTAGCAGGCTCAGTAGCAACAAATGGTGATGGTGAAGCATTTCCTTGAAACTAATCAATAGATGGTAATTCAAAGGAAGTTGAAGTTGTAGAAATCTCATCAGCATTTGTTGTGGATTGTGCTACTGAAGCTACAGGAACATCAGGTCTATTGAATCAGGCAGTTGATCACTAAACTTGAAAAGGTGATTACTGATATTCATCATCATCATCAGTAACACCAGATGGATGACTAGCTACAGAAGATGATGGATTCATATGATCTGCAACAGCAGGTGGTGATAAGGAACATATTGCAGAATGTCCACATCAAACAACTCCACAGGGTTTTGTGGAATTGTATCCTTAGGGGATTCATTGAACTTCACATGCAAGGTTTCTTCAACTATCTTTGTCCGACAGTTGAATACTCTATAAGCCTTGTAAGTGGATGAATACCCAACAAAAAACCCAGCATCCACCTTAGAATCAACTTTGGAGTTGATCCTTTGTGTTGAGAATGTAACAGGGACACCCAAATGCTCTAAAGAATGAAATCAAAGGGGCTAAATGATGTAAAACTTCATAAGGAGTTTTCATCAACCTCTGATTTACTAAGGCTCTATTCTGTACATAGCAGGCTGTATTAACAGCTTCAGCCCAAAAGGTCAGTGGCAGACCAGAATCAGCCAACATGGACCTACAGCTTCAATGAGGGTCCTGTTCTTTCTCTCCACTACTCCATTTTGCTCTGGAGTCCTTGGGATGCTATACTGCCTCTTGATTCCCTTTGACAAGTAAAACTCATCAATAGTGTGTTTCTGAATTCAGTACCATTGTCACTCCTCACACACTTAACTGGTAGGGAATACTGCTTCTCAACATGTAACACAAAGTTCATAATGGACTGAGCAGCCTCATCCTTTGAATGCAAGAAGAAGGTCCATACATATCTAGGGTAATCATCCACAATTACCAGACAATATTTCTTCTTTGCCATACTCATTACCTTCACAGGACCAAAAAGATCCATGTGCAGTAGTTGTAAGCAGGCATTAGACTTGGATTCTTCTATGGTTGGGAATGAAACTTTATGTTGTTTCCCTTTTAAGCATGCAGTGCAGATTTCATCACAATTGAACTCCTTTATTGGAAGACCTCTCACTAAACTCTTGTGGACCAGCTGATTCATGTTTTTGAGATTAACATGACCCAGCCTTCTATGCCACAGTTTAGATTCTTGGAGAGAGGCCTTGGAGAACAAGCATGGATGGCCTCTTAACTGAATTTTCTTTGACAGATCCAACGCATATACTCTTCCTATCCTATTAGCTTCAGGAGAGTATTATCATCCAGTACTTTGTCAATTAGGCTCAGAACCTTGGAAGACAGAATCCTACAGTTCTGGCTTGTGAAAAGAGCAACATGTCCTTTGTCACACATCTGACTGACACGCAACAGATTGTATTTGAGATTCTCCACATGGTTGACATCATCAAATCTAATATCTCCATTAGACACAAATCCCTTTCCAATGATGTAACGTTTAGCATCATTTCCAAATGAGACAAATCCCTTCTTTCCCTGAGAGTAATCATGAAGAAGAGAGCTGCTCCCAGTCATGTGCATGGATCCTCCACTCTCCACATACCAGATGCTTCTTTGGCATGCTGAAGAACCCTGCACAATCATAAGAACTAGTTAGCTTTGGAGACCCAAACCTTTTTGGTTTTAGGCTGACTTTATCAACAGATTTAACCATAGCTGGTTTCTCATGATTAACAGCTGATGAAGATGGAGATGGTGCTGAAATAGATTTGGACCTGGAATTCCTCTCCAGTGGTTTGGTCACAGTGGCTTCAAGTTGGTTAACTCTCCCCAACAGATGCTGAACCATCATAACAAGCTGTGTCTGATTTGAAGCTCGAGCATTCAGTTCATTTGACAGTCCAGAGCTTGTTTTTGATGAGTTCCTATGACCCACCATTTCCTCCTTCTTAGATTTCACAGACTTAGTCTTATGTTTATCATGAGGAACAATATCAGCTGTCTTCTGATAAACCGTATCCTTCTTAGTGGATTTGGGTAAGGCCTTGGGTTTATGAGGTTGAGATGATTGTGGACAAACTTGGTCTCAAACTCAGTTTTCATTTTATTTATTTCTAGTTTAATGAGCTCATACCTTTGGAGCTTTAAACCCTTTTTGTACCAACATTCATCAGATAGATGATTGAATTTACCACAAATTTCACATGGTTTATTCTTCATCTTGGATATCTTTACTGTTGAAGTGGAAACTACTCAAGGTGTGATCTTCAGTACTTTCCTCCTATTAGTACTAGGTACTAAAGGATTTGTAACAGCTGAAGACTGGTAATTCAACTGTTTTCCATCCGTCCTAATAGACTGTTTGATGGATTCCTCAGCAGTTGTTAGTCCTTGTATTTCAACTGATTTGAAATGCTTTTCAGATGTTGGGTCTCTTTCAGTACTTGGGGTACATTGAGGAACAACATCTGAAGTACTCAGCTTCATATGAGTCTCAGTAGTTAGACCATCAGTCAATTTATTTGTTGAGATCTTAACACTGGTCTCATTCTCTAATCTTAGATTATCATTGGAGAATGAATCACACGATAATGTGGTTTGGAGATTGCTTTCACTTTCAGACTTAACTATGGAGTTAGGAGTAAAGTCTGTTGGTGGAGCAGTATGGTTGTAACCAATGCCAAACTTCACATTTGAAGCAGTTTGCTTGCTAAGAAGCATTTCAAATCCCTTGCATGATGAGACCCAGCGTTCACACTCACTTGGGTCACTGCAAGTTTTTCTTTGAGACTCCTGTGGTCTTTTAGAATAACCTCTAGCTTGGCCTTTTCATCATTTAATTGGCATTTAAGCTTATAAATCTCATCACTTTTACTGTTAAGAGCAGACTCATACTCAGCTTTTCTTTTGAAAATGTTTTTCTCAAACTCAAGTTTTTGATTTATTAATGCTACATTTGCCTCTCTAATAGAGACAAAGGCAGCTATGCATGATTCAAAACATAACTTGGCTTTAGCCTCTGAAGATACCTGAGTTACCTGTGAAGATGATGCATTTGAACAGGAACCCTCAGTAGACTCCAGGGCCATGAGAGCAAGATTTCCAAAAGGGTGTAGCACCAGCATAGTATTGCTCAGTGTGACCAGACAAGTTATCAGGTAAGCTACTCCAGTCAATGACTCCAGGTGTGAAGAAGCTGTGATGAGATTGTGATTGAGATAGAGATGGTTGAGGTTCTGGTAGTGCATGAGATTTTGGTACTATAGGAGCTTGAACTTGATTTGACTGTGGCAAATAATAGCAGGGATAAGGATATGGCATTTGACCCTGAGGAACAAAATATGCAGGAGATTGAGGGTGTGATGAATGACTAGAACCAGCAGAATGTTGCCCTTTGAATTGTGAATTGTTATTTGGAAAAGTCAAAAAGGGTGCAGAAGTGTTAGATCCAGTTGATCTACACTCTCTTGCAAAGTGTCCAAGCCTGTGGCATTTCCTGCCAGTTCTCTTGTAGAATTTCTGAGATCTGATATTGATCAAGGCCATTTGGCTCAAAATATCCATCTCTTCTAAATCATCATCAGCAATGCCCTTCAAATCATCCATGATAAAGCATAGATGGTCACTATTATTACAAGAATAACAATCAACACTCACAAAGGCATGATTAGAATTGTTTGAGGTGAAATCAATATGCTCATTATAGTGGCATTTTGATCCTGCATACTCTGACTCTTGACATACCAAGGCAGTGTTTCCTGGTACAAAATCATCAGTGAGCTTTCCAGATGATGACAGTTTTCGTTTCTGTTCTCTGTCTCTCTCAAATGTGAGCAATTTCCCATGGAGTTGGGTGAGAGATAGTTTGTCCAAATTTGCACTGGAGCGTAGGACAATACTATATGTGTCCCATCTCTGAGGCAGTGATCTGAGAAATCTATTATTCATCTGGCTATTTATGTACTCATGTTTGACCGTTTTTAATTCAGAGATCAAACAAGAGAACCGCTCAAACTGTTGAGTCAGTGTCTCACCCTTCCTGTGAGAGAATGTCTCATATTGTTGGGCAAGGATTTCTCTCTTATTTGCCAAGACCTCATCTGTTCCTCCAAATTGTTCTTTTAAGGCATTCCAGAGGTCATGGGCAGTTTCATAATGCATTAGCCCAGAATAGATTTCATTGGGTAGTGCCATGGCCAGAATTCCATGGGCTTTTGCATCAATCTCAAACAATTTCTTATCCTCATCTGAGTATTGCTCCCTCCTCTTCAGAACCATTTGATTGGTTTCCCCGTTATTCACCATAGGCTTGTGTGGACCATATACCACTGATGTCCAACAACTTGAGCTGTTAACAGACAGGTGATGGAGCATTCGTCGTTGCCATATGTTGTACTCATTCCTAACCAGCATCGGAGGCTTGGTTGAGGAACCAGTATTGTGAGGATCATTGGAAGGAGTAGTCATTTTAGATCCAAATACAATTTAATTCAAGCTTTTAAAAGATTTTACACAGACCACAACAGACTGTTAGGACCTGGTATTTGACCGAAATACCTAGAGATTAACGTGTTAACCAGATCAAATAGTGCGGAATCCTATTTGATTAGCGATCCAATCAGTGAGAACACACGAAGAATCAATCAAGAATTGAAACTAACGTTAGAAATCGATTGGGAATCGATCTAATGTGTTCTATGAACTTGGAGAACGAATTGGAAGGTTTGTGGACGGCTAGGGTACGTCTGGAATCGTAATTGATCGAGAGTCCTATTTTTCACGAATTGAGTTGTATTTATAGGTTGGTATTATTCAATCGTGCGACTGAACCATTAGTCTGGTTCAGTCGTGCGATTGAACCATGCGGTTGATTCATTCGTACGACTGAGTGTTCAGTCGTGCGACTGAGCCAATCTTATGTTACAATCTTATGACTGATTCAGTCTCCTGGTTCAGTCGTGCGACTGAGTCAATCGTGTGAAGTGATCCATGCGTATGGTTCATTCGCATGAGCCATTGGCATGAGAACTTCATTAAGTTAACTTTGAATGTTTTAATTAATATAACATGTTGTGCAACCATTCAAGCAATCATAAACCCAATCAATTCAATCACGACTCATTAATGAAATATTAAACATCACAAGTAACAAACAATTTATGTCATTTTATTAATCAATACAAATTACATCATACTCAGACAGACAAGATTCATTACATTTCAAATCATGATCTAGGGACATACATGCATTAACAAACTCCCCCTTGGACCTAGATCTATCTAATCTCTTGTCTTCTGCATAACCTCCTTATACTTCTTGTACTTCTCCTCCTTAGTGACTCCTGCGTGAATCTCAAACGCAAAACAAAGTCGTATAACATTTTGGAACCGGAGGGCTTGTATAATATCTTCTGTGTCATAGAACAATGGCCACTTGTATAATGTATAGACATCATTAGCAGACAAGTTGGTTAGCCACATTGGGTCGAATACCCTGATAGTATCCATTTGGCCCTCTTTATTCAGAAGTATGATAGCTTCAGCAGTTCTCCAATCATAGTACCACCATTTGAAGTGTGGAGTGAAGTCCTGTGGCATTTCCCTGAGAGGGATTCTCGACATAGTGCGTGGAGGACTCCACTTCAACACAATCTTGGGCTTGCAAGTACTGGCATCAACCTCAGACCTTTTTAGATACCTCGTAGGTTGTTGTGGTCTGAAGTTAACCCATCTGGTGTGGTACTCCTTCTTTAGGGCAGCCTCGAACCAGCCTGACATTTTTCGTGGGTCAGCATACAGCAGCTTTAGCTTAGCCAGCTGGTTGAGCTCAAAACCAGGTAGAGTCTTCAGATCATGTGGAAATCTGAAGTACTCTATTCCTAGTTCCCTCTTAACTGCATACGCGTTAAGGTCATCAAAATAAGCCCATGCAATAATCCTGCCTAACACCTTATGGTGTTTCTTGACTCTGTAGAGCTTGGTGTAGGCATCTTTCTTTGGTGCAGCATGCTGGGCTCTAACTTATTCAAAACAGGAAGCCCACTCAGCCTTTTGAGTGTCTACGTCATTATTTGAGGCTTGGCTGTTCCTTTGGTCTTTCCTGTTTCCTGCTACATTTTGTCTAGTACCTCAAACATATCACTGACTAGGGACTCATCGAGATTGGGGACCACATTACCCTCGTTGTCAGCGTACTGAGGGTACTCTTCTGCAGTAATATCTTCAACCTCAACTTCATCAACGTCATTTAGTTCTTCATCACTGGTGAATTAACTGTTGGAGCATCCTTGACAATTTCATCAGGATTGAGTCTGAACATCTCTGCCAGTTGCTCGTAGATAGGTCATGAATTATTTCCCCTTCTTCATGGGTATACTCATAGACCTTCTTATAATCCCTTGCAGATCAACAGTCATGGTTAGTTGAGTCTTGACCTATTGAAGGGGAGCAATGTCAAACTCATCCCTTTGAAAGTTTGGATCTGTTTGATTTAAACATTCAACACATAAACCATAGTAAGTGATCAAACAGAATTATATCAACTTAATATATAAACATTCAACACACAAACCATTAGTAAGTGATCAAACAGAATTATATCAACTTAATATATAAACATTCAACACACACACCATTAGTAAGTAATCAATCAGAATTATATCAACTTAATATATACACATTCAACAAACTTGTGTTTTCATTCCATGATTCAATCACAAAATAAATAAATACATAAGACATCTAATGTGTACTTTTGTCTTGAATCCTGGGCTCGTCGCTCGGAGGAGCAGAAGTGGTAGATGGCTGATCCTGTCGATTCTTCGATCTTCACTCTTGACCAGAAGCAGAGGCCGACGCAGCCGCATCCCCTCCTTCTACTTCGTCATCATCATCTCTACCTTCTGTCCTATCGTCCTCTGTCTCTTCTTCATCCTCATCATCTTCCTCATCGTCATCATCATTTTCATCATGACCATCTCCATCATCCCCATCACCCTCCTTTATCTTCAAAGGCTCATCCTTTGACCCCTTTAACCTCAGCATAATCGTCTTGTTGGTCATCTCCAAATCCTCTATACGTTTGGCTGATTGGGCCTACTGCTCCTGGAGTTGGGACATCACGATTCTCCTAGCATCGATTAGCTGGGTCTGCTGATCTATCACCCGAGCCTGCTCTGCCAACTGCTGAGACTGGGCAGCAGTCAGATCGGTCAACTGGCGAATCTGTGCCGCTTTCTCTTCATCTGCAGCTAGTAGGCGCATCACCATACGGTTAAGCGCCGACAGCTGTTCCTCTACCCCGAAGTGAGGTACAGTAGATCCATATACATGTGATGGCTGGATTGAGGGTTCGGCATGATGTGAGGTGGTGGTGGTGAATATGGGTCGGTAAGCAGGTGCTAGTGATGTAGGTATGAATGGTATGGTGGTGGATGGGAAGGATACAGTGGTGGTAGGTAAGGTGGTGGCTGTGGTGATGGATGGTATGTCAGTGGAGGTGGTAGTGGTGGTTGTGATGGTGGAAGTAGTGGAAGCAATGGTAACGAAGGTCAGGCGACGCTTCTTCTTCTTCAGTCCGTGTGGTTGAGCCATCCTCTTCCTCCTAGTCCCGGTGGAAGTGGATGCTCCCCCTGCAGCTCTACCCACTGAACCCGGAGCATAGCTTGGGTCAGTCTCTCTCTCAGTGGAGTCCCGAGGGTGTTCACCAACCACCATAAGCCCGTGTTCTGTGGGAACAACTTTGCTTCCCACAGTCCTTGTGAGGGGCTCCTCATCCGACTCCTCCTCTTCCTGATCACCAACAATGAACCCCTGATGGAAACCGACCGACTCAGCAACCTCTCCGGCAGTGTCAGACCCCGGGGGAATAACATCTGACTCAGTGCCTCTTTGAGTAGCAGGCATATCATTCCCGGCGTTGCCGCTGTCATCATCATCAGAATCCATATCTGGTAGGAGCAACCTCTCATCATCGGAGTCGCTGTCATCGTTACGCCATTTGTGTCTGCCAGGCGCCACATACCTCTCGTTGGCCAGGTGGCCAATCAGTCTCTTCACTTGGGGCTTTACCTGCTTTCCACTGTAAACTCTCATCCTGCCCAGAGTAGTATCATCCATAATCTCTAAGGCCACTGCGTCATGACTCTCTTTGGGCAACTGTGGCAGCTTCTCGTTGAAGACGAGCTGTAAGAATCTGGGGTACATACAAAACCCCTCTTTACCCTTGACCTCCAAGTTCTCCACTAAGTAGGAGAATATCATGCTGGAAAAACTGAAGGGGTGGTTCAGAACCAGTGCCATGTAGGCATTTTGAATTTGGTCTGAGAGGTCGTCAAACCCACCCCTCCTCGATGCAACACACTTGAGGATCACGTGTGCTAAGTACTTGTACTAGGGGCTCAGGTTGCACTTGTTGAGCACACCTGAGTTGATATCCCCAGCGTACTTTATCCTCAAGAAGCATCCTCTCACTGTCACAGATGTAGTTTAGTAGGATGATCAGTGTCATCCCCAAACTCTAGGACCCTCTGAATGTCGGCAGCAGAGATCTCAATATCATGGCCCAATATAGAGCTCCTAATACGGTACGGCTCACGAGAGCGGTCCACCAAGGAATTCTCCCAAAATGCTTGATGGAGTGTTCTATATGGCTTGCAAGGCGTGGAGATAGACTTATGAATCCGGGACCGTCTCAGAAAGGCTATAATGTCAGTAAACTCGGCCCCGTTCCTGGTGGTGTGATCCAAATGGGCACAGATGTTGTGCTTGGATTTGTGGACCACCTTTCTGCCATTTACCTGAAACACACAAGACATAGAACCATTAGTACATAAGACATGAAAACTTCTGTTCTAAGTGTAAAGTTGAAAGTCTTTTGATTCATTCGTGGGAATGAATCATGCGACTGAAGTCAGTCGTCTGTTCTTTCATGCGACTGGACCCATTGTGGTCAATGTGACATGCGATTGGGTTCAGTCTGCTGACTGAGTCTGCGAATGGTTCAGTCGGCCGACTGAGATCAATCGTATGGTTCATTCGGCCGAATGACCCAATCGTCAGATTCAATCGTGCGATTGATGTTTATCTGGACGACCAGTCGCCTGTCTCAGTTGTTCAGTCGCCTGAGGTTCGAGTCTTGATCAATACAAGTGATTTAACATGGATTACCAGTTCAATATACTCGCATTCTTGTTACTAATAACCTATTAACCTTAATATTAACATTTTGCATAGTTGAAGTAGGTTATTAGGTCGCGTTCTGTCTGTTTCTTGTTTTCGTTCAAATTTCACCACATTATGGTTCAATCCTTCTGATTTCAATGAAACAAGACTTCAATCTACCTGTATAATGAATGGCGAACGTTAGTGAATAAAAAACAATGACAAACTAGTTCTAATAAAACTTTGACAGAGTAACGGTAGGGAGTGCGATTTAAGGGCGATTTGGGAGTGATGAGTGAGATGCGATCGACAGAGCCCTTTAAATACTAAAGCTGGGCTCAGTCGGCCGACTGGCCTCAGTCTCCCAGTTCATTCGGGTGACTCAGGCTCAATCGTACGATTAGCCCAACCAGTCGCATGCACTTGACTGACTGAGATTCAGTCGGTCGAATGGCTCAGTCGTGCATTCATTCGCATGTTCAGTTGACCGAATGAGTTTCAATCTGTCGATTGACTCTTTTGCCCTCTTCCAATCGGTCGAATGGGCTATTCTGATGAGCCATTCGTGCGAGTGGAAGCCATTCGCATGGTTGGTCCATTCTCATGGTCCAATCGTGCGAATGGGTCACACTTAGTTAATTTTCTGCCATTTATACCAATTTACATTAACCCCTTTTAATTAATTGAATTAACTTTATGAGCCTTTGATCATCTCAGACATGATCATTTTATTTTGAAAACATTTTGATCACCTCAGACGTGATCCTTTTAAACACTTTAGTCCCCTAAGACATGACCCTTTTAAAAACACTTTGTCACCTCAAACGTGACTATTTTAAACTTTCAAAGCACATATGGTCATCTCAGACATGACCCTTTTTGTGATTTGATTCCTTCTGATTTTCCTGATGTAGCCCGACACACGCCTACAATTAAAATTAAAACAACTAACTAATTTAAACCTTAAACTAATTTCATAAACAAACTTATTTTTGGCTTTTAGTGAGAGATAAATCCAGAGATTGATATCTACGGGATTTGGTTCGGGAGTAGACAGCTTCAACTTAGATTGATCATATCTGGACCAAGTCAATTTTGGAATCATATAGGTAAGTCAAATCATTTGGGACTTGTTATTAAAACTTTTTGATGCTTAAATTCCCGGTGTTCATCTAGAGTCGTTAGCAACTTAAGGAAATCATACTGGAACTCTTAGATTTTCACATTGATTTGAACTCTTGAGAATGTAGCCACTAAGATTGTCAGTATGTTTGTCCACTTAAATCCATACACAGACTTTTGACGCAGACTGGTGACTGATTTAGGTTTAATTATTTCGACTAACATTTGTGGATCCCACACTTATATGGTAATCAACATTCCTCAGAAGCTTTTGAGCGGCCTACGGGTGTTATTACAAGAAGAGACTATTCTTAGAGCTTTCAAAGAGAAGCCTGTCCTTAGGCCAGTGCCATCGCACAGCAGAGAGGCGGCAAACAACAATGAATTCTAGAATATCTAGGTTATGCTTATCCTCAGGTCAGTGCCATCGCCCAACAGAGAGGCACACAACCTATCTCCTTGTTTGAGCAACTTATTTTATTTTCCACAATATGCACCAATAACATAAGTCATTAGCTTTATTGCTTTTGTCTTTCATTTTTTCTTGCTTTGCTCTAATTATGGTCATCCGCACACATGTGTGGCATTTAAATGCTCATTACCCCTTATTGGAATATATTTGATTGTGTTAACCAGTGATAAGATGGAAGTCCACAGTCAGTTGAACAACTTAGTTTGATCTTGAGATCACCAATCAGGTCTAATTGTCTATTGTGTTGAATCTACCAACATATCATTTGTGGTCTAGCAGCCTCTAAGTCTACTTTCTTTGTGTCACCTTAGGAGTTGCCAGTTTTCTATCATCTTCCCTTTTTATATTGCTTAGACTACACAGACTTATACTTTAAACTTTTGCATCTATTCAAAACTTAAATTTTTTAAAGTCCCTCTTGATTTGGTCCGGTGTACTATCATTTTCCAAAGGTATTGAGTGGGTATCACAGACACAATCTACCTTATTTCAGCTAGTTACCCCTTTCTCCCTCATTTTATTTTATTTTATTATTTTTTTTTGTTTTTTTTGTTTTTTTAATGCTAACTTGCTGACATATTCTCCCCCTAAAATACTAAAATCATTTCTGGTTTAATTATTTTTGGATTTTAATAAACAGCAAAATAACATGAGTTTAAATATAACAGATGAAAATAAAACAGATAACATAAAATAAAATAAACTTCAACTAAACTACATCGGACTACACATTATTATCATCAGGAATTACCTCACTTTTCTTTTTAACGCCGTTGACCTCTAGAAAATATTGAAAACGTGGTTTATCAAAGGCTTTAGTATAGAGGTCAGCGCGTTGAAAATCAGTATTATTTTAACCACATCAATTAAGTTCTTTTCAAAACAGTCTCTTATGAAGTGGTATTTAATACCGATGTGTTTGGTCTTAGGATGTTGAACCGGATTTTTAGTTACTGCAATTGCAGCAGAGTTATCAACAAAAATAGGAGTAGATGAGAATTTTAAACCGTAATCCTGCATTTGCTGTTGAATCCAAATGATATGTGAACAGCAACTTGCAGCAGCAACATATTCGGCTTCACAGGTTGACAATGCAACCGATGTCTGCTTCTTACACTGCCAGGTAACTAATCTTCTCCCAAACAATTGACACCCCGCTGATGTAGACTTGTAGTTCATCTTGCATCCCCGTAATCCGAGTCACTATACGTGGTAAGCTCAAAGTCATCATCATGAGGATACCACAATCCAAGTGTGGGTGCACCGTTCAGATAACGAAAAATCCTCTTGACCCTGATCAGACGGTTGACCTTTGGTTTAGCCTGATATCTAGAACATAGACATGTAGCATACATAATATCAGGGCTTGAGGCAGTGAGATACATGAGGGATCCAATCATTCCTCGATACATAGTGGCATCTACAAGATCTCCATTCTCATCAGGTGCTATATCATGATTTGTAGCAAGTGGGGTCCCAGCAGCAGAAGCATTCTCCATGTCAAAGCGACTGAGAATGTCTCCTACATACTTGGTCTGATGTAGAAAGATCCCATTAGGTGTTTGATCCACCTGTAGCCCGAGAAAGAACTTCATCTCCCCCATAGGACTCATCTCAAACTCTTTCTTCATCACTGCTTCAAACTCTTTGCATAACTCTTCGTTCTTTGACCCGAAGATTATGTCATCAACATATATCTGTACAAGCAGTAGGTCGCCATCCTTTTCTTTAATAAACAGTGTACAGTCAATGACTCCCCTGCGAAAGCCGTGTTTCACAAGATGAGTCGAGAATTTCTCATACCAAGCTCGAGGAGCTTGATGAAGCCCATATAAAGCTTTGTCGAGCTTGTGAACTCTATCCCATGATAAGGATCTTCAAATCCCTCGGGTTGACTTACATAGACTGTTTCCCTGATTTCCCCATGAAGGAATGCACTCTTCACATCTATTGGTAGACTTTAATCTTCATGTACGATGCATAGGCAAGGAAGATAAGAATAGCTTCCATCCTTGCCACGGGTGCAAACACCTCATTATAGTCAATCCCCTCGACTTGGCGAAAACCTTGAACCATCAGTCGAGCTTTGTTCGTGATAATGACTCCTTGGTCATCCTTCTTGCATTTTAGTACCCATTTGGTGCCAATGACATTAGCACCTTTAGGTCTATCAACCAGAGTCCATACACCTAACTTCTTGAACTGAAGAAGTTCTTCTTGCATGGCACTCACCCACGCCTAGTCATTTAGTGCATCACTGACGTATTTTGGCTCAAACTGTGAGACAAAACACCGATAAGCACCATCATTAATATAACCTTTCTCCATAACTAAGGCGTAATCAGCTGAGTATAGCTGATTTCGGGTTTGTACTCCTGATCTGACATCCCCAATAACATTGTCAAGGGGATGATAGATGTTTAGTCGTGATCCTGGAGTAGTAGGCACAGCCACCTCAGAACCGAGATTGTGAACATTTTGTTCTGCATCTGAGGAAGATGGAGTTTGAGGTTCCGAAGTCAAAGGTGCATCACTCATGGATGCTTGTGGACTTTCAGGAACTGGAACCCGTTCCTCCTGACTGTTCTGGTCATCTGCTTCAGTTTCATCTTCAGAGGAGGAGTCACTGTCATCGACTACTCCCCCTGACTGAGTAGATGATTCTCGATGGGTTCTAGATGGTGTATTTAGAATATCATACATCATCCTAGTAGCTAACTCATCATCCGAGGGAGAGAGAGGGATGTTGAAGGACTTGAAGAATCCATCATAATCGAAGAAGTATGCAGGTCCTTTGCCTGTAGGTGGTGTGGTATATCTCTGAACGTCGACATTACACCACACTTCTACAAGACCCGTTGAGTTATTGTAAACTCGCTTGTTCGGTATGTTATATCCTAGAAAAATTCCTTCATGTGCCTTCTCGCTGAATTTTCCTTCTTGTGTCTTCTTCAGAAGTGTACACGACGCACCAAAAGGTTGAAGATACTCCAAATTCGGTTTGCATATTTGTAGTAGCTCATAACATGTCTTTCCGTGGCGCTTGACTATTAGGACTCGATTCAGTGTATAACACGCATTTGCCACCGCCTTATTCCAGAATTGGATAGGCAGTTTTTGAGTCCCATAGTCCGTGCGTCTCTATCAAACTCCTGTTCTTTCTCTCAGCAACGCCATTCATCTGAGGTGTGTAAGCAGAAGTGAATTGATGCACAATTCCCTTTTCCTTGCAGTATGCCTCCATCCCTTGATTCTTGAATTCTGTCCCGTTTTGAGCGTACTTGTCTAACTTTTAGATTGTAGAGAGATTCCAGTGTGGTTACTAATTTCTTGAATGTCTCCAATGTTTCTGATTTGGATTTCAGAAACATTACCCAAGTGAACCTTGAGTAGTCGTCAGTGACCACAAAACATACTGTCGCCTGCAATGCTCCTTGTACTAACTGGACCAAACAGATCCATGTGAAGAAGCTCAAGAGGAAGTTCTATTGAATGAACTTTCTTTTCCTTATGAGACTTCTTTGTCTGTTTGCCTTTCTTGCAAGCTACACAAAAATCAGGAAGCTGAAAGTTCTTGACATTTACACCTCTCACCAGATCCTTCTGAATCAAGTGATTCATTTCCTTTGACTGATGTGTCCCATTCTCCTATGCCAGGAGATTGAGTCTTTTTCAGTAGCTTTGGATAGAAAGCACTGAACCTCATGATCCATTGTAGAAGCTGTTGACAGATCCAAGACATAAAGGTCTTTATATCTTGAAGCAGTCATTAGAACTTGTTCTCTGGGATCATATATTCTTTCTTCAAGCACGTAACACTTCTTGTTGTCGAAGATGACTTTAAATCCTTTATCACAGATTTGACAAACAGAGAGTAAGTTGTTCTGAAGTTGTTGAACGTAGTTCAACTTATCAAACTTAACTTTCTGATTTCCCACTTCTCCCTGAGCTGTGATATAGCCTCCTGCAAAGGAAACATGCCCTCCTTTTATTTGTTTGACGTTTGATAAAAGGGCTCTATTTCCTGTCATGTGCTGGATGCTCCGCTGTCTATAATCCACGTGTTAGTCTCAGCACTGTATCGAACACCCTGCACATACAAAGTAAATTATTTAGTTTAGGTTAGGAACCCAAGCTTTCACTGTCTTGGGTTTCCCAGAGGCATCACACATCATAAACTCCACCCAGTGACCCTTAGAGGGTGAAGGTAGCTCAGGTTCCTTCTTGTCATCAGTATTAGACATGTAGGTGGACTTTTCTTTCCATAAGCTAGATTTGTGCAATGCATGTTTATGATAAACAGTCGTCTGGCTTACAGGTTGGACTTTAGGTTCACTAGCTCATCTAGGTGGAGTTAGAGAACTCCTCTTAGAAGACCTAGGTCTAGAGTCCTGAAGATCAATCTTCTTCCTAGGTGTCTGATAGAAATGACAATAGGAAGCAATGTGTCCACATTCTCCATAGTTGTAGCATGACCTGCTATCAACTTTATGAGTAGACTTTCTTTGTGGAGAAGTGCGTGACACTCTAGTACATCAATCACTTTAGTTTTTGAATCTTGTATGTTTGATGTTTTCTCTGATTTAACAAAATTACTGTTTTACCTAACCTTTCACCTTTTGGTTAACTGGTTTTTGACTTGAAGCATGTGAAAAAGTAACATTTGAAGTCCTTTTAGGTTCTGATTTGACTCTGTTTGACCCTGACTTTAAGTTAACTTTTTCAAATTCATTTTCTAGATTAACACAAGGCAATTTACCCTTTTCCTTTGAAATGGCCTCTTTTTGTTTCTGTCCAGATTCAGTAGATGAACATGAGGTTTTGGATCAGTAACAAGAGGAGTAGTCACCACATGATCCTTGATGGGGTTATTATTTACTGGTCTAGACTTAGTGTTCATCAAGGTCTTAGGTGGTGGTGGAACCACTTTGTAGCCTAATCCCTCCCCGTTATTCCTTTTCTCACTAAGTGTTGAACTATGTGTAAGAACTAGTCCTACTATACAGTTTCTGTTTTAATGAATTACTTCTACTTCTAGAACTGCCTTGTTCTTCTTAGTTTCTTCTAGGGAGCTTAGATAGTACCTAATGTCATTTGCTTGGTTAAAAGCCACTACTTCGGTTTCCCTAAGTTGTTTAGTCAATAGGTCTATCTTTTCTTTATAACTGTGCTCATTTTGTTTTAGTACTCTATTAGCCTCAGTGCCACAGTCGTAAATCTTTTACTAGTTATCATTATGATCTAATACCTAGCAAATTTTTCATCTATGCTATTCCTAAAAGTATCACAATCAGAACAAGCATGATTATTAAACATTTGGTCCGTAGTACTTACCTCAGTTGGTTCAGAAGAGTTAGCCATCATTGCAACATCAGATGTTTCTGGTTCTGGTGATTCTGACTTTTCTGTCTCTGACGTGGAAATCTCCTCATTTGGCTTGTAACTGACCTCGGCTGTAGTTGTTTCTTCACTATGTGACATTGCTATTCAACTGCTAGATCCCCTTCACTCGCAGAATCATCATCAATATCCTCAACACTGGCAATGTTAGATTCTCCTGGTGAGACAAACCTAAAACTCCAATCCTATCCTTCATCATCATGAGCAGTCAAGGCTTTTGGATCCTTGTTTGATGAAGTAGAACTGGAGGCTTGCTTGTCTTGGCGAGTAAAAGACGAGAACGGGTTCCCATTACCCGTCTTCTTTGGCTTCACACATTCTCTTTCGAAGTGCCCCTTCTCTCCACAGTTGAAGTAGGTCACTTTGCTCTTGTCAAATCAAATGTGGTATCCTTAGTAGCTATAAAGTTCTGTCCAGTCTTCTTACAAACTTCTTCGCCCTTCGGACAGCGCTAGCTAAGGCCCACATTATATCCATCCTCTCAAGCTCCATTTTATCCACCTGCTCGTAGTCCTCATCTGCCAGATGGCAGTTTCCAATCTTCCCGGCAACAAGTCCATCATATGAATGACCACTGCTGCTAAAAGATCCATATGCTCTCGAGCTACTTCTACGGTCACATTACCGAGGTTCTCGATCTTCAGTTTGTAGAACTTGCTTCTGATCCAATATAATGGGTACATGATGACCCAGACGTGTCTGATCCAGAAGGAGAAGCATGTGAAGGACCTGACGAGCTAGACACAAAAGCAGTCTAGAGTGGTGCTCCAGATGTCTTAGCTTGAGGCGTGGCGTTGTATAAAGCTGGATTTTGTGTGTACGAAGACTTGTGAGCTCTATACTTCATCCTTAGTGCTTGTTCTCGCAACTTAAGAATGAAGACATTTATATCCAGCTTTACAAGCATTCCATTCTATCTCAGGTTCGACACGAATGTAGCCCACTTATCAGGCAATCCGTCTGCGAAGTTGCTTACTTTCTCTTCCATAGTCGTTTCCACTCCATGTGTATGCAATTCGCTCATCAAGTGGTAGAATCTGTCTATGACTTCGTCTAAACTTTCATTACCAATCGATGAGAAGTTATCGAATTCCTTCTTTAACACCTTTGCCTTGATTGCCTTCAATGACGCATTCCCATCATATCTCTTCTCTAGCTCATCCCACAGTTTCTTGGACTGCTTGTTCTCTGAATACTGGTGGAATATGTCTTTGGGGATAGACTGAGTGATCAATGCATGAACTCTTTTCTCTGCATTGTACTTTATTTTCTGTGCGTCTGTCATCCCGCTTAATGTTAGCTTAACTCCATCAGCTCCCACCGGTGTACTATAACCGATCTCAATGGCTTCCCACAGATTAGGATCTACTCCATTAAGGTAGATCTCAAAACGTTGTTTCAAGTGGGGAAACTCATCTAAAGTCAAAAGCTTTGGTGGTTTATTGTGATTACCCACCTCACTCTCAAGCAACAGCAGGTTCTGTATCCTGAGTCCTTCCAGCAGTAAAGGCTGACATCTGATCTTCCATGAATAATAAGCTTAGAATCTAATCAAACAAACTTTCACTGATGCGACTGAAGGATGCGAATGATCTAATCGTGCGTATGACCTCTGCGACTGGTTCAATCATGCGGCTGAACTGGGCGATTAGTTCAGTCGGGCGAATGAATCTGGTGCGTATGAGCAATGCGAACGAACGGTTCAGTCGGCCGAATGAGGGTGCGACTATGTCCAATCGTGCGTATGAGCAATGCGAATGGAGTCCAGTCGTACGAATGAGTCACTCGTGCGACTGAAGCTGCTGTTTTGCGAAAATTTCTAGGTTTGACGGGTTTCAGCCGTAAAGATTCGAAATATCACAAGTTCGAATCGCCTAAGTCCGTAGAAACCAAACTTCGATGAGCAGGGAACTTCCAAGATCACTTTTGATGCCAAAGATTGCGTTTTTAGTGCAAAAACACAAACTTTTATGCAATCTTGATTGAATCAACACGTAACAAGAGTCAATGCTCTCATACCACTTGTTAGGACCTAGTATTTGACCGAAATACCTAGAGATTAACGTGTTAACTAGATCAAATAGTGCGGAATCCTATTTGATTGGCGATCCAATCAGTGAGACACACCGAAGAATCAATCAAGAATTGAAACTAACATTAGAAATCGATTGGGAATCGATCTACTGTGTTCTATGAACTTGGAGAACGAATGGAAGGTTGCTGGACGGCTAGGGTACGTCTGGAATCGTAATTGATCAAGAGTCCTATTTTTCACGAATTGAGTTGTATTTATGGTTGGTATTATTCAATCGTGCGACTGAACCATTAGTCATGGTTCAGTCGTGCGATTGAACCATGCGTTGATTCATTCGACGACTGATTGTTCAGTCGTGCAACTGAGCCAATCTTATGTTACAATCTTACGACTGATTCAGTCTCCTGGTTCAGTCGTGCGACTGAGTCAATCGGTGAAGTTATCCATGTTATGTTGTTGGACCAAAAGAACCATGAGCCTGATCAGAGACCTCTAAGTCCCACAAGACATCACAACAGCTGAAGAAGACCTGATCAGCTGTTCTACAAAGTCTGAAGAATACAACTGCTGAAGTACGTCTGAAGTACTGAAGACAAAGACTGAGACAACAGCTGAAGATCTAAAGTCTGAAGACTTCAACAAGTACTGAAGACAAAGACTGAAGATCAACAGCTGAAAGACAAAGTCTGATGTTCAAGTACTGAAGACATCAGCTGATGTTAACAGCTGATGACAACAGCTGAAGAGGGCTTCTTCAGTTGTTGTGATGTTTTTCTTCTTCAGTAGTTTTCTTTTCTTTCAGTAGTTTGTTTTTTTTCTTTTCAGTACTTGTAAACAACTGAAGAGGTTGTTCTTCAGTTGTTGTAGTTTCAGTAGTTTTATGTTTTTCAGTAGTTGTAAATGAGATGTTTAACACTTAGGAACATTTGTAAGAAGATGTCAGTTGTTGACATCTTCAGTAGTTGTTAAACATCAGTAGTTATAAAACGGTTACATGTCACTTTCAGGTGACATCAGCCTACGTCATTCTTTCCTTTATAAGGAAAGATGACTCACATGTAATCGTGCCTTTGAGGCCGACAATCTTAATGCAATATTCCTTTTGTCGGATATTTCTCTCTCTATAACAAAATTCTTTTATCGTTTTATATCATTGTTCTTGTTTGAATTTGTCTAATTCTGAGCTATTCCGCTGCTATATCTGTTCAATCGATTAAACCAAGGGCTGAGATCCTAACAAATGGTATCAGAGCAGGTTAATCATTGATCGATCTAACAATTGATCATTGAAACTGTTCAATCGCTCTAAGTTTAATCGAATTAGCAAAATTCGCAAGGATCTGTTATAGAGATTGAGAGTGTATCGCTTCTGGCCGTTTTATTTGAGGTTCTGTGTGGTTTTGAGCTAAATTTATTGTGATTTTACTTGAATCTGTCTGATTTTCCACAATGACTACTTCTTCTAATGATCCTTTCAATACTGGATCCTCTACCAAGCCTCCGATCTTGGTGAGGAATGAGTATAACATTTGGCAGAGAAGATTGCTCCATCACCTGTCTGTCAATAGCTCAGGTTGTTGGACATCTGTGGTACATGGACCACATAAGCCAATGGTGAATGATCCGGAAACAAACCAGTTGGTTCCAAAGAAGAAGGAGCAATACTCCGATGAGGACAAGAAGTTGTTTGAAATCGATGCAAAAGCCCATGGAATTTTGGCTATGGCTATTCCTAATGAGATTTACTCTGGGCTTCTGCATTGTGAGTCTGCTCATGACCTCTGGAATGCCATCAAAGAACAATTTGGTGGTACTGATGAGGTTTTAGCAAACAACAGGGAAATCCTCGCCCAACAATATGAGACTTTCTCTCATAGAAAGGGTGAGACTCTGACTCAACAATTTGAGCGGTTTTCATGTTTAATCTCTGAATTGAAAATGGTTAAACATGAATATACCAGGAGTCAGATGAACCATAGATTTTTAAGATCACTGCCTGAGAGATGGAACACATATACCATTGTTCTACGCTCAAATGCTGATGTTGATCGCCTATCTCTCACCCAACTTCATGGGAAACTGCTTACATTCGAGAGAGAGATAGAGCAGAAAAGGAAATTGGTTTCATCTGGCAAGCTCACTGAGGATTTTGTCCAAGGGAACACTGCCCTGATTGGACATCAAGAGTCAGAATATGCGTCATCTGAAAGCCAGTATGATGAGCATATTGATTTCTCTACAAACACTTCTGAGCCTGCCTTTGTGTGTTGATAGTTATTCTGCTGGTAGTAATAGTGACAATCTATGTTTCATCATGGATGATCTCAAGGGGATTGCTGATGATGACTTAGAAGAGATGGATATTTTAGCCAAATGGCCTTGATAAATATCAGATCTCAGAAGTTCTACAAAAGAACTGGAAGGAAATTCCCAGGACTCTCTGGCAAAACCAAAGTTGGTTTTGACAAGAGTAAGTTGAAGTGCCATAAATGCCACAGGCTTGGGCACTTTGCAAGAGAATGTAGATCATCTGGATCTAACTCTCCTGCACCTTTTGTGACTTTCCCTGGCAATAGTCAACAAAACAGAGGGCAACAACCTGTCAATTCTGGTTATCATCATCAACCACAATCTCCTGCATATTTTGTTCCACAGGGGCCAATGCCATATCCATACCCCTGCTATTACATGCCACAACCAGGTCAGGTTCAAGCACCCACTGCTCAGCAACCACATGCACTCCCTGAGCCTCAACCATCCCAATCTCATCAACCTAATCAACTTCAACAACACAGCTTCTTCACACCAGGAGTTGTTGACTGGAGCAGTTTACCAGATGATGTGTCTGGTAATGAACAACTGTTCTCAGGTGCTGGTCAACATGGTGGTGAGCATCCTTTTGGAAATCTAGCTCTCATGGCTTTGGAATCCTCTGATGGATCATCCTCAAATACCTCTTCAACACAGGTATCACAGGTATCCTCTGAGGCTAAGGCCAAATTATGTTCTGAAACTTGCATAGCAGCATTTGCCTCTATTAGAGAAGCAAATGTGGCTTTAATCAATAAAAATGTAGAGCTAGAACAAACAATTTCCAAAAATAAAGCTGAGTTTGAGTCTGTGCTAAAAGAGAAAACTGATGAGATTTACAAATTAAAATGCCAAATTTCTGATGATAAGGCTAGGGAGGATGTACTCTTAGAGAAGTACAAAGACCTCAAAGATACTCTTGCTGTCACCCAGGTAGAGTGTGATCGATGGGTACAATCTTGCAAGGGCTTTGAAATGCTTCTTAGTAAGCAAACAGCTTCCAATGTGAAGTTTGGAATTGGTTATAATCACACTGCTCCTCCTACAGTTTTTGCTTCAAGAGCAGGAGCGGAATCTGATGGAGAAAGTAATGACCAATCCACCTCATCATGTGATTCACTACTTGATAAAGCACCATCAGTAGTTGAAGTCAGTAGTAATCCCTCTGTGAACCTATCAGCTGATATTGATGGTTCAACTGCTGACACTCACATGATCAATGAGTTGATCAACCCAAGTGTTATCCCTAGAAGTACTGAGGGTACTGGAGAGCAGGGGATAACATCTGGAGTTCAAATCCTAATGACTGACAGCACTGAAGAGAAGAAAACTGTCAGTAGGAAGGATTTGAAGCCTACTAAGGAAGTTGACAAGAAGGCAAAAAGTGCTTCTAAACTGCTGAAGAGCAAGTCTTCAGTAGTTTCATCTTCTTAGTTGATGATCAACAGAAGATGAAGAAGAAACCATGTGAAATATGTGGTCTATTCAATCATCTCACAGATGATTGTTGGTACAAAAAGGGATCCAAACTCAAACAAAAAGAGAAAATTAAAGAAAATTGGCTAAAATGAAAACTGAGTTTGAGTCCAAGTTTGTACCAGCAGCATCAAATCCTGTTACTCCTATGACCAAAAAGAAATCTAAAAAGGAAGGAGTGCAACAGGCAATAGCTGAGGTTGCTCAAAAGAAGATGGTGCAACACAAGAACTCATCATCAAACACCAATACCAATGTGTCTGAAGAGCTGAAAGCTCTCTCCCAGAATCAGACACAGCTGGTAATGATGGTTCAACATCTGTTGGGAAGAGTTAACCAACTTGATGGCCCTGTGTTGAAACCCCAGAAAAGGAGATCCAAGCCGAAGGATTCCTCTTCTACACCATCTCCTTCACCTCAAGCTATTGTGTCCAATAAACCTGTTAGTTTACCATCTGTTGATGAGACCAGGCCCAAAACCAAAAAGGTTTGGGTCTCCAAAACTAACTGATTGTTTATTTATGCAGGTTTCTTCAACATGCCAAAGTAGCATCTGGTATGTAGACAGTGGGGGATCTATGCATATGACTGGGAACAACTCACTTCTTAATGACTACTCTCCAGGAAGGAAGGGATTTGTTTCTTTTGGCAATGATGCAAGAGGTTACATCATCGGGAAGGGCTTTGTTTCCAATGGGGAAATAAAGTTTGATGATGTCAACCATGTGGAAAATCTCAAGTATAATCTTTTGAGTGTCAGTCAATTGTGTGACAAAGGCCATGTTGCCCTTTTCACAAGCCAGAACTGCAGGATTCTGTCATCCAAAGTTCTGAGTTTGATTGACAAGGTATTGGATGCTCACACTCTCCTGAAGGCCAACAGGACAGGAAGAGTGTATGCCTTAGATCTTTCCAAGAAAATTGATCTCAAAGGCCATCCTTGCCTATTTTCCAAGGCCTCTCCTCAAGAATCTAATCTATGGCATAGAAGGCTGGGACATGTTAATTTCAAGAACATGAATCAGCTGATACACCATAGTTTAGTAAGGGGAATGCCTATGAAGGAGTTCAAGTGTGAAAACAACTGCACTGCTTGTTTGAAAGGAAAACAGCACAAGGTTTCATTTCCACCTATTGAAGAACCAAAGTCCACTGCCTGCTTACAACTTCTTCACATGGATCTCTTTGGTCCTGTGAGAGTGATGAGCATGGCACAGAAAAAATACTGTCTGGTAATTGTGGATGATTACTCCAGATTTGTATGGACTTTCTTTCTACATTCAAAGGATGAAGCTGCACAGAAGATCATAAACTTTGTGTTGTATGCTGAGAAGCAGTATTCCCTCTCAGTCAAGTGTATTAGAAGTGATAATGGAACAGAATTCAGGAACAATACACTTGATGATTCTACCTTTCCAAGGGAATAAAGAGACAGTTTAGTATTCCAAGAACTCCTGAACAGAATGGAGTTGTGGAGAGAAAGAACAGGACCCTCATTGAAGCTGCAAGGTCTATGTTGGCTGATTCTGGACTGCCATTGACCTTTTGGGCTGAAGCTGTCAACACAGCATGCTATGTGCAGAATAGAGTGCTAATAAATCAGAGGTTGATGAAGACTCCATATGAAGTTCTACATCATTTGGCCCCTCTCATTTCATTTTTTAGAGCATTTGGGTGTCCCTGTTTCATTCTCAACACAAAGGATCAGCTCCAGAATTTGATCCTAAGGTGGATGCAGGGTATTTTGTTGGTTATTCATCAACTTGCAAGGCATACAGAGTCTTCAACTGCAGAACAAAGATGGTTGAAGAGACTACATGTCAAGTTCAATGAATCTCCAAAGGACAAGATTCCACAAAGCCCTGTGGAGCTCTTTGATTTGGACATACTGCAATATGTTCCTTATCAATCTCCTGCTGTTGCTCCTGTCAACAGTTCACCACCTGGTGTTACTACTGAAGATGATGATGATAGTAGTAATCACCTCTTCAGGTTTAGTGATCAACTGCCTGAGTCCTCTAAACCTGATGCTCCTGTAGCTCCAGCCGCACCATCCACAACAAATGCTGATGAGATTTCTGCATCCTCAACTTCATTTGAGTTGCCACCATCTTCATGGTTTCAAGAATCTGCATCAACATCTGCTGCTGCTGAAGACCCTACAAACACTTGCACAGATTTGATTGTTTACCAAGAGCTGAAAAATCACCCAATATCTCAAATCCTTGGTGATATCAATGCTGGTGTCTCAACCAGAAGCAGTTGTCCAATTTCTCTGCTTCTATGCTCTCTTCATCAGTCAGCTAGAGCCGAAGAACTATCATGTTGCTTTGAGGACAATGGATGGGTTGAAGCCATGCAGCTTGAGCTTCTTCAGTTCAAGAAACAGCAAGTGTGGGAGCTTGTTCCTCTACCCCCAGGTAAGTGTGCAATAGGCACTAAATGGGTGTTTAGGAATAAAACTGATGAAAATGGGCTAATTGTTAAGAACAAGGCCAGACTGGTTGTGCAGGGGTTTGCACAAGAAGAAGGTATTGATTATGATGAAACCTTTGCCCCTGTAGCCAGACTGGAGGCAATTAGATTGTTTTTAGCCTATGCTGCACTCCACAATCTTAAAGTTTTCCAAATGGATGTCAAAAGTGCTTTTCTATATGGTACAATAAAAGAAGAAGTTTATGTGTGTCAACCACCAGGCTTTGAGGATAATAAGCACCCAGAATGGGTATATAAGCTTGATAAAGCTCTTTATGGGTTGAAACAAGCACCTAGAGCTTGGTATGAGACCTTATCAAACTTTCTTCTACAGAATAATTTCACTAGAGGCTCCATAGATAAAACTTTATTTATTAAGAAGGTGGATCAGCATAAGCTACTTGTTCAAATTTATGTTGATGATATTATATTGCATCCTCTGATCCCCAATTGTGTGAGGATTTCCAAACCTTAATGCAACAGAAGTTTGAAATGAGTGCAATGGGAGAATTACAGTTCTTTCTAGGTTTGCAAATCAAACAAAAAGCTGATGGAATTTTCATTCATCAGTCTAAATACACAAAAGATCTTTTGAATAAGTTTGATTTACAAAACTGTAAATCTTGTTCTACTCCCATGTGCAACACCACACAATTGGATGTTGATCAGAAAGGTAAAGGTGTTGATGAAACCCTTTACAGATGTATGATTGGTTCCTTGATGTATTTAACAGCTTCTAGACCAGATATTATGTTTGCTACATGTTTTGTGCTAGATTTCAGGCTGCACCTAAGGAGTCTCATCTGATTGCAGTCAAGAGGATCTTTAGATATCTGCAAGGCACACAATCTCTAGGCTTATGGTATTCCACTGGACATTCTTGCAAATTAGTTGCTTTCTCTGATAGTGACTATGCAGGATGTAAGTTGACCAGGAAATCAACTTCTGGTGGATGCCAATCCTAGGCAACTGTTTGATTTCTTGGCAGAGTAAGAAACAAACATCTGTTGCTACATCCACTGCTGAAGCCGAGTACATTGCTGCTGCAAGTTGTACATCCCAAATACTCTGGCTTCAGAATCAACTTTTGGATTATGGCATTACAGAGACTAAGACTCCATTATTAATGGATAGTGCTTCAGCTCTTTGCATTGTCAAAAATCCTGTCCAGCACTCTAGGACCAAACATATAGAAATTAGACATCATTTTATAAGAGATTGTTTTGAAAAGGGTCTAATTAATCCTATGTTTGTGCCTAGTGCTGATGAGCTTGCAGACATTTTTACTAAGCCTTTGGATAGTTCAACTTTCCACAACCTGGTGTTAAGGCTTGGTATGCTGCAGCTAGAATAAGTGACAACTACTGATGATCTCAGTAATTACTGATGATCATTGGTAACCATGTCACATATAAGTACTGATGAGTTATTTTACCCTCAGTAGTTTTTATAACTACTGAAGGCTAAATGCTTTAAGTACTGTACTTTATCTGTTCTACACTACTGATGTAGTTACAACTACTGAAATCAGTAGAAACAGATAAGTACTGATGTCCTATGAAACTACTGAAAACAGCTAAAAGCTGATGAGTAAGTGTTGAGGACAGTATGAAACAGCTGAAGGCTATGAATTGACGACAACTACTGATGAGTACTCTCTCTTCAGTAGTTCACAAACTGCTGTTTCTTTATAAACAACTGAAGCAATACCATGTCTTCAGTAGTTTCACAACTACTGATGACTAACACCAAGTCTTCAGTTGTTTACAACAACTGATGGCAAAACCACGGTCTTCAGTAGTTTCACAACTACTGATGACTAATACCAAGTCCTCAGTTGTTTCAACATCTGAAGTCCAACTTGTCTTCAGTAGTTTTTAAAACTACTGATGCCTAAATCAGAGACTTCAGTTGTTTCAACGTCTGATAGTAAACACCATGTCTTCAGTTGTTTTATAACTGCTGACCACACCAATACCATCAGTCGTTTCAAACGTCTGAAAGTTAATACCACGTCATCAGTAGCTTCAAATACTGATGACTAACACCAAAACCTTCAGTCGTTTCATAACCCGTACCCTATATATACCTGATCCCTCTTTCAGAGTTTTTCATTCTTTCACGACCTAACTTTTCAAAAGCTCTGAAAACCTTTCACCTTCATTAATGGCGACCATGCAACTCAACCTCGACACAACTGTGTCGCGTACCTTACAAAATCGCCCTTCTGGACCAAATTTGAAAATGCTATAGATCTTATGGTCCAATCCCCACTAAAAACGGCTTTCCTTTTAAATCCAATCATTTATGCCGATTCGCTACGTCAGTTCTGGATGAATGCGACCGTTAATGGAGAATCTATCCATTCATCTATCAACTCGCATAAGGTGGTCATCTCTACTGCTACCATCCGCCAAATATTACTGTTAGATGATGCTGCCTACCCTGTTGGATATCCTAAGCGCCAACTTGATCTTTCCTTTGGACAACATGGATATCAGGGTGATCTTAGTGCTTCAACAATCCTGAAGAAACATTTTCCAGATGCTGAACGATTATTATTTCATATGGTAAATGTTTGCCTGGCTCCGAAGACTTCCTCTTGGGATCAACTGTCTTCCAGATGGCAACAGGTATTGTTCTCTATCCTTGAACAAGAACCACTAAACTTTTCTGAAATAATTTTTCTTGAACTCAAGGATATGGCCACAAAACCACTTTCTAACCGTTGGATACTATATCCTCGGTTTATAATGGCCATAATAGAGAATCAGCTTTCTGCTGAGGGACTAGTTGGTCTGGGAGTCCCTGCTTTGGCTGTATTGCCGGAGGTATACTCCCGACACAACACTGACCAAACTCTCAAACAGGCTGCCAAGCTGCGCAAACCCACGCAGCTGGAACCCACAGCCTCCACCTCCACATCCAAAGTCCCCTCCAAACCCACAAAGAAGAAGCCTAAGAAAGCTACTCAGGGAATTGAGTCCCCTGTGGATGCTCCTGCTGCACCAACGCAGGTTATCTCTGCTGGAAATAACCCCCCAGTAGAGACTGTGACTCCACCAACTGAAGCCGCTCAGGTTTCCTCTCAAAAGGAACCTGAAGCAACCACTCAAAGGGAAGCCACAATGCTGGGATCCTCCTCACTTGAGGGGATTACCATTGAAGAGCACCACCTGTCCCGGGTGCACACTGCTTCCACACCCTCTCCTGATGCAACCGCCCCTCAAAGCCCTACTATCATTGTTGCAAAAGTGCTGACGCAGTTGCATTCCTCACCCCCCACCCAGACACCAATTACTACTGGGATAACCTCAACACCTGAGGGGGAGGATCACAATGCTTCTGTCAACCCACAGCACAGGGGTTATCATGTTCCATCTTCTAGTGTAGATAAGGAGGTGCGAACTTCTGGTGAGGCTGCCACTGCTCCTGACTCAGCAAATGACCAGGATGCAGTTGGTAACATCTCTAAGTCCTCACCAGTGGCAACAGCTGATGAAGGACATAGTCCTGAGGCTGGAAGTCCCCAGAACCGAGAACAAGGGGCACATGCTACAATTGATCTACACTCAAGGCATGTTCATTCTGACTTTGTCAGGAGGTCAGGTGATTCACACAACTGATGATGACCTGAGCTTCTTCTATGATGTAGTTGCTCAAAACACCATTCTAGAGGATGGTTAGCAGACTCAAAGAGCTGCTGGCCAAGATGTCTCAGGATGCAAGTCCATCTGCCACCACAATACACCCACAGATGGCACCTTCTTCTGAAGGTCCCCTACACACTGAGCCAGTATATACTTCCAAGCCACCAGCCTCTGCTTTCGGCACTGATTCTCAGGAACAGAACCATCCTGATCAATCAGTTGCTACCTTTCAAAATTCCCTACCTCTCATCACTCCCATGATCACAGATATTGATCAAAGCCATTGATGAGAGGCTTCCTACAATAATACAACCCTTGGTGGAGGAGTTGGTGACTAAATCTCTTTCTACTGCTCTCAAACCCTTGCACCAATGCAACCAAAAAGGGGGAGAGTCAGTTAGTTAAAGGAAAAAGGAAGAGGATAGATGGGGAGAAGGCGAAAGAATCTGAGGTTGTAAATGAGAAGGAGAGGAGAGTGTGAAGGGAGCTGAAGTGAATGAAAGTCAAAAAGACTTTCATGTCACATATCAAAAGAGAAAAGGAGAGTCTGAGAAGGAGAAGGAGCTGAAGGATATGGTGAAAGAAGCTGACGCCAACCATACCGTTCAATGGATAAAATCATTGAGCAGTTGATATAGGGTTTTGACATCAAACAACTAGACTCCGAGATCAGAAGATGGAAACAGAGGAGATCAATTCAAGATGGGCTAGCTATGATGCCTTAGAAGAGAAAGGCTGGAGATAATGATCAGATTTATAGCTAAATACTGGGAAGATCTCTAATGGAAATAAGGCCTGGACCAGGGACAACATCTTGGCAATACCACCAAGATTTGTTCGTCTGAAGAATACTCAAAGGTTTAGTGATTGAGGTATTGAATGAAGCTGGGGTTGGGAATCGAAAAGACTGACAAAATTTACCAAGCCTCCCTTACAGCCAAAATGCTAAAACAGTCTGAAAAGCCTCATCCTCAAAATCACTATCTCCACAACCCCTAAAACAACTCCTTTACCCTCTAAACCACCATCCAACCCACAAAACCAAATCCTTTACTCTAAAAACCCATTGCATGATGTACCTAGCCAAAAGAAAAGAAAGTACTGAGGCCTGATGAGTCCCCTGTGGATGCTCCTGCTGCAACGCAGGTTATCTCTGCTGGATAACCCCCAGTAGAGACTGTGACTCAACTGAAGCCGCTCAGTTTTCCTCTCAAAAGGAACCTGAAGCATCAAAAGAGAAAGTCAAAAAGGCCTGGACCAGGGACAACATCTTGGCATAACCACCAAGATTTGTTCGTCTGAAGAATACTCCAAAGGTAGTGATTGAGGTATTGAATGAAGCTGGGGTTGGGAATCGAAAAGAACTGACAAAATTTACCAACCTCCCTTACAGCCAAAATGCTAAAACAGTCTGAAAAGCCTCAATCCTCAAAATCACTATCTCCACAACCCACTAAAACAACTCCTTTACCCTCTAAACCAACCATCCAACCCACAAAACCAAATCCTTTACCTCTAAAACCCATTGCCAGTGATGTACCTAGCCAAAAGAAAAGAAAGTACTGAGGCCTGATGAAGATGAAGAGGAGGATGAAGACAGACTGCCACTCTCTGCAGTCATTACTTTGCCTAAGGCTAAACCAATGTCCATCACTCCTGCTTCTCAAATGCATGATGTAATGATAAAGATTGAAGAGGAACAGATGCAAAAACATGATGAGGAAATGCTGAAAAGCATTGACAAAGCATATGCTACATCCTCTTCAATGATCAGCATGAAGAAAGAAGTATTAAGATTGTACACCCTTGCTAATACCTTTCAATACCAAAGGGAAAGAGTAAGGATATGGCCTGATCCTAGGGTGGCACACCGGATTGTCAAGAAAGAATTCCTTCAAGATACAAGGGCCAAGTGAAGAGAGTTGTCGACGAAGACATCACTGTGGTGCTTGTAGTGTCCCCTTGGGAAATTGTTGAAGAGTTCAAGAAAGCCTATGAAGCCAAACAACCACCTCAAAAGATGTTAGAGAACAAAATTATAAAGAAGGGATTGGTTTACAAACGACTTGAAAACTTCAAACAAGAAGAGCTCAACCTGCTCTTAGAAGGAACTCATCCAGATGAGTTTGCTTATAGACAAATAACCACGGTTGAGCTCAAAATGGAAAACAGGCCAAGTACATATCTGAAGTGTATGGCCGAGAAGGATTATTTGATGTGTGCCCGAGGTGCTGACAATGGATGAGCAAATCATGTTTTTAAGGGCTTACACCAGGGAATCATATAGGCTGATACACGGGAAGTAGATCTCATGGTTGGGGCAACAGCTCGGTGTCCAAGTCCCCAATACAGAGCTCCCAACCATATCATGCCAAACAGATCATCAGAGACTTCTTCCCAGGCCGGTGCTGAAAAAGGGTCACTTCTCATCTGATCAAGAGGATTAAGAGACCAATCTATCTGCCAAAATAAGTGGGACTCGTCAATAACTTAGAGGTTTTGGCTGCATTGGTTCAGGGGGAGTTTGTTGGACCAAAAGAACCAATGAGCCTGATCAGAGAAACCTCTAAGTCCCACAAGACATCACAACAGCTGAAGAAGACCTGATCAGCTGTTCTACAAAGTCTGAAGAATACAACTGCTGAAGTACGTCTGAAGTACTGAAGACAAAGACTGAGACAACAGCTGAAGATCTAAAGTCTGAAGACTTCAACAAGTACTGAAGACAAAGACTGAAGATCAACAGCTGAAAGACAAAGTCTGATGTTCAAGTACTGAAGACATCAGCTGATGTTAACAGCTGATGACAACAGCTGAAGAGGGCTTCTTCAGTTGTTGTGATGGTTTTTCTTCTTCAGTAGTTTTCTTTTCCTTTCAGTAGTTTGTTTATTTTTCTTTTCAGTACTTGTAAACAACTGAAGAGGTTGTTCTTCAGTTGTTGTAGTTTCAGTAGTTTTATGTTTTTCAGTAGTTGTAAATGAGATGTTTAACACTTAGGAACATTTGTAAGAAGATGTCAGTTGTTGACATCTTCAGTAGTTGTTAAACATCAGTAGTTATAAAACGGTTACATGTCACTTTCAGGTGACATCAGTCTACGTCATTCTTTCCTTTATAAGGAAAGATGACTCACATGTAATCGTGCCTTTGAGGCCGACAATCTTAATGCAATATTCCTTTTGTCGGATATTTCTCTCTCTATAACAAAATTCTTTTATCGTTTTATATCAATTGTTCTTTTTGAATTTGTCTAATTCTGAGCTATTCCGCTGCTATATCTGTTCAATCGATTAAACCAAGGGCTGAGATCCTAACATGGTTCATTCGCATGAGCCATTGGCATGAGAACTTCATTAAGTTAACTTTGAATGTTTTAATTAATATACACGTTTGCAACCATTCAAGCAATCTAACCCATCATTCAATCACGACTCATAATGAAATATTAACATCACAAGTAACAAACAATTTTGTCATTTCATTAATCATACAATTACATCATACTCAGACAGACAAATTCATTACATTTCAATCATGATCTAGGGACATACATGCATCACACAGACTCAATGAAAACCAAGAATAAATCTCAGGATGAATGACCAAAAACAACAGAAATTCACTCATAAAACCGTTTCTTGCAAAATGCTAATTCATCAAACTGGGATCTTGGATAGCAGTTTTAATGATCAATTATTAATCGTCAATGATGAACCTCGCTCTGATACCATTTGACAGGATCAGGATCTCAAGTTTGATGGATTAGAGTGTAACGCAGCAGAATAAGAACAAGAATTAGACAAATTATAGCAAGAATTTGATATTCGTATGCATTAAGAACAAATACGGTTGTAACGAGAGATATATTTCTGTGAAAATGAATGTTTCAATAATATCAAATGTTTCTGCTCAATCATTCACTGATTACAATTAGGTTGACACTCCTTATATAGAGTGCAATCACTGCTCATATCACGGGATAGTGACATCTGGCAGATTTATTACAAAATAACTAAAACTTAACAAACTACTGAAATGTTCACAACTACTGAGAACATATCAGAGTGCTAAGTATAAAACATAAAACTACTGATACGAACTACTGAAACTACAACGACTGAAGAACAAGCTCTTTAGTCGTTTTACAAAACTACTAAACGAAAAACATAAAACTACTGAAAGAAAACCCGTCACAACTACTGAGGAAGACCTCTTCAGCTGTTGTGACAACGTCTGATACTTGGTCTTTAGCACTTGTGTCTTCAGACTTTGTCTTCAGCACTGGTGTCTCAGACTTTGTCTTCAGCACTTGTGTCTTCAGACTTTGTCTTCAGCACTTGTGTCTTCAGACTTTCTCTTCAGCACTTGTGTCTTCAGACTTTGTCTTCAGCACTTATCTTCAGACTTTGTCTTCAGCACTTGTGTCTTCAGACTTTGTCTTCAGCACTTGTGTCTTCAGACTTTGTCTTCAGCACTTGTCTTCAGACTTTGTCTTCAGCACTTGTGTCTTGAGACTTTGTCTTCAGCACTTGTGTCTTCAGCTGTTGTGGACTTCAGCAGTTGTTGTGACGTCTGTGGGACTTAAGTTTTTTCTGATCCGGCTCATTGGTTCTTTTGGTCCAACACTCTCTTCATCAAAGGACACAGAAATGACATATTGCTAGTTCAAGTGTATGTGGATGACATCATATTTGTTTTAACTAATCCAAAGCTCTGCAAAGACTTTGAGATGGTGATGAAGGACAGATTTGAAATGAGTACCATGGGGGAACTCAATTTCATTTTAGGAATTCAAGTGAAGCAGGTTGAAGATGGCATCTTCATTAGTCAGTCAAAGTATGTTTAGGACATACTAAATAGGTTCAACATGACTGATTGTAAGATTTCTAAGACAACCACATCTACAAACCACTCCCTTAGACCTGATCTTGAGTGGGTGTGTGTAGATGAACACATATACAGGGCTATGATTGGGACTCTTATGTATCTTACTGCTAGGAGGCTTGATATTATGTTTGCCACTCGCATCTATGCAAGATATCAAGCCAACCCTAAGATGTCTCATCTTACCATTTTCAAAAGGATTCTAAGATACCTAAAGGTGCTTCAACACTTCATTTATGGTATCCTAAGAATCCTGACTTCATTTGTATGCTTACATAGATAGTGGTTATGGTGGTTGCAACATGACAACAAAGTCTACATCTAGGGAATGTTAGTTTCTTGGTGGAAGGGTTGTCTCATGGCAATGCACGAAACAATCTTGTGTCTCTGCATCAACAGCTGAAGCTCAATACATTGCTGCAGCAAGCTGCGGTGCTCAAGTGCTTTGGATTCAGAATCATATGCTAGACTATGGGTTCAACTTCAAGGAGACTCCCATTCACATAGACAACAATAGTGCTATCTCAATCACAGAGAATCCTGTGCAAAACTCAAGGACCAAACACATCAACATGGGTAATCATTTAATAAGAGATAATTATGAAAATAGATTAATTAAACTAGTCAAAGTTCACACAGATGAACAATATGTTGATCTGTTTACAAAGGCTTTTGATGAATGGAGGTTTAAATATCATGTATCAGCTATTGGGATGGTCAACGTTGAGTAGGTTTTTCTTAAAACTAATTCTTACTTTTTCTTAAAACATGTGTGTCCTAAGTTGTCTAGTTCATCACTTTCATAAGCTCTTGTTTTCTTTGGATGAAAATCTTTTTGAAGACTTTCCTTAGATTTATGAAAATTTTGATCCTTTGAAAGTTATGTTTTTAACTTCGGAAGAAATTTATGCTTTTAAAACAAATAACTGCCCAAGTATTTTACCTTCGGAAGAAATTTCTAAAATATCTTCCGAATCTTATTACTTTCTTTGGCACTTATATGTTTTGAAGGACCTTTTTCTTCCAAAGCCAATTAAGTCTCGGAAGCATTGTTCTTAAACAAAACTTTCAAGTCTTAGGAAAATCTTCCAAAGTCATTTTAGCTTCAGAAGCTTTTTCAATAAAACTTCCGAAGATAATTTACCTTCGGAAGCTTTTTGACTTCCAAGAAAACTACTTTTTGAGCAAAAGTAAACTACTTTTATAGACGTGGAACCGACATCCAGATATCAAAGTTTATCCTCTTTCATTAAACTTTATCTGAAATCCTTTTAACGTATAAACCCAATGGTTTCCCGCTCTTTCTATCATCTGCTTCGTCCTCCAAACTTAAAACCCTAAATTTCTCTGAAAATTTTTTCTTCTTTCTTTCTTCATCCTTAAGCTACCTCACAATGGGCAACCCCATTCACAGAAATGACCCAAACTTTACCATGCAGCTCCACATGAAACACAACTAATTTGCTCTGTTATGCTCTGAGAAAGATCCAATTTCTCAAAGGTTTGTTGCTTCTTATCTTTATCCAACTACTTCACCACCCTAACCATTGACCCTCCACTCCATGAGTATCATCTATTAGAATTCTAGAAGACCTGCCAAGAGCTCGTAATGGATGGGGATAAGGCACTGTCTGCCACAGTGTAGGGGAGAACAGTCTTCATCACTCCGGCCATCATCAACATGCATCTTCAGCTGGATGATGAAGAAGGTGAGGTGTTCTTCCCAAAAGACGCTGTCAATCATTCTTTTGAGCAGATGGGGTATGAGGGAGATTACCCTGTTAAGACCTTCAGGAAAGGGAAGGTCTCATCCCAGTGGAGATTCCTGCTCCATGTGGTTATCCACAGCTATCAAACGAGCAAGGTGGATGGAACTATATTCCTGAGGATCTCTCCTTCATTATCCATTGAATGATTTAGGGGGTCATGTTCAGGTATTCTCAATTTGTTTATACTAATTTACTTGCAAACTTGGACTCCTTAAAATATTACATGTTTCGTTGATATGTCGAGTACATTCTTAACTATGAACTGGGCTCCCAATTAAAGGGAACACGTAACATTCTTAAAGTGGGACAGATAAAACCCGTCATCATTAAAAACTGAGAAAGCCTGCTATTGGGTTCTTTGGGGTAGAAACAGCCCTTGTCCCAAAATGTTATAGCTCATTGCTCAAGGTGTCAACCTTGCAGCACCAGCTAGTGTTGAACCCACACCTGCTACATCCCAACCACCTACATAGCCAAAAATCACCCTAACCTACCAATGAAATTCCAAACGGACCCCTACTTAGGCTATTCTGTCTGTGCATGTCCCTATACACTCACTCATATAGGAGGAAGTGGACACTGGAGCTCCCACTTTTCCTGAGGAGTAGACCACTCCCATCTCTTCAAGGATCAGTGTTGAGGTTCCTCATGCTCAACTGATGAGCTCATAAGCCAAACTGCCTTAAGCCATCACTCTGAGTCTCAACACTCAAGTGATTAACCTTCAGGGGATAGTTACCATCCCCAGCCTTTAGATCTCAACCAACCAATCCCTAACCTTGATTTCTACAATGATGAAGATCTAGGTTTCAGTGAGTACCATGAATCTCTCTTCTGTTATCCTACTCAAAGAGAGATGAGTGCTTCTAAGGCTCCTATTTCTAGCTACCATGAGTCACCTACTAGTGAGGTGGACACTTCTGAACCTTTCAGAATGTCCATATGGAAAAGCTCTCAATTTTGAAAGTGATTATATCATTAAGACCTCAACCATGGCAACTCAGCCCACTGACATCTAAATTGAGATTGCCAGTGAGTAGAGGAAATACAGCAGCGAAGAGCCTGAAGCTGGTGGTGAGAGTGAGGACTTTGGTCCAAGCATCGCATCCCCCAATGATTCTTCTCATGAAGATGAGGGGACATTAAGACTAAAGGTGCAAAAACTATCAAAAACAAGCACCTATTTAGTCTGCAAGGTAGTCACCTTGAATCTCAAATGACTACCTTGCAAAATAGGGTCAATGAACAACAACTATATATTTCATATCTTAAGGAAAAACTAGCTGGGAGACCTTAAGAAGAGCTCAACCAAGAACACAAGAACGTGTGGATGTGATTGATCTAACTCCTGGCTCACCTATGCAAGTGGGTGATGCTACCAAAAAGGGGGAGAAAGTCATTACAGCTATAGAACCTAGGAGTTCTTCAGAGAGAATGGACACTGAGGACCCACCATCCTCACTTGCAATTTTGCATACTCAGCAACCTCCTCAAATTCACATTAATGTGGACTACATAGACTCCTTCATAAAGAGTCCATTTGAGGATGGGATTCCAAGGGCTATGTCATCACCACCATCTTCCAATCACATCATTGGGTTGAGGTATGACAGCAACAGGAAAGCCCTAATCATCATAAGAGTTCAAGGGCAGTAGGAGATCTTCAACTTTCAGACCTTGAACTTCTATGAAGGTTTGGATTTAGTCAACATGCCACATGTCAATCCAAGCCAATCAAGACAAGCTGAAAAGTTGGCCGAAAGAATCCAAGATAGGATCACCCTAGAGTTCAGCCTCAGAAGAAGACTATGGCAATCAGGCAATGTCGGTCAACTGGATGTTGAGACAGACCCTAAGATTAGCTTCATAGGGGAAACCTTGAGTGAAGGCTGAGTGAAAGAACTTGAGAGCCCAGTCTTATCACCAATAACTATTGCAGAGATCAATGCCCTTTTTGAGACACCTACCAGTGAAGGCGATTCTCAACCTCTCTCTGGCCAGAGCTTAGAAGCGACATCAAGCAATGAAGGCCAAAGCTCTCTCCACCCTGAGTCACAAAGGTCTGTGAGTGACAAAGGGAAAACAAAGATGACATCTGAGGAGATTGAGGAGGAGAATAGAGAGAGGAAAAGGAAGCTAAGGGGAGAAAGTTCCTCTTCTGGGACTGTAAGACTCATGGAGACTGCAATCAGGGCTGCCCCAAGCCAAATACTCAGAATTATAAGTTAAAGGCAATCAGGATAAACTATCTACAGACAAGGAACTATGACATAGACAATGTCATCTCTCTCTCTTGGAGGAGTTAAATGAACTGGTTGACCTGGAAAGGTCAAGGGAGAAGAAGGAGGCAAAAGATGCAGAGCTTCTAGTACAAATCAAAGAAGATATAAGAAAGAAAAGATTGTACAAGCATGTGCCTACCCTCTCCCCAGTTCCAGAAAAGTCCTACACAAGAGGATGTGGTTCAACATGAGCCTTAGGTAGATAAAGAAGAAGATAGGATCAAAATGATCAACTACCTAAGTGCCATAGGCCTCTATCAGGCATAAACACTTCTTCCCTTATCCTATTACTATATTGAGTTTGAGTATGGTAAAAAACTTGAATTTGTGATACCCAAGGAAAGAAAGACAACCAAAAGAAAGGTAAGGGAAGAAGCTGCTAAGTCATAAGCCATCACCCGCAAAAGCATGATGAAATCTACTAACAAGCAGAGGATGATGAGCTTCTTAAAGCTATATGGAGTGTCCGGAAGGAGACTTTGCCCCATGTCTCTATTCACTATGGATGAGCATATAAGGGTGATCAAGCAGAAGATAAAAAGTAGAGAGCTGGTTGACATACATTCCCCTACAAGTCAAGCCCCACCTGAAGTTGAGGTTAATGTTGAACAACGAGAGGCATCACAACCTGGACCTCCTACTGAATCTCAACAAGCTTCATCTTCTCATCCATAGTAGGGTCAGACTCACTCTCGAACTGAACCTTTGAGAGTAGAGGACCCAACTGAGAAAGACAATGAAGATCAATCCGGTACTGCAGGCCAGTCTTCTCAGTTGAAAGTTGTAAAGTGAAAGAAAATGATGGCTTCTAAACCAAAGCCAAAGATGATGAAGAAGACTACATCCTTTTCTGAACCTCAGGATGAGTCAAAACATCTTGAGGATGTGTAGCCAGAGGATGCTCCACCATCTCCCACTCCAATAGCTCCTCTTGCATAAGAAAGACCCATCCTATCCTAGACAAACACTACAATTCAGAAAGATGCCATTTCATCAGAGTTCATGGCACTGAGAATGTCTACACTTTTCAAGACATGTTTTACTTGCCTCTGCATGAGGACTATTGATATCTGAAGAAAGGTTGGTTATCATCCTCATAAGGACTCTTGATATCTGAAGTCTTCAAGTGTTTTGGTAGCATCAGCCTAGGGGCAGTTTGTAGAGAATATGTATAAAGGCTAAAGCAGCCATGTCTTTCTGCATGCATGCTACACAAGTACTGAAGAAGAATGCTTAGAAATTTCACACATGTAATAGAAATATCTAAGTGTGAAATCTTCCGAAGCCAAGACCAATATCTTCCGAAGCCAAAGATGAAGTCTTCTAAAGCCTCAAAGACAAGTCTTCCAAAGCTCAACACTTGATGACAGATTTCTTTCGAAGACTTTTAGTAACATGCTTTTTCTGATGTAGTTTTCCCCCTAAACCTGGACCCCTTTCTGCTACAACTCTATAAAGTCACCAACTTATATGAGTTGGTGAAAAGGTCCATGCTTTTGATAACTGTACATTGAGGTCTTGACTGTAGTTGGCCAAGGATTTGATTCTTAATTGCCTAACTAAAGGTTTGAGACATTCATAATAAACTATAATATGATGATGGGACAAGAGTATCGGTGAACTTCACGCAATGCTCAAAGCAACCGAGGCGGGATAGGTAGAGAGGTTCTACCTATTCTCTCGATCAATAAGGGAGTCTATAAGAAGTGGCTCATCCCGATCCCAAAGCAATTATTGCCAAAAGAAAAGGATACATCAAAGCAAAGGTTAAAGCGAAACCCCAAAAACCTAAGCTTATAAAGCCGAAGGTAACGGAGAACGATCCATGCTTTGAGTATGGAGAGATAGACAATAAAAAGGAATTCTCCCTCCTATCTCAAGGAGTTGAAAGACAAGAGGGGTTTTGGGCAAACCTCAAATACAATTCCAAGATTCACACGTTGTTTTAAATGCGATTTCTTCAATCACATGGGTATTGGACACCGGATGTGAGACTCACACTACAATTATTGCAAAGGGGTTCAAATGAAATGTGCGCTTCAAGGAGGGAAACTCTATTTTGAGACCTTCAAAAGGTTTGGAAGTTTTTCTGAAAACATTTTGTATGCACCTAGTGTGACTAGGAACATAATTATGTTTCCTATTAAAACAATATGATCATGATTTAAAGTTTGCAAATAATAGTATTAAGTTTTTGGATGATGTATATCATTTTAAGAATATGCCCTTTGAATGATATACATGAATTGGTTCATGATAGATCGTCCTATAATAACTCATTATACACATTAAGCAAAAAAAACTTAAAAGGGTTTAAGTTATTATTATGTTTGACATTGTCATCTTGGTCACATAAACCAGAATTGGATTCAAACACTTCAAAAGAATGGTCTTTTGGAAACAAATGAAAATGTTTCATTTGATGAGTATGAACCAAAGACTTAGTAGGAATGATACATTTGGATGTATATGATCCTTTTAAGACAATGTCTAAAACTAGTAAAAGATACTTCATTACTGTTACCGACGATTACAGTCGTTATTATTGTGTGCACTTGATGACACATAAGCAAGAAGCTTTTGAAATGTTCAAAATCTTCAATAATGAAGTAGAAAATCAACTCCGCATAATTATCTATGTTCTTCATTCTCATAAAGGAGAAACTGTACCCTATTTGGATATGGTTCAATTCATTATGGCTATGAGCTTATCACCTTTATCATCTTGGTTTTTCGCACTACCCTCCACGGCTCGTATTTTGAATATGGCCCAAACCAAGAAAGTGGGTTCGACACCTATTGAAATATGGCATGGAAAGGTTCCATCGCTGTCATATTTAAAGGTATGGGGTTGTGAAGCTTATGTTAAGCTTAACACCCAAAACAAATTAGAAAGTCGATCCACTAAGTGTATATTTGTTGGAAATCCCAAAGATTGTATGGGATACTGCTTCTTTGATCCAACAAAGCAAAAGGAATTTATTACTCGATGGGTCGAGTTCTTGGAATCCAAGTTCCTTATGGAAAGAATGACGCATGGATGAGTGGAATCTGATGAGGATCAAGATCCACGAGACGATACACGTTTGGTTGACACTAGCTATCAACAAGAGGTTGTTGATGATGATGAAGAGGTTGATCAATACATGCAAAACGTTCACAAATCTGGTAGAATTAGCATTCCATCTCAAAGATAAGGATTTTCCATGAATGGATGCTATGTGGTTGTACCCTGTGGGCTAACCATATACCAAGATGTTGTGTCCAATTTGGATTGGAACAAATGGCCAGAAGCCATGAACGTAAGGATGCAATTCATGTATAACAACCAAGTTTGGGAATTGGTTGAACCTCCACCTAACTCCAAACCGGTTGGATACAAGTGGGTCTTCAGGATGAAAACAATATACATGGAGACTTGAATACTTATAAGTCAAGACTTATAGCATAAGGTTTCCATCAAACTCAATTGGTTGATTATGATGAAAATCCTACGCCCGTGGCAATGCTAAGGTCGATTAGGATATTAAGTGCCATAACTGCACATTTTGAATATGAATTTTGGCTAATGGATGTCAAAACCGCTTTCCTTAATGGACATCTCATTGAGACTCTCCGTATAGTTCAGCATGATGGTTTCGTCGATCCGCGACATCCTAATAAAGTATACAAGTTAAAGTGATAAATCTATGGATTGAAACAAGCATCAAAAGGTTGTGTATATATGAAAGCTAGTGGGAGCATAATTGTACTCTCAGTGTTGTATGCTGATGACACACTACTATTTAAAACTGATATTCCAACCTTGGAAGGTGTTAAAACCTAGCTTGGAAGATGTTTTTCATAAGAAGATCTCGTTTAAACCACCCATATTTTGGAATAAGGATCTATAAGGATAGGTCGATGTGGTTGATAGGGTTAAACCAAAGTGCATATATTTATAAAATCTTGAAAAGGTTAGAGATGGAAAACTCTTAGAAAGGTATGGTACCTATTCAAAGAGAGATAATGATAGACTACGTCTCAATGTCCAAGCTCATAGGATGAGCAAAATCAAATGAATGATATCCTATACGCATCTGCTATAGGATCCATCATTTGACTGATGATATGCACTAGACCGGACGTGTCATGCTTATTAGGTATGACAAAGTAGATACCAATAGAAATAACCATTGGATGGCTGTTAAAAGTATGATGAAATACCTTAGTAGAACTAAGGATATGTTTCTAATATACGGATCTATTGAAAAGGAAGTCCGTGTAAAGGGTTACACACATGCGGGCTCCCAAACTGATCAATATGACTCTCGATCACAATCGGGTGTACTTCCATTATGAATGGAGAAGAGGTATCCTTGAAATGTTCAAAGCAGGACGTGGTAGCATTATTCACTATAAAATCCGAATACATAGCCACTTCATTGGCAGCTTTGGAAGCTGCATGGATAAGTTTGTCCATTGCTTATCTAGGGGTGGTCTCTACCATTCAAGACCCCCTAGACATCTTTGGTAAATTACGTGGGTGGGATTGCTCAAATCAAGGAACCCCGTACTCATCAAAGACTAAGCACCTTGAGCGGAGATTCAACATCATAAGGGATGGAGTTGAAAAGGGTAAAGATATGTATTCGTAAATTTCATAAAGATCAAAACGTTACGAATCCACTCACGAAGCTCCTTGTGAGGGCAAAGTATGAGGGTCATACTTGTGCCTTAGAACTTCGATATTCTAGTGATTGGAATTGGTCTGTTTAGTATTTATGTGTGGAACAATTGTAACTTTAACTCTTTTATATCTTTGAGTCATGTTCCTTTTTAGCATGATTACATCCATGAATATGTTTATTATTCTAAATGTTCGTAGTCGGTCATATTTGTTGAACAAGTATAAATGTAAGACTATTATGAACATGGATTGGTAGATATTCATAAGGTATGAATATAGAGCAATTGGTTGCTACCAAGGTTCATAGATATTTGTGGGATACAAATATTGGACTGACCCGCGTCTCAATTTTACTTCATGGAATCTTCTAGATTGATCATAAGTAAATTTGAGTAAAGGCGAATATCATTTGGTATCCTCTGACCTGAGATACATATTGGGTTTTGATATTCACCGAGTGTTATACCTTGAGCTAGTTCTTCGCTGCTCTGAAATAATGGTCAGTACATAAGGCTATGTTTAGGTATAACATAAGGTGATTGTGAGAAACGTATGTAGTCAAGATGAAATTTGTTCTTCTTATTCGTTGAGAGCATGATGTCTAAGGCCTGATTAAGTTAAATCAACAAGGAATGATCATTCTGTGTCCTTAGATTTAACATGACATCTGTAACAAAAGGATAGATGATTGATTCACCTAAATCATTTCAAGTTGGATAAATTGAAGGGGATGATGTTATTGAATGGCTTTAAGTCATGCGTATTAAGGGTACTAAACCGTTTTTAGGTGGTATTTACTGCTTGCATCAATCTTGTATGAATCTTGTGCAAGTGGGAGACTGTTGGATTCTGTATGCCCAAGACACACGGAACATTGATGTGGTTAGTACGTTGTGATCCAAGTCGGGTCATACCCAATAACAAGCTTAGCAAACACCAATTAATATCTAATTGATGATATGATCATACAATTAAATAACTACTCCAATTTCGAAAATGGGTTTTCTAAATAGATTGTATGTGAGAAGGAACAAATTATGAGGATATTTTGTTCATGGATATTATTTGTTATGTTGTTTAAATTAGTTAAGAAACATCAAATAATAAAAGTGTGTGTACATATTATATATAAATAAAAGGTTAATTATGTATAATATTAAACTTTTGTAAAATTTAAAAGGGAGATTTTTTAGTGGAAACCCTAAGGGTTGAAGTTTTTTTCGGCCACCCCATGGCAGCCAACTCTCTCTTTTTGTTTTGTGTTCTTGGAACAAAAGATCTTCTTGAACACACACATACTTCATCTAGCCCTTTCTCACATGCAAAATCGACACAAGAATTCGAGTTCTCATCTGGAAGAGAAGTCTCACGGCTGGAACAAGGCTCCAGCAGCCTCTTGATGTCTCACGGCTGAAAGAAAGTTCCAGCAACTTTCTTGATCTGATTTTGGTGTCAAATCTAGCAAAGATGGTGTTTTCTTATAGGCTTGTGGGTATGATTGCTTGAGGACATCTATCTTGATGTTTTGGTCGTTCAAAAGCATCATCATCTTGATCCAATCCACGGTTTTGACAGCTTCTGGAAGGTAGTTCCATTGTGTTGTTTTGGTTGTTTTTTTTATCTTGGTAACTAGTTCAAACACATATATTGATCCTATGGTTTTGGGTTTGTTGAAACAAAGTTATGAGCTTTAATTTTTCAGATTATAGAACATGATATTAAGTTCATATTCCGCTGCGTTTTTCTTGTTTAAATGGTTAAACAACATTGTTAAGGTCCAACAACCCCAACATTGGCATCTAGAGCCGGATATGTGGATGACTAGTTTCATGTGTTCTTATAAATTTTGTTTTATAAGGATTTAACAACCATTATTAGGGCTGTTTTGTGATGATTTGATGATACCCCAACCTTTCAAGGTTATAATCATGCATGCTTATGATTGAATCTTGAAATGAAAGATATCATTTTGGTTGATTGTGTTTTGTTTGGACAAAAGACCCTAAATTCTTGGTTATGTTGGCTGAAAATTTAGGGTCAAATGGGGTTCATTTTGGATCTTGTAATGATGTATATGGTTACATGTATTAGTGCATAACATAGCCTTGACCATGTTTGTTATGGTTTTGCTTGATTGTAATCTTGTCATGTTGGTTGCATTCATTCTTTATGGGTTGTAATTTGTTTATTCATTTGACAATGTAATAAATAGATTAGGAGTATTTTTCTTTTACTAGAAACTATGTATTAGGATATATATTTTGTAAAAGAAGATGCTCGGGAGTTGAAGCACAAAAGAAAGACACAAAGGATGGACTTGAAGCATTTGGATGCAAGTTCAAGTGGGGGTCTTTGGAGATCTCATCATTTGTGTTATGTTGAACCCTTAGGAAAGACCTTATGACAACACTTGTGATGGCAAACAAGTGTAGTCAACTTAGTGGCTATGGTTATGCACATATGTTTGAATGATTATGCTTGTTTGGTTGTTTGTTGTATGATTGTTGTTTGATATTTGGATATGCATAACAAACTCATTACCAAACTTAACAAGCTGAATTTTATGGTTCCTAATCATTAAGTAACTAATAAAAGGTTATTAAAAGGATTAATGATTTCAAAATAAAAGAGGTTTTGTTAAAAGAGAACCATAGGGTACCATGTACTTGAAAGCATGCAATTACAAGGTACATAGAGCTTTCAAAGTCCTGAATTAATGGAAACTTAAATCCCTTTGGAAACAAGTTTAACACCATCCTTTTACACGACACTCGAATCACTTGAGAACTATTTGTGGGATAAAGGTCACCTAACCACTTGTAGGGAACTTGTGTTTTGAGATGAGTCTAACGTACTTGGGATAAAGGTCACCTAACCGCTTGTATGTGAAAACTCACACGTGTCTGTAAGTAGGACGACTTGAATTGGAAACCATGTGCTTAGGGTCACCGAAGCATGGAATACAATGGTGTTGATGGGATTAAACATGCCGACTAAACATATGATGTTAAACCCATCCCATAAGACTAGAAGTTGCAATATGTTGCAATTGTCAACTTTTGACTACCTTGTTAATTTAAATAATGGGACAAAGGTCACCTAACCATCATTTAAATGTAACGTTGGATTCTAGATTTTAGTTGTTAATTGTCTATGAGACATTTAAGGGTATTAATGATTAAAATAATTTTATCAAAAAAATACTAAAATGAACTTTGTCAAATATTGTAGTGATGACCGCTAATTATAACGCCCCACCCCGATCGTCCCTTCCCTATCACTGAGATCCATTCCCAAGAGGGATCATCCTAACCATAATTATCTTATGAACTCAATTTTGAGACTTGAGAATCGTTCTCAAGAATGAGTAAAGGTCTATGTCCTTGACGATCCCATACCACACAACCCACGCTGTTGATGTTAAGGCTTTTTGACGATTGGGTTAAGCACACTAAGGATTCTGTGCAGCATCTGATCTCATGTTGAATATGATTCTAGAACTCCAAGGTTTGGAGCCTCATGGGGCACATGACATGATAATCTAAGAGGAAATGTTCCTTCAACTAACATTAGTAAAATTGCTTCGAAACGGTTCAGAGGAAATTTGGCCAAGGATTTGATTCTTAATTGCCTAACTAAAGGTTTGAGACATTCATAATAAACTGTAATATGAACGATGGGACAAGAGTATCGGTGAACTTCACGCAATGCTCAAAGCAACCGAGGCGGGGATAGGTAGAGAGGTTCTACCTATTCTCTCGATCAATAAGGGAGGCTATAAGAAGTGGCTCATCCCGATCCTAAAGCAATTATTGCCAAAAGAAAAGGATACATCAAAGCAAAGGTTAAAGCGAAACCCCAAAAAACCTAAGCTTATAAAGCCGAAGGTAACGGAGAACGATCCATGCTTTGAGTATGGAGAGATAAGACTATAAAAAGGGAATTGTCCCTCCTATCTCAAGGAATTGAAAGACAAGAGGGGTTTTGGGCAAACCTCAAATACAATTCCATGATTCACACGTTGTTTTAAATGCGATTTCTTCAATCACATGGGTATTGGACACCGGATGTGAGACTCACACTTGCAATTATTGCAAAGGGTTTCAAATGAAATGTGCGCTTCAAGGAGGGAAACTCTATTTTGAGACCTTCAAAAGGTTTGGAAGTTGTTCTCAAAACATTTTGTATGCACCTAGTGTGACTAGGAACATAATTAATGTTTCCTATTAAAACAATACGATCATGATTTAAAGTTTGCAAATAATGGTATTAAGTTTTTGGATGATGTATATCATTTTAAGAATATGCCCTTTTAATGATATCCATGAATTGGTTCATGATAGATCGTCCTATAATAACTCATTATACACATTAAGCAACAAAAACTTAAAAGGGTTTAAGTTATTATTATGTTTGACATTGTCATCTTGGTCACATAAACCAGAATTGGATTCAAACACTTCAAAAGAATGGTCTTTTGGAAACAAATGAAAATGTTTCATTTGATGAGTATGAACCAAAGACTTATTAGGAATGATACATTTGGATGTATATGATCCTTTTAAGACAATGTCTAAAACTGGTAAAACATACTTCATTACTGTTACCGACGATTACAGTCGTTATTATTGTGTGCACTTGATGACACATAAGCATGAAGCTTTTGAAATGTTCAAAATCTTCAATAATGAAGTAGAAAATCAACTCCGCATAATTATCTGTGTTCTTCATTCTGATAAAGGAGAAACTGTACCCTATTTGGATATGGTTCAATTCATTATGGCTATGAGCTTATCACCTTTATCATCTTGGTTTTTCGCACTACTCTCCACGGCTCGTATTTTGAATATGGCCCAAACCAAGAAAGTGGGTTCGACACCTATTGAAATATGGCATGGAAAGGTTCCATCGCTATCATATTTAAAAGTATGGGGTTGGGAAGCTTATGTTAAGCTTAACACCCAAAACAAATTGGAAAGTCGATCCACTGAGTGTATATTTGTTGGAAATCCCAAAGATTGTATGGGATACTGCTTCTTTGATCCAACAAAGCAAAAGGAATTTATTACTCGATGGGTCGAGTTCTTGGAAGCCAAGTTCCTTATGGAAGGAATGATGCATGGATCAGTGGAATCTGATGAGGATCAAGATCCACGAGCCGATACACGTTTGGTTGACACTAGCTATCAACAAGAGGTTGTTGATGATGATGAAGAGGTTGATCAATACATGCAAAACCTTCACAAATCTGGTAGAATTAGCATTCCATCTGAAAGATAAGGATATTCCATGAATGGATGCTATGTGGTTGTACCCTGTGGGCTAACCATATACCAAGATGTTGTGTCCAATTTGGATTGGAACAAATGGCTAGAAGCCATGAACGTAAGGATGCAATTCATGTATAACAACCAAGTTTGGGAATTGGTTGAACCTCCACTTAACTCCAAACCGGTGGATACAAGTGGTTTTCAGGATGAAAACAAATATACATGGAGACTTGAATACTTATAAGTCAAGACTTATAGCATAAGGTTTCCATCAAACTCAATTGGTTGATTATGATGAAAATCCTACGCCCGTGGCAATGCTAAGGTCGATTAGGATATTAAGTGCCATAACTGCACATTTTGAATATGAGTTTGGCTAATGGATGTCAAAACCGCTTTCCTTAATGGACATCTCGTTGAGACTCTCTGTATAGTTCAGCATGATGGTTTGTCGATCCGCGACATCCTAATAAAGTATACAAGTTAAAGTGATAAATCTATGGATTGAAACAAGCATCAAAAGGTTGTGTATATATGAAAGCTAGTGGGAGCATAATTGTACTCTCACTGTTGTATGCTGATGACACACTACTATTTAAAATGATATTCCAACCTTGGAAGGTGTTAAAACCTAGCTTGGAAGATGTTTTTCATAAGAAGATCTCGTTTAAACCACCCATATTTTGGAATAAGGATCTATAAGGATAGGTCGATGTGGTTGATAGGGTTAAACCAAAGTGCATATATTTATAAAATCTTGAAAAGGTTGAGATGGAAAACTCTTAGAAAGGTATGGTACCTATTCAAAGAGATAATGATAGACTACGTCTCAATGTCCAAGCTCATAGGATGAGCAAAATCAAATGAAGGATATCCCATACGCATCTGCTATAGGATCCATCATTTGACTGATGATATGCACTAGACGGGACATGTCATGCTTATTAGGTATGACAAAGTAGATAACAATAGAAATAACCATTGGATGGCTGTTAAAAGTATGTTGAAATACCTTAGTAGAACTAAGGATATGTTTCTAATATACGGATCTATTGAAAAGGAAGTCCGTGTAAGGGTTACACAGATGCGGGCTCCCAAAACTGATCAATATGACACTCGATCACAATCGGGTGTACTTCCATTATGAATGGAGAAGAGGTATCCTTGAAATGTTCAAAGCAGGACTTGGTAGCATTATTCACTATAAAATCCGAATACATAGCCACTTCATTGGCAGCTTTGGAAGCTGCATGGATAAGTTTGTCCATTGCTTATCTAGGGGTGGTCTCTACCATTCAAGACCCCCTAGACATCTTGGTAAATTACGTGGGTGGGATTGCTCAAATCAAGGAACCCCGTACTCATCAAAGACTAAGCACCTTGAGCGGAGATTCAACATCATAAGGGATGGAGTTGAAAAGGGTAAAGATATGTATTCGTAAATTTCATAAAGATCAAAACGTTACGAATCCACTCACGAAGCTCCTGTGAGGGCAAAGTATGAGGGTCATACTTGTGCCTTAGACTTCGATATTCTAGTGATTGAATTGGTATGTTTAGTATTTAATGTATGGAACAATTGTAACTTTAACTCTTTTATATCTTTGAGTCATGTTCCTTTTTAGCATGATTACATCCATGAATATGTTTATTATTCTAAATGTTCGTAGTCGGTCATATTTGTGGGAACAAGTATGAATGTAAGACTATTATGAACATGGATTGGTAGATATTCATAAGGTATGAATATAGAGCAATTGGTTGCTACCAAGGTTCATAGATATTTGTGGGATACAAATATTGGACTGACCCGCGTCTCAATTTTACTACATGGAATCTTCTAGATTGATCATAAGTAAATTTGAGTAAAGGCGAATATCATTTGGTATCCTCTGACCTGAGATACATATTGGGTTTTGATATTCACCGAGTGTTATACCTTGAGCTAGTTCTTCGCTGCTCTGAAATAATGGTCAGTACATAAGGCTATGTTTAGGTATAACATAAGATTGTTGTGAAACGTATGTAGTCAAGATGGAATTGTTCCTCTTATTCGTTGAGAGCATGATGTCTAAGGCCTGATTAAGTTAAATCAACAAGGAATGATCATTCGGTGTCCTTGGATTTAACATGACATCTGTAACAAAAGGATAGATGATTGATTCACCTAAATCATTTCAAGTTGGATAAATTGAAGGGGATGATGTTATTGAATGGCTTAAGTCATGCGTATTAAGGGTAGTAAACCGTTGTTAGGCGGTATTTACTGCTTGCATCAATCTTGTATGAATCTTGTGCAAGTGGGAGACTGTTGGATTCTGTATGCCCAAGACACATAGAACATTGATGTGGTTAGTACGTTGTGATCCAAGTCGGGTGATACCCAATAACAAGCTTAGCAAACACCAATTAATATCTAATTGATGATATGATCATACAATTAAATAATTATACCAATTTAGAAAATGGGTTTTCTAAATAGATTGTATGTGAGAAGGAACAAATTATGAGGTATTTTTTCATGGATATTATTTGTTATGTTGTTTAAGTTAGTTACCAACATCAAACAATAAAAGTGTGTGTACATATTATATATATATTAAAAGTTAATTATGTATAATATTTAAACTTTTGTAAAATTTAAAAGGGAGATTTTTAGAGGAAACCCTAAGGGTTTAAGTTTTTTCGGCCACCCCATGGCAGCCACTCTCTCTTTTTTTGTGTTCTTGGAACAAAAGACCTTCTTGAACACACACATACTTCATCTAGCCCTTTCTCACATGCAAAATCGACACAAGAATTCGAGTTTCTCATCTGGAAGAGAAGTCTCACGGCTGGAACAAGGCTCCAGCAGCCTCTTGATGTCTCACGGCTAAAAGAAAGTTCCAGCAACTTTCTTGATCTGATTTTGGTGTCAAATCCTAGCAAAAGATGGTGTTTTCTTATAGGCTTGTGGGTATGATTGCTTGAGGACATCTATCTTGATGTTTTGGTCGTTCAAAAGCATCATCATCTTGATCCAATCCACGGTTTTGACAGCTTCTGGAAGGTAGTTCCATTGTGTTGTTTTGGTTGTTTTGTTTTATCTTGTAACTAGTTCAAACACATATATTTGATCCTATGGTTTTGGGTTTGTTGAAACAAAGTTATGAGCTTTAATTTTTCAGATTATAGAACATGATATTAAGTTCATATTCCGCTGCGTTTTTCTTGTTTAAATGGTTAAACAACATTGTTAAGGTCCAACAAACCCCAACAGGATGTAGTATAAGTATCTCATGTTCTTGTAACTTTATTGATATGCTTTGTAACCCTTGTAATAGAACATTGAGAAAGCATATACTACAACCTTGAAAACCATCTCACTGTGTATCTTGCTCTTATGTTCTATCTCTTAATTACTTGTGTTCTTAGTGTCTTCATTTGTGGTTAATTCATTCATAGTTTGTTTTATTATAGTTACTCTTCTCTTTGTGTTGTTGTGTTGTATTTGATCACCCTTTACTAGTCTTGAAAACACTCCTGCTGCCATTAGAGGAGTTGGTGGAACTAGAAAAGGCAACTAGGCTGTAACAGGATGTAGCACGGTTGGCCATAGAGGAAGAGAAAGAAAAGGAATAGTGGGAAGCTGACATACAGCTCAGGAGGGAAATGATAGCCTTCCTAACCTCGAAAGGATTTTCTCTTCAAAAACTATCTCCGCATAATGATGAATGATCCTCTGGCTCTTCAACAAAGAACAAGATCTAATGGAAAAAGATAGAAAAAGAGCTACGAGATAAAAGTTGAAGCAGAAGAAAAAGAAAGAAGAAGAAGTAAGGGTCACTGCAACCAAGAAGACTAGTGACAAAGCCTGGATGAAAGACTATCTCTAGGCTCACTGCTTCTCTGGAAGGCAGGTGGGTCCCATGTCTCAAAGGTCACTCCAACAGATTGTCAGTCAAATCAAGGCTGACATTCGTTTGGGCAAAAGGAGAGGGATGTACAGAATGGTATAGGGGATGACCTTCACACCACCACTCAACCCTAACCTGAACCAATTCCCTCTCCATTCACCATCAAAGTTGAACCTTACACTGCTGAACCCACACATTTACCCTTACCCACTTCCTTACCTCAACCACCAAAACAACCTATCCTTCAACCCAAAACTCTTATGAGGAAGACTACATCAAACTAACCTATGTTGATGGACCTTCACATTCCCACATAAGAGATCAATTTCGTGATCTACCCAGAGAAACACTACACCAGACTGCAGTACTTCTAGCTATCAACTCTGAATCATTAAATGATGAAGAGATGACATTAGAAGGAAAGTGGTCACTCTACTCGATACAAGGAAAGAGGACAAGATTCCTAGTCAGTCTCTTGTTCTTGGAAAGAATATACTATAGTGGAGGTTCGATGAAGCTACTCACAACTTTGTTATGGAAAGAGAGAATGGTGAAGTCAACTGGCTGAATGTCACCTCTCTGCTATATTCTAGCTGATTTGATATTGTTGAGTTAGAAGAGAAACCATTCTCTAACCCCTCTAACTCTGAAACTGCTACACATATCTAGAATCATCTCAGCAGTCTTCATCTGGCTAAGTTAACAGCAAAAGCGAAGATTGAAAAAGAATTGAGACTGAGAAGAAAGGAAGACAAGGATAGACCTCACACCAGGGCACAACCTTTCTACAAATGGTGGAAGGTCCTGATTTGGAACCTATAGTTTGATGGGAATATGATTATAGTTCCCATCAAATAACTCTTTTCAAAGGGCCACAACAAAGGGTACATATCATTCAAGGTGACAGATTGGAGATCCTGTCAATCAATGATTTGTACAAACTTCTTAGCACCACATCAGGGAAGAGCAATGAAAATGGTAAGTATTTACTCTCCTTGGTGCTGAATGTTTTGAGGAGCAGAAACAAGTGAGGTTTTGGTAGCATCAGCCTAGGGGGAGTTTGTTGGATCAAGAACAAGGCTAGTCCGACTAAAACCAAATCACTTAGATAAATTTTGGTGCTACTTACAAAGGCTTCCAAAGCCAAGTGTGGAACTTCTGAAAGATGTAGAGTTCTTCTGAAGACAAAATGAAAGTCTTTCTTCTGAAGGCAAAACTTTACTTTTGAAGATAAAACATTACTTCCGAAGATAGAGTATTCACTTCTGAAGATGAAGTCTCTAAGGAAGAAATCAAAAGACTACTTCCAAAGTATGAAGAAAGAAGAATTCCTCAAGCCTCGGAATAAGTAGTCTCTTTTGAAGTATAAGTGACTTCGGAAGTACTTGTTCTTCTGAAGACATTTAACCTTCAGAAGACATTGTTAGGAACCAGTGGACATAGGTATGGTCTAAGACACTCCGCTGCACACCTCTGATACTGCATGGTATTTTCTCAAAGAGCCATGTAGTTGACCATACTTTATTCAACTGTTCACCTTTTTATCTTAGTACAAGTTACCAACTTTAATTGGTGACAAAAAGATAAGTCAGGGACATGTCCTGACTACCATATCTCTAATAAAGTCTTATCTGAGATACCTTAAACTATAGCTTTGTAGTATTAGCTTTAGTTAGAGGATTCTAGCTCGTATCAAAGTATATCTGGTGGAGGGAGTATTATATATAGTTTCTCAATTGTAACTCACAACGACATGCTTGTAAAAGTCTTGCGATATTTGAGTTGAGAAGCAATATATGCAAGTACCTTGAAAATTACTTCTTGTATTTCATTATTACTTATTATATTGTTATCAACTTTTAGAGACTTTGCTTTCATCTGAGTGTTATTCAAGTGAGTTTGAGAGAAAATCAATTGTTTAGTGGAGCGGCTTTCTAACTTGTTTGAGGTGGGAGTCTTAACATAAGCATCACATCCCTAGTCCTTTAAATATGATAGAGATGGAACCCTTACACGCCATATTTCAAAAGGTGTTTTTTCGACTTTCTTGGTTGGGGCCATATTCAAAATACGGGCCCTAAAGAACAAAGCGAAACCCCAAAAAGATAGAGGCAATGAGCTTCTAGCCATCATTGTGTTGTGGTATTCTTGGTGGAGATAGTTGTGAGACAGTCCCATAATTTTTAAGTTTATCTCTAAAAGCATCACTTAAATATTCACCTCCTCTATCGATGTGGAGAATTTTTATTGACATGTTCAGTTGGTTTTCTACTTCATTCTAGAATATTTTGAACATTTCAAAAGCTTCATCTTTGTGCTTTAACAAGTACACGTACCATATCGACTATAGTCATCGGTAAAGGTAATGAAGTATCTTTCATTGTACCTAGTCATTGGCTTAAAAGGACCACATACATCCGAATGTATGATACCTATTAAGTCTTTTGCCCTTTCGGATTTGCCACTAGAAGGTGCCTTAGACATTTTACCTTGTAAACAATATTCACATACTTCAAATGAATCATATTCAGTTGCTTTTCGCAGACCATTCTTTTGACGTACTTGTATACGCTTCTTGTTTATATGACCAAGACAACAACGCGAAAGATATGTGTCACTCAAATCCAATTTGAGCCTTTCGGTGATCGTTTGGTACAATGAGCTATCATATAGTGTGTTTTCACGAACAAGTTAATAAATACTGTTAATAGGAATAGCTTTAAAATAAAAGATGCCATTTAAGAAACATATTTTTATTTTCAATACATGACATAACATAACCATATTGTCTTAATTGGGAAACTGAAATAATGTTCCTAGTCAAACTAGAAGCATACAACATTGTTCAAAATTGCTTCCAAACCATTTAGAAGCATCAAGATATAGTCCCCTCGGTCTTTAACTTGAACTTTTACCCTATTCCCCATGTAGAGGTTAACATCCTCTTTCTTGAAGTCATTACTTCTTTTGAACCCCTGAAACAATTGCAGATATGAGTTCCACATCCGATATCCAATACCAATGTGTTAGAGGATATTAAAATGAGATCAATAACAATCATGAAATTGTACTCGAGGTTTGCCTGACATCCCTCTTAGCTTGCAACTCCTTGAGATGAACAGGGCAATTTCTCGCCCAATGTCTATCTCCCCACGCTCAAAGCATGGGTCATTTGAAGCAACCTTTTGCTTCTTCTCCTATGGTTTTGGTCGTGGCGCTCTTACAACTCCTTTTCCCTTCCCCTTAACGTACCCTTTACCCTTGGGTGCGGGGTGATGTTTTGATAGGATCAAATGAATCAATCTGTGATGATTTATGAACACAATTCAAAGAAATTCACACAAAGTAATCAAATCAAAACAAGATATCAACAAAATTCATGTTTTCATTAATATCAAGCTAAGACATTACAAGTATGAAAGCAGGTTCTAATCTCTCTCTATCTACCTGCAAGTCTAAGCTATTTATACTGAAAACAAAAAGTAAATGAACTACAAATTACACATAGTCCTATACTATTACAAACTATTAAAAGACAATAAAGACAACATGTTAATCTTTCTTAGAGCACTTAACAATACTCCCCCTAAGATTGACATGGTCTTCTGTCTTCGAAAACTTCAAGCTTTGTCTTCTTTTCCATCTTCACTTTATCTTTAACCTTTGACTTCATCATTCAAAGTAATCTTCTGGTTCTTCTTTCTTTAAACATTGGCTTCTGTTTGTATATCTCTACATCCTTCAAAGCTTTTGATATTGCAGACTTGAATTTACTTGCAAGAATGCCTTGTTCGGGGTTAGCTTCATTCGTTTTAATCTCCATCTTGTTCATTCTTTCCAACATGTCTTTTGAAAGACATGAAATATCAATATTAGCGTATAACTCAATAGGCTTGTTACTTTCCTTTGAGTATACTTCTAACACTCCTTTCCTTGATATTCTCATGAATTCAATATCTTTAATATCTTTCTTGACTATGTTGGCATAAGCAAGAGCCTTTCTCAGAGATATTCTTTCCATGGCAGCATTCATCACATTAATAATGGAAATGAAATATTTCTTATCTTGCTCTGTATTTCAGGAGATACTTTCTCAAATTTTTGTACAGACAAAAATGAGATATAGCTCGGATGTAATAGCTTTAGCTCAAAAACTCCAAATAAAGTAATCATGTCCTCATCCCATCTTTCTAGATTTTGGACCAACTTAAGCTCAAATGTCTTAGTGTTATAAAACCATCTGAGAATTCGCTTTGAGTTTTGATTACCATCTATCACTTTCAGACCAGGAGTTGGAAGTTTCTCAAATATTTGTCACAAAATTCAATCATAGAATGTTCCTTCTCTTAATGTACTCCCTTGAGCATTTTCTTTTTCTTTAGAGTGGCAAAGCACTCTTTATCTTCTTGATCACATCTCGTGCTAAGAAAATTACTTGATCTATATAATCCTCTTCTTAATAATTCTACAAACATCTTGCCACGTTTTGAATCAAAAGGATTGATCAGAGGTAATCTATTCAGCTCTTTTAATCTTGCACTGGAAGTTTTATGATACTAGAGTAAAAGTGATACATCACACATAGAATTTACTCTCTTTATCAAAATGCATCGAATACTTCATCATACTTCCATGCAATAATCTTTACTTGATTGGTAAAATCTGGAGCAATCATCGCATTCAGCAGTTCAGCAACTGATTGTCCTTTTTGCAATACATTTCTTACCAAGTCTCCAGTTGTTCTTGAACTATCAAGAATATGCCTTTGTTCAGTTGATGCTTTGTAACTTTGTCTTTCTCGATCAGCAAACATTTCAATCACTCTTTTTTGTGAGAATGAGAATCATCAATCTTGACATTTGTTTGATCTCCTGAGTCTTTAACATTCTTGTTCTCTTTGTTATTTCAAGAGACTGAGGATTATCTGTATCAAGTACTATCTTTTCTTCATTTGTTTCTCAGTCTCTTGAAAACTTCTGACCAGATTCCTCAGAGATACAGATTGTAATCTCTTTAGCTTCCTCCAAGGGTTTTCTAGATTGCAACCATGATCTTAGAGCTAGAATACTCATATCATCTGGATCATATGGTGCAACTCAGAACTAGATAGTTCTTCTACATTTATTACTTCTTTTGCTCTTGTCCATTCACCATACTCAACAACAATCTCATTTGGATCTATTGAAGCAACTGACTCTGCATAGATACATTTCTCATATTCATGGTTAATCTGAGAAACAGTCAGTCCATCCAAATATACTCGATTATATTTCAGCTTCACAAGATAATTGTATCTTTTTTCAAAGTCTTGTGGTACCTCATCTTGTTCTTGAGTATGTTCTTGTGAAGAGAAGTGTGATACGAATTGAGTTTCATCAATATCTTCATTATCAAGAACTTCATCGTACCAATCATCATTGTATACTTCGTCGATATCGTATAAAGCCTCAATCTGTTCTTGAACATTTTGTTCTTCAACAGATTCTTCAGTTCTTTGAAGCTTAGAATAAGATTCAGTTTGAATTGTATCTTCTAATTCATTCACTTTTCTTTTGCCTTTATCTGCTCAAGATTTTCATCAACATGTATCTCAGTACTTATCACATGTACTGGTGAGATAGACTTCTAAGCTTTTTTTTCTTTTAGCAATTCAGTTTGAGATTTTCATTTTCTTTAGTTAATTTCTTGAATTTCTCCTCAAGAATATCATAATCTTTAATCATAACTTCAAAGTTCTTGATTACATCTTCTTTATCTTTGGCAAACCTTACAATCTTTTCATCTTTTAAGGCATTTTCTTCAGTCAACTTTAAGTTTTCATCCTTATGCTTTTGAATTTCTTTTTCAAGAGATATGTTTCTCTCTTTCATTCTTTTATTCTCCACTTTCAACTCTTCAATCTCTTTCTCTTTGCTCAAATTTTCTTCTTTCAATCTGTCTATCTCATCAATGTCAACTATTTCCTCTATTCGTATAGACACATTGTGTGACATCCTAACAAAAATTCCTTCTACTCCTTCATTGCATCAAATTCAAATATTGGATTGAATAACATATCATTCATAAAGTCAGAATCAAATGTTTGATTTTGAGAATCCATTTCTTGTACAGCTTCCTCATGAACCACATCAACATTTTCTTCATTCATAGGATGTGGTTCATCTCCGGTATCTTCTGCATTTCTTTCTTCAAATTCTTCTTGATGTGCTTCAGTGGAATCATCATTTACATCATGATCATCATTGACTCACTTTCTTCACTTGATGAGCATTTAGAAACATCATCCTCATTTTCTTCATCATCTTTTATATCCTCAATTAGATCATTTGGATCTATTGGTTCTTCTTCAGTTAGATGAAAGTGTGGCTGATTAATATCAACTTCATCCATTGATACGTTTCTGATATAATCAAATACTGGAATGTTTTAAGCACGAGTGAACATTGCCAGTCTTTTGTAAACAATCTGACATGTGCTCTAACTGTATCTTTCACCATTAAATCTTCAGCATACAAATCTTGATTTTCATTAATGCGTAGTTGGAGAAATCTTGGGTACATCAAGTATTTATGCCTTACTCCTCTTTCAAGATTAAAAATGAAACCATTCATTATCCACTTAGACATGTTGAATCTTCTGTTTATGGATAAGGCTATAATAAGAGATGCAATGTCTATAGGGAATGAATCCCAACCAGCACTTCTTTTAGACATACAATGTTGAAAGATATAGCATAAAAGCTTCCAATGCTTAAACACTCTTGCTCTGAAAAATTGCTTTTTGGGAAAATGATCTGGATGACCCTTTGTAGAAAAACCTCTCTACATTCATTGAAATAATATTCTGATAAGTCTTCAGGATCATTGTCACCAAGTCTTAAAGCTATTCTGATTGCTTCTTCAGATACTTCAAGCATTATTTTTGTTGTAATAAAAGCTCTTAGCACTTTGTTTCCTTCATCATCTTTAAATCGGAGCAGTTATTTAGAATCTCTTAATCATTCTTCCATTGATCATTGGTCTTGCACACATAGCATATACATACTTTGTTCTGAGCAGAATTCTGATAATTTCTTCATATCCAATTGCTTTTTTGTTTTCTTATCATTTAGAAAAGCAGCCACATTATGCTTTGGCTCAAATTTTATTCTACCATCTGCAAACACAAAGAAAGTATAATGAGAACATTGAATATTGATTAATGAATTCTATTTCTACATACAATTTTTTTTTTTCTGTTCAAAATTAAGACAGACTGTTCATCTTCTTCTTCTTCGGCTATGGAAAACCGACTGAGTTCAAGATCAACAAAACCAATTTCACTTTAAGATAAAAAAACAATACATCACTGTACTCAAAAATGAGTTCTTATCCATAATACAGTATCAATTTTTGATATGATACTCATTTGATCAGATTAAACTTGGATTATATAGGGTTCGAACGCCCAAATAGCATTCAACCGACTATAACAATGCACTGATTTAACACAACATTTGTATATTTGAATCACAAACTTACGTTATATATTCAAATACTATCTATACTCAATGGATTTGATTTGATTTCAGATGAAATGAGGATGTGATGATACTCGACAGTCGCAAGTTCAGGGGTTTTTGGTCTGAGAAATTTTGAGTGAAAATGAGAACTACGCATAAGTGTTCAATTTATATAAGTGAAATTTTTAGGCGTATAAGCCCTGTTTGGACGAATGATTCCTCTTTGGGACAATGAAACCCTAAAATTCACTTATTTGTTAGACGCATAAGCACTGTTTGTGCGTTTTGAATCACACGCATGGGAATGTTCAGACGCATAAGCACTGTTTAGGCGCTTTTGAACTGTTCAGCCGCATGGACTTTTTGAAATGTCTAACACTTGGTAATTTTGATACTGTGTAGACGCATGAGACATGTCAAACGTCTAACACTTGGTAATTTTGATACTGTGTAGACGCATGAGACATGTCAAACGTCTAACACTAGGACAATCAAACCCATTCACTACTTAGACGCATGGGATTATCTCAACCGACTAACACTTGTAATTTCCATAGATGTATAACTGTTTAGATGCATGAGAATGAATCAAACGTCCACACTTGTATAATCCTGAAAATTTCATCATGCTCCTATTGAGGCGCATGTGCTGTTTAGGTGCATGAGTTGACTTTCATGATTTAAACACTTGTGATTTCCAATTTCTTCACTTGCACTTTTTACCATTTAGATCCCTAAATTTTGAACTTTTTGTATATTGCACTTTCAATTTATAAAGTTTTATTTTCTATTTCTTTTTAAATTTCTTTTGTCCCTTCATTTTAGTCTCAACATAAAATCAAATATCATCTGATTTTCAACTTATGAAGCATTCTTATTTGCAAAAATTATGTAGGTTCATATTATATTTTTCAAATAAATTACATTTTCAATGTACACCAATACTTTGAACATAAAGCATCATCCTTTCAATTCAACATTTCAAATTTTGATTTTGATAATGAATATTTTCTGAGAAAACTCTTTCATTTATTACTCCCCCTAAACTTTTAAGTTTGAGAACTTATAAGTTTCTTAGGAAAGATAATAAGATCACACAACACATGTGAATTGCCTTCACACACAAAGACATGCATAAAAGAAAAATGAAAATAGAATCAAAATCAAATATAAGCACAGAATTGATGTCTGTAGAGAGATCATATTAATGAAGATGAGCACATTGAAATAAAATAATGTGGATAATCATAGACAATGAATAAATCCTGATCAAGTGGTTCCACGTCAGTGATATCGCAAAGGAGACACAAGATCTAACGACAGACAATGAGTGTTTTTGACAAATTTATCAACTCACTACTTTTCAATTCTTGGATTGATAGGGTTGATTTAGATATGACATGATCTAAAAATACAGGACTAAGAGAGCCAACCATGATCATGAAATGTAAGAAAGAACACATACTTGTTGGACCAAAGGAACCAATGAGCCAAGATCAGAAATCTCTAAGTCCCACATGGTATCACAACAACTGCTGAAAACTTCATCAGCAGTTTGACAAGTGCTGAAGACTTCAATAGCTGAAGATCAAGTGCTGAAGACTTCAACAGCTGAAGAACTTAAGTGCTGAAGTACAACAGCTGAAGAACACAAGTACTGAAGCTGAACAGCTGAAGAACGCAAGTACTAAAGCTAAACAGCTGAAGAACACAAGTGTTGAAGCTGAAAGACCAAAGTACTGAAGTACAACAGCTGAAGAGTTTACAAGTGCTGAAGATCAACAACTGATGTACAAAGTCTGAAGACAAAGACTAAAGACATCAGCTGATGATATCTACTGAAGTCATCAATTGATGAAACATCTGAAGGTCAAAGTCTGAAGATCAAGTACTGAAGCGTCAATAGTTTGTTACAACTGCTGAAGAGTACTTCTTCAGTAGTTGTGATATCAGTAGTTTTATATTTCTAGTTTCAGTAGTTTTGTAAAACGACTGAAGAGCTTGTTCTTCAGTCGTTATAGTTTCAGTAGTTTCTAATCAGTAGTTTTATATTCTGTACTTAACACTCTGATATGTTCTCAGTAGTTGTGAACATTTCAGTAGTTTGTTAAGATTTAGTTATTTTTGTAATAGATCTGCCATTGTCACTTTCCGTGATAACAGCAGTGATTGTTGCACTCTATATAAGGAGTAACAACCTATTGTAATAAAGTGAATGATTTGATCAGAAATATTCCATATCTATAAACATTCCTTGAATCAGAAATATATTCTCTCTCACTATAACCGTATGTGCTCTTAATGCATACAAGTATCGATTTCTTGCTACAATTTGTCTAATTCCTGTTCTTATTCCGTTGCTTTGAACTCTAATACATCAAACTTCTGATCGCTGATCCTACAAATGGTATCAGAGCCGGTTAATCATTGATCGATCTAATAATTGATCATTGAAACTGCTATTCAAGATCTACGTTTGATTGATTAACTTTTGTTTTTGCAAGAAGCGGTTATAGAGATTGAATTTTCTGTATCTCTGGTCATTCATCCTGAGATCTTTTCTTGGTTTTCATTGAGTTTGTTGTGGTCTGTGTAAAACTTTTAAAAGATTGAATTAAATTGTTTTTGAACTGAAAATGACTACACCCTCCAATGATCCTCACAATACTGGTTCCTCAACCAAGCCACCAATGCTGGTTAGGAATGAGTATAACATATGGCAACGACGAATGCTCCATCACCTGTCTGTTAACAGCGCAGGTTGTTGGACATTAGTGGTACATGGTCCACACAAGCCTATGGTGAATAACCCGGAAACCAATCAAATGATTCTGAAGAGGAGGGAGCAATACTCGGATGAGGATAAGAAGTTACTTGAAATTGATGCAAAAGCCCATGGAATTCTGGCCATGGCACTGCCCAATGAAATCTATTCTGGGCTAATGCATCATGAAACTACCCATGACCTCTGGAATGCCTTGAAAGAACAATTTGGAGGAACAGATGAGGTCTTGGCAAATAATAGAGAAATCCTTGCCCAACAATATGAGACATTCTCTCATAGAAAGGTGAGACACTGACTCAACAATTTGAGCGTTCTCTTGTTTGATCTCTGAATTAAAAATGGTCAAACTTGAGTACACAAATGTTCAGATGAATAACAGATTTCTCAGATCACTGCCTGAGAGATGGGACACATATACTATTGTCCTACGCTCCAGTGCAAGTTTGGACAAACTATCTCTCACCCAACTCCATGAGAAACTGCTCACGTTTGAGAGAGAGATAGAACAGAAGAGAAAGCTCTTCATCTGGAAAGCTCACTGAAGACTTTGTACCAGGCAACACTGCCTTGGTTGGTCATGAGTCAGAATATGCTTCATCTGAATGCCAGTATGATGAGCATATTAATTTCTCTTCAAACACTTCTGATTCTGCATTTGTGAGTGTTGATGGTCAGTTTACTGGGTGTAATAATGACAATTTATGCTTCATTATGGATGATCTCAAGGGGATTGCTGATGACGACTTAGAAGAGATGGATATTTTGAGCCAAATGGCCTTGATAAATATCAGATCTCAAAAGTTCTACAAAAGAACTGGAAGAAAATTCCCAGGACTCTCTGGCAAAACCAAAGTTGGTTTTGACAAGAGCAAGTTGAGGTGTCACAAATGCCAAAGGCTTGGACACTTTGCAAGAGAGTGTAGATCAACTGGATCTAACTCCACTGCACCCTTGTGACTTTTCCTGGCAATAGTCAACAACACAGAGGGCAGCATCCTGTCACTTCTAGTCATCATCCTCAACAACAATCTCCTGTATATTTTGTTCCTCAGGGTCAAATGCCATATCCTTACCCTTGTTATTACATGCCACAGTCAAATCAAGTTCAAGTTCCTATGGCACCACAACCTCATGCACTACCAGAACCTCAGCCATCCCAATCTCAACAACAAACTCAACCTCAACAACACAGCTTCTTCACCCCAGGAGTTGTTGACTGGAGCAGTTTACCAGATGACATGTCGGGTCATGAACAACTGTTCTCAGATGCTGGTCAACATGGGTGACAGTCCTTTTGGGAATCGAGCTCTTATGGCTTTGGAGTCTGCTGATACTTCATTTTCTAATGCATCTACACCTCAGGTATCACAGTATCCTCTGAGGCAAAAGCCAAATTATGTTTTGAAACATGCATAGCAGCATTTGCTTCCATTAGAGAAGCAAATGTAGCTTTAATTAATAAGAACACTGAGCTAGAACAAATTTTTTCCAAAAGAAAAGCTGAGTTTGAGTCTGTGCTTAAAGATAAAAATGATGAGATTTATAAACTGAAATGCCAAATAATTGATGATAAGGCTAGAGAAGAGGTACTTCTAGAGAAGTACACAGATCTCAAAGAACCCTTGCAGTTACCCAGGTAGAGTGTGATAGATGGGTACAATCATGCAAAGGTTTTGAAATGCTTCTTAGTAAGCAATCTGCTTCAAATGTGAAGTTTGGCATTGGTTACAATCACACTGCTCCACCTACAGATTTTACTCCAAGAGCAGAGGTAGAATCTGATGGTGAGAGTGATAACCAATCCATCTCATCATGTGATCTACTTTCTGATACATCACAATCAGAAGTAGCAGTCAGCATCAAGTCCTCTCTGAACCTATCAGCTGATGTTGATGGTTCAAATGCTAACACTCACATGATCAATGAGTTGATCAACTCAGGAGTAATTCTGAAAGTCCTGAAAGGACTAGAGAGCAGGATTTAACACCTGAAGTTCAAACTCCAACTACTGTTAGTACTGAAAAGAAGATAACTATCAGTAGAAAGAGTTTGAAGACTACTAAAGAGGCAGTCAAGAAAGCAAACAATGCTTCCAAAGCTTGAAGAGCAAGTCTCCAGTTGCTTCACCCTCTTTAGTTGATGATCAACCTAGATGAAGAAGAAACCATGTGAAGTATGTGGTTTGTTCAATCATCTTACAGATGATTGCTGGTACAAAAGAGGTTCCAAACTCAAACAAAAAGAAGAAATTAAAGAGAAAATGGTAAAAATGAAAACTGAGTTTGAGACCACATTTGTATTAGCAACATCAAATCCTGTAACTCTTAAGTCCTCAAAGAAATCCAAAAAGGAAGGGGTTAAACAGGTGACAGCTGAGAGTGCTCAGAAGAAGAAGGTGCAACATAGGAACTTATCAAACTCCACTGGCAATGTGTCTGATGAACTGAAAGCTTTATCAAAAATCAACACAACTGGTTATGATGGTTCAACATCTGTTGGGTAGAGTTAACCAACTAGATGCTCCTATGTTGAAACCACAGAAAAGGAGGTCCAAGCCAAAGGATTCCTCTTCTTCACCATCTTCTTCCTCTCAGGCTGTTGTTCCAAATAAACCTGTTAGTTTATCATCTATTGATGAGACCAGGCCCAAAACCAAAAAGGTTTGGGTCTCCAAAACTAACTGATTGTTTATTATTGCCGGGTTCTTCAACATGCCAAAGTAGCATCTGGTATAGACAGTGGGGGATCTATGCACATGACTGGGAACATCTCTCTCCTTCATGACTACTCTCAAGTAAAGAAGGGATTTGTTTCTTTTGGCAATGATGCTAGGGGTTACATCATTGGAATGGCTTTGTCTCCAATGGAGAAATCAAGTTTGATGATGTTAATCATGTGGAAAATCTCAAGTACAATCTCTTGAGTGTCAGTCAAATGTGTGATAAAGGCCATGTTGCTCTTTTCACCAGTCAAACTGTAGGATTCTGTCATCCAAAGTTCTCCATTTGATTGATAAGGTGTTGATGATCACACTCTCCTGAAAGCCACAGGACAGGAAGAGTGTATGCCTTAGATCTTTCCAAGAAAATAGATCTAAGAGGCAATCCTTGCCTATTTTCCAAAGCCTCTTCTCAAGAATCTAAACTGTGGCACAGAAGGCTGGGTCATGTTAATTTCAAAAACATGAATCAGCTTACCACAATAGTTTAGTCAGAGGCTTACCAATAAAGGAGTTCCACTGTGATGAAACCTGCACTGCTTGTTTAAAAGGAAAACAGCACAAAGTCTCATTCCCTCCTATTGAAGTGCCTAAGTCCACTGCCTGCTTGCAATTACTGCATATGGATCTATTTGGTCCTGTGAGAGTAATGAGCATGGCAAAGAAAAATACTGTCTGGTAATTGTGGATGATTACTCCAGATTTGTATGGACTTTCTTTCTACATTCAAAGGATGAGGTTGCTCAGAAGATTATTCACTTTTTGTTTATATTGAGAAGCAGTATTCCCTTCCAGTCAAGTGTATTAGGAGTGACAATGGAACTGAATTCAGAATCATACACTTGATGACTTCTATCTTTCAAAGGGAATCAAAAGGAGTTTAGCATTCCAAGGACTCCAGAACAAAATGGAGTAGTGGAGAGAAAGAACAGGACCCTCATTGAAGCTGCAAGTCCATGCTGGCTGACTCTGGTTTGCCACTGACCTTTTGGGCTGAAGCTGTCAACACAGCTTGCTATGTGCAAAATAGAGTTTTAGTAAATCAGAGGTTGATGAAGACTCCATATGAAGTCCTCCATCATTTGGCTCCTCTGATTTCATTTTTCAAAGCATTTGGGTGTCCCTGTTTTATTCTCAACACAAAGGATCAACTCCATATATTTGATCCTAAGGTGGATGCAGGCGTATTTTGTTGTTTATTCATCTACTTGCAAGGCATACAGAGTCTTCAACTGCAGAACAAAGATGGTTGAAGAAACTCTACATGTTAAGTTCAATGAATCTCCAAAGGACAAGATTCCACAAAGCCCTGTGGAGTTATTTGATTTGGACATACTGCAATATGTTCCTTATCAAACTCCTGCTGTTGCTCCTGTCACAGTTCACCACCTGGTGGTACTGCTGGTGCTGATGATGATGATGATTGCCGTACTCACCTCTTCAGGTTTAGTGATCAACTGCCTGATTCAGCTAGACCTGATGTTCCTGTAGCTCCAGTAGCACCATCCACAACAAATGCTGATGAGATCTCTTCGAATTCAACTTCCTTTGAATTACCATCCACTGATTGGTTTCAAGGAACTGATTCACCATCACCATCTCTGTTACTGCTGAGCCTGCTACAAACACTTGCACAGATCTCATTGTGTATCAAGATCTGAAGAATCACCCTATGTCTCAAATCATTGGTGATATCACTGCTGGAGTATCAACAAGAAGTCAATTGTCAAATTTCTGCTTCTATGCTCTCTTCATCAGTCAGCAAGAGCCAAAGAATTATCACATTGCTTTAAAGGACAATGGATGGGTTGATGCCATGTAGCTTGAGCTTCTTCAGTTCAAGAAACAGCAAGTGTGGGAACTGGTTCCTCTACCTCCAGGTAAGTGTGCAATAGGCACTAAATGGGTGTTTAGGAACAAAACTGATGAAAATGGGCTTATTGTTAAGAACAAAGCCAGACTGGTTGTTCAGGGGTTTGCACAAGAAGAAGGTATTGATTATGATGAAACCTTTGCCCCTGTAGCCAGACTGGAAGCAATTCGATTGTTTTTAGCTTATACTGCTTATCAAAACCTTAAAGTTTTTCAAATGGATGTCAAAAGTGCATTTTTGTATGGAAAAATTAAAGAAGAGGTTTATGTATGTCAACCTCCAGGCTTTGAGAACAATAAACATCCTAATTGGGTGTATAAGCTTGATAAGGCTCTTATGGGTTAAAACAAGCTCCTAGAGCCTGGTATGAGACATTATCAAACTTTCTTCTGGAAAATAATTTCACTAGAGGCTCCATAGATAAGACTTTATTCATTAAGAAAGCTGGGCAGCATAATCTACTTGTTCAAATTTATGTAGATGATATCATTTTTGCATCCTCTGATCCAAAGTTGTGTGATGCCTTTACAAAGTTGATGCAACAGAAGTTTGAAATGAGTGCCATGGGAGAGTTACAATTCTTTCTGGGTTTGCAAATCAAACAAAACTCATGGAATTTTCATTCATCAGTCCAAATACACAAAAGATCTTTTGCAAAAGTTTGATTTACAAAACTGTAAGCCTTGTTACTACCCCCATGTGCAGCACCACACAACTGGATACAGATCAGAAAGGTAAAGTGGTTGATGAAACACTTTACAGATGTATGATTGGGTCCTTGATGTATTTAACAGCTTCTAGACCAGATATTTTGTTTGCTACATGTGTTTGTGCTAGATTTCAGGCTGCACCTAAAGAGTCTCATCTGATTGCAGTCAAGAGGATCTTTAGATATCTACAAGGCACTCCATCTCTAGGTTTATGGTATTCTACTGGACATTCTGGTAAATTAGTTGCCTTTTCTGACAGTGACTATGCAGGGTGTAAGTTGACCAGGAAATCAACTTCTGGTGGATGTCAATTCCTAGGCAACTGCTTGATTTCTTGGCAGAGCAAGAAACAGACCTCAGTGCTACGTCAACTACTGAAGCAGAGTACATTGCTGCTGCAAGTTGCACCTCTCACGTACTCTGGCTTCAAACCAACTTCTGGATTATGGCTTTATAGAGACTAAGACTCCATTCTTAATGGATAGTGCTTTAGCGCTGTGTATTGTCAAAAATCCAGTCCAGCACTCTAGGACCAAACATATAGAGATCAGACATCATTTTATAAGGGTTGTTTTGAAAAGGTCTGATTGATCCTAAGTTTGTGCCTAGTGCTGATGAGCTGGCAGACATTTTTACTAAGCCTTTGGATAGTTCAACTTTCCAAAACCTGGTGTTAAGGCTTGGTATGCTGCAGCTAGAATAAGTGACAACTACTGATGATCTTAGTAATAAGTACTGATGATCATTGTAACCATGTCACATATAAGTACTGATGAGTTCTTTACCTCAGCAGTTTTTATAACTACTGAAGCTAATGTCTCACAAGTACTGAAGTACTTCATCTGTTCTAAACTACTGATTAGTTACAACTACTGATGTAGTTACAACTACTGATGTAGTTACAACTACTGATGTAGTTACAACTACTGATGCAGTTACAACTACTGATGCAGTTACAACTACTGAAATCAGTAAAAATAGATAAGTACTGATGTCCTATGAAACAACTGAAATCAGCCAAAAAGCTGATGAATGTGTTGAGGACAGTATGAAACAGCTGAAAAGCTAAGAATTGACGAAAACAGCTGAAGAAAATTTCTCTTCAGTCGTTTGTACAACTGCTGTTTCATTCTAACAACTGAAGCAATACCATGTCTTCAGTAGTGTTATAACTACTGATGACTAATACCAAGTCTTCAGTTGTTTACAACAACTGATGACAAAACCACTGTCTTCAGTAGTTTCATAACTACTGATGACAAACACCATGTCCTCAGTTGTTTCATCATCTGAAGTCAAAACCATGGTCTTCAGTAGTTTTCTAACTTCTGATGCCTAACACCACGACTTCAGCTGTTTCAACGTCTGAAAGGATCATACCATGTCAACAGTCGTTCAAAAACTACTGATGACTAACACCACATCCTTCAGTAGTTTTCTTACCCGTACCCTATAAATACCCCTGACCTAATCCTTCAATGCTTCATCTTCTTCAACCTAACGTTCCTCTCCAAAACTTCTCTCTTCTCAATGGAGTCCATGCAAATTAAACCGCGACACAACTGTGTTGCCTACCTTACTAAATCGCCTGTCTGGGCTAAGTTCGATACTGCTATCGATCTTATGGTTCAGTCCCAATACAAAACGGCATTTCTTCTGAATCCCATACTACATGTCGAATCCCTCCAAAAATTTTGGATGAACGTTACTATTACCACTGGGGAGAACAACACACCATCTCTCCAGTCGGTTGTCAACAACAAAGAAGTGGTCATCACTCCTGCAATAATCCTCAAATTCTTCATCTGGATGATGCTAGTTCTCCTACTGGATATCCGAAGGGCACCATAGATCTATCCTTTGCCCAACATGGATATCAAGGCAATCTCAGTGCCTCCACTATCATGAAGAAACACTTCCATGACGCTGAACGCCTAATTTTTCACATGGTGAATGTATGTTTGGCTCCTAAGACTTTGTCTTGGGATCAAATGTCGACAAAGTGGCAGCAGGTAATGTATTCTATTCTTGAGCAACAACCGCTAAACTTTTCAGAAATAATATTTTCGGAGCTCAAGGACATGGCTCAAAAACTAACTGTTAACCGTTGGATACTATATCCATGGTTCATAATGGTCATCATTACAAACCAGCTTAATGCTGAGGGACTTGTTGGCTTGGGAGTCCCTGCTACGGCTGTTCTGCCGGAAGTATACTCCCGGCACAACTCTGACCAGACACTCAAATTGGCGGCCAAGCTGCGCAAACCCACGCAGCTGGAACCCACAGCCACCACCTCCAAATCAAAAGTCCCCACCAAACCCACCAAAAAGAAACCCAAAACGGCTACTCAGGGAATTGAGTCCCTTGAGGATGCCCCTGCAACACAAACGCAGGATATATCCACTAGTCCAAACCCCCTAGTGGATACAATGACTCTTCCAGCCATAGCCGCTCAGGCTTCCTCTCAACAGGAGCCTGCAGCAACCACACAAGGGGTACCTACATATCTGGGATCTTCCTCACTTGAGGAGATTGCCATTGAAAGCACCAACCTCCCCAGATGCACACTGCTTCTATCCCTTCACCCCATACAACCGCCCCTCACAGCCCAACTTTAATAGTTGCACAAGTGCTGACTCATCTGCACTCCTCACCCCCTCCCCAGAAACCTCTTACTACTGGGAACACCTGTACAATTGAGGGGGAGGAACACAGTGCAATTGAGAACCCACAGCACAGGGGTTTACCACTTCTATCTCCTGGTGTAGATAAGGAGGTTAGAATATCTAGTGAGGCTGCCACCTCTTCTGAATCAGCACATGATCAGAATGAGGCTGGTAACAGTGCTAAGACCTCACTAGAGGCAACAGCTGATGATGGACATTGTCCTGAGGCTGGAAGTCCCCAGTACCAAGCAAAAGGGGCACATGCAACAACTGGTCTACACCCAGTGCATGTCAATCCTTCTCCAAGCAGGAGGTCAGATGATTCAGCTTCGGCTGATGATGACCTGGGCTTTTTCTACGATGTTCTCGCCCAGAACACAATCCTTGAAGAGAAAGTCAGTAGGCTGCAAAACCTACTTGACCAACTCTCACAAGGAGAAAGACCATCTGCCTCCACCAACCCACAGATGGCACCTTCAGTTGAAGGTTCCCCAAACACTGAGCCACTCCAAACTCAACCACCTGCCTCTGCTTCAGGCCCTATTTCTCAGGAACAGAACCCTTTTGAGCAAATAGGTGTTGTACTTCAAAATTCCCTCCCTCTCATCACACCCATAATCACTGATATTGTGACTAAAGCCATTGATGAGAGGCTTTCCTCAACTTTACAACCCTTGATTGATGCTGCTGTGCAAAAGACACTTTCTGCGGTACAAACCCCTTCCTCCAATGCATCCAAAAAGGGGGAGAGTTGCAGTGAAAGAAAAGAAGAGGAAAAGAACAGAGAAGAGAAGGAAGAGAAGCAAGCCCAAGAGGAGGAGAAAGAAAAGCAACCACTGCTCACTTACAAGCGAAAGAAAAGTGCTGATGATCAACCTACTGAAGACAAATCCTTGGAAGAGCTGGTAAAAGAAGCTGACACTACACACAGCCGATCCATGGATAAAATAATTGAACAACTCTTCAGGCAAGGGTTTGATACAGCCACATTGGATAGTGAGATCAGAAGGTTGGAAGTGCAAGAGATTCAAACCCGATGGGCTGGGTATGATGCTCTTGAAAAAGAGAGATTGGAGATCATGGTCCGCTTCATTGCAAAATACTTAGGAAGATCGTTAATGGAGATTCGCGCGTGGACCAGGGACAGTATGCTGGCTATAGCCACGAATCTGTCTGTCTGAGCAATTCCACAAGGGGATTATTGTTGAAGCCCTTGATGAGGCTGGGGCTGGTAAAAGGTTAGAAATGGCAAACTTACAAAGGCGAAACTTACTACAAAGATGCTGGATCAACCTTCCCTTCCACCCACTCAAACACTGCCTACCCCTCAAATCTCCAAACAAATCTCTAAGCCAAAGTCCAAACATCCTCATTCTTCAAAACCAATTCCCTTACCAACCCAACCATCATCCAGTGATGCACCTAGAAGGAGGAGAAGGGTGCTGAGGATGGAAGAAGAAGAAGAAGAAGAAGAAGAAGAAGAGGATGAAGATGATAGTCTGCCACTCTCTGCTGTTCTAAAGCTACCAAAACCCAGAAGTCAACCCTGATCACACCTGACTCTCAAAAGGAAATGGTCAGAGTCAAGATAGAAGATGAAGAATAGCAGAAACAGCACGATGAGCAACTATGAAGATGGTTGACAAGGAATTTCCTCAGTCATCATCTATTCAAGCCATGAAAGGGCATGCTCAGAGGCTGTACACTCTCAGGCACACTTTTCAGTATCAGAAGGAGAGAGTGAGAGTATGGCCAGACCCCAGGGTGAGTTCTAGAATCCATAAAAGAACTATTCCACAGATACAATGGACAGGTTAGAAAACAATAGAATCTACCATCATGTTGGCCATTGTAGTCACACCCTGGGAAATAATTGATGAATTCAAGAAAGCCCATCAAGCAAAGATGACCCCTCAAGCCTTACTAGAAAACAAGATGATTAAAAGGGTTGTTATAAAAAAGCTTGAAGACATCCAGAAGAATGAGCTCCAGTTACTCCTTGAAGGCACCCATCCTGATGAATTTGTCTATAGGGAGGTAACTACAGTGGAGCAGAAAATTGGTAGGACCATGAAGTACTTATCTGAGTATAAGCCAAAAAAACTCGAATTGATTCAAGTCTTGCAACTGGTGCAAACACCTTATCATAATCTATTCCTTCTTCCTGTGTGTATCCTTGTGCAACAAGTCTTGTGTTGTTCCTTATTACAACACCACGATCATCAGTCTTATTTCTAAATAACCATTTCATGCCAATTTCATTTTCTCCTTCAGGTAGATCCACCAAATTTCACACATCTTGTTTGCGGAATTGAAGTAATTCTTCTTGCATGGCTTCTATCCAACCATTGTCCTTTAATGCTTCGGTAACATTTTTAGGAACAATTTGAGAAAGAAAACAAGAGTATAAGCATACGTTTGCTTGTTCTGATTTACTCCTTGTTGTTCTCTCATTCAATGAACCATATTGTTAAGTGCTGTAAAAGATTAACATGTTGTCTTTATTTGTCTTTTGATATTTTGTAATAGTATAGGGACTATTTCTGTAAATGTTAGTTCCTTTACTTTTGTTTTCAGTATAAATAGCTTAGATTTGCAGGTTTGTAGTAAGAATACACAAGTTATTCGAATATGCTTTTCATGCTTGTAATTGTCTTAGCTTGATATGAATGAAAACTGAATTATTGATATCTTGTTTTGATTTGATTACTTTGTGTGAAATTCATTGAATTGTGTTACAAATCATCACAGATTTATTCATTTGATCCTATCAAATGGTATCAGAGCTGTTGGTAAGCTGTTACCGATTGATTTTCGTTTTAAGTTCATCGAATTGAAAACCTAAAAATCTCACTCAATCTGTGATTGAGATACAATTCAATTGAAAAATTGTGAATTTAAGTTGTGTTCATCAGAGAAACATGATTTGAATCACAATTAGCAGATCAATTCATCAAATTCAAGTAAACTGTTGAATTTGTTGTTCGAAAATAGCTTGAATTTTCGAACTGAAATTTCAAAAATTGATTGATTTGTTGTTGAAATTGAAGAAAGTGATATTAAGAAGAATGTTTATCGGCATATAAAACTCATCTAATTGAAAAGTTTCAATCGAATTCATCAACATTTAAAGAATTCAGAAGATTCGAGTTTGTTACATTCATTTGAAGATGATGAATGTGTCGCATGAGCTGAGATTGACTGAATTTTTCTAAGTGTTAGAACCATTAACACTGTGTAGACGTTTTTAGTCAGTCGTTTGAGTACGGTTGAAGAGAATCCAAGACGTATCACCTGTGTTAAGTTGATAACTATTCACACGCTTGACAACTGCTTAGGCGTTTGACAACTATTCCGGCGTTTGACAACTGTTTAGGCGTTTGACAACTATTCAGGCGTTTGACAACTGTTTAGGCACTTGAAACCTTCCAGACGCATTAATACTTAGACATTTTGAAATTTTCTCAGGCATTCCCTTAGACGTTTCTCAACTTAGACGCATCAGCTTTGAGACGTTTGAATACTGTTCAGACGTTTTAACCTCGATACTTAGATTTTTTTTTTAAAAAAAAATATAAGAATGGTAAAATCAGAAGATTCTGAAAACAGAGTTCCAAAGCTTAAAAATAGAGCTGATTTTAAAAATTGGTCTCTTAGACTAAAACAGCATTTTAATTCTATTGACACTGATCTCTGGAAATCTATAGAAAAAGGACCATACATTCCTATAATAACTGATGGACAGACAGAGGATTTGTGTATACTAAGATCCTCCAGAACCTTATCCAGAGATGATCTTCAAGGAGATGATCTGAAAAGTGTTAAGAATGTATTAAAGCCTATTCATTAATGTGTAAAGGACTACCTTTGGAAGTTCTTACAAGGTTAGATGCATATCAAACTGGATATACACTATATAAAGCATTGAAGATCATATGTGAAGGAGGTAAAGAGATTCAAAATTTAAAGAAACAAAAGCCGAAAAGAAAATTAGAATTGTTTCAGCATTAGTCTGGAGAGACAATAAATCAAATGATGAACAGATTTGTTCAACTCATAACTGAGATGTCAACAGCTGGTATCAAACCTGATCTTGAAGATTTAAATCTCAGACTACTCAATGCTTTACCATCATCATGGAAACAAACTGTAACTTTACTAAAGCATACTGAGAAGTTTCCATGGATCTAGATCTTCTTATTGCAAAAATAGAATCAGTGGAGATTGATGAAATCTCAAGGAACAATGATAAGCAGCATCAATGTCTCAATATCAGTTTGTTGCTTCTCCTGCAACCACCATAGAAAATGCATTCATGGCAAAGAGTGACAAAAGTCCTGAAGAAGAAGGAGATCTGTTTGTAGGAGCAGGATTTTTCACTGACTCATCATTTACCAGTGCACCTGCATATACAACTCAATCTCATTCTCAATCTCCTCCTAAAACACAGTCACAATCATCAAATAATCAGACAGAGACTTCTTCATCATCTAACTCTGCTAAATCTAGCAAAGTTAAAGATGTGATTAACATCCTATTAAAGGAGATGAAGAGTCCAAAACTGCATTTACTACTTTTATGGCCAGCTTTCAAGCATATCAAGGTAGCCATTTAACTCAACTAGATTTTGTTTTACAGGATTTATTGAGATGGATCCTGAAGATGTTGAAGAGATGGACCTGAACTGGCAGATGGTGATGATCGCTACAGGACTCAAAAATTTCTTATGTCAACAAGAAATACAAGCCTAGTGCAAACAAGACTGTTGGATTTGACAAGTCAAAATCCAGATGTTTCAATTGCAATAGTTATGGACACTTCTCAAGAGAATGTAAAGCTCCAAGGAATAATGGAGGAAGTGCTCATTCAAGCTCAAATAATCAAAGGTTTCAACAAGCTCAGAAGACTTTTCAAAAGCCATATCAAAGTCTTCCCATGCGAGAGCTTAAAGATGAAACCAAACCATCTGTTGAAACAAAGAAAGCACTAGTAGTCAATATAAAAGATGGATATGATTGGAGTGCATATGCAGATCAATTTACAAATGAATTAACATCAAGTTTATCTCTTATTGCAGAAATTCAAGAGGAAGATGGTCAGAAAACAATGACCCAAAAGGGGAAAGTGATGAAGAGGAAGATAACTATGATTGGAGTGACAAGTCTGATCCTAAAGAGGATATAGAGGAAGTAGCTCTAATGGTTTAGTCTGATCAACCAAAGGTTAAATCTTCTACTTTTTCATCTGAAACCACAGTTCCAAAATTTCCTGAAATACCATCAGAAGTAAGAGAAAAGCTTTGCACCAAAATCATGTTTTGAACATGTTGAACACTACAAAAACTATTCATTAAAATCTGTAAAAGCTAAAACAAGAGGAATCTATGCATAAGCAACTTAAATCTGATCATAAAACTGCAGATCAAAAGATTATCTCTCTTCAAAATTCATGGAACAAAACAATCAAAGATTTAGAAAATGTTACAAAACAACTAGAAGAGATGACCAAGAATCTTGAACAAGAAAAATAGCACATGCTGCTACTCAAGTTGATCTTGCAAAAGTTAAGAGTTCAAAATGATAGTAGAAAAACTAACTAGTGAAAGGAAAGATAAACAAAAAGCAGGATTAGGTTTCACTCATGAACCTATGCCTGAATCTATCACAAACACACTACCAGAGAATTTCAATACTCATGATTATTCACCAGAAAACAAAGCAAAGCTTAAAGCCTTTCAGATCAAAACCAAGAATGCAGAAGAGGAAAAAGAAAATGTTCAAGTGTTTGTTGAAAAAGATCAAGAAAAAATCAAAAATGGACATCCAATCAAGATAAAATCATATGAACCAAAACAACCAAAAAAATATCTCTTCTGATCAAATTCGCAATGTAATACAACAAGTCAGAGTTCAAAACAAGGATAAACAACACATAGGAACATCAGAAGATTCAAACACCATCAATATGAAACAATTTCAATCAGAAAAGGAATCTTCTTCTCATGATGTTCAATCTGAAAATAAACCAAGCTCTTCTAAATCAAAGAATCAAAGAAGAAGAAAGAAATCTGTAAAAGTAACATCTGAACAAAACAAAAGAAACAAAATTGATTAAAGCAACAAATCAAACATCAAAACTAAAACCAATAAATTTGTGTGAGCAGGTATGTTAAATATGAATTCTCTTTCAGAAAATAAATCAAATGTTATGAACAAATCAAACTCAGATCTGAAATCTAGTTCAGATTCAAGACTTCCGCTGTAGCAAAAAGATTTGTATCTAATACATTCAAGAAGGAAATTCATGTTAAACAAATGAACAATAATCTGACACAAAATCAAACTGTGAAAAATAAAAGACAACAGTTTAACTATATGACACCAAAATCAAACATTATGTCATTATCAAAAGTTAACAAAAAGTTGTTTTTAACGTCACAAAAATACTGTGAAATTTATGATATGAAAAATCACAATACTGCTGAGTGCTACTTTAACAAGTACTATCACATATGTGACATCAGAAATCATTCGACAACAGATTGTTATTATAACAAATATTGTACTTATTGTGATGAAAAGACTCACAACACTGCAAATTGTTACATTAGAAATAGATCTTTCACTAGAAACTTTGCAAAATCAAACATGAGCAAAGGATTTGCTAATCCACAGTATTTGAAAGATCAAACTAATGGATTTCAAAGAGACATTAATCAACCTAATGTAGGTTTGAGATTTTTTTTCTAAGAACAATTACATGAGCTCAAAACATAACATGCAAGAACACTTTATACCAAGATCTGTAAGGATGACTAATAAAAATGTTAGACATCAATACACTTCAAAAGATGATAAATCAAATGGTATAAATGTTCACAAAAATAAATCAAACAATTTTCAGAATAAAATTGGAAAATTCATCAAAAATAAACCTGATTTGAATAATCTCCATTATAAACAATTTACAATTGTTGACAAATTTGGAAAACCCAAGACCATTTCGGCTTGGGTAGATATTTCAACTTAACTTTCTTGTAGTGCAGGTACGCCCAAAAAGACCAATCAATACATGGTATGTGGATAGTGGGTGTAGTTGGCACATGACAGGCAATACTGCCTTGTTACAAGATTTTAAGTCAAAAGATGGAACTCATGTCGCCTTTGGTGGTGATGCTAGAGAAAAAATAACTGGAGAAGGAACAGTATCCAATGGGATAATAAGCTTTGATAAAGTCAACTTTTGTTCAAAGTTGAACTTTAATCTTTTAAGCGTATCTCAAATATGTGACAAATCTTATGTTGTGTAGAGAGATTAAGAAGTGTGCCTGGGGACTAGATGTTGTCGGATGAGAGGGGAGATCATGCTCGATCTCCTCTTGCAAGAGTTGTGATTCTTATGTTGTAACGAGCTCGTAATCGTTAGGTTTTATCAATGAAACCATTTTATTATAGTTTGTGTTTATTGTTTGTCTCTTTGTTTTGCTTTTGTTTCCTTCCATCACGAACATGCTCGAATGTCTACCGATACAGCGCTTTCACATTTTGTAAACTGATTTTCAGCCCTGAACTTCTTCAAGAAAAAGAGAGAGTTGTTCTTCTTGGTCTTTTGCATGTATGAGAGAGGAAGAGATTCAGTGTGTGTGTGTGTAACAAGTAAATGAATACTTTCTTCCAACAAAACAAAAGGCACACACCCATCAAAAGGAGGCGGCCGAATTAACTCTTCAAATTGGGTTTCCCCCAATTTATTTACCATTTAGTTGTTAACTACTCATTGAATTAGTTATGTAATTAAGCATTTAATTACATAACTTACACACTCTATTATTCTTTGGTGTTATTTAATTAAATTAAATAACATTACAAATAATCCACATGAATAAAATATCCTATAATTTGTTCCTTCTCATATACAATTAATTTACAAACCCTCTTTTCTAAATTGGTCTAGATATTTAATTGCATCATCATATCATCAATTAAATATATATTTGTGTTTGCTAAGCTTGTTATTAGGTATGACCCGACTTGGATCATAACTTACTAACCACATCAATGTTCTATGTGTCTTGGCATAAAGAATCCTACACATACTTATGTCCACTAGTTCATAGTGGCTACTTCTAAAGGTTAACTAGCTTCGGAAGAACTTCTTCTTCCGAAGCCACTTATACTTCAGAAGTGGCTACTTCTTCGAAGGGTTCCTTGGAACTTCAAACTTCGAAAGTAGTAGTCTTCATTTCCTTGAAGTGTTGAAGCTTTGGAAGAGCATAGACTTTGTCTTCGGAAGTTGGAGTTTTCCTTGGAAAGTTGATCTTGCACTTGATTTTCGAAGAACTCCATTTGTTTTCAGAAGTTCCACTCTTAGCTTCGGAAGTCCTTTATTATTTGTACCAAAATAGTCTAAGAGTTTGGTTTTGGTTGCACCAGCCTTTCTAGATCTAACAAACTCCCCCTAGGTTGATGCTACCAAAACCTCACTTCTTCAAGCTTCTCAAAATCTTTAGCACCAGGGATAGAAGATGTTTATCCATTCCTTTGTTCTTCTGTGAAGTTGTGCTGAGAAGTTTGTACAAGTCATTAGTGGACAGGAGATCTAGTCTGCCACTCTGAATGACATGCACCCTTTGTTGCATCCCCTTGAAAAGAGTTAGTTGATGGGAGTTATAGTCAAACTCCCATTAAACTATGGATTCAAGGTTGGAACCTTCAAGCATTTGAAGAAAGGCTTTGCCTTTGGTTGCTCATACTTTCCTTTTGTCATCCTGTCTTAGTTTTGTTTCATCTTCAATCTTCGACCTTGTAGTCAGCTCGGCTAGATGACAGCTGTTGAGATGATTCCTCATATCTTGGAGTATGACGGTTGGAGAATGGCTTCTCTGCCAACTTAGTAATGTCAAATCTGCTTAAGTGTAGTAGAGAGGATGCATTGAGCCTTCTTGTCTTTCCATTCTCAGACTCAACAAATTTTTTTGAGAAAAGTCTTCGAACCTCCACTAGATAATCGTCTTCCTTCCTACAACGGGCTAACTAGGAACCTTGTCACCTTTCCTTGTATCCAACAGAGTCACTAGCTGTCTTCTTAGCTCCTTCTCCTCATCGTTTAGAAGATTAGAGTTAAGGACAAGGAGTTTTACATCTTGGTCCAATGTTCCTCTAGTAAAATAAAGGAATAGATCTATTATGAGGGAACATGAGGAGCCATCAACAAAAGTCATATTGACAAACTCCTCCTTATAGGAGATGTCGCTCAAAGTTTTAAACTTGGTGAGCTTCATCTTGATCTCCTTAACTCCTCTAAGGAGAGATATTTGGATGAATGAGAGGATGACTTAGGTGGTTGTTTCGTAGGAGAGGTTTGGGTTTTGGGTAAAGTTTTAGGTTTGAGGATGGGTAGTTGTGACAGTTGTTTGGATTGAGTGAGTGCGGAATTAGGTAAGGTTGATGATATGGGTTCATGGGTGTAAGTTCAGGGGTTGGTTCAGTTTTAATAGGGGAAGGGAAATGGATACGTTTGGGTTAAGGTTGTGGTTGTGGAGTAGATATGAAAGTCATCCCTTGTATTCTTCCGTACATATCTTTCCTTCTTCTAGAGCGTATGTTAGCCTTGATGTCACTAACAATAGGCAGCAGGGTCTTCACATACATGGGACCCACTAACAATATGCTGTAGGGTCCTTCATCAAGGCCATATCACCTATCTTTCAGGTAGAAGCAAGTCCTACTTCTTATTTTTTCTTTTTCTCCTCCCTTAGTTTTTCTCTTGCAACTTTCTTTCTCTCTTTCTCCAATTGATCTTGCTCTTTGTTGAAAAGCCATAAGATCGTATCATTATCATTGGGAGGCAGTTCTTCTAGAGAGAAACCCCAGGAGGTTGGGTAAGTTATCCTTTCCCTCCTAAGTTGTAGATCAACTTCCCTTTTCTTCCTCTCTATTTCCTCCTCTAAGGCCATCCTTGCTGCTTCTTCCCTTTGCTCAATTAGTAATGGGGTTGCCTTTTCTAGTTGAGTTAACTCCTCTAGTGGTAGCAGGAGCACATCTTCACTAAGAGCTCTAAGCTTGATAACTCTATCAATCATCTCCACCTCTTTTTGTTGTTGACAGCCTCGTAGTTAGTTGGAGCTGGTTTGTTACTTCCAGCTAGCAACTTCCTAGTTGACAGTCTACCTTTCTTCTTATGTTTTTCTAACTTTAAATCCTCCTGAAGCTCTTCCTTGGTCATTTTCCTCTTTCCTTTGACATTGTCAAAAGTAATAAACCTTGGGGGTGCTTGGATGGAAGTTTCTGATTGAGAGATGGTGATTGGAGTTTGTTGTGGTGAAAGTTTCGGACAAGAACAATAGTTCTTCCACAGCTTCCATCTCAGCTTCGGAAGATTGAAGTTGTTCTTTCGAGACTTTGTCTTTAGTTTAGAAAGTTTGAGGGAATGCACAATCTGTCCTAATTGTTTCAGTTGTTGGGCCATCAGTTCTTATTTCCCCTTCGAAATCAATCTGAGGTTCCACGTGAGCTTTAGGTTGACCAACTTCTTCCACATTAGTAGATGTTGCATTTATCCTTTGAAGTTCTTCAGCTCCAAACTACATCATACCCGCATCAAGGCTAGGCTAAACTAAAGACGACCCATGAGGACTTGGAGAAGATCCTGTTAAGATCTCTGAGTATCCTTAGGTCCATTTAGAGGACGATTTGACGAGGCTCAAGAAAAATTGTTGCTTTAGGAGCCGGTATCTTAAAGTTAGAGAAGTTAAAGCTTAGCTCTTTGGTTCCACATATGTTTGTCTCTAAACACTCTCCCCCTTTTTGTAGCATCATCATGACAGCTAGATGAGCTAGAGGAAGAGTTCAATGAGACCTTAATAGGTACATGCCGGACTATCACTCAATATGTTTCTTAACTATTGAGCCTTTAGATTTTCAATCTCAAGTTGCTATGTTGTGGATATATCCTCTAAAGTCTTAACTTTAAATTCAAGATTTGAGAGTTTAGAAAGTAGGTCTTGAGTCACTAGGAGATGAGGTAATATACCTTGTATATTCATCCTCACCACAAGATGTGATTTCCTAGAACCCTAGTTTCCCTTGCCAAATAATGTATCTTTTAGAGGCATCAAAGGGCACGGTTGTCGTAGATTCAAACTTAGAAATGTTACCACTACCCTGAGGGTCCAATGAGGCTACTTCAGTAGTGGCGGCTGAATCTACGTAAGTCCCCTCCAAATCAGTGGGACTCACCTTTGTTGCTTTTTTTGATGGTGGTTACAAATTAGAGGTCCATCTAGGCTTTGTTGATCCATAAGAGGGTATTGGGGATCATTTTCATTACTATGAAGAGACTTAATCTCCCCATCAGTTGTTATTAGTAGATCAGTGAATGATATGGAAGTTAAACCTAAAGACCCAAGACTTTGGTCAATGTCTAATGGCATTGATCCTTTGGAGGGGCTATCCCTTTTGGCTGCTCAGGGAAGTATCTAGACTTTCCCTGAGGGCTTTCAGCTTGGGTTTCAGGCTTAATGGATTAAGATTGAGGAGACTCAATTTCCTTATTGAGGTCAATATGAAGGATGGTAAGACCTCAGACTAAGTGGGGCCCATGTTTCTACTCTAGTATTTTTTAGTTGAATAGGAGGTGCTTGGTCAATTAGAGTAGAATGAACAAGTGTTGGTTTGGGTTGTCACTGGTAGGTATATTTGATGTGGTGAGAAGGTAGGGTTGGCAATGTGACGGTAGTTGCTGGTGTTGGTTCATCACTTGTGGGGTTAACAGGATTGTTACAAGGAGCCATTGGCTCAATCATACATGAATGAAGATCGGTGTGTCTTCCAGTGTAGTTGGTGGACACTCTCTTCAAGACTTTGATGATGGTTGGCATCATTTGAGAAACTCGTAGGATAGCTGCAAAGACAAGCTGACTTTGATCCAACTCACAATTGATGATGTGCTCGAGGAACCTGGGACACATAAAGAATGTGTCCCTTTGAAGGTTCCCTATAAGGTTAGTGAGCACAAACCTTGACTAATTGAAGCAGAGGCTTTTCACCAGCCCATGAACTAAGCTCCCTAGTACATATTGGAGTTGTTCCCATCCCCAAACGTATTGGACAAACAATGGAGAACAACATGGAGCATGAACTTCTAGTTGTATGACAATTTGAACTTGTAAAAAGTAGATGTATTCACATCTCTACCATATCCTATTTTGGTGTATGTGTCATGTGGGTCTGACTTGGGGAATTTGGTAGGAGGACCTTCATTGTGAAGCTTCAATGCATCCTAATGAGTTCTTCAAAAATGATGAACTCCTTGCCATAAATGCTAGACCTTATTACCCTAGCCCTATTTAGGGTTTTAATCTGACTACTGCTCTAGAATTCAGCCATATGATTTGAGTAAACAGTGGGGTTAACAGTCAGAGCGATGTAATAGGTAGATTAGGTAAGAAAAGAGATGATATCTGGGAAATCAACATCCTGGATAAATCGAGGAGTGCGAATTGGTTATACTAAGGTTTAAGCGCCATTGTCGGAAAAAGGTTGCAAAGAGACGAGTTTGAATTTAGCTAAATTGAAGGTTAAGAAATCTTGTGGGAAGTAATTTGGTAAAAAGATTAAAATGATGAGTAGGGTTTATTTAAATGGGTGAAATGGTGGTTTTGGGGGTGGATAAGGTGAAAAGATGGTTTGGGGCAATATGTGATAGAGGCAGTAAGATTAAAAACCATTTAAATGATTCCGACATGATTAATAAAATCTTTGATTTTTACAATGTGGGGTACAAAGATTTCAGTTCCATAGTAAGATATCTTTTTCGATTATAAGCATTTCGGAAGGTAATCTTCTTCCGAAGCAAATTTTACATCCGAAAAGTATATTTCTTACTTCCGAGAGTGTTGATACATATGTACCTAGTTTAGGAGCTTAATCGAAAATGTCTATCATGTATTAAATATATGCAATGAATGAGTTGAATGAAATGGAATATGTGATTGATGCTTATAATGTTTAATGTTTCATTGTTTATTATGTAACAAAGCATATTGAACTAACTATATGGTTTGTGGTTGTTTGCAAAGTTCTTAGTAAATAATGTTTGGGAAACATGTTCAAACTTAATCGTATGAAATGTAAATAATGACTGAGTCAACCGTATTTGTCCAATCGTGTTCTTAGTAAATAATGACTGAGTCAACCGCATTTGTCCAATCGCACGATTGACTCTGTTGATACATGTGTACCTAGTTTAGGAGCTCAAATGTAAAATGTCTTTCATGTGTTACATATATGTAATAGAATGGGTATGAATGAAATGTAATGTGTTGGTGATGCTTATAATGTTTAATATTTCATTGATTATTGTGTAATAATGCATATTGAACTAACTATATAGCTTTGTGGTTGTTTACATAGTTCTTAGTCAATAATGATTGAGAAACATGCTTAAACTTAATCGTGTGAAGTTATCATGCAAATGGACCTTGCTAATAGACCATATGCATGAATACTTTATGTTAATGAACCAGTCGCACGACTGGACCAGGAGACTGGATCAGTCGCACGAGTGTAACATGAGATTGACTCAGCCGCACGACTAGACCTTCAGTCGTGCGGATGGATCAATCGCATGCTTCAGTAGCGTGACTGAACCATGCTAATGGTTCAATCGTATGAATGGAAAACCTAACCTATAAATACCACTTAATTCATGGAAAAAGTAACAATTCGAATCCCTACGCACTAAATCATACACTAGCCATCCAGAGACCTAAGAAGACCTATTCCAAGTTCATAGATCGCAGTTAATCATCTTACAATCGTTCTTAACGTTTAGATTCATTCTTAGATCGATTATACTTGCGTTCTGACTGATTGGATCTCCAATCAAATACGATACCGCACTATTTGGTTTGGTATAAACGTAAATCAGTTACTACTCCGTACCTAAACGGTCTGAAGAAGTGGTATTAGAGATTTGGCTCTTCATTTGTGTGTGATTCAATCGATTTTGATATAAAAGTCGTGTTTTTCACTCAAAAACTCAATCTTTTTGTGTCAAATAGTGTTTTGATGTCTCCAGGTCAAAAAGTTAACATTTTTCATAATACGACAATTAGGGTTCGTGAGAAATTCGTGTTTTTGCATTAAAGTGTTCAAAACCTTTTTTTTTGCAGAAACAACAGCCTTTAGTCTCGCGATTGACTCAATCACACGATTGAACCCATTCTCATCTCTCATATGCACGATTGGCTCAGTCATTCATCCATTCGTACGACAGAACTCATCATTCCCATCGTTCATTCGCACATGTCCAATTGCCCGATTGAACCATCTGCATTTCTTCAGTCGCATGATTGAACCATCTGCATTTGTTTAGTCACACGATTGAACCATCCGCATTGTTCAATTACACGAATAGCCCAATCGCATTCTTTCATTCGCACATGTACAACAGTTTTGTTATAAAATTTGAAGTAAATAAAAATGGAAGATCAGTATTCAGCGTTCACCGCACGTAGAGATTCACGGATCCAGAATATATTGCTTCTGGAAAATGAAGTGGGGAATCACAATAAGCCTCCTAAGCTCATAACGTTAGATGATTACCCACAATGGAAGCAAAGGTTCGAGATATACCTAAATGGAAAAGATCATAATCTATAGGAATCAACTGAGACAGGGTATAGCATGCCAGTTGGTGCTAATGGAGTTAAACTTACCTTAGGCGGCATGACTGATAGCCAAAAGGTAAAGTACAATGCAGAGAAGAAGGTATATGCTCTGTTAAATCAGTGAATTGCTAAGGATATATTCTATCAGTTTTCTAAGAACAAGCAAGCAAAGAAGCTATGGGATGCTCTGGAAAAGTGGTATGACGGGAATGCATTGCTAAAAGCTCTAAAGGCTAAGGCTTTGAAGAAAGAGTTCGATAACTTCTTGTCAATGGGTAAGGAGAGTTTGGATAACGTTATTGACCGCTTCTACCACTTAATGAGTGAGCTACACACTCATGGGGTTATTACGTTGATGGAAGACAAGGTGTCGAATTTCACAGATGGATTGCCAGATAAGTGGGTTTCATTTGTGTCAAACCTCAGATAGAATGATATGCTGGAGAAGTTAGATATCAATGATTTCATTCTGAAGTTGAGATAGGATGAGTTGAGGAGGAAGTACAGGTCTCAAAAGGCGTCATATGATCAAAACCCTTCACTTTACAACTCAAATCCACAAGCAAAATCGTCTGCAGCACCACTTCAAATGGCATTCTTGTCGAGTTCAGCCGCTTCGTCTCAAGCCACTACTTCAGGATCTGACACGTCAGGGTCGTCTTGCACCCAATACATATCACCTGAAGCCAATGCTATAAAATTGAAGATCGAGAATCTTAGTAACGTGACTGTAGAAGTAGCAAAGGAGCATATGGATCTCTTAGTAGCTGTCGTTCACTCCTATGATGGTCTAGTTGCGGGGAAGATTGGAAACTACCATCTGGCAGATGAAGACTACGAGAAGTAGACGAGACTGAGCTGGAAAGAATGGATATCATGTGGGCATTGGCAAGTGCTCTCCGGAGGGCAAAGAAGTTTGTTAAGAAGACACGAGAAAACCTGATTGCCACAAAGGATACAACCTTTGGTTTTAACAAAACCAAAGTTACATGTTTTAACTGTGGAGAAAAGGGGCACTTCAAATGTGAATGTGTGAAGCCCAAAAGATATGTAATGGAAATCCATTCTCATCCTTCAATAGTCAAGATAAAGCCACAAGTAGTCCTACATGGACAAGTAAGGATCATAAGGCCTTGACTGCTCAAGATGACGAAGGGCAAGATTGGACCTTTCGATTTGTACCTCCGAGAGAATCCAACATTGCTTGTGTTGAGGGTTTGGATGACGACTATGCAAGCGAAGCTGATATAGCAGTTGAACTCGCGATGTCAAATAATGAAGAAACTGCAAATGTGATCGATCACCTGATTGAAGAGGGTTCAAGCACAAAATGTTGAGAATCACCAGCACGAGAAAAGTCAGACTCTGCTATGATGGCTGATTCAACCACATCTTCTTAGGTAAGTACCAAAGACCAATTGTGTGATAGTCATGCTTGCATTGAATGTAAAAAAGTTAGAGACAGCATAGATTAAAAATTTGCTAGGTTATTAGATCACAATGATAGCTTAGAAAATGATTTACAACTATGCACTGAAGCAAACATGATTTTAAAAGAAAATGGGCACAGTTATAAAGAGAAAATAGAACTATTGAATAAACAACTAAGGGAAACCAAAGTTATGGCCTTTAACCAAGCAAATGACATAAGTTCTATTTAAACACCCTAGAAGAAACTAAGAAAAAAAGCAATTTTGGAAGTCGAAGTAAACTCATTAAAACAAAAACTGCACAATTGGACTAGTTTTTCTCATATAGTCCAACACTTAGTAAGAGAACACAACAATGGGGAGGGTTTGGGTTACAAAGTGGTTCCACCACCACATGAGACCTTGTTGAATGCTAAATGCAAATCAATAAATAACAACCAATCAAGGATCCTGTGGTGTCCACTCCTCTTGTAAGTGATCCAGATTCCATACATAATTCCATTGAATCTGTCACTAAACAAAAGGAGACCACTTTAAAGTCAAAAGGTAAAATGCATATTGTTAATTTTTATGAATAATTAGAGAAGGTTAAGGTAAAGTCTGGTTCAAAAACATCTAATTCTGAACCCAAAAAGACCAAACAAGTTAACCAAACACGTGCATCATGTCTAAGTCCATATAAACAAAAGAGTAAAGATGTTAAAAAAGTTCAAACAATTAATTTTGTTAAACAAGATAAAACATCTAAACAAGAAGTATCAAAACCCAAACAATGTAAAGTCACACGAGTGTCACACTTATCCACATAAATAGTTATACAAACATGTCAAAAGTAGATCATGCTACAACTGTGGAAAGTATGGACACATAGAGTCTAATTGTCCTTACTATCAGACACCAAGGAAGCAAGTTGAACCTCATGATCCTAAATCTAGTTCTTTTAAAAGGAGATCTATGACCCCACCAAGAAGAATTAGTGAACATAAAGCTCAAACCATAAGCCAATTGTCTATTTATCACAAACAGGCCTTACACAAAACTGACCTATGGAAAGAAAAATCTAGTTCAATGTCTGATAATGAGAACAACAAGATGAATGATCTTCCCACACCCTCAAATGGACAGTGGGTGGAATTTATGATGTGTGATGCTTCTGGGTCACCCAAGCCAGTTAAGGCTTGGGTCCCTAACCTCAACTAGTGATTTCCTTTGAATGTGCAGGGTGTTCGCTATAGTGCTGCTGCAAATACCTTAATCATAGATAGCGGAGCATCTAGGCACATGACTGGGAACCTAACTCTCCTGTCAAACATCAAACAAATTAAAGGAGGTCATGTTTCATTTGCTAGAAAGAAAGGAGGTTAGATCACCGCTCAAGGGGAAGTGGGAAACTAGAAAGTGAAGTTTGATAAGGTAAACTATGTTCAACAACTTCAAAATAATTTGCTTTCTGTATCACAAATCTATGGCAAAGGCTTTAAAGTAGTATTCGACAACAAGAACTGCTATGTTCTGAAAAAGGACTATGTGATCCCGGAGTACCAAGTCTTAATGTCAGCTTCAAGATATAACGATCTTTATGTCTTGGATCTATCAAAGGCCTTGAAAATGGATCATCAAGTTCGGTGCTTCCTGTCAAAGGCTACAGAGAAGGATTCGATCTCCTGGCAAAGGAGAATGGGACACATCAATCCATGGAAGATGAACCACTTGATCTAGAATTATTTAGTGCGATGATTAAACGTCAAAAACTTCCAATTACCGGATTTTGTGTCGCCTGCAAGAAAGACAAATAGACTAAGAAGTCTGATAAGGAAAAGAAAGTTCATTCCACAGAACCGCCTCTTAAGCTTCTTCACATGGATCTGTTTGGTCCAGTCAGTACAAGGAGCATGTTAGGATTCAACAATGGAATAAACTGAAGCTTACCAAGTCATAATTACATCCAACTGAAGATCTCATTGTACAAGTTCAAAGATCAAGTTGATTACAACAAAACAAGACAATTCAACATGACAAAGTCACATCAAGACAATTAGAAAGTCAAAATTAGGTCATGTTGTAATATTAGTATAAATAGACCCACTAGTGCTTTATGCAAGTGTGGCTTTTGTGTGTGTGTTTCTCATGGTGTAAATCACCATCCAAGGAGAAATCCTCTCCTTTGGGTGGGTTTGATTTCACCAGCCATCTATGATTCCCATTGTAACTTGTTTATCAACATCAATGAAATCATAACATTATAATTATCCATCTCATTGTTCTTTGATTCACACACATCCACCCATCTTAATTTTGATTTATAGATCTGAACAAGATGAAACTTAAGATCCAAGCTCAATGAATCTGAAATATTGATTTAGCAAAATGGTATAAGAGCTGTTGGTTGCTCGATTTATCTAGGTTCAGATCTGATCTTATCTTTAATGATGTCAAGAACAACGAAGAAAAGAAGAAAAATGAAGAACCAAGTCCCTGTTCATCAAAAACCCATATGTTCTTATCGAAATTCAGAAGAAAAACCAACAGATATGTTCAACTATGGTATGATTTGAAGAATCGTGAACATGTTCATGATCATTCCTTCAAAATTTGACGCAATTGAACAAGATTAACATAAAAAAAACATTTGTTCATCTCAAAATCAAGAAGAGAAATCATTAGATCTATTCTAATATGGTATGATTTGAAGATATATAATCATTCACTGAATTATTCCTTCAAAATTCGATGCAATTGAACACGATTATCATTAAAAACAATGAAAAGATGAAGAAATGGAAGCTACTATTGATTTCCCGACCTGCCCTGCAGTGTGAAATCGTTTTTGTTAAAGTCTGAAAACAAAAGTGGATGAAGAAAAACAAATGCGGATGAAGCTTCACCAAATGCGGATGACTTGTCACCAAATGCGGATGACTTGTCACCAAATGCGGATGACTTGTAACAAATGCGGATGACTTGTAACAAATGCGGATGAATTGTCACAAATGCGGATGAGTTGTCACCAAATACGGATGACTTGGCAACAAATGCAGATGACTTGTCACAAATGCGGATAACTTGTCACCAAATGCGGAAGAGTTGACACCAAATGCGGTTGACTTATAAGCAAATACGGGTACTCTAAGCACAAATGCGGATGCATTAAAGTCAAATGCGGATGCCTTGCAAACAAATGCTGATGCTTTGTAAAGAAATGCAGATGTGTTGCAAGAAATGCTTATGAAGAGTTGATGAACATGACTTCAAAAAGAATAGAAAAACATGAACATTGATGATTGTAACGAACAGGCACATCCATTGTGATCATGAAAGCCAAAAAAACACTCCCATGAGATGTGATCATGCAACCAACAGGCACGTCCATAGAAATACACTTTTGTCACTTTTTCATAGATTCATCTAAGGACTTGTACAACTATCAGATGCCCTTTTTGAAGTACTTGGGCTCACATTTATTCTGATGATGTTTTGCACCCGTGTTTGGCTACTGAGCAGATAGTTAGCCGGACTTTAATCAAGGAAGTTCACTTTGGCCTACACTCGACCAATGAATGGAGTTGCTGAGAGAAAGAATCACAACTTCATAGAGATAGCACGGACCATGCTAGCAGACTCAAAACTACCCATCCAATTTTGGAATGAGGCAATTGCCAATGCATGTTACACTTTAAATCGATTCCTGGTGGTAAAACGTCATGGTAAGACATGTTACGAGTTACTTCAACGATCTAAACCAAATCTAGAGTACCTTGAACAGTTTGGCGCACATTGCACTATTTTGAAGAAAACTCAAGAAGGCAAGTTCAGCGAGAAGGCAAGTTCAGCGAGAAGGCTGAAGGATGAATTATCCTAGGATACAACATACCGAATAAGAGAGTTTACAATGACTCAACGGGTCAAGTAGAAGTGTGGTGTAACTTAGATGTTAAGAGATACAACACCCCCAGCTGGAAAAGGACCCGTATTCTTTTTCGATTATAATGGATTCTTTAAGTCGTTCAACATCCCTCTCTCCACTACTGAAGATGAGTTAGCAACCAAGATGATGTATGATGTCTTAAACAAACCGCCCCTAAACTCAACAACATCCGGCTCTCAAGGCCAGTCTTCTAGTAACTCATGGGGAGCACTGGAGGTAAGTGACTCCTCTTCTGATGATGAAGAAGTGGAAAATGTTTAGGTGGATCAGGAGGAACAGGTTCAAACTCCTACAAGTACACATGCATGAGATGATGATTCCTCTCATACTTTGGAATCCCATACTCCCACTGCCCTGAATACTGAACGTGTGATTCACAATCTGGATAATGAGGTAGTTGTACCCACCACTCCTAGAACTCGACTAAATGTTTATCATCCTCTGGACAATGTCATAGGGGATGTACACTCGGGAGTACAGACACGAAATCAACTATACTCAGCTGATTATGCCGCAATCATGGAAAAAGGCTACCTTCACGACGGTGCTTATCGACGTTTTGTGTCTCAGTTTATGCCAATATATGTAAATGATGCCATAAATGATGAGGCTTGGGTGAGTGCCATGCAGGAAGAACTTCTTCAATTCAAGAAGTTAGGAGTTTGGACTCTAGTGGATAGACCTAAAGGTGCTAAGGTCATTGGCACTAATTGGGTTTTAAAATGCAAGAAGGATGACCAAGGAATCATTATTACAAAACAAGGCTCAACTAGTAGTTCAAGGATTTTGACAAGTCAAGGGGATTGATTACAATGAAGTCTTTGCACCAGTGCCAAGAATGGAAGCCATCCGTATCTTCCTCGCCTAGGCATCGTATATAAACATTAAAGTCTAGCAGCTTGATGTGAAGAATGCATTTCATCATGGTGAAATGCGAGAGAGAGTGTATGTCAGTCAATCAGAGGGATTGGAGGATCCGTATCATCGGGACAAAATTTACAAGCTAGACAAGGCTCTATATGGGCTTCATCAAGCACCTAGATCATGGTATGAGAAGCTCTCGACTAATCTTGTGAAACACAGGTTTCGAAGAGGAGTGCTTGATTGTACACTATTCATCAAAGAAAAAGGATGAATGCTTCTTGTTCAAATTTATGTTGATGACATAATCTTCGGTTCCAAAAACGAAGACTTATGTAAAGAATTTGAAGCAACAATGAAGGCTAAATTTGAGACGAGTGCCATGGAAGAGATGAAATTCTTTCTCAGGTTACAGGTGGATCAGACACCACAGGGGATATTTCTACATCAGACCAAGTATGTAGGTGATATTCTCAATCGGTTTGATATGGAGAATGCTTCTGTAGCTGGGACTCCACTTGCTACAAACCATGATGTAGCACCTCACAAGAATGGTGATCTGGTGGATGCTACCATCTACCAAGGAATGATTGGATCTCTTATGTATCTCACTGCCTCATGACCTGACATCATGTACACAACGTGTCTCTCCTCAAGATATCAGGCGAAACCGAAAGTCAACCATCTCATAGGAGTCAAAAGGATATTTCATTATGTGAAGGGCAGACCAACACTTGGGTTGTGGTATCCTCATGATTATAGCGTATAGTGACTCGGATTACGGCATATGCAAAATGAAATACAAGTCAACCTCAGCAGGTTGTCAATTCTTTGGGAGAAGATTAGTGACGTTGCAGTTTAAGAAGCAGACATCAGTTGCACTATCAACTTGTGAAGCTAAATATGTTGTTGCGGCAAGCTGTTGTTCTCAAATCATCTGGATTCAACAGCAATTGCGGGACTACGGTTTGAAATTCTCTAACACTCCTACATTTGTTGATAATTCTACTGCTATAGCCGTAACAAAAAATCTGGTCCAACATCCTAAGACCAAACACATCGGCATTAAATATCACTTTATACGTGATTGTTTTGAAAAGAATTTAATCGATGTTGTTAAAATTAATACATATTTCCAATGTGCTGACCTCTACACAAAGGCCTTTGATAAACCACGTTTTCTATATCTATTAGAGGTCAACGGCGTTAAAAGGAAAAGTGATGTGATTTCCGACGGTACTTATTCCGACAAGTAGATTTCATTTTTACTTTTATTTTATTGTCTGTTATTTCTTCACCTTTTAAAATTCTAAACACAAAAGTTTTCGGATTTAAAAGTTTAGGGGAAGAATATGTTAAGTTAGTATTAAATTTAGTTGCTATAATTTCAGTACATAAATAAACGAGGGAGGAGGACAGTCTAGTTAAAAGTAATGAGATCGTATCTATGATACTGCTTCAATAAATATGGAAAATGATAGAACACATGAACAAATAGTTTGGGACTTTAAAAGAAGAAATTGTTTAAAATGAAAAATTCAAAGTATAAGTTTGAGAAGTCTAAGCAACAATAAAAGAAAAAATGATAGAAAAACTAGCTATTAGTAAGGTAACATGGAGAAAGTAGTCCTAGAGGTTGCTAGACCATAAGATGATATGTCGGTAGATTCAACTCACTAGATAAGTAGACCTCGTTGGTAATTTCAAGTTCAAACTAAGCTGTTCAACAAGCCATGGGTTATTATCTTATCTCTAGTTGACACAATCAACAATGTTCCAATAAGGGGTGACGAGCAAAATAAATGCCACAAATGTGTGCGAATGACCATAAAATGAGCAAAGCACATGAAAAATACAAAAAGCAATCAAGCTAATAACCTATGTTGTTGTGCGATCTGTGCAAAAAAATAAATTAAAAATAAAATTGCTCAAACAAGAAGATAGGTTGTCTGCCTCTTTGATGTGCGGTGGCACAGACCTGAGGATAAGCATAACCAAAATATTCTAGAATTCATTGTTGTTTGCGCCTCTCCCTCGTGCGATGGCACTGACCTAAGGGTTAGCATCTCTTTGAAAGCTCTAGAATAGGTTCTTCTTGAATACTACCGTAGACCGCTCAAAAATCTCCTGAGAAATGTTGATTACCATATAAGCGTGGGATCCATAAATGCTTGTTGAAATAATTAAACCTGAAATCATCATAAATTTGTTTCAAAAGTCTGTGTATGGATTTATGAGGACAAGTATACTCACAATCATCGTGGCTGCAACTCTTGAAAGTCAACACCACTGTGTGCATCTTGTGGCTCTAGTATGATTTCCTAGACTTGCAAATGACTCTTGATGAAAATAAGAATCTAGCATCAAAAGTTTTGGTAACACATCCCAAATGATTTGATATACCTGTATAATTCCATAATGAATCGTTCCAGCTATGGTCAAAATAACTTGATGCTATACTGTTCGAAGAATTAATCTGCTAGATATCTATCTTAGGATTTCAACCTTACACAAAATTACAAAAATATGTTTTAGTTTTGTTTTATTTATAGATGTTTACTCTAGTTAACTTTCAGTTCATTTATTAGTTAAATTCGGACTACTCATCGAAAGTCAATCTGGGAATCACTTACTAAGAGGGTCACATATGAGGTGACGAATTGTTTTAAAAGGGATCACGTCTGAGGTGATCAACAATTTTTCTATGTTGAAATGGTCATGTCTGAAATGATCACTCTTCAAAATGTTGTATCAATAAGAAAAAAGGAATAAGTGAATGAATGTTAATAAATTCAAAATCATACGTAGGAGCCATTCGTACGACTGGACCATGAGTATGGACCAGTCGTATGATTTGACCATGAGTATGGACCAGTCGTATGATTGGACCATACTTATGAACCAGTCACCCAAATGGAACAAGAGCATGAACCATTCACATGACTGGCTTACAAGAATGAGCCAATCGCCTGAATGGGGTTGACCGAATGAGTTAGTCGCCTGATTAAAACCCGGTCGGCCGACTGAATGCAAGCAACTGAGCCAATCGTTCGACTAAGCTCCAATCGCACAATTGAAAAGAGTGAATTTATCCAGTTGCCTGATTGAAACCAGATTCAGAATAAATAGGGCTAAAATCGGTCGCATACGCTCATCACCCCTCAATCGCCCTAAAATCGCCCGAAAGTAGCCACACTCTGCCCAAATTTAAATAGACTGATTTCTCCTCACCATTTAGTCACTGTCAAGTTCGGACTTCATCCGCAGGTAATTGCGACCCGAACCGCACTAAATGCACGGAGAAAAAAAACCGTAACTGGGCTGAATCGAGTAAAATCAAGAAAAGACCGTTAACTATCAAACAGACCAAATAAAAGTAAAATCTGGGTAAAATGAAAGGCATATAGCAATATTAAGAGTCCTGTGTGTCTAAGAACATAAACAAAATGTAGAACTGCAAGAATTGACTTAGACTCAGGATAAATGTGTTGAACAGGGAAGTATGCGACTGCTCACTCCAAATGAACTTCAATCGCACAATTGAACTAGGCGAATGACTCAGTCAGCCGAATGAACGAGGCGTATGAGCTCAGTCACCCAACTGAACTCAGGTGCAGGCTCAATCGCCCGACTAAACTCAGTCGCATACTAAAATCGCACGACTGAACTCAGTCACATACTAAATCAACTGAGAGAACTCAGTCGTATGGTTAATCGCACGATTGAAACAAACTGATCTCAAACAGTTTAAGTTGAAATGATTTCTTTTATGTGTAGATCTAATGTGTATGTGTCTTGTGTCACATAATCATGGCAGATAGGTGGATCATCAATACAAAGCACAACATTTGTGCTCACTTGGATGCCACCACTCGGAATGCTGCCGAGTTTGCTGGTATTATCGTTTTTCTGAGGAGATCGAGGATCTATAGAGCGATATCTGCACCATGCACACCCTATTGATCTATACAGCAGGCCTTCTGGGAAGGTGCATCAGTTGACCAATCAACTGAGCCCTACTGTATACGCATACTAGATTTGTGTCACATAATCCAGGAGATTAAGGTCATAACAACCGACCTTAGACGCATACTAGATTTGGGAGATGATGCTGCCTACCCAACTAGGCTACATCCTCTTACCGGAAGCGGATGCTTTCTATGGATGAGGTATTCTGGGGCCATCAACGCATGTGTGCTAAATAAAAGCAACCTGGGTCCCCATTTCAAGTACCTAGCTCATGTCATTCTAAAGTGCATTGCTTCACGAAGGGGTGGATTTGATGATCTATCATACCAATTCCAAAATGCCTACGTGGCACTGGTGTTGAATCATCCCTTCAGCTTCTCCAACATGATTTTCTCCTACTTGATCAAGAACTTAGAGGCCAAAGGCAAGGAAGGCTTCTCCATGTACTCGAGATTCTTGTAGATGATCATTGATGAGAAGCTTCCTTCGCTGCCTAAGGACAGTCATGATGTTGTCCATCTCGAGATCATGGATGACACCACTCTTGGAAGAGTGAAGGTTTATACAGGCAAGCAGGTAGAGCTCCCTATAAAGAGGCTGTTGGGCACTTGGCCAGAGAAAACTACGTGGCGCCAGCTTAGCGAAAGTGACGTCACGATGACAGTGACTCGGATGTTGAGCAGATTTCTCTACCCTCCGATGACGCCGATGGTGATGATCATGATGCTGATCAGGGAGGGGATAGTCAGAGTGGAACCGAACCAGCTCCTATTCACCCTGACTTCCAGATGGAAGAGGAGGAGTCTGATGAAGAGTCTCTGGTGCGAATGGTGAGGAGCTGGGTCGTAGCCACAGAGAGAAGTATTAGGGCGGTTGGTGGACGCCACGAGGAGTCTACGAATGTTGTTGCTGCTGATATAGATCCGTCATATACCCCGAACCCGCCCAGTAGCCAGGGGGGAGCCACAGTGCCTAAAGGCACGAGGAGGAAGAGAATGGCTCACCCCTATGGCAAGAAACGGAAGAGGCTAAAGTTTACATTAACCTCTACTACTACCACAACCACCACCTCATCCACTACTGCTACCACCACCACTACCAGACCACCTAGCACTACCACTCTCCCATCCACCACCACTACATCCTACCAACCACCACCCACTAATATACCACGATCCACATGAACCACAAGAACCACCACAGCCTCCCCTTCACCACCCATATTAACCACAACCACCACTAGCCACCAAGCAGGACCATCATTCCACCCATCATTCCCGACAGGATCATCTCTACCTCCAAGTGGGGTAGAGGAATAACTGTCAGAACTTAGTCATATGGTGCTGAAGCTGTTGGCTGCTCATGATGAGAAGACTACTCAGCTACGACAGCTAGTGGAGCTAACTACTGGCCAAGCACAGCAGATCTCCCACCAGGCTTAGGAACTTGCCCAACTCAAGGAGCATAAAGTCCAATCAGCAAAGAAGATTGAGGAGTTGGAAACATCTAACAGGTCTATCATGCTCAAGCTGAAGGGATCAAAATATGTGCCTCTGAAGATCAAAGAAGATGATGATGATGGTGATGATGAAGATGATGATAGTGATGATGAAGAGGGAAGTGATGATGAAGAAACTACGGAAAGGTAGTATGATGATAATGATGATGATGATGATGAAGGAGCTGCAGCTGCATCTACCTCAGCTTAGGGTCAAGAGAGACGCACCAAGAGAAGTCAAAACCAAGGAGCCTCATCATCTGCCCTAGCTACTAACGCGCCTGCTATTCAAGGCAAACGTAATGATTATTCATTATGTACCTGAAAAACTATTGTAATTGAACATTGTATTAATATTATGTAATTAATGTTTATGCATCTTTATCAAATGTTTAATTGTCTTGATTAATTAAATCAAGCAGATCAATCATCTTAGCAAGATGAGTATGATATTACTCCTCTTCAGGAAATCAAGTCTCAACTTACAATGATTCTTGATTTGCAAGGGATTGTCAGGAGGTCTATGAGTTATACTCCCGAAGAAGGAGAAATAATTCATGACCTTACTGATGAGCAACTTGCTGAGATGTTCCAGCTCAATCTCGATGAGATTGCCAAGGATGCTCCAAACTTTTGAAGTTACCAGTGACGATGAGCTGAATGATATTGATGAGATCGAGATCGAGGACGTCAATGCGTAGCATTATCCAGAGTATGCTGACAAAGAGGGAAATATACTCCCCAATCTGGGCGACACTCTTGTTAGTGATACGTTTGAGAAACTGGATCAGATGGAGCAAGAGTCAGAGAACAATCAGGATCAAGCTCAAACCTCGGACTCTGATGTTAACATCAAAAAGGCTGAATGGGCAACTTCTTTTGCAGAGATCTGAGCCCAATGCACTGCTCCAAAGCCGAGTGCCTACACCAAGCTCTACAAAGTGAAGAATCATATGAAGGTGTGAGGAAAGATTATAGCGTGGGCATATTTTGAGGATCTAAATGTCTATGTTGTCAAGAGGGAAAAGGGAATCGAGTACTTCAAATTCCCACATGATCCAAAGACTCTCCATAGTTTTGAGCTCAACCAGCTGGCCAAACTGATGTTGCTATATGCTAACCCAAAGCAAATGTCAGGCTAGTTTGAGGCTGCATTGCACATAGAGTACCACACTAGGTGGGTCAACTTCAACCCTCAATAACCAAAAAGGTACATCAGACAGTCTGAAGTTTATGCTATTACTGGAAAGCCAAAGATAGTGCTGTAGTGGAGTCCTCCACGCACAATGTTAAGAATCCCTCTAAGAGAAATGCGACAGGACTTCACTTCACACTTTAAGTGGTGGTTCTATGATTGGAGAACAGGTGAAGCTGTTATAGTCTTGCCAAAAGTGGGCAAAATGGATACTATTCGGGTATTTGACCCAATGTGGCTAACTAACTTGTCGGCTCATGATGTATACACATTGTACAAGTGGCCGTTGTTTTATGATTTGCAAGACATTGTACAAGCCCTCCCATTCCAAAATGTTATAAGGCCCTGTTTCACATTTGAAATATATGCTAGAGCTATAAGAGAGGGGAAGTACAAGAAGTTTGAAGAGCTGATGAAGAATGTTAGACAATAAAGTAAACTGTCCCAAAGGGAGTTTGTAGATACATTTGTACCTACTTTAGGAGCTCAAATTTAAAATGTCTTTCATGTCTTACGTATATGTAACAGAATGGGTATGAATGAAATGTAATGCCTTGGTGATGCATATAATGTTCAATATTTCATTGATTATTGTGTACTAACGCATATTGAAATAACTATATAGGTTTGTGGTTGTTTACATAGTTCTTAGTCAATAATGATTGAGAAACGTGCTTAAACTTAATCGTGTGAAGTTCTTATATGAATGGACCATGCTAATGGACCATACGCATGAATACTTCTTGCTAATGAACTAGTCGCACGACTAGACCAGGAGACTGGATCAGTCGCACGAGTGTAATATGAGATTGACTCAGTTGCATTACTAGACCTTCAGTCGTGCGGATGGATCAATTGCATGCTTCAGCCACACGAATGAACCATGCTAATGGTTCAGTCGTACGAATGGAGAACCCTAACCTATAAATACCACTTAATTGTAGAAAAATGTAGCAATTCGAAACCCTACACACTAAATCATACCCTAGCCATCCAAAGACCTAAGAAGACCTGTTCCAAGTTCATAGATCGCAGTTAATCATCTTACAATCCTTCTTAACGTTTAGATTCATTCTTAGATCGATTATACTTGCATTCTCACTAATTGGATAGCTAATCAAATAGGATTCCACACTATTTGGTTTGGATGCACGTATCAGTTAGTACTTCATACATAGACCGTCCTAACAGACTCATCCGCATTAGTCCAATCGCACGATTGACTTATCCGCATTAGTCGAATCGCACAAGTGACTCGTTCACACAAGTAAATCAGTTGAGTTCTAAAGTTCAAAGTTAAAGATATGGAAGATCAATTCTCTGTGTTTACTGCTGGTAGAGGCTCACGGATCCAGAACCTTTTGCTTTTGGAAAATGAGATTGGGAATCATAATAAACCACCTAAACATATAACGTTAGATTATTACCCACAATGGAAGTAGCGATTCAAGATCTATCTTAATGGAGTTGATCCCAACCTTTGGGAATCTATTGAGACAAGTTAGAGTATACCGGTTGGTGCTGATGGTGTTAAACTAACCTTGGGTGGGATGACTGACAACGAGAATGCGAAGTATAATGTAGAAAACAAGGTGTATGGCATGTTGACTCAGTCAATACCTAAAGACATATTACATCAGTTTTCTCAGAACAAACATGCAAAGAAGTTATGTGAAGCCTTGGAGAAACGCTATGATAGGAATGCAACGTTGAAAGCTCTAAAGGAAAAGGCTTGAAGAAAGAGTTTGATAACTTCTCTTCAATGGGTAAAGAAAGCTTGGATGATCTTATAGACAGGTTCTATGTAGGATCATGATATCTAGTTTGATCAATTAGATTGGATTTGCAGCGGAATGAGCACACAAATTGACAAATTTAAACAAGAACACATGAAATTTATCCATGAAACAATGTTTGTTATAGAGAGAGAATTCTACCAAAAGGAATATATTCATTCAATACACGCTTTGACTTGGCTTATCGCCCGGTTACAATTAGGTCATCTTTCCTTTTATAAGGAAAGCTGACGTCAGCTGATGTCACTTGACAGTGACGTCTAATGTTATTTAACTACTGAAAGTTAACACAACTACTAAAGATGTCAAACAACTGACATCTTCTAACAAAAATACCAAGTGTTAACTATCACTACAACTACTGAAAAGAAACTACTGAAACAACAACAACTGAAGAACATGCTCCTCAGTCGTTTTACAAGTACCGAAATAGAATATAAACCTACTGAAAGGAAACCATCACAACAACTGAAGAATGCTTCTTAAGCTGTTGTGACAAACTCTGAAAGCTTCAGTACTTGGACTTCTTGAACCTCAGTTGTTGTCATCAGCTGATGTCTTCAGTCTTTGTACATCAGCTGTTGACCTTCAGTACTTTAGTCTTCAGCTATTGATCTTCAGACTTTGGTCTTCAGTAGTTGAAGTCTTCAGTACTTTAGTCTTCAGCTGTTGATCTTCAGACTTTGTCAAACAGCTGATCAAGTCTTCAACAGTTGTTGTGATGTCTTGTGGGACTTAAAGGTTTTTCTGATGTGGCTCATTGGTTCTTTTGGTCCAACAAACTCCCCCTGAACCAATGCAGCCAAAACCTTTAAGCTTATTAAAGATGTCCCACTTATTATGGTAGAAAGATTGGTCTTTTTGTCTTCTAGATCAGCTCAGAAGTGACCCTTGTAAGCACAGACCTGGGAAGAAGTCTCAATGATCTGTTTGGCAAAGGATGGATGGGAACTCTGTCTTGGGGAACTGGACACAGAGCTGTTACCCCATCCATGAGATTTACTTCCCAAATATGAGTTTGTAAGACCCCTTGTATAGGCCTGAATGAAGGTTACTTGTTCCTCCATGGTAAGGTCTTCTGCTTCTCCTTCAAAGAGTGATTCAGGCCCATAGTACTCAGTTAGGTATTTGACCTGGTTCCCATTTTTTAGCTCCACAGTTGTTATGATTCTATATGCGAATTCATCTGGGTGAATACCCTCTAAGAACAACTGGAGCTCATTCTTTCTAACTTCTTCAAGCCTCCTATACACAAACCCTTTTTCACCACTTTATTCTCCAGCATCTTTTGTGGGATCAGTTTAGCTTTATAGGCTTTCTTGAAGTCATCTAGGATCTCCCAAGGTGATACTACAAAGGCCAGAGAGATCACTTCATCTTCAATCTTCTTTACTTGGCCAATGTATCTCTGTGGAATAATTTTCTTTTGAATCCTATGAGACACCCTGGGATCAGGCCAAATCCTCACTCTCTCTTTTTGATACTAAAATGTGTGTCTAAGAGTGTATAATCTTGAGCATTTTCTTCATGTTGATGATTGAAGATGTGGCAGCATATGCTTTGTCAACTCTTCTCAACAATTCCTCATCATGTTTTTTGTGAAGCTCTTCTTCTTCTAACTTCACTTTCACAATTTGTCTTTAAGATTCAGGAGTAATTGTTGGAGGGTGACTTATGGCCTTAGACAACTGTATAACAGCTGAGATTAGCAGCCTATCTTCATCTTCATCATTATCTTCTTCTTCTTCTTCTAGACTAAGTACCCTTCTCTTCCTCTTCTGGGGTACATCATCGGCTATTGGTATTGTGGGTAAGGGAATTGGTTTAGTGGGTTGTGGTTGTGGTGGTTTTGGTGTGGGAATGTTGGCAGGCTGTTCTAGCATTTTAGATGTAAGTAAGGCTTTGGATTGTTTGACCAGTTCAGTCCTGCTCCCAGCACCAGCTTCATTCAAAGCTTCAATGACCAACCCTTTGGTATATACTTTAGACGAACAGATCTTGGTGGTTATTGCCAAGATGTTGTCCCTGGACCATGACTTTATTCAATCAATGATCTTCGAAGATATTTAGCTATAAACCTGATCATGATTTCTAATCTCGCCCTTTCCATCACACTATAACAGGCCCATCTTGATTGTATCTCCTCTATTTCCAGCCTTCTGGTCTAGAGACTAATGTGGCTGTGTCATCACCATGTCTAAATAGCTCATCTATAATTGTATCCATTGATCTGCTATGAGCTTCATCAGCATCTTTAACAAGGTCTTCTAATGATTTCTCTTCATCAGCTCCTGACTCAACACTTTTCTTTCTTTTATATGTAATTAACTGCTCTGAGATCAGTTCTTTCTCAACCTCCTTTTCTTTATCAGTCTATTTCTCTGTTTCAGGCTATTTCTCAGCATCAACTCTCTTTCTTTTCTTGTCTTTCACTGCCTTTGACTTTGCAGTCTCCCCCTTTTTGGTTGCATTGGAATCAGGGGTTTGGAAGGCAGAAAGATTTATGAACAACGTCATCAATAAGGGTTTGTAGATTTGAGGGAATCCTCTCATCAATGGCTTTATGCACTATGTCAGTGATGATGGGAGTGATGAGAGGTAAGGAGTTTTGAATGATAGCAACCATCTGCTCAGAGGGGTTCTGTCCCTGAGAGATGGTGCCGAAAGCAGAGGTTGGTGGCTCAGTTATGTGTGTAGGCTCAATGTTTGGTAAACCTTCAATTGAAGGTGCCATCTGTGGGGTTTGTGGGGTAGAAGGTCTTTGATCCTGAGACATGTTGGCAAGCAGCTCTTTGAGTCTACTCACCTCATTCTCTAGGATGGTATTGTGGGCTAGAACATCGTAGAAAAAGCCCAGGTCATCATCATTCTGTGATGAATGACCTGACCTCCTCATTGAATCAGGATGTACATGCTCTGAGTGTAGATCAGTAGTAGCATGTGCCCCTTGTTCTTGGTACTGGGGACTTCCTTCCTCAGGACTATGTCCTTCATCGGCATTTGCCTCAGGTGAGGTCTTATGGATAGTACCAACTTCATCCTCATCATTTGCTGAAGCAGGAGAAGTGGCAGCCTCACCAGAAGTTGAATCTCCTTTTCTACACTTGGAGATTGAACATGGTAACCCTTGTGCTGTGGATTATCAGAACCATGTTGGTCCTCCCCCTCAATGGTTGAGGCTATCCTAGTTTTGATTGGTATCTAGGGAGGGGGTGAGGAATGCAACTGAGTCAGCACTTTTGCAACTATTATGGTAGGACTTCGGGGGGCGGTTGCAGTGGGAGATGGTGTGAAGGTAGTATGCACCCGGGGAGAGTGGTGTGTTTCAATGGCAACCTCCTCAAATAAGGAACGTTCTAGATGTATAGGTTCCCCATATGTGGTTGCTACAGGCTCTTGTTGAGAAGAACCTGAGCGGTTGAGGGTGGGTGAGTACGTGTATCTACTGGGGGGTTATGGCCAGTAGATATATCCTGCCTTTGTGTTGTAGGGGCATCCTCAGGGGACTCATTTCCCTGAGCAGCCTTTTTGGGTTTCTTGTGTTTGGGTTTGGTGGGGACTGTGGATTGGGAGGTGGTGGCTATGGGTTCCAGCTGCGTGGGTTTTTGCAGCTTGGCAGCCTGTTTGAGTGACTGGTCTGAGTTGTGCCTCGAGTATACTTCAGGCAATACAGCCATTGCAGGGACTCAAAGGCCAACAAGTCCCTCAGCTTTCAGCTGGTTATCTATTATGGCCATTATGAACCGTGGATATAATATCCAATGGTTAGCAATAGGTTTTGAGACCATATCCTTAAGTTCAAGAAATAATATTTCAGAAAAATTTAAGTTTTGTTGCTCAAGGATAGAGAAAAATACCTGCTGCCACCTCATAGACATTTGATCCCAAGACGAAGTCTTAGGGGCTAGGCAGACATTCACCATATGAAAAACAAGGCGTTCTGCGTCATGGAAATGCCTCTTCAAGATGGTAGAAGCGCTGAGGTTACACTGGTATCCATGTTGGGCAAAGGATAGATCAGTGATGCCCTTTGAATAGCCAGCAGGGAAGGTGGCACCATCCAGGTGTAGAGTTTGGCGAAGGATTGCCGGAGTGATGACCACCTTTCGGGAGTTGACGAACGACTGGAGAGACTCGGTGTCATTCTCCCCAGTGGTAAGGGTGACGTTCGTCCAGAACTGTGTTAGAGATTCGGCATAAATGGTAGGATTGATAAGGAAGGCCGTTTTGTATGGAGAATGGACCATTAGATCAATAGCAGTATCAAACTTCGTCCAGAAAGGTGATTTGGTAAGGTAGGCAACATAGTTGTGTCGTGGTTTAAGCTGCATGTTCGCCATTGATGTGAGAGAAGGTTTGGAGTTTTTGAACGTTAGGTTTGAGATGGTGAAGCTCTCTAGGATTAGGTATTTATAGGGTAAGGGTTATAAAGCAACAGAAGGGTTTGGTGTTAGTCATCAGTAGGTTTAAACGACTGATGACCTGGTATTAACCTTCAGAGGTTGAAACAACTGAAGTCTTGGTTTTAGGCATCAGTAGTCATGAAACTACTAAAAAACCATGGTTTTGGCTTCAGATGTTGGAAAAAACTAAGAACTTGGTGTTAGTCATCAGTAGTTATGAAACTACTGAAGACATGGTTTTGTCATCAGTTGTTGTAAACAACTGACGACTTGGTATTAGTCATCAGTAGTTGTGAAATGCTGAAGACATGGTTTTGTCATCAGTTGTTGTAAACGACTGAAGACTTGGTGTTAGTGATCAGTAGTTGTGAAACTACTGAAGACATTGGTTTTGCTTGAGTTGTTTAAGATGAAACAACAATTTTAGAAACAACTGAAGAGAAATTCCCGTCAGTAGTTTTCGTCAATTCTTGGCTTTTCAGTTGTTTCATACTGTCCTCAACACTTACTCATCAGACCTTTTGGCTGTTTTCAGTTGTTTCATAGGACAATAGTACTGATATGTGTTTACTAACATCAGTAGTTAGAACTACATCAGTAGTTTGTAACAGAATCAGTACTTATTTGTGACGTTTACTAATGATCATCAGTACTTGTTTACTGAGATCATTAGTAGTTGTCACTTATTCTAGCTGCAGCATACCAAGCCTTAACACAAGGTTTTGGAAAGTTGAACTATCCAAAGGCTTAGTGAAAATGTCTGCAAGCTCATCAGCACTAGGCACAAACTTTGGATCAATCAGACCTTTTTCAAATAGTCCCTAATAAAATGATGTCTGATCTCTATATGTTTGGTCCTAGAGTGCTGGACAGGATTCTTGACAATGTAAAGAGCTGAAGCACTGTCCATTAATAATAGAGTCTTAGTCTCTGTAATGCCATAATCGAAAAGTTGGTTCTGAAGCCAGAGTACCTGAGAAGTACAGCTTGCAGCAGCAATGTACTCTGCTTCAGCAGTGGATGTAGCAACAGATGCTTGTTTCTTACTCTGCCAAGAAATCAAACAGTTGCCTAGGAATTGACATCCACCGGAAGTTGACTTTCTGGTTAACTTACACCTTCATAGTCACTATCAGAAAAAGCAACTAATTTGCAAGAGTGTCCAGTGGAATACCATAAACCTAGAGATTGTGTACCTTGCAGATATCTAAAGATCCTCTTGACTGCAATCAAATGAGACTCTTTAGGAGCAGCCTGAAATCTAGCACAAACACAAGTTGCAAACATGATATCTGGTCTAGAAGCTGTTAAGTACATCAAGGACCCAATCATACATTTGTAAAGTGTTTCATCAACAGCTTTACCTTTCTGATCTGCATCCAGTTGTGTGGTGTTGCACATGGGAGTAGAACAGGGCTTATAGTTTTGTAAATCAAACTTATTCAAAAGATCTTTTGTATATTTACACTGATGAATGAAAGTCCCATCAGCCTTTTGTTTGATTTGCAATCCTAGAAAGAACTGTAATTCTCCCATTGCACTCATTTCAAACTTCTTTTTCATTAAATTGGTAAAGTCATCACACAACTGGGGATCAGAGGATGCAAAAATAATATCATCAACATAAACTTGAACAAGTAGCTTATGCTGATCCACCTTCTTAATGAACAAAGTTTTATCTATGGATCCTCTAGTGAAATTATTTTGAAGAAGAAAATTTGATAATGTCTCATACCAGGTCTAGGAGCTTGTTTCAACCCATACAGAGCCTTATCAAGCTTGTATACCCAATCTGGATGTTTATTACCCTCAAAACCTGGTGGTTGACACACATAAACCTCTTCTTTTATTTTACCATATAAAAATGCACTTTTAACATCCATTTGAAAAACTTTAAGATTGTGGAATGCAGCATAGGCTAAGAACAATCTAATTGCCTCTAGTCTGGCGACAGGAGCAAAGGTTTCATCATAATCAATACCTTCTTCTTGTGCAAACCCTTGAACAACCAGTCTGGCCTTGTTCTTAACAATAAGCCCATTTTCATCTGTTTTATTCCTAAACACCCATTTAGTGCCTATTGCACACTTACCTGGGGGTAGAGGAACGAGTTCCCACACTTGCTGCTTTTTGAATTGAAGTAGCTCAAGCTGCATGGCTTCAACCCATCCATTATCTCTCAAAGCAACATGATAGTTCTTTGGCTCTAGCTGACTGATGAAGAGAGCATAGAAGCAGAAGTTAGACAATTGACTTCTGGTTGAGACACCAGTATTGATATCACCAATGATATGAGACATGGGGTGATTCTTCAGCTCTTGCTACACAATAAGATCAGTGCAAGTGTTTGTAGCCGGTTCAGCTGCAGCAGATGTTGATCCAGATTCTTGAAGCCAAGTATGAGATGGCAAGTCAAATGATGTAGAGGAATCAGAAATCTCACCAGCATTGTTGTGGATGGAGCAGCTGAAGCTACAGGAACATCAAGTTTAGTAGACACAGGCAGTTGGTCACTAAACTTGAAAAGGTGAGTACTGATATCATCATCATCTTTAGTACCACCAGGTGGAAGACATGCTGCAGAAGATGATTATCCACATGATCTGCAACAGCTGGAGGTTGATAAGGAACATATTGCAGTATGTCCAAATCAAATAACTCCATAGGGTTTTGTGGAATCTTGTCCTTTGGAGATTCATTAACTTCGCATGCAGAGTCTTTTCAACTACCTTTGTTCTACAATTGAAGACTCTGTATGCCTTGCAAGTAGATGAATAACCAAAAAAATACCCTGCATCCACCTTAGGATCAAATTTGTGGAGTTGATCCTTTGTGTTGAGAATGAAACAAGGACACCCAAAGGCTCTGAAAAATGAAATCAAAGGAGCCAAATGATGTAGAATTTCATATGGAGTCTTCATCAACCTCTGATTTACTAAGGCTCTATTCTGCACATAGCAAGCTGTGTTAACAGCTTCAGCCCAAAAGGTCAATGGCAAACCATAGTCAGCTAACATGGACCTTGTAGCTTCAATTAAGTCCTGTTCTTTCTCTCCACTACTCCATTTTGTTCTGGAGTCCTTGGGATGCTAAACTGCCTCTTGATTCCCTTTGAGAGATAAAAATCATCAAGTGTATGGTTTCTGAATTCTGTTCCATTATCATTTCTGATACACTTGACAGATAGGGAATACTGCTTCTCAACATACAACACAAACTTTATAAACGTCTAAGCAGCCTCATCCTTTGAATGCACGAAGAAAGTCCATACAAATCTGGAGTAATCATTCACAATTACCAGACAGTATTTCTTCTTTGCCATACTCATTACTCTCACAGGACCAAAGATATCCATGTGTATTAATTGCAAGCAGGCAATGGACTTAGGTTCTTCAATAGGAGGGAATGAGACTTTGTGTTGTTTTCCTTTCAAACAAGCAGTGCAGTTGTCTTCACATCTGAACTCCTTCATTGGCAATCCCCTTAGTAAACCATGATGTATTAGCTCATTCAAGTTTTTAAGATTCACATGACCCAGCCTTCTATGACATAGAATAGATTCTTGAGGAGAAGCCTTGGAAAATAGGCAAGGATGGCCTTTGAGATCTATTTGCTTGGAAAGATCCAAGGCATACACTCTTCCTGTCCTGTTGGCCCTCAGGAGAGTGTGATCATCCAACACCTTATCAGTCAAACTCAGAACTTTGGATGACAGAATCCTGCAATTCTGACTAGGGAAAAGAGCACATGACCTTTGTCACACATTTGACTGACACTCAAGAGATTGTACTTGAGATTCTCCACATGGTTAACATCATCAAACCTTATTTGCCCATTGGAAACAAAGCCTTTGCCAATGATGTAACCCTTAGCATCATTTCAAAAGAAACGAACCCCTTCTTAGTTTGAGAGTAATCATGAAGAAGAGAGTTGTTCCGTGTCATATGCATAGATCCTCCACTGTCTACATACCAGATGCTACTGTGGCATGCTGAAGAACCCTATGATACCTGTGGTGTGGAAGCAATAGAGGATGAAGTATCAGCACTCTCCAGAGCCATAAGAGCAAGATTCCAAAAAGGATTGTCACCACCATGTTGACCAGCACCAGAAAACTGTTGTTCATGACCAGACATATCATCTGGTAAACTGCTCCAGTCAACAACTCCTGGGGTGAAAAAGCTGTGTTGAGGATGCTGAGATTGTTGATGAGATTGGGAAGGTTGAGGCTCAGGAAGAGCAGGTGGTTGTTGAGCAATGGGTACTTGAACTTTACTGGTTTGTGGCATGTAATAGCAGGGATATGAATATGGCATTGGACCCCGAGGGACAAAATATGCAGGAGATAGAGGTTGTGATTGATGACCAGAACTAGCAGGATGTTGCCCTCTGTTTTGTTGAATATTACTTGGAAAAGTAACAAAGGGTGCAGAGGAGTTAGATCCAGATGATCTACACTCTCTTGCAAAATGCCTAAGCCTGTGGCATTTGTGACACCTCAACTAACTCTTGTCAAAACCAACTTTGGTTTTGCCAGAGAGTCCATGGAATTTCCTACCAGTTCTCTTGTAGAACTTCTGAGATCTGATATTAATCAAGGCTATTTGGCTTAGAATATCCATCTCTTCTAAGTCATCATCAGCTATACCTTTCAAATTATCCATAGTGAAGCACAAATTGTCACTATTACAGCCTGACAGACTATCACCACTCACAAATGCATGATCAGAACTGTTTGAAGAGAAATCTATAAGCACATCATAATTACTTTCTCATGCAGCATATTCTGACTCATGACCGACCAAGGCAGTGTTCCCTGGTACAAAGTCTTCAGTGAGCTTGCCCGATGATGCCAGTTTTCTTTTCTGCTCTATCTCTCTTTCAAATGTAAGCAGTTTCCCATTGAGTTGGGTGGGAGATAGGCTATCCAGATTTGAACTGGAGCGTAGGACAATGGTATATGTGTCCCATATCTCAGGAAGTGATCTGAGAAATCTGTTGTTCATCTGGCTATTAGTGTATTCATGTTGACCATTTTCAGCTCAGAGATCAAACATGAAAAACGCTCAAACTGTTGAGTCAGAGTCTCACCCTTCCTATGAGCAATGTCTCATATTGTTGGGCAAGTATTTCCCTATTGTTTGCTAAGACCTCATCAGTACCACCAAATTGTTCTTTCAGTGCCTTCCAGAGGTCATGAGCAGTTTCATGATGCATAAGCCGAGAATAGATTTCATTAGGCAGTGCCATGGCCAGAATTCCATGAGCTTTAGCATGTATCTCTAACAATTTACGATCCTCATCAGAGTATGGTTCCTCCTTCTTCGGAACCATTTGGTTGGTTTCCGGATTGTTCACCATAGGCTGATGTGGACCATGTACCACAGATGTCTAACTACCTGAACTGTTAACAGACAGGTGATGGAGCATTCTTCGTGGCCATATGTTATACTCAGTCCTAACCAGCATCGGAGACTTGGTTGAGGAATCGGTATTGTGAGGGTCATTAGAATGAGTAGTCATAATCAGAGTTTAGAGAAATTCAAGGTAAACAAAGTAAATCTAGCCCAAAACCACTTAGAACCTCAAACAAAATAGCCAGAAGCAGCAGAAACTCAATCTCTATAACCGACTCTTGCAAATTTGCTAATTTGATCAAACGTAGATAGCAACAGAACAGTTTCAATGATCAATTGTTAAGTCGATCAATGATTAACCTGCTCTGATACCATTCGTAGGATCCCGGTATCTAGTTGATCCAGTAGATTGGATTTGCAGTGGAATGAGCACACAAGTTAACAAATTTAAACAAGAACACATGAAATTTATCAATGAAACAGTGTTTGTTATAGATAGAGAAATTCTGCCAAAAGGAATATATTCATTTAATACACGCTTTGGCTCGGCTTATCGCCCGGTTACAATTAGGTCATCTTTCCTTTTATAAGGAAAGCAGACGTCAGCTTATGTCAGTTAACAGTGACATCTAACTGTTATTTAACTACTGAAAGTTAACACAACTACTGAAGATGTCAAACAACTGACATCTTCTAACAAAAATACCAAGTGTTAACTATCACTACAACTACAGAAAAGAAACTATTGAAACAACAACGACTGAAGAACATGCTCTTCAGTCCTTTTACAATGACTGAAATAGAAAATAAAACTACTGAAAGGAAACCATCACAACAAGTGAAGAATGCTTTTTCAGCTGTTGTGACAAACTCTGAAAGCTTCAGTACTTGGACTTCTTGAACCTCAGTTGCTGTCATGAGCTGATGTCTTTAGTCTTTGTACTTCAGCTGTTGATCTTCAGTACTTTAGTCTTCAGCTGTTGATCTTCAGACTTTGGTCTTCAGCAGTTGAAGTCTTCAGTACTTTAGTCTTCAGCTGTTGATCTTCAGACTTTGTCAAACAACTGATCAAGTCTTCAGCAGTTGTTGTGATGTCTTGTGGGACTTAAAGGTTTTTCTGATCTGGCTCATTGGTTCTTTTGGTCCAACATTCTACCATCTAATGAGTGAACTGCACACTCATGGGGTCACAACATCAATGGAAGATATGGTCTCAAGCTTTGCCCATGGTCTGCCAGAGAAGTGGGACTCGTTTGTATCTAACTTGAGACGCAACAACATTCTCGATAAATTAAACTTAAATGACTTCATCCTGAAATTGAGGGAGGAGGAACTATGTTTGAAGTATAGGTCACAGAAAGGATCCTATGACCAGAATCCTTCACTCTATAACACCTCTTCCACTCCTACTAGTTCAAGAGCACCTCTTCAAACATAGTTTCTGTCTAGTTCAACTGCTCATTCCAAACCACAGCTTCAGGATCTCAAATGTCAGGGTCATCTAGTACCCAATATATTGCACCTCATGCAAATGCTACTAAGTTGAAGACCGAGAATCTCGGAAATATTACCGTGGAGGTTGAAAAGGAGCATATGGTCCTTGTAGAAGCAGTTGTTCATTTTATGATGGTCTAGTAGCAGGAAAGATCGGAAATTCCATCTGGCTGATGAAGATTCCGAGCAGGTGGATGAGAATGAACTAGAAAGGATGGATACTATGTTGGCTTTGGCAAGTGCTGTCAGGAGAGCGAAAAATTTTGTGAAGAAGACTAGACAGAACTTGATAGCCACAAAAGATACTACCTTTGGGTTGGACAAAACCAAAGTTACCTGCTTTAACTGTGGATAAAAGGGACATTTTAAATGTGAATGTGTAAAGCCCAAGAAGACAGGTAACGGGAATCCATTCTCGTCTTTTAACCATCAAGACAAACCGATGAGTGGAGCTACCTCGTTAAGCAAAGAGACAAAGGCCTTGACTGTTCAAGGAGATGAAGGACAGGATTGGACCTTTAGTTTTGTGTCTCCGAGTGAATCGGACATTGCAAATGTCGAGGGTTTGGATGATGACATTGCAAGTGAAGGTGAAATTGCAGTTGAACTATTGATGTCAGGTAATGAAGATACTACGAATGTGTTCAATCACCAGATTGAAGAAGATCTCTGAATGACATGTTCAGAATCTCCAGCATCTGAAGAGTTAAACTCTGTGCTAATGGCTGATTCAACCAAATCTTCACAGGTAAGTACCAAAGACCAACTTTTTGAAATTCATGCTTGTAATGAATGTAACCAATTTAGAGAAAGCATAGATTTAAAATTTTCTAGATTATTAGACCACAATGATAGCTTAGTAAATGACTTACAACTGTGCACAGAAGCTAATCGGATTTTAAAACAAAATGAGCACAATTATAAAGTGAAAATAGAACTTTTAAATAAAAAACTAAGGGAAACCGAAGTTGTTGCTTTTAATCAAGCCAATGACAAAAAGTTCTACTTAACATCCTTAGAAGAAACTAAGAAACAAAAGGCAGCTTAGAAGTCGAAGTCAACACATTAAAGCAAAAACTTCAATGTTGGACCGGTTCTCTCACATAGTTCAACACTTGGTGAATGAACGAAATAATGTAAACGGGTTGGGTTAAAAAGTGGCTCCACCACATGAGATATTGTTAAATGCAAATGTAGACGAGTAAATAACAATCCTATTAAGGATCATGTGGTGTCCACTCCTCTAGTTAGTGATCTAGATTCCACAAGTAAACGGTGGAATCTATCACTAAACAGAAGGAGGCCACTTTGAAATCTAAAGGTAAGATGCCTATTGTGAATTTGGAAGAACATTTTGCAAAGGTTAATGTAAGTCAGGTTCAAACATGTCTAATTCTAAACCCAAAACGACCAAAACCAGTTAACCAACCACGTGCTCCATGTAGAAGTCCAAATAAACAAAAGGCGAAAGATGTTAAAAACGTTCAAACAATTAATTTTGTTATTGAAATTAAAACATCTAAACAAGAAGTGTCCCAACCCAACCAGACCAAAGTCACACTAGTATCACACACTTCCCCACAGAGAAAATTTTCCCAACATGTAGAAGGTAGATCAATGCAACAATTGTGGAAAGAGAGGACATATCGCTTCTAATTGTCCACATTATCTGCCACCATGAAAAAAAATTGAACTTTGTGACACCAAACAAATTTCTTCGAAAAGGAGTTCTATTACTCCACCAAAAAGAAATAATTAACCTAAAGTTCAAATTGTAAGCCAGTCGTCTGTTTATCACAAATAAGCCTTACACAAAACTGGCTTATGGAAAGAAAAGTCAAGTCAAGTGTCTGATACTGAGAACACTAAGAAGAATGATATGCCCTCTGTTGGGTTTGTTGTACCAAAACAATGTTGTTTAACAATTTTAAACAAGAAAACGCAGCGGAATAAGAACTTAATATTCTATTCAATAATCTGAAAATTAAAGTTCATAATCTTATTTCAACAAACCCAAAGTCAAAGGATCATATATATGTGAATAAACTAGTTATCAAGAAGCAAACAAAACAACCAAAATCAACACAATAAACTACCTTTTAGAAGCTGTCAAAACGTTGATATAAGTGAAGATGGGGCTGCTATTTGATGACCAAAACATCAAGAATAGATGTCCTCAAGTGTTCATACCCACAAGCCTTCAAGAAAACACCCATTTGCAAGGATTTGAGCACCAAATCGACACAAGAAGGCTGCTGGAAACTTGTTCCTGCCGTGAATTTCAAAGAGGATTCTAAATCCTTTGTTCCAGCCATGACATCCTTCTTCCAAAAGAAAGATTATGTTCTTGTGACTCTTTGCATGGAGAGAGAGATCTGAAGTAGAGTGTGTGTATGTTCATAGAGAGTATCTTGTTTCAAAAAACAAGAAAAGAAAGGAGAAGGGGAGTAACCTGCGGCCGAAAACCACAACCCTTATTAGGGTTTTTCCCTTCTTTTAAAACTCTTTTAATTTTGACAAATCTTATAAATTACATAATTAACCTTTAATTATATAAAATATGCACACACACACTTTTATTATTTGATGTTGCTTGATTAATTTAAACAACATAACAAATAATAACCATGAAAAAATATCCTCATAATTTGTTCTTTCTCACATACAATTTATTTAGAAAACCCATTTTCTAAATTGGTGTGATTATTTAATTGCATGATCATATCATCAATTAATATTAATTGGTGTTTGCTAAGCTTGTTATTGGGTATGACCCGACTTGGATCACAACGTACTAACCACATCAATGTTCTATGTGTCTTGGGCATACAGAATCCAACAATCTCCCACTTGCACAAGATACATAGAAGATTGATGCAAGCAGTAAATACCGCCTAACAACGGTTTACTACCCTTAATACGCGTGACTTAAAGCCATTCAATAACATCATCCCCTTCAAGTATCCAACTTGAAATGATTTAGGTGAATCAATCATCTATCCTTTTGTTACAGATGTCATGTTAAATCCAAGGACATAGAATGATCATTCCTTGTTGATTTAACTTAATCAGGCCTTAGACATCATGCTCTCAACGAATAAGAGGAACAAATTCCATCTTGACTACATACGTTTCTCACAATCACCTTATGTTGTACCTAAACATAGCCTTATGTACTGACCATTATTTCAGAGCAGCGAAGAACTAGCTCAAGGTATAACACTTGGTGAATATCAAAACCCAATATGTATCTCAGGTCAGAGGATACCAAATGATATTCGCCTTTACTCAAATTTACTTATGATCAATCTAAAGATTCCATGTAGTAAAATTGAGATGCGGGTCAGTCCAATATTTGCATCCCACAAATATCTATGAACCTTGGTAGCAACCAATTGCTCTATATTCATACCATATGAATATCTACCAATCCATGTTCATAATAGTCTTACATTCATATTTGTTCCCACAAATATGACCGACTACGGACATTTAGAATAATAAACATATTCATGGATGTAAACATGCTAAAAGGGAACATGACTCAAAAGGTCAAAATTACAATTGTTCCATACATTAAATACTAAACAGATCAATTCCAATCACTAGAATATCGAAGTCCTAAGGCACAAGTATGACCCTCATACTTTGCCTTCGCAAGGAGCTTCGTGAGTGGATCCGTAATGTTTTGATCTTTTATGAACTTATGAATACATATCTTTACCCTTTTCAACTCCATCCCTTATGATGTTGAATCTCCGCTCAAGGTGCTTAGTCTTTGATGAGTACGGGGTTCCTTGATTTGAGCAATCCCACCCACGTAATTACCAAAGATCTTTAGGGAGTCTTGAATGGTAGAGACCACCCCTAGATAAGCAATGGACAAGCTTATCCATGCAGCTTCCAAAGCTGCCAATGAAGCGGCTATGTATTCGGATTTTAGACTGAATAATGCTACCGTGTCCTGCTTTGAACACTTCAAGGATACCACACCTCCATTCATAATGGAAGTACACCTGATTATGATCGAGAGTTGTATCGATCTGTTTTGGAAGTCCTTATCTGTGCAACCCTTTACACAGATTTTCACTTCAACAGATCCGTATATTAGAAACATATCCTTAGTCTTACTAAGGTGCATCAACATACTTTTAACAACCATTCAATGGTTATTTCTATTGGTATCTACTTTGTCATACCTGATAAGCATGACTCGTCCGGTTTAGTGCATATCATGAGACAAATGACGGATCCTATAGCAGATGCGTATGGGATATCCTTCATTTGATTTTGCTCATCCTATGAGCTTGGACATTGAGACGTAGTCAACATGGTCTCTCTTTGAAAGGGTATCATACCTTTCTAAGAGATTTCCATCTTGAACCTTTTCAAGATTTTATATATGCACTTTGGTTTGACCCTATCAACCACCTCGATCTATCCTTATAGATCCTTATTCCAAAATATGGGTGATTTCAAAGAGATCCTTTTATGAAAACATCTTCCAAGCAAGGTTTTAACACCTTCCAAGGTTGGAATATATTTTTCAAATAGCAGTGTGTCATCAGCATACAACACTGAGAGTATACTTCTGCTCCCACTAGCTTTCATATATACACACCCTTTTGATGCTTGTTTCAATCCATAGATCTATCACTTTAACTTGTATACTTTATTGGGATGTCGCGGATCGACAAAACCTTCATGCTGAACTATGTGGACAGTCTCTACGAGATGTCCATTAAGGAAAGCGGTTTTGACATCCATTAGCCAAAACTCATATTCAAAATATGCAGTTATGGCACTTAACATCCTAATCGACCTTAGCATTGCCACGGGCGTAAGACTTTCATCATAATCAACCAATTGAGTTTGATGAAAACCTTATGCTATAAGTCTTGACTTATAAGTATTCAAGTCTCCATGTATATTTGTTTTCATCCAGAAAACCCACTTGTATCCAACCGATTTGGAGTTTAAGTGGAGGTTCAACCAATTGCCAAACTTGGTTGTTATACATGAATTGCATCCTTACGTTCATGGCCTCTAGCCATTTGTCCCAATCCAAATTGGACATAACATCTTGGTGTATGGTTAGCCTACAGGGTATAACCACATAGCATCCATTCATGAAATATCCTTATCTTTCAGATGGAATACTAACTCTACCAGATTTGTGAACGTTTTGTGTGTGTTGATCAACCTCTTGATCTTTATCAACAACCTCCTGCTGATTGCTAGTGTCAATCAAATGTGTATCGCCTTGTGGATTTTGATCCTTATCAAGTTCCACAGTTCTATACGTCATTCCTTCCATAAAGGACTTGGTTTCAAGAACCATAGACTTTGGAGCAATAAATACTTCTGATTCGTTGAGTCAAAGAAACGGTATCTTATACAGTCTCTTTGGATTCTAAATGAATACACACTTTCTTTGTCCGGGTCATATTCATAATATGAGCCTTAGAGAGCGATGCGAAAACCCAAAATGATAAAGGTGGTAAGTTCATAGCCATAATAAATTGAACCATATCCAAATAGGGTTCAGTTTCTCCTTTATCTGAATGAAGAGCATAGATAACTATGCGGAGTTGATTTTCTACTTCATTATTGAAGATTTTGAACATTTCAAAAGCTTCATACTTATGTGTCATCAAGCACACAATAATAGCGACTGCAATCGTCGTTAACATTAATGAAGTATCTTTCACCAGTCATAGACATTGTCTTAAAAGGATCATATGCATCCAAATGCATCATTCCTAATTAGTCTTTGGTTCATACTTATCAAATGAAACATTTTCATTTGTTTCCAAAAGACCATTCTTTTGAAGTGTTTGAATCTAATTCTGGTTAATGTGACCAAGGCGACAATGTCAAAGATAGTAATAACTTAAACCCATTTTAAGTTTCTTTATGCTAAATGTGTATCAACGAGTTATAATAGGATGATCTATCATGAACCAATTCATGGATGTCATTAAAAGGCATATCCTTAAAATGATATACATCATTCAAAACTCAATACCATTATTTACAAATTTTGAATCATGATCATATTGTTTTAAAAGGAAACATTAATCATGTTCCTAGTCAAACTAGGTGCATACAAAAATGTTTTGAGAACAACTTCCAAACCATTTGAAGGTCTCAAAATAGAGTTTCCCTTCTTGAAGCGGACATTTCTTTTGAACCCTTTTGCAACAATTGCAAGTATGAGTCTCACATCCGGTATCCAATACCCATGTGATTGAAGAAATGGCTTTTAAAACAGCGTATGAATCATGGAATTGTATTTGAGGTTTGCCCAAAACCCTTCTTGTGTTTCAACTCCTTGAGATAGAAGGGACAATACCCTTTTCATAGTCCTATCTCTCCATACTCAAAGCATGGATCGTTCTCCGTTACCTTAGGCTTCATAAGCTTAGGTTTTGAGGTTTCGCTATAACCTTTGCTTTGACGTTTTCCTTTCCTTTAGCAATAATTGCTTTAGGATCGGGATTGGCCACTTCTTATAGCCTCCGTTATTGATTGAGAGAATAGGTAGAACCTCTCTACTTATCCCCGCCTCGGTTGCTTTGAGCATTGCATGAGGTTCACCGATGCTCTTGTCCCATCCGTTCATATTACAGTTTATTATGAATGTCTCAAACCTTTAGTTAGGCAATCAAGGATCAAATCCTTGGCCAACTACTTTGAGACAGGACAGCAAAGCATCTTGAGGCTATCAATATGGCTTTTATCTTAAGGATATATAAGATGATATTGATTGGGTCTTTTCATGTGACATGTATAAAGTGCTTGAACCGTTTCAAAGCAATCTTATTAAAGTTTGTGGAAGGAACATTTCCCTTTTAGATTAACATGTCATGTGCCCCATGAGGCTCCAAACCCTTTTGGAGTCTGGGAATCATATTCCCAACATGAGATCGGATGCTTGCACAGAATCCTAAGTGTGCTTAACTCAATCGTCAAAAGGCCATAACATCAACAGCGTGGGTTGGTGAGGTATGGGATCGTCAAGGACATAGACCTTTACTCATTCTTGAGAACGATTCTCAAGTTTCAAAATGAGTCCATAAGATAATTATGGTTAGGACTATCCCTCTCGAGAATAGGTCTCAGTGATAGGGAAGGGACGATCGGGGTGGTAGCATTATAGTTAGAGGTCATCATTACAAAATTGACAAAGTTCATATTAGTATTTCTCATAAATTATTTTAATCGTTATACCCTTAAATGTCTCATAGACAATTAACAATTAAAATCTAGAATCCAACGTTACATTTAAATGATGGTTAGGTGACCTTTATCCCATATTTAAATTAACAAGGTAGTCAACAGTTGACAATTGCAACCTATTGCAACTTCTAGTCTTATGGGATCGGTTAAACATCATATGTTTAGTCGGCATGTTTAATCCCATCAACACCATTGTACGCCATGCTTCGGTGACCCTAAGCACATGGTTTCCAATTCAAGTCGTCCTACTTACACACACGTGTGAGTTTTTACATATAAGCGGTTAGGTGACCTTTATCCCACAAGTATGTTAGACTCACCTCAAGGACACAAGTTCCCTACAAGTGGTTAGGTGACCTTTATCCCACAAGTAGTTCCCAAGTGATTCGAGTGTCGTGTAAAAGGATGGTGTTAGACTTGTTACCAAAGGGTTTTAAGTTTCCATTAATTTTAGACTTGAAAAACCTATGTACCTTGTAATTGCATGCTTTCAAATACATGGTACCCTATGGTTCTCTTTTAATAAAACCTCTTTTATTTTGAAATCATTAATCCTCTTATAACCTTTTATTAATTACTTAATGATTTAGAACCATAAAATTCAGCTTGTTATCATAATTATTTAGATTGTTAAGCATATTCATATATCAAACAATCAACATAAACAAACAAGCATAATCATACAAACATATGTGCATAACCATAGCCACTAAGTTGACTACACTTGTTTGCCATCACAAGTGTTGTCATAAGGTCTTTTCCTAAGGGTTCAACACAACACAAATGATGAGATCTCCAAAGACCCCCACTTGAACTTGCATCCAAATGCTTCAAGTCCATCCTTTGTGTCTTCCTTTTGTGCTTCCTTCCCGAGCATCTTCTTTTACAAAATATATACATCCTAATACATATTTTCTAGTAAAGGAAAAAATGCTCCTAATCTATTTATTACATTGCCAAATGAATAAATAAATTACAAACCAAATGGAAACACAAAAGAAATTACTACAACCCATAAAGAAAGAATACAATCAACATGACAATTCCATAATCAACCAAACCAAAAAAACCAAGGTCAAGGCTATGTTATGCACTAAAATTATGTATCCATATACATCATACTAAGAACCAAAATGAACCCCATTGACCCTAAATTTTCAGCCAACATAAACCAAAAATCTAGGGTCTTTTGTCCAAACAAAACACAATCAACCAAATTGATATCTTTTCTTTCAAGGTTTAATCACTAGCATGTTTGATATAACCTTGAAAGATTGGGGTATCATCAAATCAATACAAAACAGCCCTAAAATTGGTTGTTAAACCTTATATAACCAATTATACAAGAACACATGAAACTAATCATCCACATAACCGGCTCTTGATGCCAATGTTGGGTTTGTTGTACCAAAACAATGTTGTTTAACAATTTTAAACAAGAAAACGCAGCGGAATAAGAACTTAATATTCTATTCAATAATCTGAAAATTAAGTTCATAATCTTATTTCAACAAACCCAAAGTCAAAGGATCATATATATGTGAATAAACTAGTTATCAAGAAGCAACAAAACAACCAAAATCAACACAATAACTACCTTTTAGAAGCTGTCAAAACGTTGATATAAGTGAAGATGGGGCTGCTATTTGATGACCAAAACATCAAGAATAGATGTCCTCAAGTGTTCATACCCACAAGCCTTCAAGAAAACACCCATTTGCTAGGATTTGAGCACCAAATCGACACAAGAAGGCTGCTGGAAACTTGTTCCAGCCGTGAACTTTCAAAGAGGATTCTAAATCCTTTGTTCCAGCCATGACATCTTCTTCCAAAAGAAAGATTATGTTCTTGTGACTCTTTTGCATTAGAGAGAGAGAGATCTGAAGTAGAGTGTGTGTATGTTCATAGAGAGATCTTGTTTCAAAAACAGAAAGAAAGGAGAAGTGAGTAACCTTGCGGCCGAAAACCAAACCCTTATTAGGGTTTTCTCCTTCTTTTAAAACTCTTTTAATTTTGACAAATCTTATAAATTACATAATTAACCTTTAATTATATAAAATATGCACACACACACTTTTATTATTTGATGTTGCTTGATTAATTTAAACAACATAACAAATAATAACCATGTACAAAATATCCTCATAATTTGTTCTTTCTCACATACAATTTATTTAGAAAACCCATTTTCTAAATTGGTGTGATTATTTAATTGCATGATCATATCATCAATTAAATATTAATTGGTGTTTGCTAAGCTTGTTATTGGGTATGACCCGACTTGGATCACAACGTACTAACCACATCAATGTTCTATGTGTCTTGGGCATACAGAATCCAACACCCTCACCCTTAAATGGATAGTGGGTTGAGTTCATAATGTGTGATTACTCTGGGTCACCCAAGACAGTTAAGGCTTAGGTCCCAAACCTAAACTAATAATTTCCTCTAAATGTGCAGGGTGTCCATTATAGTGCTATAACAAACACCTGGATTATTGATAGTGGGGCGTCTAGGGGGGACATGACCGGGAACCTGTCTCTTCTTTCAAATGCCAATAAAATGAAAGGGGACATGTCTTATTTGCTCTAAATATAGGAGGAAACATCACTGCTCAAGGTGAAGTGGGAAATCAGAAAGTCAAGTTTGACAAGGTCAACTATGTTCAACAATTACAAAATAACTTGCTTTCTGTATCCGAGATCTTTGATAAAGGATTAAAGGTTGTTTTTCACAACAAGAAGTGTTATGTGTTGAAAAAGGATTACATTATCCCAGAGGACCAAATCCTAATGCCAGCTTCAAGATATAATGACTTATGTGTCTTGGATCTATCAAAGGTCGTTACAACCGATCATCAAGTTCAACGCTTCTTGTCAAAGGCAACTGAGAGGGACTCAATCTCCTAGCATAGGAGAATGGGACACATAAATCCACAAAAGATGAATCATTTGATTCAAAATGATCTAGTAAATGGAGTTAACGTTAAGAATTTTCAACTTTTGGATTTTTGTAGCATGTAAGAAAGGCAAACAGACCGAGAAGGCTCATAAGACAAAGAATGTAAATTCTGTTGAATTGCCTCTCGAACTTCTACATATGGATTTGTTTGGTCCTATGAGCACCAAGAGCATAGCTAGTGATCTATACTGTTATGTAGTCACTAATGACTAATACAGATTCTCTTGGGTAATGTTTCTGAAATCCAAATAAGAAACATTTGAATGTTCAATAGCTGGTGACCACATGGAATCTCTCTACAAGATGAAAGTACGATAGATTCGGTCATACAATGGCATGGAATTCAAGAACCAGTGTATGGAGGCATTTTACAAAGAGAAACGAATTGTACATCGATTCACATCTACCTACACTCCACAAATGAACAGAGTTGCTAACGGAAGAACAAGATCTTGATAGAGACAACACGAACGATCCTAGCAGACTCGAAACTGCCCATCCAATTCTGAAATGAGGAAATTGCCAATGCATGTTACACCCTAAATCAAGTCCTAGTGGTCAAACATTATGGTAAAACATGTTACTAGTTGCTCAAATGACGTAAACCTAATCTAGAGCACCTTAAACCATTTGGCGCACCATGTACGTTGCTAAAGAAAAATCAGTAAGGGAAGTTTAGTGAAAAGGCTGAAGAAGGATTTTTGTAGGATACAACCTATCGAATAAATGAGTTTACAACAACTTAACAGGTTAAGTAGAAGTGTGGTGCAACGTCGACATTCAGAGATACACCACCCCCCACCACTGGAAAAGGACCCGCATTCTTTTTTGATTATGATGGATTCTTAAGTCCTTCAACACCCTTCTCTCCCCTCCTGATGATGAGTTAACAACCAAAATGATGTACGATGTCATAAACACACCGTCACTAGACTTGACAACATCAGGTTCACAAGGTGAGTCTTCTAGTCATTCAGGGGAGCACTGGAGGTAAGTGACTCTTCCTCTGACAATGAAGAAATGGAAAATGATCAGGTGGATCAGGAGGAACTTGTTCCTGCTAGTGAAAGTACACAAGCATCAGATGTTGATGCCTCTGACAATCAGAACCTTGCACTCCAATGGCTACAGATACTGAACCGGGAATTCAAAATTTGGATGAGGAAGTTGTCATTCCCACCACTCCTAGATCGAGACTTAATGTATATCATCCTTTGGACACTGTCATAGGGGATGTACAATCAGGAGTACAAACAAGAAATCAGCTATCCTCCGTTGATTATGGCTTAGTCATGGGAAAAGACTAACTTCAAAACGGTGCTTATAGATGTTTTGTGTAGCAATTTGAGCCAAAATATGTAAGTGAAGCCTTAAACGATGAGGCATGGGTGAGTGTCTGGACAATGTTATAGGGGATGTACAAGCGGGAGTACAGACAAGAAATCAACTATACTCAGTTGATTATGCCTCAGTCATGGAAAAAGGCTGACTTCACCATGGTGCTTATAGATGTTTTGTGTCTCAATTTGAGCCATAATATGTAAGTGAAGCCTTAAACGATGAGGCATGGGTGAGTTCCATTCAAGAAGAACTTCTTCAATTCAAGAAGTTAGGAGTATGGACACTGGTGGATAAACCAAAAGGTGCTAAGGTCATTGGCACTAAATGGGTCTTGAAATGCAAGAAAGGTGACCAGGGGGTCATAATCAGAAACAAGGCTCAACTTGTAGTTCAAGGATTTCGACAAGTCGAAGGCATTGATTACCTTGAAGTGTTTCCACCTATGGCAAGAATGGTAGCAATCTGTATCTTCCAAGCCTATGCATCTTATATGAAGATTAATGTTTATCAACTAGATGTGAAGAGTGCATTCCTTCATGGTGAAATCCAAGATATAGTGTTTACAAGCTGGATAAGGCTCTCTACGAGCTCCACCAAGCCCCAAGAGCATGCTCTGAGAGGCTCTCGACTCATCTTTTGAAACACGGCTTTCGCGGAGGGGTGATTCACTATACACGGTTAATCAAAGAAAAGGATGGTGACTTACTGCTAGTTCAGATTTATGTTGATGACATAATCTTCGGTTCTAAAAACGATGAATTACGTAAAGAATTTTAAGCAGTAAAGAAAGCTGAATTTGAGATGTGTGCCATTGGAGAGATGAAGTTCTTTCTCGGGTTACTATTTCTACATCAGGCCATGTATGTAGGAGATATCCTCAGTCGGTTCGATATGAAGAATGCTTCAGCAGCTCGGACTCCACTTGCTACAAACCACGACGTGGCACCCGACGAAAATGGTGATCTGGTGGATGCCATCGTGTACCGAGGAATGATTGGATCCCGCATGTACCTTACAACTTCACGACCTGATATCATGTACACGACGTGTCTTTGCTCTAGATATTAGGTGAAACCAAAAGTCAACCATCTCATAGGAGTTAAACGGATTTTCTGTTATCTTAACGGTACACCAACACTTGGGTTGTGGTATCCTCGTGACGATGATTTTGAGCTTACAGTGTATAGTGACTCGGATGTCAATTTTTTGGGAGAAGATTAGTCACCTGGCAATGTAAGAAGCAGACATAGGTTGCTCTCTCAACTTGTGAAGCTGAATATGTTGCCGCTGCAAGTTGCTGTTCGCAAATCATTTGGATTCAACAACGAATGCGGGACTACGGTTTGCAATTATCTAACACTCCTATCTATGTTCGTAATTTTGCTACTAAAGCCATAACTAAAAATGTAGTCCAACATCCTAAAACTAAACAGATCGGCATTAAGTATCACTTTATACGTGATTGTTTTGAAAAGCATTTAATCGATGTTGTTAAAATAAATATGGATTGTCAATGCGCCGACCTCTACACAAAAGCATTTGATAAACCTATATTTTTATATGTATTAGAGGTTAATGGCGTGAAAAAGAAAAGTGATGTGATCATAGAGGATGAAAATGCTTAGTCTGACAATTTTTGTTTTACTTTCTTTTATGTTTTCTTATTTTATTTTCCTATTTCTATAAAATCCAAAAACTCAAAAACTGTTTTTGGTTTTAGAATTTTAGGGGGAGAATAGGTTAGATTAATATTAAATTAGTTGTTTTATTTAATTACTTGAAAAAAAAAAAAAAAAACAAGGGAGTCAGTAAATTCAACGTATTTGGAAATGATAGTACATAGGGAACAGATTATCTGGGACTTCAAAAGGTTTAACTGATTAAGATGCACAAGTCAAAGTTTAAGTCTGAAAAGTCTAAGCAAAATAAAAGGAAAACTTATAGTAAAACTAGTAGGCTACCAAGGTAACATAAAGAAAGTAGACCTAGGGGCTGCTAGTTCATTATATGATGTGTTAGTAGATTCAACACAATAGACAAGTAGACCTCATTGGTGGATTCAATTACAATCTAAGTTGTTCAACCTGCTGTGGGTTCCCACCTTATCCCTAGTTAACACAATCACACTGTTCCAATAAGGGGTGAAGAGCAAAATAAACGCCACACATGTGCGCTGACGATCATAAAATATGAGCAAAGCACATGAAAAATGCAAAATGTAATCAAGCTAATAACTTATGTAGTTGGTGCGATATGTGCTAAAAGAAAAATTGCTCAAATAAGAAGATAGGTTGTGTGCCTCTCTGCTGTGCGATGGCACTGACCTGAGGATAAGCATCACCTAAATATTCTAGAATTCATTGTTGTTTGTGCCTCTCTACTATGCGGTGGCACTGACCTGAGGCGTGGCATCTCTTTGAAAGCTCTTAGAATAGTCCTCTCTTGAAATATACCCGTAGACCGCTAAAAATATCCTGAGGAACGTGATTACCATATAAGCGTGGGATCCACAAATGCTTGTTGAAATAATTAAACATCAATTCATCACCAATGTGTGTCAAATATATGTGTATGGATTTAAGAGGACAAGTATACTGACAATCATCGTGAGCTGCAGTTCTTAAAAGTCAAAATCATTGTGTGCAACTTGTGGCTTTAGTATGATTTCCTAAAATTGCTATTGACTATTAGTGAAAACAAGGATCAAGCATCAAGATTGTTTATTAAAATGTCCCAAGTAATTCTCATATACTTGTATGATTCCAAAATGAATCGTACCAAAATGATAAATAGGAATTGAAGCTATGCTGTCCACGAAGTAAAGTATATTAGAATTACTCTAATATGTTTAAAATCCATCTCTAATCAAAAATACAAAAAATATGTCATCATTTTATTTTTTAAATTTTCGAGTTGCTTTATTTATTAATTTTTAGTCATTTAGTTAGTAAAAGTCAGACTAGGCATTGGAATTCAATATGTGAAACACTCACTTAAAAGAGGTCAGGTCTGAGGTGACCAATCAGTTCTTTGTTAAAAGGATCACGTCTGAGGTGATCTACAATTTTCAAAGTTAAAAGGATCATGTCTGATATGATCCTAGATCGTAACGTTTTATCTATAGTTAAAAAGGCTAAAGGATCATGTCTGATATGATCATCGATCGTAACGTTTTATCTATAGTTAAAAAGGCTAAGTGTTTGAATGGTCATAAGGTCAAACTCATAAGTATGAGCCAGTCGCACGATTGGATCATAAGTATGAGCCCAATTGCACGACTGAACCACACGTATGGACCAGATGTACGATTGGATCATAAGCATGGGTCAAGACGTATGATTGGATCACTAGAATGATCCAATTGTACGAATGGATGTGACTGAATGAGTCAGTCGCACGACTTAAACCTAGTCACATGGCTAAACGTTACCCACTGAGCAAGTCGCACCACTGAGCCCCAGTCGCACGAATCAAGAGTGAGAATAGTTTAGTCACACAACTGAAGGAAAACCTAGTATAATAGAGGGGATTCGATCGCAGACACTCATCACCACCCAAATCACACTTATCGCACGAAAGCAAGATTACTTTGCACAAATTTTTTATTCGTGATTTAGCACCCTCCTTGTGAGACTAACTTTTGCACTTTGTTTCTACAGGTAATGCAAGACTAAAATCGACCAAAATGCTCAGTTTAATCAAGCCCTAACGTCCAAATCGGGTGTAAACTGAACCGAGACCAAAACCATCAAAATAAACCACTAACCTCGACATAATCCTCTAATTATTTAGTACTAAGTGTTATTTTGATTGATTGCGACTCCAATGAGTCTAACCAAAACATTTAACATCAAGTATAGACCAAGAACCGATCCTACAGTACCATAAAGATATATATGTGAATGGACACACTGATGAACTTCAATCGCACGATTGAAATGGGCAAATGACTCAATCACACGATTGAACCATGCGTATGAATTCAGTTGCACGACTGGTTCAACCGCATAGAATAGCATACAACTCAATTAAATTGCATGTTCTTTCGCACCACTGAGCTCATTCGCACTACTAAGACCGAGTCGCACTATCCATTCGCACGATAGAACAGAATGATTCAAGTCCTTTAAATTCAAGTGTCATTCATTTACACAACTCTAACATTTATTTATTGTGTAACAGAAACATGGCGAGTAGATGGACTATGAGCACAAAGCATAACCTCTGTGCACATCTGGACGTCACCTCCCAAAATGCATCTGATTTTGCTAGGATTATTGCATTCCTACTGAGATCGAGGATCTTCAAAGCTATATCTACCCCGTGCACACCATATCGATCGATTCAGCAAGCTTTCTGGGAATGCGCTATAGTAGACAGGTCTGCTAAACCGCATCGTATTCGTAGTACTATATTTGTTGAAGAGATTGAGATGAGCGAGGAAGATCTGAGAAGGATGTTAGAGTTGGGTGATGATGGTGACTGCCCAAACATATTGCATACACTGATTATTCGAGGTTGTTTCCTTCAGGCTAAGTACGCTGGGGACATAAACACAGGTGTGCTTAACAAGTGCAACCTGTGCCTCCAGTTCAAGTATACAGCCCATCTGTTGCTCAAGTGCATAGCCTCGAGGAAGGGAGGCTTTGATGAGATGTCAGACCAAATCCAGAATCCTTACGTAGCTCTGGTACTGAACCATCCATTCAGTTTCTCACGGATGAGATTCAACTATTGGGTCGAGAATATAGAGGCCAAAGGCAAGGAAGGCTTTTGCATGTACCCTCGATTACTTCAGATGATCATAGACCACAAGCTTCCTTCACTGCCTAAGGAGAGTGAGGATGCAGTTACACTAGAGGTGATGGATGACACCACCGTCAGGAGGATGAAGGTATACCGGGGCAAGCAGGTGAAGCCCCCGGTTAGGAGACTGTTTGGGCATCTGGCCCGGGAGGATTATGTGGTGCAAGCTAGGAGGAAGTAGCATCACGACAACTGTGACTCAGATTCTGAGCCTATTTCTCTACCCTCCGATGACTCTGACGATGATGACCACGGTGATAGTAAAGGAGGTGATGGTCCAGGTGGATCCGAGTCGGCTCTAATCCATCATGATTTTCAGATGGATGAGGAGGAGTCAGACGAGGAGCCTCTTGTACGGACGGTGGGGAGTCGGGTCATAGCCAATGAGAGAGGGCTTAGGGCGGTTGGTGGACAACAGGGTGAGTCCTACGATGATGTTACTGCTGATATTGATCCATCCTACACCAAACACCAGCCCAGCAGCCAAGGGGGAGCCTCTATCTCCAAGGGCTCAAGGAAGAAGAGGATGGCTCACCCTTAATGCAAAAAGGGTAAGAGGCCAAGATTTACTTTGAACCCATCCACTACCACTGCCACAGCGACCACTACTGCCACAGGCACTACCACATCCACCACAGCTACCACCACCACTAGCACACCCCCTACCACTACTACCACACTCCCAACCACCACTACTACAGCCACCCGTTCACCATCCACTACAATCCCACCACCTATATTCACCACATCCACCACTACCAGCACCAACTACCAAGCAGGTCCATCAACCACACTACCTTCACTACAGGACCCACTCTACCCTCCATTGGTTTAGGGAACAGCTAGCAACACTAAACCGGATGGTGCCTAAGCTACTAGCTGCTGATGAGCAAAGAGCAACACAGCTAAGTCAGCTTATTGACCTTAGTGCTACTCAAGCCATTAGATTTCCCAACTCGAGGAGCAAAATGATCAATAAGTTAAGAAGATTGAGGAGTTGGAGGCCAAATATAACAAGACCAAGCTCAGACTAAAAGGATCAAAAGATGAACCTCTGAAGATCAGAGAAGGTGATGGAGATGATGATGATGATGATGATGATGATGGTGGTGGTGATGATGATGAGTCTGATGAAGAAGATGATAGTGATGATGAAGAGTGAAGGGGAAAGAAGAAAGATGATGATAATGATGAAGAAGGCGTTGCAGCTGCATCAGCCTCAGCTAAAGTTCAAGAAAGAAGGACAAAAAGAGCACAAGACCAAGGAGCATCATCATCAGCCCCTGCTATTGAAAAGTTGACCGATTAAGACAAAAGTAATGACTAGACGTTTATGTATTGGAACACTTTGTACTTGAATCTTGTATTACAGTTGTGTAATTAATGTTTATATATTTAATTACTATTTAAATGTCTTGATTAATTATTGAAGGTTGATGTGTTACATGTTTAAATCAGCCAGATCAAACATCTCAGCAAGATGAATATGATGTTGCTCCGCTATAGCAAATCAAGTCTCAATTCACAATGATTCTTCTTTTTCAAGGGATTGTCAGAAGGTTGGTGAGCTACACTCCCGAAGAAGGAGAAATCATACATGACCTGACTGGAGAGAAACTTGCAGAGATGTTTAGGCTAAATCCGAACGTGATTGTCGGAGATGCACCTACTTTTGATATGACAAGTGACGATGAGCTAAACGACATAGATGAAATAGAGATTGAAGATGTCATGGCAGAGCATTATCTAGAATACACTGACCGAGAGGGCTGTGTGATCCCCAACTTGGGTGACACTCTCGGCAGTGCAACATTTGAAAAACATGATGAGATGGAAAAGGACATAGAGAAGAATGAGAGCCAAGCCCAAGCGTCAGACACTGATGTTGATATAATGAAGGTTGAATGGGCGGCTTGTTTTGCTGAGATACGAGCCCAACGCACTGCTCAAAAGCCAAATGCCTACATCAAGCTCTACGGGATCAAGAAACATCTAAAGGTGTCAGGTAAGATTATTGCATGGGCATATTTTGAGGATCTTAATGTCTATGCAAGTAAAAGGGAAAAGGGAATAGAGTACTTCAGAGTCCCACATGATATGAAGACTCTCCCTAGTTTTAAGCTCAACTAGCTGGCACGCTTAAACTTGTTATATGTTGTTCCCAGGAAAATGTCAGGCTAGTTTGAGGCTGCACAAAAGAAGGAATGCCACACCAGATGGTAAAATTCAGACCTCAACAACCGAAGAGGTACATCCTAAGGTCTGAAGATTATCCCATTTCTAGAATGCCTAAGGTGGTGCTGAAGTGGAGTCCTCCGTGCACAATGTCCAAGATTCCCTTAAGAGAAATGCCATAGGACTTCACTCCACACTTTAAATGGTGGTATTATGATTGGAGAACAGGTGAAGCGGTCATAGTTTTTACAGAGAGAGAGCAAAATGGAAACTATCTAGCTGTTCGACCCTATGTGGCTAAGCAACTTGTCTATAGACGATGTCAATACATTATACAAGTGCCCACTATTCTATGACGTGCAAGATATAGTACAAGCCCTCAAGTTCCAAAACCTTATACGACTATGTTTTGCATTTGAGATACACGCACGAGTTACTAGAGAGGAGAAGTAAAAGAAATTTGAGGAGCTAATGAAGAATGTCAGACACTAATGTAAACTACGTCCAAGGGGGAGTTTGTTGATTCATATGTACTTATTTTAGCAGCTTAATGTAAAATGGCAGTCATGTCTTACATATTTTTAATGAATGAGTTGAATGAAATGAAATATGTAATTGATGCTTATAATGTTTAGTGTTTTATTGTTTATTGTGTAATAAAGCACATTGGACTAACTATATAGGTTTCAGGTTGTTCGCATAGTTCTTAGTTAATAATGATTAGGAAACGTGTTCAAACTTAATCGTATGAAGTCTTCATGCGAATGGACCATGCTAATCGACCATACGCATGAATACTTCATGCTAGTGGAGCAGTCGCATGACTGAACCAGGAGACTGAATGAGTCGCACGATTGGGACATAAGATTGGTTCAGTCACACGATTGAATCTTCAGTCGTGCGTATGGATCAATCGCATGATTTAGTCGCACGACTGAACCATGCTAATGGTTCAGTCGTACGATTGACAAAGCCTAACCTATAAATACCACCTAATTCGTGGAAAAACGAAACACTTCAAGAATTTTGACACATATTCATACACTACCCATCCTCAGACTACAGAGAACCTGTTCCAACTTCATAGTTCGCAGTTGATCCCGTTCTAATTGTTCTGAACGTTTCGTTAATCGTTTGATTGATCTGAACTATGTTCTCACTGATGGGATCACCAATCAAATAGGATTCCATACTATTTGATCTGGTTTCACACATTATCAGTTAGTACTTCGTACGTACACGCTCCTAACAAAGAGTAAAATGTAATTTCCGAGTAGAGTGTTTTATAAGCTGCGGAAGTAGATCTAATATGTAATCAATCGCTTCTTCTGAGCCTAAAAACTTTTCCGAGAAGAATATTTTTCTTAGTAAATTTTTCTTCGGAAGATAGATATGACATCTTCTTGGATTAATTCCTCCTTGAAAGAATTTATACTTAAAAGAATTTTAAAAAACACCTTTTATAACAAGGCTTAGATTGTTTTGACAAAAGACTATACACATTTTAAAACCATTTTTAAATGAGATAGACTAATCAATTTTTATCATTCCAATAACTATAATGAGATACTTATATCTTTCTTAATCAAAGGCCTTGGGGAACAAATCAGCATATTGTTCATTTGAGTCAACTTTGATTAGTTTAATCATATTTGTTTCATGAATATCTATAATGATATGATACATGATATCAATATGCTTTGTCTTGGAGTTTTTCACTGGATTTTCAATGATGGAGATAGCACAGTTGTTGTTAATGTGAATAAGAGTACCCATGAATTTGAGTCCGTAGTCTATCATCTAATTCTGAATCCACAACAACTAAGCATAGCAACTAGCAACAACAACGTATTCAGCTTCAGGAGTAGATGTTGAAACGTGGGATAGCTTCTTGTATTGGCATGCGATAGTCCTTCTACCAAGAAATTGGCATCCTTATGATGTGTCTTGTTGATATTGAAGCCACTATAGTCACTATTTGAATAGCCATAGAGATTGAAATTGATGTTTCATGGATTCCAAAGACCTAGTTTGGGTGCTCCTTTGAGATATATTAGGATTATCTTGGCAACAACTAGGTGAGACAACTTTGGAGCAGCCTGAAATCTTGCACGGATAATAGTTGCAAACATTATAGCAGGTCTACTTGCTGTGAGATACATCAGAGAACCAATAATTCCTATACTGATGTTGATCGGTATCCTCCCCCTCAGAGTCAGGAAAAAAAAATTGTAGTTTCTGGGTATACTTGTCTTGGCTGGCTTACAATCTTTCATCTCTAATCTTTCTAAAATGTCATTGACATACATAGATTGATTTATAAATAATCCTTCCTTCATCTGCTTTACCTGAATTCTAAGGAAAAAGTCCATTTTCCCAAGGAACTCATTTCAAACATTTTCTTCATAATGCTCTCAATGTCCTTACACATTTGATTATTTGAATAAACAAATATGATGTTATGAGCATAGAATTGGATGAGCAAAATGCCTTTCCCCGACTTCCTTAGGAGGAGAGTCTTATCAATAGTACTTCTAGTGTATCAATTTTTTAGGAGAATATGATACAAGGTCTCATACGACAGCCTAGGTGCTTGGTGCAACCCATATAGAGATTTATCTAGTTTGCACACATAGTTGGGGTGTTGTGGGTCTTCAAATCATAAAGGCTAACACATATAGACTTTCGTATCAATATCCCCATATTGAAATGCATACTTGACATGAAGCTAGTAGATAGTAAAGTTCTTGGATGTAGCATAAGCAAGGAAGATCCTAACTGCCTCAAGTCTTAAAACATGTGCAAAAACATCTAGTATAATCGATTGTTTCTTCTTGAGTATATCCTTAAACTACCAGTCTTGCCTTGTTCTTGATAATAAGCATTTATCATTTCTTTTATTCCTGAATACCCATTAGGTGCCTATAGGTACTTGACTAGATGGTGTTGGATAGATGTTCCAAACCTTTTGTCTCTTAAATTGAAGCAATTTCTCTGGCATTGATTCAACCTAACTACTATCTTTCAAGGCATCTTCTACCTTCTTAGGTTCCATCTGTGACAAAAAGCATGAGTACATGTAGACATCCCCATTGGGAGGCTGTCCCCTTGTGCTCACACCATTAGAGACTTCTCCTATGATATTGTCAGCTGGATAAGTGTTATGAATCCTAAGCCTGGGAATCTCGTCCAGCTGCAAAGATAGATCCAGGTTTGACATATTTTGCTAACAAGCTTGAACACTTGGTCTAGCTGATATTTCACACTCATTCAATTACAACTGATAGAATGAGGGAGAAACAATATCAATGTTAGTTGGCCGAGAAGCTGCATAACATTTGATTTTTCCTTCAAAATATACTTCCATTAGTTTGGTGTTATTCATTATTAGCTGATGAGTTGTGAGACTCACCTTGTTGATAACTGGTTAATGATCCATCAGTTCCTGAAATAGTCATGTTATCAGATCTAGCAGTAAGAACATCAATGTTAGTTGGCTGAGAAGCTGCATTAATAGTTGATTTTTCCTTCAAAATACTACTTCCATTAGTTTGGTGTTATTCATTACTAGCTGATGAATTGTGAGACTCGCCTTGTTGATAACTGGTTAAAGATCCATTGGTTCCTGAAATAGTCATGTTATCAGATCTACTAGTTGTGGGAGCTTGATGTTAAGAGCTTCTTATAGAACTTAGAAAAGATTTGGGCAACTCGAACAGTTAATCATCGTCAGAGTCACTTTGAGTACCTGTTCTAGCTGAAACATTCTCACGAGATGCTTTGGAATAGTATGGAAATAATTCTAAGTCAAAAATATGATTAGGGTCATTCCTCCTAACACAAGGAGTGTGTTCATTAACCAAAATGTTGGATGATTACTCAATTTGTTGATTTTTAATGTTGTATACTTTATAAGCAATAAAGTTGGAGGATTATCTGCAAGATCAGTTAAAGTCACTTAACAATTTGTTTTTCTCTCAAACTCACTTGAACAACACTCGGATGAAGATAGAGTCAATAAGAGCTGATCACAGTATATTAAGTAATAAAGAACACACAAAGTAATTTTCAAGGTACTTGCATATTTTGCTTCTCAACTCAAATATTACAAGACTCTTACAAGCTTATCTTTCCGAGTTGCAATGAGAAACTGTATATAATACTACGTACAACTAGATATACTTTGATGCCAACTCGGATCCTATCACTAAAGCCTATACTACAAGACTATAGATTAAACTATCTCGGATAAAGTCTTATCAGAGATATGGTAGTCAGGACATGTCCCTGACTTAACTTTTGTCACCAATTAAAGTTGGTAACATGTACTATCATAAAGGTAAACAGTGGAATAAAGTATGGTCAACTGCATGGCTATTTGAAAAAACGCCATAGAGTATCAGAGGTCTACAACGGAACGTCACAGACCATACTTAAGTCCACTGGTTCATAGCAGTGTCTTCCAAAGGTTAATGGCTTTGGAAGAACAAGTACTTCCGAAGCCACTTATACTTTGAAAGAGGCTGCTTTTTCTAAGGCTTGGGAACTTCTCCTTTTCTTCATACTTCGGAAGTAGTCATCTAATTGGTTCTTCTAAGACTTGACCTTCGAAAGCATGCTCTTGACTTCGGAAGTAGAGTTCTGTCTTCGGAAGCTGATCTTTCACTTTATCTTCGGAAGCTGATCTTTCACATTATCTTCAGAAGAACTCTACAACCTTCAAAACTTCCATGCTAAGCTTCGGAAGCCTTTGCATGTATCACCAAAATTATCTAAGTGATTTGGTTTTGGTTGCACCAACCTTCTTCTTGATCCCACAAACTTCCCCTAGCCTGATGCTACCAAAACCTCACATGTTTCTGCTTCTCAAAACTTTCAACACCAAAGAGAGTAGATATTTATTTGTTTCCTTATTCTTCCTTGATGTGGTGCTAAGAAGTTTGTACAAATCTTTGGTAGACAGGAAGTCGAGTCTGTCACCTTGGATGATAGCTACCCTCTGTTGTTGCCATCTGAAAAGAGTTAGTTGATAGGAACTGTAATAATATTCCCATCTAACTATTGGTTCCGATTTGGGACCCTCTACCATCTATAGAAAGGCAATGCCCTTGGTAGGAGGTCTTTCCTTGTCTTCCTGTCTTCTCAATCTCAACTCTTCTTAAATCTTGGCTTTTGCAGTTAGCTCGGCTAGATGAAGACTGCTGAGATGATTTCTAATGAGTATAGTAGCTTTAGAGTTGGAGGGGTTGGAGAATGGCTTTTCTGTTAACTCAGCAATATCAAATCTGCTAGAGTGTAACAGAGAGGTTGCATTAAGTCTGTTGACTTCGCCATTCTCCATTTCCACAACAAAGTTGTGAGAATTTTCATCAAACCTCCACTGGCTTATTCTCTTTCTAGGCACAAGAGACTGACTGGGAATCTTATCCTCTTTCTTAGTATCCAACAGAGTCACTAGTTTCCTTCTAAGTTTCTTCTCTTCATCATTCAGTGAATCTAAGTTGAGGCCTAGTAGTCTAGTTGCCTGGTCCAATGTTCCTTTAGGTAAATCAAGGAATTGCTCTCTTGTGAGGGAACAAGAAGATCCATCAACATAGGTGGTATTGACAGAGTCTTCCTCACATGAGACTTCGCTCAAAGTTGTGCAGTTGGTGAGTTAGTCTTCATTACCTTGAACTCCACAAGAAAGAGATGTTGAGAAGGCTGAGGGGATGATTGTTGGGTAGGTTGAGGTTCAGAGGTTCTGGGAAGTGGTTTTGGTTGAAGGATGGGAAGTTTAGGTGGTGGAGGTGATGAAATGGATGAGGGTAATGATGTGGGTTTAGGGGTGAAGGGCTTAGTTTTGATGGTGATGGTAAGGGTGAGGGATTAGGTTGTGCTTGAGTAGTTGCAGTGAAGATCATCTCTTTTCTCTTTCCCAAGGTCAAAACCATAAGATGTGATCAAGGAACTACATTCAAGAACCAAATCCTTGATACATTTTGTGATGAAAAGGGTATTACAAAACAATACAATGCTCTCAGGACTTCTCAGCAAAATGGTGCTGCTGAAAGGAGTAATTGAAGCTGCAAGAACCATGCTGTCTGACTCTAAGCTGCCCATCACCTTCTGGGTAGAGGCAATCAACACTGCCTGCTATATGTAGAACAAAGTTTTAGTGGTTAAGACTCATGTCAAGACTCCTTATGAACTTTGGCACAAGAGGAAACCTTTCATTGGTTTTCTGAGGCATTTGGATGTCCTTGCACAATCTTGAATACCAAAGATCAAATTGCCAAGTTTGCTGAGAAATCAGATGATGGACATTTTATTGGATACTCTTCCCAAGATAAGGCTTATAGAGTATACAATCTTAGAACTAGAATTGTTGAGGAGTAAGCCAATGTTACTTTCAATGAACACACATCCTGTGTGGCTTGTTCTGGTTCTGATTGGCTATTTGATTTTGACTTAGTTACCAACAATTTTAACAAATCTTGTGAGACTATTTCAGGATCTGCAGAAATCTTACCTATAGGTGATCCTGACCCAAGATTTGAGCTAAGAAGACCTTCAAGTAACACATCTTCACCTATAGTTTTAACTACCTCTGCAATTAAGTTTCTATGAGCACCACAATGACAAATTTAGCTGATTGATTTGGGATGCCTTCAAATTCAAGCTAAGCGGCTCCACAACCACATAAGACACTTCAAATGCAGAAGAAAATGATGGAGGTGGTGATAGTGATCACGGATTTCTTGATGCTGATAACCACTCCATAGATGACAACATCAATGATGTCACACACTTATTGGATCAAGTTTCTCTTGATAAGTATGCTGATGTGGTGGGAGAAACATCCTTGCTAGATCTAAATTTCCCTAATTTAGATCTCTCTCAGCAACTTGTTGTGATCCCTCAATAAATGATCCACAAGTCACACCCCACCACAAACATCATTGGAGACGTTGACACATGGGTAAGAACAAGAGGACAAACCCATCAAGCAAATGTTTGTTTTCACTCTTGTTTCTGTTGGATCTTGTATGCCCAAGACAGATACAAGATTGATGTGGTTAGTATGTTATGATCCAAGTCGGGTTATACCCAATAACAAGCTACACAAACACCAATAAATGTTTATTTGTTGATGAGATCATACAAACAAACATTGATACCAATTTAGAAAATGGGTTTTCTAAAACATTGCTTTGTAATAAAACAATATTATATGGATGGTTTGTTCATGAGATGTTATTTGTTTCATTATTTAAGTTGGTTAAATAATAACAAATAAAAGTGTGTTATTGTTATAAAATTAAAATAGGTTTTAATTTTATAAAGTTAAGGGTTAAGAGAGTAACTTTTTATAAAACTAAAATGGGGGGAAACCCCACTTTTGGCTGTGCATTTCGGCCGCCCAAGGGCTTTGAGACCAGCCCTTTTGTCTTGGTCTTTGCAAGACTTTCCCCTATCTCAAACTCTTCCATCATTCACACTTTTCTCTTTTACAACTCAAGAAAAAAATTGGTGTTGCATCCTAAAAAGCAAGGTGTTAAAGAGCTTGTGGGTATTACAAGCTTGAGGTCTTCTCCTTTGAAGGCTAGCCACTCAAGAACATCATCTTAAACATGTACAACACTTGTTCAAGAAAGGTTGTTTCTATGAACACCCTATGGTTGTTTTGATTCGTTTGATAAAACACTATTTCACATATGTATATGATCCTTATTCTTGGGTTTTGTTTGTGTTTTAAATGGTGAAAATTTTAAGATTACTAACCATATCTTAAACCTATATTCGACTGCGATTTTAAAGTTTAAATGGTTAAACTAGCTTGATTAATATGTAGCAAAACCCATCAGTTTCTTGTCTCGGATAGAGCCAAAGAAAATTGATTAGGCTCTGAAGGATGGAAGTTGGGTTGAAGTTATGCAAGAGGAGTTGCTTCAATTCAAAAGATAGAAAGTTTGGAACCTTTGTCCTCTTCCTCATAGGAAGAACACTAATGGAATCAAATGGGTGTTTAGTAACAAGGAGGATGATAGATGGATTGTCATAAAATATAAAGCTAGACTAGTTGTTCAAGGATACACATAACAAGAAGGGATTGACTACACTGATGTCTTTGCTCCTGTAGCAAGACTGCAAGCTATTAGGATATTTCTGGCATTTGCTGCATCCAAGAACTTCAAGGTGTATCAGCTTGATATCAATTGTGTTTTTCTTTATGGAGTGATTGATGAAAAGGTGTATGTCAAACAACCACCTAGTTTTGCACATCTTGATCATCCTGATTATGTCTTCAAGCTTGACAAAGCTCTTTATGGGCTGGATCAGGCACCTATGAAGTGGTATGAGACTCTATCTCAGTATCCCTGCAAACATGGATACAGAAGGGGTACTATAGATAGAAATCTCTTCATCAAAGAACAGGGAAATGACTTACTGCTAGTTCAACTATATGTAGATAACATCATCTATGGTTCAACTAATCCAAGGCTCTGCAAAGACTTTGAGAAGCTGATGAAGGATAGATTTGAAATGAGTTTCATGGGGGAACTCAATTTCTTTCTAAGAATTCAAGTGAAGCAAGTTAAAGATGGCATTTTCATTAGTGAATCAAAGTATGTTCAAGATATACTTAAGTGATTCAACATGACTGTTTATAAGATTGCTAAGACACCCATAGCAAGAAACCATTCCCTTGGGCCTGATCTTGAGGGGGAGTGTGTGGATGAACATCTTTACAGGGCTATGATTGGGTCTCTTATGTATCATACAACTAGCAGCCCTAATATCAGATTTGCTACATATATTTGTGCCAGATATCAAGCCAATCGTAAGATGTCTCACCTTATCACTGTCAAAAGGATTCTAAGATACCTCAAAGGTGCTTCAACACTTGGTTTGTGGTATCCTAAGAATACTGAGTTCAATCTGTATGCATATACACATAGTGATTATGGTGGTTGCAACATAACTGCAAAGTCCACATCTAGGGGATGTCAATTTCTTAGTGGAAGGGTTGTCTCTTGGCAATGTAAGAAACAATCCTGTGTATGTGCATCAACTGCTGAAGCTGAATACATTGCTACTGATGTTGTTGTGCTGAAGTGCTATGGATTCAGAATCAGATTCTTGACTATGGATTAAACTTTAAGGAGACTCCCATTGACATAGACAACAATAGTGCTATATCTATCACAGAGAATCATGCAGAACACTCAAGGACCAAACACATCAACATTAAGTATGATTTAACTAGAGATAATTTTGAAAAAGGTATTAATTAAACTAGTCAAAGTCCAAACAAATGAAAAATATGTTGATTTGTTTACATAGGCTTTTGATCAAGAGAGATTTAAATTTCTTATATCAGCTGTTGGGATGATAAACTTTGAGTAGATTTTTCTTAATAAATTTCTTAAATATCTGTTTACATATGCTTTTATCTACGGAAGAAAATCATGCCTTTAAAATAAATAAGTGTCTAAGTAATTTTACCTTCGGAATAAATTTCTAAAATATTTTCCGAAGCTTAAAACTTGTCTTAGGCACTTATATGTTTTCAAGGACTATTTTCTTCTGAAGAAAATTAACTGTCGGAAGCTTTGTTCCTCTAAACAAAGCATTCAAGTCATAATTTTTCTTCCGAAGCAAAATTTTCACAACACTTAGGAAAATCTTCCGAAGTCATTATAGCTTCGGAAGCTTTTTCATTAAAACTTCCGACGAGAATTCACCTTCGGAAGCTTTTTGAATTCCAAAAAAACTACTTTTTGAGAAAAAGCAAACTACTTTTTTAGAGCTGGGACCGACATTCAGATTTCAAAGTTTATTCTCTTTCATTATCTTTGTCCTAAATTCTTTTCACATATAAACCTAATGGTTCCCCCTCCTTCTATCATCTTCATATTTCCTCTAAACCTAAACCCCAAATTTCTCTCTGATATTACTTATGTTTATCTTTCTTCATCCTTAAGCTTTCTTAATGGCCAACCTTAACCGTAAAAATGAACCAAACTTCTCCATGTAGTTACGCGGGCAACATAACCAGGTTGCTGAGTTACCCTCTAAGAAAGATCCACATTTCTCAAAGGTTTCCCGTTTCTTAACTCCATCCAACTACTTCACCTCCCTAATCATTGATCCTACACTGTATTAGGATCATATGCTTGCATTCTTGAAGACCTGCCAAGAGGTCATGATGGATGGGGAAAAGGCACTGTGTACCACAATGCAGGGGAGAACAATCTTCATCACTCCGGCCATAATCAACACTCATCTTCAGCTGGATGATGAAGAAGGTGAGTTGTTCTTTCCCAAAGATCCTATTAACCGCTCCTTTGAGCAGATGGGCTATGAGAGATATTTCTTTGTAAAGACCTTCAGGAAAGGGAAGTTCTTGCTCCATGTGGTTATCCGCAACTTGTCAAACAAGCATGGTGGATGGGACTAGATTTCTGAAGATCTTTCCTTCATTCTTCATGGGATGGTTTAGGGGGTCAAGTTTAGGTACTCTCAGTTTGTTTATACAAATTTACTTGTAAACTTGGACTCCTTAGAATACTACATGTTCCCCAGATATGTTCAACACATTCTTAACTGTGAACTGGGCTCCTAGTTAATGGGAACATGTAATATTTTTAAACTGGGACAGATGAAGTCCGACATCTTTAAAATCATGAGAAAGCCCACTGTTGGCTTCTCTAGGGTAGAAACAGCCCTTGTCCCAAAAATGTTAGAGCTCATTGCTCAAGGTGACAACCTAGCAGCACCAGCTAGTGTTGAACCCACACCTTCTACATCCCAATCCCCTCGATAGCTACAAATCACCCTAACCTACCAAAGAAAATCAAAACTAACCTATACACAAACTATTCAGTCCGTGCATGTCCCTATATACTCACCCACACACGAAGAAGTGGACACTAGAGCTCTGACTTCTCCTAGCGAGCAAACCACTCCCATTACATCAAAGATCAGTGTTGAGGTTCCTCATGCTCAGCCTGATGAGCTCACAAGCCCAAATGCCTTAAGCCTTCACTCTGAGTCTCAACACTCAAGTGAACAACCTTGAGGGGACAATTACTATCTCCAGCCTTTGGACTTAAACTAACCAATTCCAACCTTGACTTCTATACTAATGAAGATTTAGGTTTGAGAGAGTACCATGAGTCTCTCTTCTTTTCCCATACTCAAAGAGAGATGAGTGTTCCTGAGTCTCCTACATCTAGCCCACATAAGTCACCTACTACTGAGGTGGACACTTCTAAACATGTTCAGGATGTCCATATGGAAGAGGCTCTCACTTTTGCAAGTGATTCCATCATTAAGACGTCAACCATGGCAATTCACCCATTGACACCTCAACTAAGGCTACTAGTAGGTAGAGGAAATCTACTAGCCAAGAACCTGAAGCTGGGGATGAGAGAGAGGACTCTGGTCCAATCATCTCATCCCGCAAGGATTCTTCTCATGAAGATGAGGGGAATTTGAGACTAAAGGTGCAAAAACTATCTAAAACATGCACCTGTTTAGTCTCCAAGGTCAGTCATCTTGAATCTCAAGTGACTACCTTACAAAATAGGGTCAAAGATCAGCAACTTGAGACTTCTTATCTTAAGAAAAACTAACGGGGAGACCTTTAGGAGGAGCTCAACCAGGAACACAAGAACCTGTGAGTATGATTAACCTAACTCCTAGCTCACCTATGCAAGTGTGTGATGCGACCAACAAGGGGGAGAAAGTCATTACAGTCACAGAACCTGGGAGTTTTTCAGAGAGTATGGACATTGAGGACTCACCATCATCACTTGCAATTATACATACTCAGCAACTTCCTCAACTTCACATTGATGTGCACTCCATAGACTCTGACATACAAAGTCTATTTGAGGAAGGAATACCAAGGGCTATGTCATCTCCACCAACTTCAAATCATACTATTGGGTGGAGGTATGATAAAAGTAGAAGAGCCCTCATTATTCTTAGAGTTCAAGGATAGCAAGAGGTCTTCAATATTCAGACCTTGAACTTCTATGAAGGCCTGGATCAAGTTAACATGCCACTTGTCAATGAAAACCAATCAAGACATGCTCACAGGTTGGCTCAAAGAATCCAAGACAGATGCACTACAGAGTTAAGCTTCAAAAGGAGACTAAGGCAATCAGGTAATGTCATCGGTCAACTGGATGTTGAGGCAGACCCTAAGATTAGTTTCATAGGGGAAACCTTGACTTAAGGCCCCTGGCAGAACCTGAAAGCCCTATCTCATCATTATCAACTGCTACAGAGATTCATACCCTTTTTGAGACACTTGCTGTTGAAGGTGCATCTAAACTTCTCTCCTGCCAGAGCTTGAAAGCTACATCAAGAAATAAAGGCCAAAGCACTCTCCACAGTGAGTCAGAAAGGTCTGTGAGTCACAAAGGAAAAAGAAAGATGACTTTTGAGGAGATTAAGGAGGAGGAGGAGAGAGGGAGAGGAAAGGAAGCTGACGGGAGAAAGTTCCTCTACTGGGTCTGCAAGACTCATGGAAACTGTTATCAGGTCTGCCCCCAGACCAAACACTCCGGATGATGAGTTGAGGCCAGTCAGGATAAACTACTTGTAGACTAGGAACTATGACATTGATAATGGTATTTCTGTCCCCTTAGAGGAGTTGAATGAACTGGTTGACATGGAAGTGTCAAAAGAGAGAAAGGAGGCCGAAGATACAGAGCTACTGATTCAAATCAAAGAAGAAAGAAGAAGGAGAAGATTATATAAGCATGTGCCTACCCTCTCCCCAGTTCAAGAAAGTCCTACACATGAGGATGTGGTTCAACAAGAACCTCAGGTAGATAAAGAAGAAGACACGATCAAGATGATCAACTACCTGAGTGCCACAGGCCTCTATCAGGTAGATGCACTTCTTCCCTTATCCTATGACTATATTGAGTTTGAGTACTTCAAACAACTTGAAATTGAGATAGTCAAGGAAAGAAAGATCACCAAAAGGTAACTAAGGGAAGAAGCTTCATAGTCAAGAGCCATCATCCCTAAGAGTATGAAGAAATCTGCAGATAGGTAGAGGATGATGAGCTTCTTGAAGCTGTATGGATTCTCTGGAAGGAGACATGGCCCTATGTCTCTGTCCACTATGGATGATCATATTAGGGTAATCAAGCAGAAGATCAAGAGTGGAGAGCTAAAGGACTTACACTCTCCTCCAAGTCAAGCTCCACCTGAAGTGGAGGTCAAGGTTGAACAACCTAAGACAACACAACCTGAACCTCCTGATGAGACTTAGCAAGCTTCATCTTCTGATCCATAACAGGGTCAGACTCCCGCTCCTTCTAAAACTATAATAGAAGAACACACAACTGAGAAAGACAAAGAAGATCAATCAAGTGTTGCAGGCCAGTCTTCTTAGTTAAAAGGAACAAAAGGAAGAAAATGATGGCTTCAAAGCCAAAGCCAAAGAAGGAGAAAGAAACATCCTTTTCTAAACCTTAAGATGAGTCAGAACATCCTGAGGATGTGCAGCCAGAGGATGCTCCATCATCTCCCATTCAAATAGCTCCTCTAGCATCAGGAAAACCCATCTTGTCCTGGACATACACCACAAATCCAGAAAGATGGCATGTCATTGGAGAACAAGGCATGAGGACATCTATACATGGCAAGACATGTTCAATCTTCCTCTACATGATCTCTTTGATATGAGAAGACACTTTGAGAGTCTGAGTGTCCTTATCATCTCATGAAGAAAGGGATGGTCATCATCATATTGAGGACTACTAATATCTGATGTCTTCAAAGTATTTTGGTAGCATCAGTTTAGGGGAGTTTGTAAGGATTATATATTAAGGCTAGTCCAACTCAAACACTTAAAGTCTCCTACATGCATGCACAAGTGCATTGAAGAAGAATGCTTCGAAAGTTTCACACCAACAATAGAAATATTTTAAGTGTGAAATATTTCGAAGCCAAGACCAATATTTTCCGAAACAAAAGATGAAGTCTTCCAAAGCCAACACTTGAAGACATATTTCTTCCTAAGACTTTTAGTATACATGCTTTATCTCATGTACTTTACATAAAAAAGGCTACTTTCCACTGCAACTCTGTAAAGTCACCAACTTGCATGAGTTAATTAAATGGTCCATGCATTTAGTAACTGTATATTGATGTCTTGAGTCTGTAACTTTCTAATTCATGTGCTTTATCCTTTTTGTAATATATTAGGATGTGAGCTATAGCATGTCATAGTCATAAGTCAAAACGCAATCTGCCTTTTGACTCTACAATTGTTTTTGTTTGTGTCTAGTACCTTGTATCCAGCTGCTTTCATAGTATGGCCGGTTGTAAGATGTGGTATATGTATCTCAAGTACTTGTAACATTCCTTTATGCTTTGTAACACTTGTAATAGCACTTCAGAAAGGCAATATACTGTAATCTTGAAAACTATCTCCTTGTGTATTTTGCTATATTGTTCTATCTCTTATTCACTTGTGTTCTTAGTATCATTTGTGGTTAAACCATGTTCACTATTTGATTAGTAAGTTAATCTCCATATTGTGTTGTTGTGTTGTAAGTGATCATCCTTCACCGGTCTTGCATGAACATAGGTTACAAAACCTTTTGTATTTTGAATTAAAGCAATTCCTCTTGTATTGATTCAACCCAACTACTATCATGCAAGGCTTCATCTATCTCTTAGGTTCCATGTAATATTAGAAGCCTGAGTACAAGTAGACATTCCATTCTACGTTTGTTGCCTTGTTCTCACGCCTTTAGAGACATCTCCAATGTTGATCTCAACTGGATAAGTATTGTGAATTTTAACCCTAGGGATCACATCTAGTTGCATAGATAGCTCCAGATTGATAATGTTTGGCTCAAGGTTTTGAACACTTGGTCTAGCTAATGTTTCATACTCATTTAATGAGAAGTGATTGAATGAATGAGAAACAACGTCAAGATCAGTTGGTGTGAGGTAGCATTGACAGTTGCATGTTCAGAATGGTACTTCCATCAACTTGGTGTTATGTATTGTCATCAGTTGAGTTTTGAGGCTTATTTTGTTGATAACTAGTTGAAGCTCCACTATTTCTTGAGATAGTTATACTATCATATCCGATAATTATGGGAGAAACTCTTGGAGAACTTAGAAGAGGTCTGGGTGACTCAAATAGTTGGATATCATCATAATCACTTTGAGTACCTGTTCCAGCTGAAACATTTTATCAATAAAGTTTAGAATAGTTTGGAAACAATTCTAAATAAAAAATGATCAGGGCCATTCCTCTAACACAAGGAGTGTGCTCAAAGACATGAATGTTGGATGATTCCTCAAATTGTTTATTTTTAATACTGTAAAACTCTATACTCAATAAAGTTGGAGAAATATCCAACAAAGATCGCATCATCTAATTTTGTAGCAAATTCTGCCAAATTGTCTTTTGTGATAAGTATGGTACACCTGTTGCCAAATGACCTAAGAAAGCCAATGAATGGTGGCCTCTTGTTCCATAGCTCATAAGTGATTTTTTGATGTGGCTTAACTACTAGACTCTATTCTGCATACAACATGTAGTATGACTTCCTCTACCCAAAATGGTATACGCATCTTTGAATCACCTAACATAGTTCGAGCAGCCTCAATAAGTGTCCTATTTCTCCTATAAAAAACACCATTTTGATGAGGAGTTCTAGAGTCACTATATTGTCTGGAATTCCCTTTTGAGTTAAAAAAATGATTCGAGAACTTGATTCTTTAACTCAGACCCTTGATCACTTCTAATTATCTTAACCTTTTATTCAGTTTGATTTTATATTTTAAGAATAAAGGATTTTAAAGTTTCAGCAGTTTCATCTTTTGATATTAAAAAAGAATACTCATGTGAGTCTAGTAAAATAATTAACAATCACAAGACAGTATGATTTCCTTCCCATGCTCATTATACTTGTGGGATGAAATAGATCCATGTGGAATAAGTGTAATGGAGTGGTAATAGAGTTAACAACTTTGGATTTATCTTATGCTCTATGTTGCTTCCCTTTTAGACAAGCAACACACTTATCTTTGAAGAAAAAATCCATTTTAGGCAAACCATGTACCAAGTTATTTTTAACCAATTTATCCATGGTTTTGAAATTGACATGACACATTTGTTTATGCCACAAAGTTGAGTCATCACCATTAGCTTTGGAAAGAAAGCATGATACTTCACCTAATGGGGAAGCATTATTCCTATCCAGCTTGTACATATCCCCTTTCCTAGGTGATCTAAGAAGCACCAATTTCTAAGGAATTGTCATCTTGGGTTTGAGGATAATGCACTCATGTTTAGTGCAAATTGTTTGGTTCTTTTGTGACAAAACTGAGAAACGCTTAAAGATTGTGTGTTGAAGTAGTTTGACAAAGTTTACGCTGTCAATTCTTAACTGGCATTGGATAAACACCCTCTGCGGGAAATGTATCCTCCAGCCTTGTAAGGCCCCGTTCCCGGGAAGACTTGCAGTTGGTTAATCATAACATTAAACCATTTTAATAACAAAAACATTGCAACGCAATTAAATAGACACTCACTTGCAACTTTTAAATCATATTGTACTCATACATTTGTCTCACAAATGGAATAAGGACATTTTATTTTGATTTAAATTAAAATAAATGATTTCATAAACAAGATTGCCATCTATTGCCATCCAAGTAGCTTCCCATTTTGTGACATCCTCAGCAACATCATCTACCTGCCAAGTATTGTGCATAAAAGTAAGCTTTGCTATGCGAGTTCTAGTTTTAGTTAAGAAAAATATAAGTTTATCCTTCATATGATGACCATGCATACATCATAATACATTACATGTTGCATCTTAATAAGTATGTTCATTATCTTTCATTCTTTAGTTATCTTTCACTTCATCATAAACAATATTGCATAAAGCAAGAGGTTCCTATTGATCGACAACGAATGTCAATCCCTGCGGTACACATTAACAAGGTAGCTAACCCCCAACAATTGATCCACACTAGAAGGCACATAGCCTGCTCATGAATACATATCCAACATCATACATCACACTTGCCTAAGCGAAGTCTATCATTTTGCTTGCAAGATTTTTCATCTTCATATGGGTCCGGGTAACATTCACTATGTTCTATTTTTCATTAATAGTATCTTCCATTTTAATATATATTACTTAACTTATTGAGTACACAGCATACCAAGTACAATCCATCATAAAATATAACCGACCATCCACAGGACAATAGGGGTTCAGGGTGGCAGCCCCTCACAGCGGGATCGTAGGGGCGGCAACCCCTAGTGCGGTCTAAGGGGGCAACGACCCTAGTGATGAAATTTTATTTTTAAACATTTATGTTCCACATTTTGTTATATAAAAATTAATCTTCTTATTAAAAGATCTTAAAATCTTGGTCATTAAAAAACTTATATTTAGTGTCTTCCTTCTTTCTTTTGGTCTGATGCTCAATCACCTAGATTTTCAATCCCATAACCTTTGAAAATCGAAAACTTGAGTTTTCTTCTCTTTCTCTTTTTATTCTCTTTAATACTTGGTGTCTAGGATTACAAATGAGGAAGATGATGGCTGATTTGGTGGGTTAAGGGTAATGATTATTGGCCCTTAATCACTTAGGATCTTGACCATAAGCCTAATTTAGCCTATAACTCATTTCCTTCCTTAAATAACCACTTATTAAGCCACTTAGCATTGATGACTTGTTTTGAATTTTTTGGGTGTTACAAGCCTCACCTCATAATTGAACGTGACCTCTATCAAAATGTTAAAATTGTTGAAGAAGAGATTTTTTTCTAGTCACATGCTTGGAGCATCCGGTATCTACAATCCACACATTGTCATTTTTATCATGTGGATGTCACTGTACACAAGGTGAAAAAGTTAGTTTTTATTGGAAACCCAAGCCTTACTGATATTGGGCTTCTCGAATGATGAGGACTTAATTGAACCAAACTGTATGCACGGGGTTCAATAGATGTTTGTGAAGAAGAGGTTTGGGCTGTGGCATCTTGTTTGATCTTCTAGTCCATCCCTTGGCTGATCAAAGTAGATGAGCTTAATGAAGCTTGAGCAGAATGGAATACTTTTCGAGGCCTCTTTCTTCTAGGAAGGAGCTTTCCTCACGTTTCTTCTCCAGCTGTCTTCTTTTTGAAAGGTTTCAAAGGGACTCTTTTGTTCTTTTCATTTTCTTAGCCATATCTTCAGAAGCTATTTTCCCTTTGAAAGAATGAGTTTCTTCTAAAGGCAACTTTGCTTCAAAAACAAGCTTTCATTTCCTCATGACTTGGACTATATGATACGGTCCAAAAATGTGAAACCCTCCTTGACTCCTTCATTCTTAATATTATTTGTATAATGTATGCTTGATGGATTGTAGTAACAATCTTTAGCCATATGATTTTGCACACCACACATTATGCATGCAATGTTAACTTTGAAGGATGTGAAGATTGTTGTTTCTTTCTCTTCTTGTCTTCATCAACTGTCTTCCCCTTCAATTTCTTATCCTTTAGTAGGACAAGAGTGTTGGTATTACACACCTTTCCAAAATCAAAGTTTCCAACCACTTCCAATCCGACTGAGAAAAACACTCCCTTTCTTTTTGGGTTTATTTTCAACTTGGACTCAACCACATATCCTTCTTTCTTCTATCTTTGTTGGTTAGAGGTTGACCATCACTTGTGGAAATAGGTTAATTTACCTAATTCTTCCCTATGATGGTCTTCATAGTTGCGTCACTCTTTAACTCATGGGAAGGTGGGTCAGCAGATGGAACCTCTTGCATTTCAGTCCCACATCTTGGTTGTCTAATAGACTGATAAGAATATGGTGGAGCAATTTTATTGGTTCCCAACCTACCTTTGTTTTGATAACAAATTTTTGAGTGGGAGGATGATGCAAGAATTGCTTAGAAGTTTTGATGAGAAATCATAACACCGAGAAATTTTAAAAGAAGAAAATGAAGAATAAATGAGAAGAAAAAGAAAGAAAAGTAATAAAACCCAGGTTTAGGGGCTAAAGTTGTACATGGGGCAAAGATTATTATTATTACGTTTCAAAAGGTAACATTACCGCCCATAACCTGGTACATCAACTTTTACATCGGTTTCTAGAGAGAGAAAGAGCAGAGAACTCTTGGTTTTTGAAGAAAAAGTAGAAAAAGTCAAATTTAAGGTATGAATTTGATGTTTTCTTGTGTTTTTGGCTGGTTCTAGCCTCAGATTTGTGCTTATATGTGTTTTGTGGGTTGCTTATGTGTTTTTTGTGGGTTTTTAGACGGTTGGACTCAATTGCATTCATGTTTGAAGAAGTCTACCTAAAAGTTGTGAAAGATGAGTTCTAGAACCCCACTTTAACATATTTTAACTGATTTTGGGTCCGGAAATACATTTTAAAATATACTTATAACGTTGGTGTTAATACCTATATGTATGTGTATGTGAATATGGGTGGGAGCATTTTGGGATGATTTATGGTTATTTTTATGTTATGAGCATGTTTATGTTGCTTAGAATGCTAGAACTAAGCTTTAAACATGTTATAATTGGATTTGTGTCTGAATTATGATGATGTTAGTTACTAATAGTTGTCCATGCGCCTGAACAGTAGCCCATTCGCCCAACTACCCCATGTTTGAGTGTACCCAAAATACCCAAAGTGCATGCACCCCAATAGTGCCTAGATGCCCAAAGTGCCCATGCACCTAAGTTAGCCTCATGTGCCTGCATAGTGCTCAACTGCTTAGAATGTTGGCTAAAATGACAAAGTGTAGGCCATTCGCCCATATAGTGCTCATGCGCATAAGAGTTTTCCATGCGCCTAAGTGTTCCATGTGACTTCAGGTTCATGCACTCGCATAGTGGTCATGCACCTACATAGTGCCCATGCGCTTAAAGACTTAGAATTGTTTCTGAAATTTTGGGGAAAAAGAAAGTTTTAGGCTATGACTTGAGATGTTTTGGGGTTGTGTGATGATGATATGATGTTGCATGATGATGTTATGCATGATTATGTCATGTTTTATTTATGTTCCTTATTACGTACTATTATGGGGCGTTACGTGGGTGATTATGTTATTGATGGTAAAGTATTATCTTATCGAAGCGAAAGAATTAAGATAATGAAAGTGGGACATAATGAATGAACGAATAAAGTCTTTTAAAGCAAAAGAAGGATGTTCACAGCTCCATGGGACTTGTTAGCTCATCTGTGTAAATTATATAGTGTGAGATCTTAGCTAACCCATGAGGGCTCACACACAGGGCGGTTAGTCTATATGAATACTCCATATGTGCGATATGGGATCCTTGTCGCTTAACCCTAGATGAGCCCGCTTTATGCCCAGGAGGAGGGTTTAGCATATGACACGATCCGGATTGAAAAAAAAGAGATAATAGAATTGTGATATGAACTAAATGAATGATGACGGAAGATAATAGATATTACCTCGATGTATATACGATGTATGATCATGTGCGAAAGTAAGAAACATTTTAATGTATGGAAGGTAATATATTTTTCTAAAACTAGAAGTCACTCAGCAAAGCGGACTTTAATATGTTTTCCTGTTGGCAGGTAAGAGTTGCTGAGAATGGCACGGGGCAGTTACTTGGCTAGTTTTGGATGGCATCTATTTTGTGTAAGGATGATGTTTTTTCATTGAAATGCAAAAAAATAATATTTTGTAATGGGTAACAATATTGTATTAAATTTGCAAAAGCAATTATTAATTTATGAAATGTTGTAGTTAAGTTATTCCGCTACGAAATTAGTCAAATGTAAATCTAGGTTTTATGTTTTATGTGTGATGATTAACCACTTTGAGTATTCCAGGTATGGGTCCTTATAGAATAGCATGATTCATGGCTTGAGCCTTAACCGTGACAACCTGGGCTTGAGCCTCACTCAAAATGGAGATTAAAATCTTTGATTTGAGTCTTATAGTTGGTATATTCAAGCTTTAAAAAGGACTCAGTTTTCTCCAACTCTTCAATTTTCATTTTATCATTTAATTCAGCCCTTTTAAATCACTCTTAATATTATTTAAAGACTCAATATCAGATTCCATTTCGATACTGTAGTCCAGATACAATTTAACTTTAGCAATGCAAGCTAGAGTATATAGGTCTTCAAATGCCTTGTTGTCATCAGTTCTAGCCATCAATGCTTGGGCAGGGGTTACATCGTGCACCATAAAGCTCTGGTCCACCACTTGTGCTACAGTAGATGTGTGTTGTTCAGTTGACTTCCCGGAAGTTTTTGATGTGGTAGGATGTGTGGAGCTCCCGGAGTTGATTAGGGAGCTTTGCATTCCATGGAAAAGTAGCCAAGTTGGTTACAATTATAACATTTAGCCTTTGTCTTGTCAAACCCAAACTCGTTGTTAATTGGGTTTTAGGGAAATTGCCTCCTAGTTCTCTTAAAGAACTTCTTTGCCCTGAAAGTTAATCGAGCCATCTGTTAGACAATGTCCATGTATTCAACATCATCTTGGCTGAAACATTCTGAATGAGCAAAGCAAAATGAAAAATACCTAGAATGCCTATTTCTTGAGACAAAGGCTTAGTGATCCTAGAACAAACTTGATTGATCTTGTTGAGTCCTTGAGTGCCAGGATAGGTAATGTATGGCCTAGAAGAACAAGATCGCTATTGGGAGTAAGTCAGGTACTACTAAGGTTGGGGGGTTTTGAGCCCTCAGCAACCATTAAAGCTTTGCTAGAAGTAAGCCTTGAGGTCTGCTGACCTGGTGGCCTCTCTTAGTTTCCATCTATACACGGTATCCATCAAGGATGCCATATAGTTCAGTCATCATCAGAGAGTTTAAGTTCTTTGTACTCTTGATAGAGACATAATAGAGAGTCCACTTATTTGGAAGTGCACCCATGTACTTTCTTGTGAGATCTCTCATCTCTAGAGTCACTCCGACAGACTGAAGCGATGAAATAAGATCCATATACGTGAAGTATTGCTAGCTGAGGGTCTCACCACCAATGTAAGTAAAATTTTCAAATTGTTGCTTTAGGGAATCATTCTTGGAGTCATTGGAGCTAGAATACATCAGAGACAAAGCATCAAAGACTTCTTTGGCTGACTAACAATGTTCAAAACCCACCATGATGGATTTGGGTATGGTAGTCATAAGAACAATCATTTCTTTTCTATCAATCTCTAGTCGCTTATCGTCTACATCAGAATAATCTTCAACAACTTTTTCTATCATAACATCATTGCCAGTCGGTGCTGCAACCTTTGGCTTGTGAGGGACATTGGTGATAAATTTCCATATCATGTTGTCTTGATACATAATGAAACCTTCAATCCATCTCCTCCAACATCTGAAGTTCTCATGGGTGATGATGGGTGCTTTAGACATTGTTCCTATTTCAACTTTGGATGATTTTTGATTGAGGGCCATTTTAAGTGAGGTGAAAGTATGAGTGAAGAAAAAGGTTGATTTGGATTGTAAGATCTCACAATCAAGAGTCTAAGAGGCTCTGATATCAAGTGTAGGATCGATTTTTGCCACTCAACACAAATGTTATCTCTCAAACTCACGAAATCACACTGGATTTGATAACACAGAATCCCTTAAGAGTTGATAATAATATACTAAGTAATCGAAACACAAGAAGATATATTTTTCAAGATACTTGTATAGATTACTTCTGAACTCACAACATTACAAGACGTTTAAAAGCATGTTTACAAATTTACAACTATCTACAGCTCGTTATACTTTGATACTAGTTGGGATCCTATGACTAAAGCAAATACTACATTGTTAAAGGTAAGGTATCTCAGATAAAAGACTATCTAAGATTTGGTAGTCATGACATGTCCATGACATACCTTATGTCACCATGTAAAGTTGGTAACTATATTAACCGATAAGCAATGTACAATGGAAGAAAATATGGTCAACCACATGGGTGTGGGAAAGCACCATGCAGTATCTTCGAGGTGAAGCTAATATGTCAGAAGCAACATACTTTTGTCTAATTGTTCATTGTAGGTTCTTCCGAACGTTAACTATCTTTGAAATAACAAGTTCTTCGGAAGCCACTTATACTTCGGAATAGATTACTTCTTCTGAGGCTTGATGATCTTTAGGACTTCAGGTTTGGAAGTCACTGTCTAGAACTCTTCTAAGTGATGATCTTGAGAAGACGAGAGACCTTCTCTTCGGAAGTTTGAGTTCCTCTTTGTTAACTCTTTTAGACTTGACCTTGGAAAGTTTAGCATTACCTTCGGAAGTTCTTCTTTCTCCTTTGAAAGTTCTTCATCAGTTGCACCAAAAATGTTTTAAGTGTTCTTTTGGTTGCACCAGCCTTACTTGATCCAGCACTTTTTAAACAAAAAAAGATTACGGGCCATGATGCTTGATCACGGCTTGTAACCCTCTAAATTTTTATAAAAATTTTGAATTTTAATTTTAAATTCATACAATAATAAAGGGTAATTTTGATAAAATTAAAAAAATAAGTTACGTACCTGATAATAGAAGAAAAATGACTCAAATGGGGTCGTAAAAGTGAAAACGGGGAGGGTGGTATAAGAGAGAACAGAATTTGGGAAACTAGGCATGAATGGACTTATAGGACATGAAGAAAATAGATAAAAACCTTCACAGCCCGTGAAAGGCCTCGCATCCCGCGAAATTATTATTCAAAGCATGTGACGCATCTCATGGTTATGAACATTTATTTAATAAAACTATTAACTGTTAAGATTTCACAGTCTGTAAGGTTATTCACGGCTTGTTATTGTTAATTTTCAGAAAAGAACCGTTGGCCTTAACGGCCCGTGAAGGCTGTCATGGTCATGATCAATAGCGGCACAAAATTTAGCCGTTAGGCTCAACGGCCCGTGAAGATTTAAAAAAATAAAAAATATATAAATTTTCATTAATAAATAGTAGCATATTTACACACAAAAAATGCACTCAAACATCAAAATCCTAACATCTTTATAAGAAATATGGTCTGGACAAATTTTACATCAATTTCACCATTGGTTACATCATAAAATCAAATCCTTGGACTGTCGAAGAAAATGTCACTTTAGCAAGATCTTTTCTAGAGAATTCGGGTACTATTTTTAGGATGTGTTAAATTTATTGGAACCATATATCAAAACATTTTCATCAAATTCTAGAACGTGATGAGTATTAAACCATTGAGGAACTTAGCAACAAATGGTTCGATTTGAGGAGAAAGTTATCGATATTTCACTCAATATACGATAATATTTACAACAACCGAAACACTCTATGGAATGATGCAGATATTATGGAAAGGGCTTAAGAACAATACCGATGAAGAATTGGAACATCTTTTAATAGTGTTGCGGCTTGGAAGTTTCTTAAAAATCAAGAAGATTAAATATTGCATTTCGAGTTAGTTTTATGTTATTTTTATTATATTATCTGATATTATTATTACTAATAATCAAATAAAAAAATAGTTAAATCAAATATTCAAATTCAATGACCTTGGATCTTAAGATTCATCATGTTCAGATCCAGAAATCAAAATTAAGATGGGTGTATGTGTGTGAATCAAATAACAAATAGATGAGTAATGATAATGTTATGATTTTACTGATGTTGATAAACAAGTTATAATAACAATCATAGATGGTTGATGAAATCAAACCCACCCAAAGGAGAGGATTTCTCCTTGGGTGGTGATTTACACAATGAGAAACACACACAAAAGAGCCACACATGCAAAAATGCATTAGTGGGTTTATTTTACTAATGTTACATGATGACTTAATTTTGAATTTTCCTTTTGTCTTGAAGTTGACTTAGTCTTGTATTTGTGTTCTTATGTTTATCAACTTGGTATCTAAAATCATATAATAAGATCTTCAATGGGTTGTGATTATGATTTGTTATGCTTTAATTTATTCCATTATTGAACCCCAACAATACTCCCACTAAACTAATGCTTATCAAACAATGAACTTGAAGATCTTCTCTATCACATGTCTTCTGGTTGACTGATGTTTTGACACATTTTACTAATGTTCTCCCCCTTAAATTTAGCTTCTCCTATTATATTTCTAAAAAAGGTTAGAATCTCTTCAGAATACTTATTGGTATTGGATATGGGTTGTATCACTCTTGGATTACAGTTCGTATCATAACTCAAGGATTAGAATGTATTAAACATGCAGGATCGATGTATGTCACTAAAACTTGGTTTTCTCTCAAACTCGCTTATACTCACATGGTGTGGGGTAAGATGTGACAGTGACGGTAAGATTAAAAAACGTTTGAAATCATTAATAAAATCTTTGTTTTTTACTATGTGGGGCCCAAAGATTTCTGTTTGAAGTTCTTTTTGTTGGACCATATCAAAGTAGTTTAACCATTTAAAATATAAAAACGCAGCGGATTAATACCTTAATATTATCATTACTAATCTGAAAAATAAGCCTAATAACATATTATCAACAAAACCCAAGAACATAGGATCATTTATATGTGTTTGAACTAGCTATCAACAAGAAATAACAACCCAAAACAAGCCATACATGCTAGCTTTAGTAACCCTGCCGAAAATGAATTTTGATGAAGAAGGTGAGGTTCTTGAATGACCACAACACCAAAGAGAGGTTTCCTCAAGCATCCATACCCACAAGCATCATGCAAACACCTTGTTGCTAGGATTTGAGCACCAAAAACTACAAAGAAGAGGCTGCTGGAACACCTTCCAGCCGAGAATCTCTTTAAGAAAGGGAGAGAATCTCTTGTTCTTGTGGTCCTTGCATGTGAGACAGAGAAGAGGATTAAGTGTGTGTGTTCTAGGTGTTTCAACGTTCCAAGACCTCAAAATAAAACAAAGGGAGAGATCCCCTCTAAGGGGCAGCCGAAAACCCCAATCGAATTGGGTTTCCCCCCAAAACTCCCTTTTATATTTTGTTAAACTAGTTGTTTAAGATAGTTATATAATTAACCTTTTAATTATATAACACATACACACTTTTATTATTCGATGTTATTTAACTAAATTAAACAACATTACAATAATATCAATGTACAAAATATCCATATAAGTTGTTCAATCTCATATGCAACTTATTTAGAAAACCCATTTTCTAAATTGGTGTATTTATTTAATTGCATGATCATAACATCAATTAAATATTATTTGGTGTTTGCTAAGCTTGTTAATGGGTATGACCCAACTTGTATCATAACGTACTAACCACATCAATTTATATGTGTCTTGGGCATGAAGAATCCAACAATCTCCCACTTGCACAAGATTCATAGAAGATTGATGCAAGCATTAAATACCGCCTAACAATGGTTTACTGCCCTTAATACGCATGACTTAAAGCAATTCAATAACATCATCCCCTTGAAGTATCCAACTTGAAATGATTTAGGTGAATCTATCATTTATCCTTTTGTTTCAGATGTCATGTTAAATCCAAGGACATAGAATGATCATTCCTTGTTGATTTAACTTAATCAGGCCTTAGACATCTTGCTCTCAATGAATAAGAGGAACAAATCCCATCTTGACTACATACTTTTTTCACAATCACCTCGTGTCACACCTGAACATAGCCTTATGTTATGCCCATTATTTCAGAGCAGTGAAGAATTAAATCAAGGTATAACATTTGGTGAATATCAAAACCCAATATGTATCTCAGGTTGGAGGATACCAAATGATATTCTCCTTTACTCATATTTACTTATGATCAATCTAGAAGATTCTATATAGTAAAATTGAGATGCGGGTCAGTCCAATATTTGTATCCCACAAATATCTATGAACTTTGGCAGCAACCAATTGCTCAATATTCATTCCTTATGAATATCCACCAATCCATGTTCATAATAGTCTTACGTTCATATTTGTTCCCACAAACATGACCGACTACGGACATTTAGAATAATAAACATATTCATGGATGTATCCACCAATCCATCAAGCTGAACCATATGGACAGTCTCTTTGAGATGTTCATGAAGAAAAGTTGTTTTGTCATGCATTTGCCAAATCTCATAGTCATAAGATGCAGCTATGGCAATAATATCCTAATTGACTTTAGCATTGCCACAGGAGAGAAAGTTTCATCATAATCAACCCTTTGAGTTTGAGTGAAACCTTTTGCTACAACTCTTGCTTTGTAAGTATCCAAGTTTCCATGTATATCCATTTTCTTCTTGAAACCCACTTGCATCCAACTGGTTTGGAGTTAAGTGGAGGGTCAACCAATTTCCAACTTGATTGTCATACATGGATTGCATCTAAACGTTCATGGCATCCAGCCATTTGTCACAATCCGAATTGGACATTGCTTCATGGTATGTAGTTGGCTCATCGGAGTCAACCACATATCATCCATTCTTGAAAAATCCATATCTTTGAGGTGGAATGTTAACTCTACCAGAGCTGCGAACGTTTTGTGTGATTGATCAACCTCTTAATCATCATCAACAACCTCTTGTTGATTGCTAGTGTCAACCAAGCATGTATCGGCTTGTGGATCTTGATCCTCATCAAATTCCACTATTCTATACGTTATTCCTTCCATAAGGAACTTAGTTTCCAAGAACGCAGCCTTTCGAGCAATAATTACCCTTCCTCTGTTGGATCAAAGAAGTAGTATCCTATACAACCTTTGGGATATCCAACAAATATACACTTAGTGAATCGACTATCTTGGTCAAGGCCATATTCAAAATACGAGCCTCAGAGAGGATTGGGAAACCCCAAAATGATAGAGGTAGTGTGCTTATAGCCATCATAGATTGAACCCCATCCAATAGGGATCGATTTCTCCTTTCAGACACATGATTATGTTGTGGTGTTCGAGTTGGAGTAAGTTGTGAGACGATCGCATAACTTCTTAGATGGTACTGAAAAGCATCACTGAGGTATTCACCTCCTCTATCTGAACGAAGAACTTTGATAGTTTTATTGAGTTGATTTTCTACTTCATTCTTGAAGGTTTTGAACATTTCAAAAGCTTCATGTTTGTGTGTCATCATGTACACATAACCATAGCAACAATAATCATCGGTACAGGTAATAAAGTGTCTTTCACCATTTCTAGTAATTGTCTTAAAAGGACCACATACATCCAATGTATGATACCCAATAAGTCTTTTGCCCTCTCGTTAGTGCCACTAAAGGGGGACTTGGTCAGCTAGCTTGTAAACAAGATTCACACTTATAGAATGAAACATTTTCATTTGTTTTTTTTTAAAACCATTCTTTTGAGGTGTTTGAATCCGATTCTTGTTTATGTGACCAAGACGACAATGCCAAAGATAAGAATCACTTAAACCCATTTTAAGTTTCTTGGTGCTTGTTTGGTATAATGACTTATTATAGGATGAATTATTATGAACTAATTCATAGATTCCATTAAAACGCATAGCCTTGAAATAATATACATCATCCACACAAACATAAATACCATTGTTAACAAACTTTAATTCATAACCACATTTTTCTAAAAGGGAAAACAAAATTATGTTCCTAGTCTAACTAGGAGCATACAAAATGTTCTTAAGAACAACTTCCAAACTATTTGAAAGTTTCAAAATATTGTCTCTTTGGGCTTCGACATCAACTTTTTCTCCGTTGCCCATGTAGAGACTTGTGTCTCCCTTCTTGAAGTAACAATATTTCTTTTGAACCCCTGCAACAAATTGCATATGTGAGTTCCACATCCGGTATCCAATACCCATGTGATTGAAGAAATAATATTTAAAACAATGTGAATTATGAAAGTTGTACCTGAGGTTTACCGAGCATCACTCTTGTTTCTCACCTCTTTGAGAGAGGTTGGAAAATTCCTTTTCCAATGTCCTATCTCCGCTACTTTAGGCTTCTTAAGCTTAGGCTTTGGAGGTTCCGCTTTAGCCTTTCCTTTCCCCTTTCCTTTACCCTTTCCTTTGATGTACCCCTATCCTTTGGCAACATTTGCCTTGGGATCGGGGAATGGCCTTTTCTTATTGCCTCCCTCATTGATCGAGAGAATAGGTAGAACCTTTCTACCCATCCCTGCCTCAGCTGTTTTGAGCATTGCATGAAGCTCACCAATGCTCTTGTCCCACCGTTCATATTGTAATTCATTATGAATGTCTCAAACCTTATAGTTAGGCCATTAAGGATCAAATCTATGGCTAGCTCTTTTGAGACGGGACAATTAAGCCTCTCGAGACGATCAACGCGGCTTTTCATCTTAAGAACATAAGATGATACCGATTGGGTTTCTTCCATGCGACATGCATGAAGGGCTCGAACCGTTTCAAAGCGCTCTACCCTAGCTTGTTGAAGGAACATTTCCTTCAACTAGGTAATTATGTCATATGCCCCATGATGCTATAAATCCTTTTGGAGTTCTGGAATCATAGTTCCCAACATGAGGCAGGAAACCTACATGGAATCCTTAGTGTATTGAAGCGAATCGTCATAGGCCTCAACATCCTCAGGGTCGGGTTGGTCAGGTATAGGATCGTCAAGGACATAGGCCCTTTTCTCTTGCTTGAGAACAATTCTCAAGTTTCGATACCAGTCCATAAAGTTATTATGGTTAAGACGATCCCTTTCTAAGATGGTTCTCAGTGATAGGGTAGGGACGGTCGGGGTGGTAGCATTATTGTTTGTGGCCATTTCTACAAAATTACAAAGTTCATTTTAGTATTTCTAAAAAATTTCATTTTAATTATTAATACCCTTTACACGTCTCATAGACAATTAATAATTAAAATCTAGAATCCAACGTTACATTTAAATGATGGTTAGGTGACCTTTATCCCATTATTTAAATTAACAAGGTAGTCAACATTTGACAAGTGCAAGCTATTGCAACTTCTAGCTTTATGGGATCTGTTGAACATCTTATGTTTAGTCGGCATGTAAAATCCCATCAACACCATTGTACGCCATGCTTCGGTGAACCCTATGCACATGGTTTCCAGTTCAAGTCGTCCTACTTACACACACACGTGTGAGTTTACATATACCAGTGGTTAGGTGACCTTTATCCCACAAGTATGTTAAGCCCACCTCAAACACACAAGTTCCCTAAAAGTGGTTAGGTGATCTTTATCCCACAAGTAGTTCTCAAGTGATTTGAGTATGGTGTAAAAGGATGGTGTTTAACTTGTTTCCAAAGGGATTTAAGTTTACGTTAATTCTAGTTATGAAAACTCTATGTACCTTGTATTCGCATGCTTTCAAATACATGGTACCCTATGGTTCTCTTTTAATAAAACCTCTTTTATTTTGAAATCATTATCCTTTGAATAACCTTTTATTAGTCACTTAATGATTAGGAACCAAAAAATTCAGCTTGTTATGATAATTTATTTAGATTGTTAAGCATATCCATATATCAAACAATCAACATAAAATGAACAATAAAACAAGCATCTATCAAACACCACATGTGCATAACCATAGCCACTATGTTGACAACACTTGTTTGCCATCACAAGTGTTGTCATTTGGTCTTTCCTAAAGGTTGAACACAACACAAAAGATGAGATCTCCAAAGACCCCCACTTGAACTTGCATCCAAATGCTTCAAGTCCTTCTCTTTGTGTCTTCCTTTTGTGCTTCCATCTTGTGCATTTTCTTTTACAAAATTTATATCCTAATACAAGTTTTCTAATAAAAGAAAACACACTTAATCTATCTATTACATTTCCATTGAGTGAATAAATAAGTTACATCCAAATACTAAACACAAAAGAATAATATTACAACCCATTATGAATGAAATCAACCAAAACAAACATCCATTCAAAACCAAATCAATACAAGGTCAAGGCTAGTTTATGCACCAATATGAAACATCATATACAAAATTCAAGAACCAAATAACTCCCCATATGACCCTAAATTTTCAGCCAACATAAACAAAGAATTTAGGGTGTTTTGTCCAAACAAAAACATAATCAACCACCTGATATCTTTCTTTCAAGGTTTAATCACAAGCATGTTAGATATAACCTTGAAAGGTTGGGGATTTAAAATATCACCACAAAAAAGCCCCTATAAGGTTGTTAAAGCCCCATAAAACCAATTTTACAAGGACAAATGAAACTAGTCATCCACATATCCGGCTCTAGATGCCAATGTTGGGTTTGTTGGAATATATCAAAGTACTTTAACCATTTAAACTATGAAAATGCAGCGCATTAATACCTTAATATTATCATTAGTAATGTGAAAAATAAGCCTAATAACATATTATCAACAAACCCAAGAACATAGAATCATTTATATGTGTTTGAACTAGCTATCAACAAGAAATAACAACCCAAAACAAGCCATACATACTAGCTTTAGTAAAGGTGCAGAAAACGAATTTTGATGAAAAAGTTGAGGTTCTTGAATGACCAAAACACCAAGGAGAGGTGTCCTCAAGCATCCATACCCACAAGCATCATGAAAACATCTTGTTGCTAGGATTTGAGCACCAAAAATGACCAAGAAGAGGCTGCTGGAACACCTTCCAGCCAGAATCTCTTCAAGAAAGAGAGAGAATCTCTGTTCTTGTGGTCCTTGCATGTGAGATAGAGAAGAGGATTAAGTGTGTGTGTTCTAGGTTTTTCAAGGTTCCAAGACCTCAAAAGAAAACAAAGGGAGAGATCCCCTCTAAGGAGTGGCCGAAATCTCCAATCCAATTGGGTTTAACTAGTTGTTTAAGATAGTTATATAATTAACCTTTTAATTATATACCACATACACACTTTTATTATTTGATATTATTTAACTAAATTGAACAACATTACAAATAATATCTATGAACAAAATATCCATATAAGTAGTTCAATCTCATATGCAACTTATTTAGAAAACCCATTTTCTAAAATTGGTGTATTTATTTAATTGCATGATCATAACATCAATTGAATATTATTTGGTGTTTGCAAAGCTTGTTATTGTGTATGACCCGACTTGGATGATAACTTACTAACCACATCAATGTTCTATGTGTCTTGGGCATAAAGAATCCACACTTTTCAAACATAAGGGATTTATGAAGGTAATCTTCTTTCGAAGCCAATTTTACTTCCGAATGTAATTTTCTTACTTCCGAATGTAAATTTCTTACTTCCGAGAGTAAAATGTGATTTTCGAATGGAGAGTTTTATATGCTTCGGAAGTTGATCTGATTTGCAATCAATCGCTTCTTCTGAGACTAAAAACTCTTCCGAGAAGAAGAATTCCTTTGGAGGAATTTAGCTTTGGAAGTTATGAAAATAATCTTTCAAAGGGTAATTTCTCTTCGAAAACACCTGTACTTCAAAATTTAGTCCTATTGTAAGAGGGCTTAGATTTTTATGACAAAAGACATTACACATTTCAAAAAGGTTTTTCAGTGGAGATAGACTAATGAATGTTGAACATCCCAATAGCTGTAATGAACAAATCAGCATATTGTTCATTTTAATCAACTTTGATTAGTTTAATTAGGTTCTTCTCATGAATATTTCTAATGAAATAGTACCTGATATCACTATGCTTTGTCTTAGAGTGCTTCACAAGATTTTTAGTAATGGAAATAGCATTATTGTTGTCAATGTGGATAAGAGTACTCATGAAGTTAAATCCATAGTCTAGCACCTGGTTCTAAATCCATAGTAGCTGAGCACAACAACTTGCAGCAACAATGTATTCAGCTTTAGTAGTAGATATAGAGATACAGGATTGCTTCTTGCATTGTTATGAGATGATCCTCCTACCAAGAAATTGACATCCTCTTCATGTTGATTTCTTGTTGATGTTGCAGCCACCATAGTCACTGTCTGAGTAACCATAGAGATTGAAGTTGCTATTCCTAGGATACTAAAGACCAAATTTAGATTGTCCTATGAGGTATCTAAGGATTCACTTAGCAGCAACTAGGTGAGACACCTTTGGAGTAGCCTGATATCGTGCACAAATGCATATAGCAAACATGATATCAGGTCTACTTTACTTGCTGTAAGATACATCAAAGAAAATGTCCATTTTTTCCATAGAACTCATTTCCATCTTCTTCTTCATAACGCTCTCAAAGGCTTTAGACATTTGGCCGTTTGAAGAACAAAATATGATATCATCAACATAGACCTGAACGAGAAATATGCCTTTCCTGGACTTCTTTATGAATAGAGTCCTATCAATCGTACCTCTAGTGTGACAATTCTTCAAGGGAAATTAGGACAATGTCTCATACCACAGCCTAAGTGCCTAGTGCAGCCCATAAAGATCTTTATCTAGCTTGCACACATAGTTGAGGTATTATGGGTCTTCAAATCATAGAGGATGGCACACATAGACCTCATGATATATATTTCTATATTGAAAGGCACACTTGATATCAAGCTGAGAGACGATAAAATTCGTAGATGCAGCATAAGCAGGGTAGATCTTAACTGTCTCAAGTCTTGAAATAGGTGCAAAGACATTAGTATAATCGATTCCTTTCTCTTAGGTGTATACTTGAACACGAGTCTAGATTTATTCTTCATGATCAAACCACTATCATCTCGCTTGTTCCTGAAAACCCATTTGGTGCCTGTAGGTACTTGACCAGATGGTAACAGACAAAGGTTCCAAACCTTTTGTCTCTTGAAGTGAAGCAACTCCTTTTGTATTGACTCAACCCATTAACTATCCTTTAAGGTTTCTTCTACTTTTTTGGATTCCATGTGAGACAAGAAGCATGAATACAGGAAAACACTCTCATGATGAGTTTGACCCCTTGTTCTTATACCTTACTTCTTCTATGATGTCCTCAGCTGGATGAGTGTTATGAATCCTTAGTTTAGGAATCACTTCTAGTTGCAAAGATAAATCCAGGTTGGACATATTTTGCTGAAGGTAATGAACACTTGGACCAACTATTGTTTCAATATCATTCAATGAGGACTAACTGAATGAAAAGGAAACATCATCATCATCAATGATTGGCTGAGAAGCAGCATTAACAGTTGCATGTTCCTTCAAAATACTACTTTTATATGATGGGTGTTGTGCAATGTCACTGGATGAGTTTTAAGGCTCATTAGATGGAACATTGGTTGAGGCTTTCACTATCTCTTTAAATAGTTATGCAATTTGATCTTAAGTTAGTTGAGTTGGATCTTCAGTCACTCTTGGAGAACTTTAATAGGGTCTGGGTAACTCAAACAGTTGATAACAATCATTTTGAGTACCAGTTCTAGCTGGAATATTCTCACAAGATGGATTAGAATAGTTAGGAAACAATTCTAATTCAAAAATGTATCCAGGGCCATTCCCTTAACACAAGAAGTGTGCTTGTTGACAACAATGTTGGGTGATTCCTAAAATTGTTTATTTTTGATGTTATAAACTCCATAAGCAATAGAGTTGGAGGAATATCCTTGAAAGATGACATCATCCGACTTTTTAGCAAATTTTTTCAAATTGTTGTTTGTGTTAAGTCTGGTACACATGCTGTCAAATGACTTTAGAAAGCCACTAAAGGGTGAGCTCTTATTGGATAACTTATAAGGGGTTTTCCATGTTGCTTAACTACAAGAACTCTGTTCTGCACATAGCATGAAGTGCTGATTGCCGCTTCCCCTAAAGTAAGAGGCAACTTTAAATCAGCTAACATAGTTCGAGCAGCCTCAATAAGTGTCTTGTTCCTCCTATTAGCAACATCATTTGTTGAGAAGTTCTAGGAGCACTTTATTGTCTGTCAATCCCTTTTGAGTTACAAAATATGTCAAAAACTTGATTCTTAAACTCAATCCCTTGATCACTTCTTAACCTTGAGATCAATTTGATTTTCTATTTTAAGAATAAAATATTTTAACATTTCAGCAGTTCCATCCTTAGTTCTTAAAAAGAATACCCATGTAAATCTTGTAAAATCATTAACTCTCATAAGGCAATACAATTTCTTTCTGATTCACATTATACTTGTTGGAGCAAATAAATCCATGTGCAATAAGTGTAATGGGGTGGTTATTGGATCTTATATGCCCAAGACACATGCAAGATTGATGTGGTTAGTACGTTATGATCCAAGATGGGTCATACCCAATAACAAGCTATAGAAACACCGATAAATATTTATTTGTTGATGACATCATAGAAATAAATATTGACACCAATTTAGAAAATGGGTTTTCTAAAACGTTGCTTTTGTAATAGAACAACATTATATGGATAATTTGTTCATGAGAAATTATTTGTTCCATTATTAAGTCGGTTAAATAATAACAAATAAAATTGTGTTAATGTTATAAATAAAATAGGGTTTAGTTTTACAAGCTATGGGTTTAAAGGAGTGTATTTTATAAAAGTTTCAAAATGGGGGGGAACCAAGAAAGAATTCTCTCCACAAGGCTTAAAATTTTTGGATTTGAGGATCCAAGAAGGCTGAAATTTTCGGATTTTTGAAGGAGCATCGGAAGAGAGTTTTGGTGTTTAGCTCCCTAACTAGCTAAGTGCTTCGAAGAGCTTGGGGTATCACAACTTGAGGCTTTCTCACTTGGGAGCTGGACATTCAAGAACATCACCATCTTCATCTTATACATCTACAACATTTTGGGCAAGGAAGGTTGTATCTTTGAACACCCTGTGGTTGTTTTATGGTTTGATAGCACACTATTTCACATATATATATATATATATATATATATATATATATATATATATATATATGATCCATGTTCTTGGGTTTTGTTTATGGTTTAAAATGGTAAAAATTTCAGATTGGTAACCATATGTTTAAACCTTATATCCACTGTGTTTTTATAGTTTAAATGGTTAAACTAGCTTTGATTTACATGTTACAAAACCCGACAATGGCATCTAGAGCTGGATATATGGAATATGTGCTTCAAAACTTCTTGAAAAGTTAGTTTTCATGGGCTTTTTCCACCCATTAGGGGCTGTTTTATTGTGGATGATTGAATCCCTTATATTTCAAGGTTTAATCTTGCATGCTTTAGTATTAACCTTGAAAGATAAAGATCAAATGGTTGATTGTGTTGTTTGGACAAAACCCTAAAGATTTGGTTCATGTTGGCCGAAACTTTAGTGCTGAAATAAAGGGTTCATTGTTGTTCTTGGATGTTGTATATGTTTCTTATTTTGATGAATAACATAGCCTTGGCCTCATGTGTTTTGGATTTGGTTGATTGTGGTTCGTCATGTTAGTTTTGATTCTTGAATGGGTTGTAATATTTGTGTTTGTATTTTGGTTGTAATTTATTCATTCATTTTGTTATGTAATAAATAGATTAGGTGCATTTGTTTTAATAGAAAAATTGTATTAGCATATGATTTTGTAAAAGAAGATGCACAAGATGAAGACCCAAAGAAGGACACAAAAGACATGGACACTTGAATCATTTCGATGTGGATTGAAGTGGGAGTTCATGGACACACTTTGATGTGTTAAGTTAACCCTTAGGAAAGACCCTATGACAACACTTGTGATGGCAAACAAGTGTGGTCAACTTAGTGGCTATGGTTATGCACTTGTGTTTATATGATTATGCTTGTTTGGATGTTTGTTGTATGATTATTGGTTGATATTTGGATATGCATAAAAAACTCATTAACAAACTTAATGTAACACCCGGTTATTTTAAAGACAAAGAAAGAATGAATAAGGTGAAGAAAAAGAAGGAAAAGAAATAAAACCCAAGTCTAAGGGTAAAAAGTGTCCAAAAGGACAAAATCTTTGAAAAGTTGGTGATAAAGGTGGCATGGCCGCCCATCACCCTTTCTACACAACAAAATTTTTGTATTTTTAGAAAGAGAAAGTAGCAGGAAGCAGAGAACTCTCGGGTTTGAAGAGAAACAAGTTGAAAAGTGCAAATTCAAGGTAAGAATTCGTGTCCTCGGGGTTTATGCTTATGTGTGTTTATATGTGTTCGGGTATGTTTTTAGTGGGTTCTAGGCGGTTGAATTCAATTTGCAAAGGAGTTTGGAAGAAAGCCATACTCAAGAGCTGCAAAGGTGAGTTATAGAACCCTTTGTACATGTTTTTAATCGATTTTTAGGGCTGGAAATGCATGAGTGTATGTTTTCATTAAACTAGGTTTCGGTCCCGTATGCTTGATTGTGTGTATGTTGATGTAATGATGCGATGTGTGACTATGTTCATGCTTGTGGATGTCTGATGGCATTTCTAAGGCTTAGAGGGTAGGATTTAAGCTTAGAACATGATGAATGGTGTATGGGGATGTAATCTGATGTTTTAGGCTCATGTTTTAAGTTTTTGAATCTACCTAAGTGTTGGAAAGTAAATGCAGATGGGTAATGGGAAGAAATGCGGATGAACAGTTAATGTAGATGGGCATTTACTAAGTATGGAAATGCGGATGGCTCATGAGGATGAGCAAGGTCAATGCGATTGAGCATTTACTAAGTATGGGAAGCGCGGATGGCTCATGCGGATGAGCAAGGTCAATGCGGATGAGCATTGACTAAGTATGGGAAATGCGGATGGCTCATGCGGATGAGTAAGGTCAATGCGGATGAGCATTGACTAAGTATGGGAAATGCGGATGGCTGATGCAGATGAGTAAGGCTAATGCGGATGAGAATGTCTAAGTGTGAATGAATGCAAACGACTAATGTGGATGAAGCATAGGGAAATGCGGATGAAGCATGAGAAATGCGGTTAAAGAAAGGGCAAATGCGGATGAACAAAAGGGAAATACGGATGAACTATGGGAAATGTGGATGAACCCTTAGACTGCTTTCTAACTTCTTGGAAAAATGGTGAAAGTATGCTTTGACTTGGGAGGTTCCTGGGGCTATGTAGGTTGACTATTTGAGGTCCTAGTTTTTATGATGGGCAAGCTATTATGTATGATTGGTGCATATGATGATGATGATGATGTTGCATGATTATGCATGTTATGTATGTATGATGTTGCCCTGTATGATGATGATGTTTGTGTATGTTATCTTCCTTATTATGATGTATGTTTATATTTCCCGTGACTTTACGTTGAATGATAATGAATGAATGAAAGTAGTATGTAACTTAAAGTAAAAGATAATGAAAGAGGAACATGAACTAAAATGCTTGCATTAATGAATGATGAAGTAAAGAAAGTCCTGCAAGCCTTGTATGTCGGGACACGCCATTATAAGGTGTTAGCCCAACGATGTGCAGGTTCGCTACCCCGAGAGGATGCACATGGTGGTCTTTCTTTGTGATTGACCATTTGTATAGACTTGTTGCTGCATACCCTAGGTACTGCGACCAGAGGTGCGATGCACCGTTATTGCTGCTCTTGATAGTTCTAGGTCCAGTACCAGGATTAGCTGGGTATTGCACATGGTAGTGGTACACCTAAACTCTACCCTAGGTACTGTGACCAGAGGTGCGATGCACCGTTATAGATGGTCTATGATAGACCTAGGTCAAGCACCAGGAATAGCTGGGTAAAGTTTATGGTTGAAGGAAAGGAAAGAGGCAATGATGAAAGAATGCGAAGTTAATGAACATACGAATGAAAGAATGAAAGTATGAAAGATTAATGAAGATAATAATGATATTATCTATGTGGACGTATGATGTATGAACGCATGAAAGTAAAGAACGGTTTTAATGTAAGAAAAGTATGTTTTAATGTAAAACTATAACTCACTCAGCAACGCTGACTTTTTATGCATTTTCCAGTTGGCAGGTGAGCATTACTGAGGATGGCGTGGGGCAGCTACCTGGCATTGGGATGGCATTCTTTTGTTAATGTTTTTGCATGATAATGCGAACAATTGAAAGTGTTTAAAGAATATTCTATTATTTTGCAAAAGCATTTTTAATGAAAATGTTGTTTTAAGTGTTTCCGTTGCAACGTTTATTTCATGTTAATGTAATTATGTTTTATGAGCAATGATGGCCAGCTGTAAGCGTCCCGAGAAAGGGGCCTCACAAGTTGGTATCAGAGCCAAAGTTAAGTGAAACGGGTAAATTTTCAAAACAAACCTAAAGTTAAACTGAGAATAGGAAAGAAAGGGAAGGGATGCCAATCTTAGTAGCTGGGGGTATTTTCTTAATGTTAACCGCTATTACGTGGGCATGTTATGTGGTTATGTGTTGCTCGTAGAATTAGATACTGATATAGTCAGGAAAGGTAATGCTCGGGGTATGAAGAGTAAAGTAAGTGGCTAATCACAACTGGCCACTATAATTAGGGACTTACTATACTTGACATAAACATAGTTGTTTGCTTGAATGACCGTGTAGGTGTTTGAATCTTTCAGTGTGTGTGTGGATGGCCGGTGGTAGATCATCAAAGCTTTACATGGTGGAGGTTGTGGTGTTGAACCACGGGTTACGAGAGGGAGGCCTAGGGTTGAAAAGTTCGTGCCTCAAGAACCAGAAACCCCTCATCCGGAGGGCGGAGATGAGAGTGCTAACCTGAGAGCCTCATTGAAGGAGGCGGTTGTGGAGGAAGTGCACCAAGTCATGCAGACGATCCTACCATATGTAGTGACCGAAGTGATAAAGGCAATTAGAGAGGGCAGAGAAGGGAAAGGAGTAGACCTACGGGCAAAAGAAGACAGCCCGAGACTGAGATAGTTCCGTCTGATAACAAAAAAGAAGAGGAAGAAGAAGAGCCTGTGCAGGAGGTGGCACGAGGCTGTAACTATGGGCATTTCAACGATGTAAGCCCCCTACTTTCGGCGGTAATGGCACTACCGCTGCTCCTCACCGATTGGTGAGAGAAATGGAAGCTATTTTAAATATCAGCGAGCGCCGGAAGGATCAAAAGGTGAAGTTCGTTGCCCATTCTTTTGTGGACTCGGCTCTGTGCTGGTGGGACAATATAGTCCAAGCCGAGGGTAGTCGGGCATTTGGGAGGATGAGATGGTCTGAGCTGAATAAGTTGGTGATTGAGGAGTTCTGTCCTCATAGAGAAATGGATAAAGTTGAGAGAGAATTCCTACTACTGGAGGTGGGAACAATGACGCACCAACAGTACACCACCAAATTCAACGAGATGGCATGTCTGGTGCCGGATCAGGTGATACCTCTGTCACGGAATATTAAGAGGTACATTCAATGTTTTCGGGTGGACATTCGCACGGATATGATCGTTGCCCGACCAAGCACGTTTAGGTCTACGGTGGATTTGGCAAGGAGGTTATATGATGAGAGGGCTGTAGTGGTGGTGGCTGAAGGTAGCAGGAAGGTGGAGGTGATCAAAATTGGAATGGGAAGAGGTTTGGTCGGGGTGTTGGACCAAAAGAACCAATGAGCCAAGATCAGAAAACCTCTAAGTCCCACATGGTATCACAACAACTGCTGAAAGCCTCATCAGTAGTTTGACAAGTGCTGAAGACTTCAACAGCTGAAGATCAAGTGCTGAAGACCTTAACAGCTCAAGAACCAAAGTGCTGAAGTACAACAGCTGAAGAACACAAGTGCTGAAGCTGAAAGACCAAAGTACTGAAGTACAACAGCTGAAGAGTTTACAAGTGTTGAAGATCAACAACTGATGTACAAGGTCTGAAGCAAAGACGGAAGACATCAGCTGATGATATCTACTGAAGTCATCAGCTGATGAAACACCTGAAGGTCAAAGTCTAAAGATCAAGTACTGAAGCCTCAGTAGTTTGTCACAACTGCTGAAGAGTACTTCTTCAGTAGTTGTGATATCAGTAGTTTTATATTTTTATGTTTCAGTAGTTTTGTAAAACGACTGAAGAGCTTGTTCTTCAGTCGTTGTAGTTTCAGTAGTTTTATATTTTTGTACTTAACATGCTGATATGTTCTCAGTAGTTGTGAACATTTCAGTAGTTTGTTAAGAATTAGTTATTTTTGTATTGGATCTGCCAGTTGTCACTTTCCGTGATAACAGCAGTGATTGTTGCACTCTATATAAGGAGTGACAACCTATTGTAATCAGCGATGAATGAGTGAATGAATGGAATGAATGATTGATTTGATTAGAAATATTCTACATCTATAAACATTCCTAGAAATCAGAAGTACATATTCTCTCCCTATAACCGTATGCGATCTTAATGCTTACAAGTATCGATTGCTTGCTACAATTTGTCTAATTCTAGTTTGTATTCCGCTGCTTTGTATTCTGATACATCAAACTTGTGATCACTGATCCTGTCAAATGGTATCAGAGCAGGTTAATCATTGATCGATCTAACAATTGATCATTGAAACTGCTATTCAAGATCAAGTTTGATTGAATTAGCCTTTATTTTTGAAAGAAACGGTTATAGAGATTGAATTTTCTGTATTTCTGCTCATTCATCCAGAGATCTTTTCTTGGTTCTCATTGAGTTTGTTGTGGTCTGTCTAAAACTTTTTAAAACTTGAACTAAACTGTTTTTGAACTGAAAATGACCACTCCTTCCAATGATCCTCACAATACTGGTTCCTCAACCAAGCCTCCTATGCTGGTTAGGAATGAGTATAACATATGGCAAAGACGTATGCTCCATCACCTGTCTGTTAACAGCGCAGGGTGTTGGACATCAGTGGTACATGGTCCACACAAGCCTATGGTGAATAACCCGGAAACCAATCAAATGGTTCCGAAGAGGAGGGAGCAATACTCAGATGAGGATAAGAAGTTGCTTGAGATTGATGCAAAAGCCCATGGAATTCTGGCCATGGCATTGCCCAATGAAATCTATTCTGGGCTAATGCATCATGAAACTGCCCATGACCTCTGGATTGCTTTGAAAGAACAATTTGGAGGAACAGATGAGGTCTTGGCAAATAATAGAGAAATTCTTGCCCAACAATATGAGACATTCTCTCATAGATAGGGTGAGACACTGACTCAACAATATGAGCGGTTTTCTTGTTTGATCTCTGAACTAAAAATGGTCAAACTTGAATACACCAATATTCAGATGAATAACAGATTCTCAGATCACTGCCTGAGAGATGGGACACATATACTATTGTCCTACGCTCCAGTGCAAGTTTGGACAAACTATCTCTCACCCAACTCCATGGGAAATTGCTCACTTTTGAGAGAGAGATAGAACAGAAGAGAAAGCTGTCTTCATCTGGAAAGCTCACTGAAGACTTTATACAAGGCAACACTGCCTTGGTGGGTCATGAGTCAGAATATGCTTCATCTGAATGCCAGTATGATGAGCATATTAATTTCTCTTCAAGCACTTCTGATTCTGCATTTGTAAGTGTGTGATGGTCAGTTTACTGGGTGTAATAATGACAATCTATGTTTCATTATGGATGATCTCAAGGGGATTGCTGATGATGACTTAGAAGAGATGGATATTTTGAGCCAAATGGCCTTGATAAATATCAGATCTCAGAAGTTCTACAAAAGAACTGGAAGAAAATTCCCAGGACTCTCTGGCAAAACCAAAGTTGGTTTTGACAAGAGCAAGTTGAGGTGTCACAAATGCCAACGGCTTGGACACTTTCAAGAGAGTGTAGATCAACTGGATCTAACTCTACTGCACCCTTTGTGACTTTTCCTGGCAATAGTCAACAACACAGAGGGCAACATCCTGTCACCTCTAGTCATCATCCTCAACACAATCTCCGGCATATTTTGTTCCTCAGGGTCAAATGCCATATCAGTACCCTTGTTATTACATGCCACAGTCAAATCAAGTTCAAGTTCCTATGACACCACAACCTCATGCATTACCAGAACCTCAGCCTTCCCTATCTCATCAACAACCTCAATCTCAACACACAGCTTCTTCTTCACCCCAGGAGTTGTTGACTGGAGCAGTTTACCAGATGACTTGTCTGGTCATGATCAACTGTTCTCAGGTGCTGGTCAACATGGTGGTGACAGTCCCTTTGGGAATCTAGCTCTTATGGCTTTGGAGTCTGCTGATACTTCATTTTCCAATGCCTCTACACCCCTCAGGTATCACAGGTATCCTCTGAGGCAAAAGCCAAATTATGTTCTGAACCATGCATAGCAGCATTTGCTTCCATTAGAGAAGCAAATGTAGCTTTATTAATAAGAACATTGAGCTAGAACAAATAATTTCCAAAAACAAAGCTGAGTTTGAGTTTGTGCTCAAAGATAAAAATGATGAGGTTTATAAACTGAATTGCCAAATAATTGATGATAAGGCTAGAGAAGATGTACTTCTAGAGAAGTACAAAGATCTCAAAGAAACCCTCGCAGTTACCCAGGTCGAGTGTGATAGATGGGTACAATCATGCAAAGGTTTTGAAATGCTTCTTAGTAAGCAATCTGCTTCAAATGTGAAGTTTGGAATTGGCTACAATCACACTGCTCCACCTACAGATTTTACCCCAAGAGCAGAGGTAGAATCTGATGGTGAGAGTGATAACCAATCCATCACATCATGTGATCTACCTTCTGATACAGCACAATCAGAAGTAGCAGTCAGCATCAAGCCCTCTTTGAACCTATCAGCTGATGTTGATGGTCCAAATGCTGACATTCACATGATCAATAGGTTGATCAACTCAGGAGTTAATCCTGAAGGTCCTGAAAGGACTGGAGAGCAGGATTTAACACCTGAAGTTCAAACTTCAACTGCTGTCAGTACTGAAGAGAAGAAAACTGGCAGTAGAAAGAGTTTGAAGACTACTAAAGAGGTAGTCAAGAAAGCAACCAATGCTTCCAAAGCATTGAAGAACAGTCTTCTGTTGCTTCACCATCTTTAGTTGATGATCAACCTAAGATGAAGAAGAAACCATGTGAAGTATGTGGTTTGTTCAATCATCTTACAGATGATTGTTGGTACAAAAGAGGTTCCAAACTCAAACAAAAAGAAGAAATTAATGAGAAAATGGTAAAAATGAAAACTGAGTTTGAGACCACATTTGTATCAGCAACATCAAATCCTGTAACCCTTAAGTCCTTAAAGAAATCCAAAAAGGAAGGAGTTAAACAGGTGACAGCTGAGGGTGCTCAAAAGAAGAAGGTGCAACATAGGACCTTATCTAACTCCACTAGCAATGTGTCTGATGAGCTGAAAGCTTTATCACAAAATCAGACACAGCTGGTGATGATGGTACAACATCTGTTGGGTAGAGTTAACCAACTAGATTCTCCTATGTTGAAACCACAGAAAAGGAGGTCTAAGCCAAAGGACTCCTCTTCTACACCATCTTCTTCTTCTCAGGCTGTTGTTACAAATAAACATGTTAGTTTACCATCTATTGATGAGACCAGGCCCAAAACCAAAAAGGTTTGGGTCTCTAAAACTAACTGATTGTTTATTATTGCAGGGTTCTTCAACATGCCAAAGTAGCATCTGGTATGTAGACAGTGGGGGATCTATGCACATGACTGGGAACATCTCTCTTCTTCATGACTACTCTCAAGAAAGAAGGGATTTGTCTCTTTTGGCAATGATGCTAGGGGTTACATCATCGGTAAGGGCTTTGTCTCCAATGGAGAAATCAAATTTGATGATGTTAATCATGTGGAAAATCTCAAGTACAACCTCTTGAGTGTCAGTCAAATGTGTGATAAAGGCCATGTTGCCCTTTTCACAAGTCAAAACTGTAGGATTCTGTCATCCAAAGTTTTGCACTTGATTGACAAGGTGTTGGATGATCACACTCTCCTGAAAGCCAACAGGACAGGAAGAGTGTATGCCTTAGATCTCTCTAAGAAGATAGATCTCAAAGGCAATCCTTGCCTATTTTCCAAAGCCTCTTCTCAAGAATCTAAACTGTGGCACAGGAGGCTTGGTCATGTTAATCTCAAAAACATGAATCAGCTTAGCCACAATAGTTTAGTCAGAGGCTTACCAATAAAGGAGTTCCACTGTGATGAAACCTGCACTGCTTGTTTAAAAGGAAAACAGCACAAAGTCTCATTCCCTCCTATTGAAGTGTCCAAGTCCACTGCCTGCTTGCAATTACTGCATATGGATCTATTTGGTCCTGTGAGAGTAATGAGCATGGCAAAGAAGAAATACTGTCTGGTAATTGTGGATGATTACTCCAGATTTGTATGGACTTTCTTTCTACATTCAAAGGATGAGGCTACTCAGAAGATTATCCACTTTGTGCTGTACATTGAGAAGCAGTATTCCCTTCCAGTCAAGTGTATTAGGAGTGATAATGGAACTGAGTTCAGAAATCATACACTTGATGACTTCTATCTTTCAAAGGGAATCAAAAGCAGTTCAGCATTCCAAGGACTCCAGAACAAAATGGAGTAGTGGAGAGAAAGAACAGGACCCTCATTGAAGCTGCAAGGTCCATGCTGGCTGACTCAGGTTTGCCATTGACCTTTTGGGCCGAAGCTGTCAACACAGCTTGTTATGTGCAAAATAGAGTTTTAGTAAATCAGAGGTTGATGAAGACTCCATATGAAGTTCTCCATCATTTGGCTCCTCTGATTTCATTTTTCAAAGCATTTGGGTGTCCCTGTTTTATTCTCAACACAAAGGATCAACTCCACAAATTTGATCCTAAGGTGGATGCAGGATACTTTGTTGGTTATTCATCTACTTGCAAGGCATACAGAGTCTTCAACTGCAGAACAAAGATGGTTGAAGAAACTCTACATGTTAAGTTTAATGAATCTCCAAAGGACAAGATTCCACAAAGTCCTGTGGAGTTATTTGATTTGGACATACTGCAATATGTTCCTTATCAAACTCCTGCTGTTGCTCCTGTCAACAGTTCACCACCTGGTGGTACTGCTGATGATGATGATGATTGCAGTACTCACCTCTTCAGGTTTAGTGATCAGCTGCCTGACTCAGCTAGACCTGATGTTCCTGTAGCGCTAGTAGCACCATCCACAACAAATGCTGATGAGATTTCTTCGAATTCAACTTCCTTTGAATTACCATCCACTGATTGGTTTCAAGGAAATGATACACCATCACCATCTGTTGCTGCTGAACCGGCTACAAACACTTGCACAGATCTCATTGTGTATCAAGATCTGAAGAATCACCCTGTCTCAAATCATTGGTGATATCACTGCTGTGAGTATCAACAAGAAGTCAATTGTCAAATTTCTGCTTCTATGCTCTCTTCATCAGTCAGCAAGAGCCAAAGAATTATCACATTGCTTTAAAGGACAATGGATGGGTTGATGCCATGCAGCTTGAGCTTCTTCAGTTCAAGAAACAGCAAGTGTGGGAACTGGTTCCTCTACCTCCAGGTAAGTGTGCAATAGGCACTAAATGGGTGTTTAGGAACAAAACTGATGAAAATGGGCTTATTGTTAAGAACAAGGCCAGACTGGTTGTTCAGGGGTTTGCACAAGAAGAAGGTATTGATTATGATGAAACCTTTGCCCCTGTAGCCAGACTGGAAGCAATTCGATTGTTTTTAGCTTATGCTGCTTATCAAAACCTTAAAGTCTTTCAAATGGATGTCAAAAGTGCATTTTTGTATGGAAAAGTTAAAGAAGAGGTTTGTATGTCAACCTCCAGGCTTTGAGGACAATAAACATCCTAATTGGGTGTATAAGCTTGATAAAGCTCTTTATGGGTTAAAACAAGCCCAGAGCCTGGTATGAGACATTATCAAACTTTCTTCTGGAAAACAATTTCACTAGAGGCTCCATAGACAAGACTTTATTCATTAAGAAAGCTGGGCAGCATAATCTACTTGTTCAAATTTATGTAGATGATATCATTTTTGCATCCTCTGATCCAAAGTTGTGTGATGCCTTTACAAAGTTGATGCAACAGAAGTTTGAAATGAGTGCCATGGGAGAATTACAGTTCTTTCTGGGGTTGCAAATCAAACAAAAGGCTGATGGAATTTTTATTCATCAGTCCAATATACAAAAGATCTTTTGCAAAAGTTTGATTTACAAAACTGTAAGCCCTGTTCTCTACCATGAGCAGCACCACACAACTGGACTCAGATCAGAAAGGTAAAGTGGTTGATGAAACACTTTACAGATGTATGATTGGGTCCTTGATGTATTTAACAGCTTCTAGACCAGATATTATGTTTGCTACATGTGTTTGTGCTAGATTTCAGGCTGCACCTAAAGAGTCTCATCTGATTGCAGTCAAGAGGATCTTTAGATATCTGCAAGGCACTCCATCTCTAGGTTTATGGTATTCTACCGGACATTCTGGTAAATTAGTTGCTTTTTCTGACAGTGACTATGCAGGGTGTAAGTTGACCAGGAAATCAACTTCTGGTGGATGTCAATTCCTAGGCAACTGCTTGATTTCTTGGCAGAGCAAGAAACAGACCTCAGTTGCTACATCCACTGCTGAAGCAGAGTACATTGCTGCTGCAAGTTGTACATCTCAGGTACTCTGGCTTCAAAACCAACTTTTGGATTATGGCATTACAGAGACTAAGACTCCACTGTTAATGGATAGTGCTTCAGCTCTTTGTATTGTCAAAAATCCAGTCCAGCACTCTAGGACCAAACATATAGAGATCAGACATCATTTTATAAGGGATTGTTTTGAAAAAGGTCTGATTGATCCTAAGTTTGTGCCTAGTGCTGATGAGCTTGCAGACATTTTTACTAAGCCTTTGGATAGTTCAACTTTCCAAAACCTGGTGTTAAGGCTTGGTATGCTGCAACTAGAATAAGTGACAACTACTGATGATCTTAGTAATTCATACTGATCATGAGTACCTATGTCACATATAAGTACTGATGAGCTCTTTTAACCTCAGTAGTTTTATAACTACTGAAGGCTAAATGTCTCACAAGTACTGAAGTACTTCATCTGTTCTAAACTACTGATGTAGTTACAACTACTGATGCAGTTACAACTACTGCAATCAGTAAAAACAGATAAGTACTGATGTCCTATGAAACAACTGAAATCAGCCAAAAAGACTGATGAATGTGTTGAGGACAGTTTGAAACAGCTGAAAAGCTAAGAATTGACGAAAACAGCTGAAGAGAACTTTCTCTTCAGTCGTTTGTACAACTGCTGTTTCATTTAAACAACTGAAGCAAAACCACGTCTTCAGTAGTTTTATAACTACTGATGACTAATACCAAGTCTTCAGTTGTTTACAACAGCTGATGACAAAACCACTGTCTTCAGTAGTTTCATAACTACTGATGACAAACACCAAGTCCTCAGTTGTTTCAATCATCTGAAGTCAAAACCACGGTCTTCAGTAGTTTTCTAAACTACTGATGCCTAACACCACGACTTCAGCTGTTTCAACGTCTGAAAGGATAATACCATGTCAACGGTCGTTTAAAACTACTGATGACTAACACCACATCCTTCAGTCGTTTCCTTACCCGTACCCTATATATATCCCTAACCTTAGCTCTCATTGCTTCATCTTCTTCAAACCTAACGTTCCTCTCCAAAACTTACCTCTTCTCTCTCATGGCGTCTATGCAAATTAAACCGCGACACAACTGTGTTGCCTACCTCACTAAATCGCCGATCTGGACTAAGTTCGATACTGCTATCGATCTTATGGTTCAGTCCCAATACAACAAGGCATTCCTTCTGAACCCCGTCTTACATGCCGAATCCTTGAACCAATTTTGGATGAACGTTACTGTTACCACTGAGGAGAGCAACACACCATCCCTCCGGTCAGTCGTCAACAACAAAGAAGTAGTCATTACTCCTGCAACAATCCGTAAAATTCTTCAACTGAATGATGCTACTTCTCCTGCTGGATATCCGAAGGGCACCATAGATCTATCCTTTGCTCAGCATGGATATCAAGGCGATCTCAGTGCCACCACCATCATGAAGAAACACTTTAATGACGCTGAGCGCCTGATTTTTCACATGGTAAATGTATGTTTGGCCCCTAAGACGTCGTCTTGGGATCAAATGTCCACAAATGGCAGCAGGTAATGTATTCTATCCTTGAGCAACAACCACTAAACTTTTCAGAATTAATATTTTCAGAGCTCAAAGATATGGCTCAAAAACTAACTGCCAACCGTTGGATACTCTATCCACGGTTCATAATGGCCATTATTACAGACCAGCTTAATGCTGAGGGACTTGTTGGCTTGGGAGTCCCTGCTACGGCTGTTCTGCCGGAAGTATACTCCCGGCACAACTCTGACCGGACACTAAAAATGGCTGCCAAGCTGCGAAAACCCACGCAGCTGGAACCCACAGCCACCACCTCCAAATCCAAAGTCCTACCAAACCCACCAAAAAGAAACCCAAAATGGCTACTCAGGGAATTGAGTCCCCTGAGGATGCCCCTGCAACACAAACGCAGGATATATCCACTAGTCCAAACCCCCTAGTGGATACAATGACTCCTCCAGCCACAGCCGCTCAGGCTTCCTCTCAACAGGAGCCTGCAGCAACCCAAGGGGCACCTACTTATCTGGGATCTTCTCACACTTGAGGAGATTGCCATTGAAGAGCACCATCCTCCCCAGGTGCACACTGCTTCTATCCCCTCACCCCAACAACCGCCCCTCACAGCCCAACTTTAATAGTTGCACAAGTGCTGACAATTGCACTCCTCACCCCCTCCCCAGAAACCACTTACTACTGGGAATACCTCTACAATTGAGGGGGAGGAACACAGTGCACCTTGAACCCACAGCACAGGGGTTTCCCAATTCTATCTCCTGGTGTAGACAAGGAGCTTAGAATATCTAGTGAGGCTGCCACCTCCTCTGACTCAGCACATGACCAGAGTGAGGCTGGTAACATTGCTAAGACCTCCCTAGAGGCAACAGCTGATGATGGACATTGTCCTGAGGCTGGAAGTCCCCAGTACCAAGCACAAGGGGCACATGCACCAACTGGTCTACACCCAGTGCATGTAAATCCTGCTCTAAGCAGGAGGTCCTGATTCAGCTTCGGCTGATGATGACCTGGGCTTCTTCTATGATGTTCTTGCCCAACACAATCCTTGAAGAGAAAGTCAGTAGGCTGCAAAACCTACTTGACCAACTCTCACAAGGAGAAAGACCATCTGCCTCTATCCACCCACAGATGGCACCTTCCCTTGAAGGTTTCCCAAACACCGAGCCACCCCAAAATCAACCACCTGCCTCTGCTTCAGGCCCTACTTCTCAGGAACAGAACCCTCCTGAGCAAATAGGTGCTGTACTCCAAAATTCCCTTCCTCTCATCACACCCATAATCACTGATATAGTGATCAAAGCCATGATGAGAGGCTTTCCTTAACATTACAGCCCTTGGTTGATGCTGCTGTCCAAAAGACTCTTTCTGCGGTACAAACCCCTTCCTCCAATGCAACCAAAAGAGGGAGAGTACTGCAGTGAAAGAAAAGAAGAGGAAAAGAACAGAGGAGAAGAAGGAAGAGAAGCAAGCCCAAGAGGAGGAAAAAGAAAAGCAACCTCTGCTCACTTACAAGCGAAAGAGAAGTGCTGATGATCACACTGCTGAAGACAAATCCTTGGAGGAGCTGGTCAAAGAAGCTGACACCACACACAGCCGATCCATGGATAAAATAATTGAACAACTCTTCAGGCAGGGGTTTGACACAGCCACACTGGATAGTGAGATCAGAAGGTTAGAAGTACAAGAGATACAAACCCGATGGGCAGGGTATGATGCTCTTGAGAAAGAGAGATTGGAAATAATGATCCGCTTTATTGCAAAATACTTGGGAAGATCATTAATGGAGATCCGCGCATGGACCAGGGACAGCATTCTGGCTATAGCCACCAGAATCTGTCTGTCTGAGCAATTCAACAAAGGGATTATTGTGGAAGCCCTTGATGAGGCTGGGGCTGGTAAAAGGTTAGAGATGGCTAAACTCACAAAGGCGAAACTAACTACAAGGATGCTAGATCAACCTTCCCTTCCACCCACTCAAACAGATATCCCTCAAATCTCCCAACCAACCTCTAAGCCAAAATCCAAACATCCTCATTCTTCAAAACCAATTCCTTCCACCCAACCAACCATCATCCAGTGATGTACCCAGAAGGAGGAGAAGGGTGCTGAGGATGGAAGAAGAAGAAGAAGAAGAGGATGAAGATGATAGTCTGCCACTCTCTGCTGTTCTGAAGCTACCAAAACCCCGAAGTCTCCATGATCACACCTGACTCTCAAAGGGAAATGGTCAGAGTCAAGATAGAAGAAGAAGAACAGCAGAAACAGCACGATGAGCAACTGTTGAAGATGGTTGACAAGGAATTTCCTCAGTCATCATCTATTCAAGCCATGAAAGGGCATGCTCAAAGGCTGTACACTCTCAGGCACACCTTTCAGTATCAGAAGGAGAGAGTGAGAGTATGGCCAGACCCCAGGGTGAGTTCTAGAATCCATAAAAGACTATCCCACACAGATACAACGGCCAGGTACGAAAAACAATAGTCTACCATCATGTTGGCCGTTGTAGTCTCACCTGGGAAATCATTGATGAATTCAAGAAAGCTCACCAAGCAAAGAAGACCCCTCAAGCCTTACTAGAAAACAAGATGATTAAAAGGGGTTGTTATATAAAAGGCTTGAAGACATCCAGAAGAATGAGCTCCAGTTACTCCTTGAAGGCAACCATCCTGATGAATTTGTATATAGGGAGGTAACTACGGTGGAGCTGAAAAATGGCAGGACCATGAAGTACTTATCAGAGTACTATGGTCCAGAGTTCTTCTTCGAAGGAGGAGCAGAAGAACTCTCTCAGGAGGAACAAGTTGTTCTCCTTGAGGCCTATGTTCGTGAGTCATACAGACTCATTATGGGAAGTAAATCTCATGAATGGGATAACAACTCTGTGTCCAGTTCCCCAAAACAGAGTTCCCATTCATACTCTGCCAAACAAATATTTGAGATTTCTTCCCAGGCCGGAGCTTACATGGGTCATCTTCTCTACTGATCAAGAAGGAAAAAGACCAACATTTTGCCATCAATAAGTGGGAGAATAAATAAGTTAGAGGTTTTGGCTGCATTGGTTCAGGGGGAGTTTGTTGGACCAAAAGAACCAATGAGCCAAGATCAGAAAACCTCTAAGTCCCATGGTATCACAACAACTGCTGAAAGCCTCATCAGTAGTTTGACAAGTGCTGAAGACTTCAACAGCTGAAGATCAAGTGCTGAAGACCTTAACAGCTGAAGAACCAAAGTGCTGAAGTACAACAGCTGAAGAACACAAGTGCTGAAGCTGAAAGACCAAAGTACTGAAGTACAACAGCTGAAGAGTTTACAAGTGCTGAAGATCAACAACTGATGTACAAGGTCTGAAGACAAAGACTGAAGACATCAGCTGATGATATCTACTGAAGTCATCAGCTGATGAAACACCTGAAGGTCAAAGTCTGAAGATCAAGTACTGAAGCCTCAGTAGTTTGTCACAACTGCTGAAGAGTACTTCTTCAGTAGTTGTGATATCAGTAGTTTTATATTTTTATGTTTCAGTAGTTTTGTAAAACGACTGAAGAGCTTGTTCTTCAGTCGTTGTAGTTTCAGTAGTTTTATATTTTGTACTTAACATGCTGATATGTTCTCAGTAGTTGTGAACATTTCAGTAGTTTGTTAAGAATTAGTTATTTTTGTATTGGATCTGCCAGTTGTCACTTTCCGTGATAACAGCAGTGATTGTTGCACTCTATATAAGGAGTGACAACCTATTGTAATCAGCGATGAATGAGTGAATGAATGGAATGAATGATTGATTTGATTAGAAATATTCTACATCTATAAACATTCCTAGAAATCAGAAATCAATATTCTCTCCCTATAACCTATGCGATCTTAATGCTTACAAGTATCGATTGCTTGCTACAATTTGTCTAATTCTAGTTTGTATTCCGCTGCTTTGTATTCTGATACATCAAACTTGTGATCACTGATCCTGTCACTGGGGTAATGCCCGTTCGACAGTTAACAAGAAGGCATGGGTGGATGACCGTTTGTCCAACATCGAGTGCGGGGTCAAAAGGTTTGTCAAGTGTGGAAGGGGGCATGCGAGAAGTAGGCTAGGATTGAACTGGTGCTTCACTTTGGGAATACGGGGCAATATAGTGAAGGACTATCGTATGGTCCGGTGCTTTAATTGTGGTGAAGAAGGTCACTAAATAGAGATTTCAAGAAGCCGAGTGTCGGGGTTCCCGGACGAAGAAGACGGGATGTGAAGAATCGAGGGCGGCGCCAGGATTCTCTATGACACATGAGGAAGCTAGGACCAACCCTGATGTCATGTCCGCTACGTTTTCTTGTGACCAAACTTTAGCTTCTGTGTTATTCGCTTTGGGTGCCAGTAAAGTTTGTTTGGACCTGGTATTTAAACGAAATACTTGGAGATTAGCGTGTAAACCACATCAAATAGTGCGGAATCCTCTTTGATTGCGATCCAATAAGTGATAACACACGAAGAATCATCAAGAATTGAAACTAACGTTAGAAATCGATTGGGAATCGATCTAATGTGTTCTATTAGTTTGGAGAACGAATTGGGAGGCTTCTGGACGGCTAGGTACGTCTGGAATCGTAATTAATCGAGAGTCCCTATTTTTCACAAATTGGTTGGGTTGGATTTATAGGTTGGTATTATTCAATCGTGCGACTGAACCATTAGTATGGTTCAGTCGTGCGATTGAACCATGCGGTTGATTCCTCCGCACGACTGAGTGTTCAGTCATGCGACTGAGCCAATCTTATGTGTCAGTCATACGACTAATCCAGTCACCCGGTTCAGTCGTGCGACTTAGTTATTCGTATGAAGTTGTTCATGCTTATGGTCCATTCGCATGGGCCATTCGCATGAGAACTTTATTATGTTAAGTTTGAATGTATTAATTGGTAAACATTCAACCAATTACTAACCTAATTAACCAATTTTATATCAACTCTTTAATGAAATATTAATCATTACAAATCACAATCAACCAATATCATTTCATTAATCATATCAAATTACACCAGAATTAGATATACAAGATCTATTACATTTCATATCATGATCTAAGGACATACATGTATCAACAACTCCCCCTTGGACCTAGATCTCTGTAATCTTTTGTTTTCTGCATAACCTCTTGTATTTCTTGTACTTCTCCTCTTTTGTGACTCCCGTGTGAATCTCAAATGCGAAGCAGAGTCGTATAACTTTCTGGAACTGGAGGGCTTGTACAATATCTTGTGTATCATAGAACAGTGGCCACTTGTATAGCGTGTATACATCACTTTCCGACAAGTTTGTAAGCCACATCGGGTCGAATACCCTGATAGTATCCATTTGTCCCTCTTTGCTTAAGACTATGACCGCTTCAGCTGTTCTCCAATCATAGTACCACCACTTAAAATGTGGAGTGAAATCCTGTGGCATTTCCTGAGTGGGATTCTCGACATTGTGCGCGGAGGATTCCACTTCAACACTATCTTAGGCTTGCCAGTAATGACATCAACCTCAGACCTTCTGATATACCTAGTAGGCTGTTGGGGTCTGAAGTTAGCCCATCTAGTGTGGTACTCCTTCTTCAAAGCAGCCTCAAACCAGCCTGACATCTTCCTCGGGTCAACATATAAAAGCTTTAGTTTGGCCAGCTGGTTGAGCTCAAAACCTGGTAGAGTCTTCAGATCATGTGGGAATCTGAAGTACTCTATGCCCTGTTCTCTCTTAACTGCATACGCATTGAGATCTTCAAAGTACGCCCATGCTATGATCCTTCCTGACACTTGTGATGTCTCTTGACTCTATAGAGTTTGGTGTAGGAATCCTTCTTTGGTGTACTACGTTGGGCTCTAACTTCTTCAAAACATGCAGCCCACTCAGCCTTTTGAATGTCAACATCATCATTTAAGGCTTGGGTTGTGTCTTCTGCTTTCTCTGTTTCTTGCTCCATATTTTTCAACACCTCAATAGTATCGCTGACAAGAGATTCACCCAGATTGGGGACCACATTACCCTCATTGTCAGCGTACTGAGGGTACTCCTCGACAGTGACATCTTCGATCTCTACATCATCAACATCGTTGAGCTCTTCGTCACTAGTCGAATCGCATGTCGGGGCATCTTTTACTATTTCATCTGGATTTAGCTCGAAAAGCTCTGCGAGTTGCTCATTTGATAGGTCATGAATTATTCCCCTTCTTCAGAGGTATAATTCACTGACCTCCTGACAATCCCTTGCAGATCAAGAATCATTGTTAGCTGAGACTTGACCTGCTGAAGGGGAGCAACATCAAACTCATCTCTTTGGTAATTTTGATATGTTTGATTTAAACATTCCACACATAAATAATTAGTAATTAATCAAACAGAAAGGCATTAAAGTAATATAAACATTAAATACATTGTGTTCAATTACATGATTCAAATACAAAAGAAGATAAATACATAAACATCTAATCTTTACTTTTTTCTTGTATCATGGTTTCATCACTTGGAGGGCCAGAGGTAGAAGCTAATTGATCTTGTCTATTCTTTGTCCTTTTCTCTTGACCTGTAGCAGTGGCCGATGCAGGTGCATCCCCTCCTTCTGCTTCTTCATCATCATCAATATCACTCTCATCATCCTCATCATTATCTTCATCATCTTCATCTCAGTCTCCTTCCCTGATCTTCAACGGCTCCTCTTTAGATCCTTTCAGTTTTAACAGGATAATCTTCCTTGCCTTCTCCAGCTCCTCTATTTGCTTGCTTGATGTGACACTTTGAGCATGGAGTTGGTCCATCTTGGTGCTCTGAGCAGCCAACAGGTGGGCCTTCTCCTCAATTACTCAAGCCTGCTCTGCAATTTTGTGAGATTGTGCAGTAGTCAGGTCAGTAAGCTGGCGGATCTGAGCTGTCTTTTCCTCATAGCCGCCAGTAAGCGCATCACCATTCTGTAAAGCGCTGACAACTGTTCCTCTACCCCGATTGGAGGTAGAGGAGATCTATAAGTGTGTGAGGGATGGGTGAGGGTATTGATTGGTGTGACGTGGTGGTGGAGGTGGTTGTAGTGAAGATAGGTCTGTATAGTGGTGGAGGTGATGAGGGAGTAAAGGATGTGGTGGTGGAGGGAAACTGTGTTGTGGTGGGAGGTATGGTGGGGGTTGTGGTAGATGTGGTGGATGTGGTGGATGTGGTGGATGTGGTGGATGTGGTGGATGTGATGGATGTGGTGGCTGTGGTGGATGTGGTGGCTGTGGTGGATGTGGTGGCTGTGGTGGATGTGGTGGCTATGGTGGATGTGGTAGATGTGGTGGTGATGGAGGTCACCCTATGCTTCTTCTTCTTCTGGCCATGGGGTTTGGCCATTCTCTTCCTCCTTGTTCCAGTTGAGGTGGAAGATCCCCCTACAACCCTGCCTGTGGACCTCGGAGCATAGCTTGGGTCAGTATCTGTATCTCCGGAGTCTCTCGGGTGTTCACCAACCACCCTTAACCCATGTTCTGTGGGAACAAATTCCTTCCCACAGTTTGTGTAAGTGCTCCTCATCCGATTCATCCTCCTCCTCCACGTCAAGAACAAAATCCTGATGAAATCCCGCTGACTCAGTTACTTCTCCAGATGTAACGGACACTGGAGGTATAGAATCAGACATAGTGCCTCTGAGTGTAATAGCAGCATCCCCACTGTCCTCATCATCTGAGTCATGAGTGCGTAGGGCTATCTGTTCCACATCAGAGTCACTGTCCTCGTGACGCTACTTTCTCTTTTCCGGCACCATATAGTCATCCCGGGCAAGATGACCAAACAACCTCCTGACAGGAGGCTACACTTGCTTTCCCCGGTATACTTTCATCCTTCCGAGGGTAGTGTCATCCTTTACCTCCAAGACTACCGAATCCTCCTTTTCCTTTGGCAGGGAAGGAAGCTTCTAATCTATGATCATTTGCATAAACCTCGGGTACATACAGAAGGCTTCCTTCCCTTTCCCCACAATGTTCTCCACCAGATAGGTGAAGATCATCTTGGAGAAGCTGAACGGATGGTTCAACACCAACGCAACATATGCGTTCTGCATCTGGTCAGACAGCTCATCAAAGCCACCTTTTCTTGAAGCCATGCACTTGAGCAGCACGTGTGCAAGATATTTAAACTGGGGACAGAGGTTAGTCTTGTTGAGTACCCCAGAATTGATGTCCCCAGAGTATTTGGCTCTAAGAAAGCATCCTCTAACAGTGAGGGGGTGTAAACGAGTTGGACAGTCAGCGTCATCCCCCAATTGTAGTACAATCCTTAGATCCTCCTCTGAAACGGTAATAGCCTCGCCAAATATGGTACTTCTGATGCAGTGAGGTTCAGATGATCTATCAACTGTAGCCCCTTCCCAGAATGCTTGTTGAAGGGATCGATATGGAGTGCAAGGGGTAGATATGGCATGTGCAATCCGTGATCTCAATAGAAATGTGATTTTGCCAGAGAATTCTGCAGCGTTTCTGGATGTTAAGTCCAGATGAGCACATATATTGTGCTTTGTGCTCATAATCCATCTACTCGCCATCTATTACACAAAGATAGTAAACATTAGTACCATTGACTAAGAAACTCATGAAATCCTTAAGCTTGAAGAACATCTTTCTATCATGCGATTGAGATTGTGCGACTGAGTTCACACGTGCGATTGAACCGTGCGAAAGGAGTTCAGTCATACGATTGAACTGTGCGAAAGGAGTTCAGTCATACGATTGAACCGTACGAATGAGATTCAGTCGTGCGATTGAACCCATACGTACCTCTGAGTGTGCGATTGGGCTCCTACGTATATACCCTCATGCGGTTACATCAGTCGTGCGACTGAACTTCATACGCATGGTTTAGTCATGCGTATAAGCAGTTTGAGCCCTTCAGTCGTGCGACTGAAGTTCATCACGCTGTCCAATCGCATGAAGAACAGACTATTCAATTCAAAATTACTTTTTCACCATTTTTGAGTTTTAAACATCGTTATCTGGTTCATTTGACTCGCAATTCATTCTTAGATCACCTAACATCGTTACTTTCATTGTTTGAGACATTTAGGTAGGTTATTTAGTCACTTAAGTCTCGGGTACTTTGCGAGTCTGAATGTACCGTGTTTTTCATCAAATTTAACGTTATGGGGTGCATGTATACAGTAAATTACCTGTAGAGTCGATGTAGATTGGTCAATAATCAAGAAACGGGGTTTTGCGATTAATTGAAATTTTTTCAGAGTTGGGTTAATACGTGCGATTCAGGGAGATTTTTGAAGGTGGTGAGTCTGTGCGACCGACTCCCCTTCTATTTATATTAACCCTAGATTCAATCGTGCGATTGAGCTTATATGCACCTTTTAGTCGTGCGAGTGGGACTCAGTCGTGCGATTGGTTCAATCGTCCTTCTTCAGTCATCCGACTGAATCTCAGTCGTGCGACTGAATCTCAGTGGTGCGACTGAATCTCAGTGGTGCGACTGACTCACTCATTCTCCCTTAATCATCCAACTAGGCCAATCGTATGGGCCATTCGGTTGAATAGTCCATATTCATGGTCCATTTGTACGAATAGCTTCCATTCGTATGATTGGTCCATACGGATGGTCCATTCGTGCAAATAGGTCATATTTATTAACTTTTCTGCCAGTTTAATATTTAACGTTTAAAATCCCTTTAATTGCAGAAATTTACCTCATGAGCAGTTGATTATCTTAGACATGATCTTTTTGACTTGAGAACCCTTTTATCACCTCAGACGAGACTGATTTAAGCTTTTAACACATATGTGGTCATCTCAGACATGACCCTTTTAGTGAGTTGATCCCTTACCGATTTTCATGATGTAGTCCGGCAAACAAACAAACTAAAGGACTAAATAAAACTAAACTAACATACAAAAAAAAGACTTGTTTTTGGCTTTTTGTGAGAGATAAATCCTAAGATGGAAATCTACTAGATTTGGTTCTGGAATAGACAGCTTTAACTCAAATTGACCATACCTGGACCAATTCAATTTTGGAATCATACAGGCAGTTCAAATCAGTTTGGACTTGTTATCAAAATCTTTTGATGCTCAATTCTTGGTGTTCATCCAGAGTCATTTGCAACTTTAGGAAATCAAACTGAAACTCTTAGATTACCACATTGATTCAAACTTTCAAGAATTGCACCCACAATGATTGTCAATATGTTTGTCCACTTAAATCCATACACAGACTTTTGACCTAAGTGGTGATAGATTTAGGTTGACTTATTCAACTAACATTTGTGAATCCCACACTTATATGGTAATCAACATTCCTCAGGAGCTTTTGAGCGGTGTACGGTTATTTTTACAAGAAGAGACTATTCTTAGAGCTTTCAAGGAGAAGCCAATCCTCAGGTCAGTCCCATCGCACAACAGAGAGGCGGCAAACAACAATGAATTCTAGAATATCTAGGTTATGCTTATCCTCAGGTCAGTGCCATCGCACAGCAGAGAGGCACACAACCTATCTCCTTGTTAGAGAAGCTTAATATTATTTTGCACCAAATGCACCAACAACATAAGTCATTAGCTTGATAGCATTTTTATTTCATTTTTCTGGTGCTTTGCTCTATTTATGGTCATCGGCACACATTTGTGGCGTTTACATGCTCATTACCCCTTATTGGAATATTGTTGATTGTGTTAACCAGCGATAAGATGGGAGCCCACAGTCAGTTGAACCACTTAGTTTGATCTTGAGATCACCAGTCAGGTCTAATCATCTATTGTGTTGAATCTACCGACATATCAATTTTGGTCTAGCAACCTCTAGGTCTACTCTCATTGTGTTACCTTACGAGTTACCAGTTTTTCTCTCATCTTCCCTTTTATATTGCTTAGACTACACAGACTTATACTTTGAATTTTTGCACCTTTTCTAAATTAAAATTTCAAAGTCCCTCTTGATTTGTTCCTGTGTACTATCATATTCCAAAGGGTTTGAATCGGTATCACAGATACGATCTACCTTATAACAGCTTTCCACTCCTTCTCCCTTGTTTTTTTTATTTTTATTTTTATTTTTAATGTGCTTGCTGACTTATTCTCCCCCTAAAATACTAAAATCATAACTGGTTTCATTATTTTAGGATTTTAATAAACAGCAGAATAACATAAGTTTAATTTTAAACAGACTAATTTAACCAAATAAACTCAAATAAAATGAAGAATTAACTAAGCTACATCGAACTACACATGATCATCATCAGGAATAACCTCACTTTTCTTTTTTACTCCGTTGACCTCTAGCAAATATTGAAAACATGGTTTATCAAATGCTTTAGTATAGAGGTCAGCGCGTTGAAAATCAGTATTAATTTTTACCACATCAATTAAGTTCTTTTCAAAACAATCTCTTATGAAATAATATTTAATACCGATAGGTTTGGTCTTAGGATGTTGGACCAGATTTTTAGTTACTGCAATTGCAGCAGAGTTATCACACAAATAGGAGTAGAGGAGAACTTTAAACCGTAATCCCGCATTTGCTGTTGAATCAGATGATTTGTGGACAGCAACTTGCAGCAGCAACATATTCGGCTTCACAGGTGGACAATGCAACCGATGTCTGTTTCTTACACTGCCAGTCACTAGTCTTCTCCCAAAGAATTGACACCCTGCAGATGTAGACTTGTAGTTCATCTTGCAGCCTCCGTAATCCGAGTCACTATACGCCGTGAGCTCAAAATCATCATCATGAGGATACCATAACCCAAGTGTGGGTGTACCTTTTAGATAGCGATAAATCCTTTTGACTCCGATCAGATGATTGACCTTAGGTTTAGCCTGATATCTAGAACATAAATATGTAGCATACATGATATCAGGTCTTGAGGCAGTGAGATACATGAGGGATCCAATCATTCCTCGGTACATCGTGGCATCTACAAGATCTCCATTGTCATCAGGTGCTATTTCGTGATTCGTAGCAAGTGGAGTACCAGCAGCAGAGGCATTCTCCATGTCAAAGCGATTGAGAATGTCTCCTACGTACTTGGTCTGATGTAAAAAGATCCCATTTGGTGTTTGATCCACCTGTAGCCCGAGAAAGAACTTCATCTCCCCCATAGCACTCATCTCAAACTCTTTCTTCATAACTGCTTCAAACTCTTTGCATAATTCTTCGTTCTTTGAACCAAAAATTATGTCATCAACATAGATCTGTATGAGCAGTAGGTCGCCATCTTTTTTTTGAATGAACAGCGTGCAGTCAATGACTCCCCTGCGAAAGCCGTGTTTCACAAGATGAGTCGAGAGTTTCTCATACCAAGCTCTTGGAGCTTGATGAAGCCCGTATAATGCCTTGTCGAGCTTGTAGACTCTATCCCGATGATAAGGATCTTCAAATCCCTCAGGTTGACTGACATAGACTGTTTCTCTGATTCCCCATGAAGAAATGCACTCTTCACATCTAATTAATAGACTTTAATCTTCATGTATGATGCATAGGCAAGGAAGATACGAATGGCTTCCATCCTTGCCACGGGTGCAAACACCTCATTTTAATCAATTCCCTAGACTTGGCGAAAACCCTCAACCACCAGTCGAGCTTTGTTCCTGATAATGACCCCTTGGTCATCTTTCTTTCATTTTAACACCCATTTGGTGCCAATGACCTTAGCACCTTTAGGTCTATCAACCAGAGTCCATACATCTAACTTCTTGAACTGAAGAAGTTCTTCTTGCATGGCACTCACCCACGCTCATCATTTAGTGCATCCCTGACGTATTTTGGCTCAAACTGTGAGACAAAACACCGATAAGCACCATCATGAATATATCCCTTTTCCATAACTGAGGCATAATCAACTGAGTATAGCTGATTTCGGTTTTGCACTCCCGATCTGACATCCCCAATGACATTGTTTAGGGGATGATAGACGTTTAGTCGTGATCCTGGAGTAGTAGGAACAGCTACCTCAGAGCCAAGATTATGAATATTTGGATGTGCATCTGAGGTGGTTGGAGTTTGAGGCTCTGAAGTCGAAAGTGCATCACTAATAGATGCTTGTGGACTTTCAGGAACTCGAACCTGTTCCTCCTGACTCTTCTGGTTATCTTCTTCAGTGTCATCTTCAGAGGAGGAGTCACTGTCATCGACTACTCCCCCTGACTGAGTAGATGATTCTCCTTGTGAGCTAGATATTGGTGGATTCAAGCTATCATACATCATTCGTGTAGCTAACTCGTCATCCGAGGGAGAGAGAGGAATGTTGAGCGACTTGAAGAATCCATCATAGTCGAAGAAGTAGGCGGGTCCTTTGCCAGTAGGTGGTGTGGTAAATCGCTGAACGTCAACATTACACCACACTTCTACTAGACCTGTTGAGTTGTTGTAAACTCGCTTGTTCGGTATGTTGTATCCTAGAAAGATGACTTTATCTGCCTTCTCGCTGAATTTACTCTCTTGGTCTTCTTCAGAAGTGTGCACGGCGCCCCAATGGTTCGAGATACTCCAAGTTCGGTTTGCGTCTTTGTAGTAGCTTGTAACATGTTTTTCCGTGGCACTTGACTATCAGGACTCGATTCAATGTATAACAAGCATTCGCCACTGCCTCATTCCAGAATTGGATAGGAAGTTTCGAGTCTGCCAGCATAGTCCGTGCTGTCTCTATCAAGCTTTTGTTCTTTCTCTCAGCAACGTCATTCATCTGAGGTGTGTAGGTAGAAGTGAATTAATGCACAATTCCCTTTTCCTTGTAGTATGCCTCCATCCACTGGTTCTTGAATTCCGTTCCGTTGTCTGAGCGTACTTGTCTAACTTTCATCTTGTAGAGAGATTCCAGTGTGGTTACCAACTCCTTGAATGATTCAATGTTTCTGATTTGGATTTCAGAAACATTACCCAAGTGAACCTTGAGTAGTCATCGGTGACCACAAAACAGTACAAGTCGCCTGCAATGCTCTTTGTACTAACTGGACCAAACAGATCCATGTGAAGAAGTTCAAGAGGAAGTTCTATTGAATTAACTTTCTTTTCCATATGAGACTTCTTTGTCTGTTTGCCTTTCTTGCAAACTACACAAAAATCAGGAAGCTGAAAGTTCTTGACATTAACTCCTCTCACCAGATCCTACTGAATCAAGTGATTCATCTTCCTTTGACTAATGTGTCCCATTCTCCTATGCCAGGGGATGGAATCCTTTTCAGTAGCTTTAGATAGAAAACACTGAACCTCATGATCCATCGTAGAAGCTGTTGACACATCCAAGACACAAGGATGTTTATATCTTGAAGCAGTCATCAAAACTTGGTCCTCTGCGATCACGTAGTCTTTCTTTAGTACGTAACACTTCTTGTTGTCGAAGATGACTTTAAATCCCTTATCACATATTTGGGAAACAGAAAGTAAGTTATTTTGTAGTTGTTGAACGTAGTTCACTTTATCAAACTTAACTTTCTGATTCCCCGCTTCTCCCTGTGCTGTGATATAGCCACCCTTGTTTCCAGCAAATGAAACATGCCCTCCTTTTATTTGCTTGATGTTTGATAAAAGAGCTCTGTTTCCTGTCATGTGCCTGGATGCTCCGCTGTCTACTATCCACGTGTTAGTTTCAGCACTGTATCGAACACCCTGCACACACAAAGTGAAGGATTAGTTTGGGTTAGGAACCCAAGCCTTTACTGGCTTGGGTTTCCCAGAGGCATCACACATCAGAAATTCAACCCATTGACCCTTAGAAGGTGAGGGTAGCTCAGGTTCCTGCGTGTCATCATTATGAGACACAGTGGTTGACTTCTCTTTCCAGAAGCCAGATTTGTGCAATGCCTCTTTGTGATAAACAGTCGACTGGCTAATGGGTTGAACTTTATATTCATTAGTTCTTCTAGGTGGAGTTAAAGAACTCCTCTTAGAAGACCTAGGTTTTGAGTCCTGAAGTTCAATCTTCTTCCTAGGTGTCTGATAATAAGGACAATAGGAAGCAATGTGTCCATATTCTCCACAGTTGTAGCACGACCTACTATCAACTTTATGATTAAACTTTCTTTGTGTAGAAATATGTGACACTCTAGTAACATAACTCACATTAGGTTTTGACTCTGGTTCTTTGGTTGTTTTCACTGGTTTAACAATGTTAACTGTTTTAACCTGTTTAACATCCTTTTCTTTTTGGTTAATTGGTTTTTGACTTGAAGTATGTGAAAGATTATTCTTAGAAGCCCTTTTAGGTTCTGATTTGACTCTGTTTGACCCTGACTTTAAGTTAATCTTTTCAAATTCTTTTTCCAGATTAACACAAGGCCATTTACCCTTTGCCTTTGAAGTGGCCTCCTTTTGTTTGTTTCCAGAGTCAATAGATGAACATCGGGAATCTGGATCACTAACAAGAGGAGTAGACACTACATGATCCTTGATGGGATTACTATTTATTGGTCTAGTCTTAGTGTTCATTAAAGTCTCAGGTGGTCGTGGAACCAGTTTATAACCCAATCCCTCCCCGTTGTTCCTTTCTCTCACTAAGTGTTGGACTATGTGTGAAGAACTAGTCCAACTATGCAGTTTCTATTTTATTGAATTTACTTCTACTTCTAGAACTGCCTTTTGCTTCTTAGTGTCTTCTAGGGAGTTTAGATAATACCTAATGTCATTAGCTTGGTTAAAGGCAACTACTTCGATTTCCCTAAGCTGTTTAGTCAAGGGTCTATCTTTTCTTTATAACTGTGCTCATTTTGTTTTAATACCCTATTAGCCTCAGTGCATAGTTGCAAATCTTTTACTAAGTTATCATTATGATCTAGTAACCTAGCAAATTTACCATCTATGCTATTCCTAAAGGTATCACAATCAGAACAAGCATGATTATTAAACATTGTGTCAGTAGTACTTACCTGAGTTGATTCAGTAGCGTTTGCCATCAATGCAGCATGAGATGTCTCTGGTTCTGGTGCTTCTGTCTTTTCTGTCTCTGACATGGTAGTCTCCGCTTTTTGCTTGTAACTGATCTCGGTTGCAGTTGCTTCTTCACTATGTGACATCGCTTTCTCAACTGCTAGATTTCCTTCACTAGCGGAATCACTGTCAATATCTTCTACACTTGCAATGTTTATTCCCCTGGTGAGACAAACCTAAAGCTCCAATCCTGTCCTTCATAATCATGAGCCGTCAAGGCTTTTGAGTCCTTGCTTGATGAAGTAGAACTGGTAGTTTGCTTGTCTTGATGAGTGAAGGATGAGAACGGGTTCTCGTTACCCGTCTTCTTAGGCTTGACACATTCTCTTTTGAAGTGCCCCTTCTCTCCATAGTTGAAGCAGGTCACTTTGCTCTTGTCAAAGCCGAATGTGATATCCTTAGTCGCTACTAAGTTCTGTCCGATTTGTTTTACAAACTTCTTTGCTCTCCGGACAGCACTAGTTAAAGCCCACATTATATCCATTCTCTCAAGCTCCATTTCGTCCACCTGCTCGTAGTCCTCGTCTGCCAGATGGCAGTTTCCAATCTTTCCAGCAACAAGTTCATCATAAGAATAGACCATTGCGGCCAATAGATCCATGTGTTCTCGAGCTACTTCCACAGTCACATTCCGAGATTCTCGGTCTTCAGTTTAGTAGCACTTGCTCCGGATCCAATATAGTGGGAACAAGAAAGTCCCGACTTGTCTGATCCTGAAGGAGGTGGATGTGTAGGACCCGATGAGCTAGACACAAATGCAGTCTGGAGAGGTGCTCCAGATGTCTTAGCTTGAGGCGTGGCATTGTATAAAGCTGGATTTTGATTGTACGTAGACTTCTGAGCTCTGTACTTCATCCTTAGTGATTCTTCTTGCAACTTAAGAATGAAGTCATTAATATCCACTTTTGCTAGCATTCCATTCTGTCTAAGATTAGACACAAATGAAGCCCACTTTTCAGGCAATCCGTCTGTAAAATTAGTAACTTTCTCTTCCATGGTAGTAGCCAACCCATATGTATGCAGTTCACTCATCAGATGGTAGAATCTATCTATAACATCATCCAAACTCTCGTTTCCCATCGATGAGAAGTTATCGAATTCCTTCTTTAACTCCTTAGCCTTGATTGCCTTCAACGAAGCATTCCCGTCATACCTCTTTTCTAGCTCATCCCATAGTTTCTTGGACTGGTTATTCTCTGAGTACTGGTGGAATATGTCTTTAGGGATAGACTATGTAATCAATGCATAAACCCTCTTCTCTGCATTATATTTGACTTTCTGCACATCTGTCATCCCTCCTAAGGTTAGCATTACTCCATCGGCTCCCACCGGCGTACTATATCCAATCTTGATGGCATCCCACATATTCGGATCCACTCCATTAAGGTAGATCTCAAAACGTTGTTTCCAGTGGGGAAACTCATCTAATGTTAAAAGCTTTGGTGGTTTATTATGATTACCCACCTCACTCTCAAGTAACAGCAGGTTCTGGATCCTAGAGTCCTTCCCAGAAGTAAACGCTGACATTTGATCTTCCATTGTGAATAACTTTAAGTCTAATAAAACAATTGTCACTGGGGCGACTGAAGGGTGCGAATGGACTGGTCGTGCGTATGAACTCTACGACTGGTTCAATCGTGCGGCTAAACTAAGTGATTAGCTCAGTCGTGCAAATGAATCTGATGCGTATGATAGGTTTATTCGTACGACTGGAGATGCGACTATGTCCAATCGTGCATCTGAGCAATGCGAATGAGGTCCAGTCGTGCGAATGGCTCACTCGTGCGACTGAAGCTGCTGTTTTGCGAAAATTTCTAGGTTAAACGTGTTTTAGCAATAAAAATTCGAAATTTCGCAAGGTCTAATCGCCTAAGTCCGTAGAAACCAAACTTTGATGAGCAGGGAACGTCCAAGATCACTTTTGACACAAAAGATTGCGTTTTTAGTGCAAAAACACAAACTTTTTATGAATCTTGATTGAATCACACGTAATCAAGAGCCAAAGCTCTCATACCACTTGTTAGGACCTGGTATTTAAACGAAATACCTGGAGATTAGCGTGTAAACCAGATCAAGTAGTGCGGAATCCTATTTGATTGGCGATCCAATCAGTGAGAACACACGAAGAATCAATCAAGAATTGAAACTAACGTTAGAAATCGATTGGGAATCGATCTAATGTGTTCTATGAACTTGGAGAACGAATTGGGAGGCTTCTGGACGGCTAGAGTACGTCTGGAATCGTAATTAATCGAGAGTCCCTATTTTTCACAAATTGGGTTGTATTTATAGGTTGTTATTATTCAATGGTGCGACTGAACCATTAGTGTGGTTCAGTTGTGCGATTGAACCATTCGGTTGATTCATCTGCACGACTGAGTGTTCAGTGGTGCGACTGAGCCAATCTTATGAGTCAATCATATGACTAATCCAGTCACCCGGTTCAGTCGTGCGACTGAGTCATTCGTATGAAGTTGTTCATGCTTATGGTCCATTCGCATGAGAACTTCATTATGTTAAGTTTGAATGTATTAATTAGTTAACATTCAACCAATCACTAACCTAATTAACCAATTTTATATCAACTCATTAATGAAATATTAATCATTACAAATCACAATCAACCAATATCATTTTATTAATCATATCAAATTACACCTGAATTAGATAAACAAGATTTATTACATTTCATATCATGATCTAGGGACATACATGTATCAACAAGTTTTATTTATGCTGCTTTCTGTGATAAGCTGCCTGTTAGTAGTAGATGTGTTAATGCGCCCTTTGATGTACAAACTGCCATAGGTAAGGCTACCAGGATTTCTGAGATGATAGAGAATTATGATGTGGAACTTGAGGGTCATAAGTTTCCTGTTAGACCGTTCGTAATGACCTTAGGTGGTTTCGATTTGGTTCTTCGGATGGATTGGTTGGCGAACTCCAAGGGAAACATTATGTGTCGCAAGAAGATGATACGTTTGACAGCGCCTGACGCGAGTTTGGTAACCATTTATGGGGATCGGGTTACCACGATCCCGAATGTAATCTTAATGGCAGTGGCTTCAAAGTGTATGAGGAGTGGATGTGGTGCTTACTTGGCTTATGTAAAGGATGTGGATACGCCAACAACACAACTATCCGATGTACCAGTTATGTGTGACTTTCCAGACGTATTCCCAAAAGATTTAACAGGAGTGCCACCTGATCTAGAGATCGAGTTCTAGATTGATCTGATACCGTGTGCCCAACCTGTTGCCAAGGCACCATATTGGTTGGCTCCGACGGAGATGAAAGAATTGATGGAGCAGTTGCAAGAGCTGCTTGATAAGGGGTTCATTCAACCGAGTATCTCTCCTTGCGGTGCTCCGGTCCTGTTCATAAAGAAGAAAGACGGTTGTATGCGGATGTGTATTGACTACCGCGAGCTGAACAACTTGACGGTCAAGAACCGATACCCCTTACCGGGAATTGATGATTTGTTTGATCAGCTTCAAGGTGCCAGTTGGTTCTCAAGAATAGACCTTCGATCTTGCTATTATCAACTAAAGGTGAAGAAGCAAGACATTCCTAAAAGAGCTTTCCGCATGTGATATGGTCACTACGAGTTTCTTGTAATGTATTTTGGTTTGACCAATGCGCCAGCTGCTTTTATGGATTTGATGAATCGAGTGTGTCGGCCGATGTTGGATAAATCAGTGATTGTGTTTATTGATGATATCCTGATTTATTCAAAGAATGAAGAGGAGCATGCCAGTCACATTCGGGAGGTTCTGGAGACGCTAAGAAAGGAGAAGTTGTATGCCAAGTTCTCCAAGTGTGCATTCTGGTTGTGCGAAGTTCAGTTCTTGGGTCAGGGGGTGAATCCCGATAGGATTATGGTGGACCCGGTGAAGATGGAGGCAGTGATGCAATGGAAGTCTCCAAAGACGTCGTCCGAGATTCGCAGTTTCTTGGGTTTGGCGGGATACTATAGAAGATTCATCCAAGACTTTTCCAAGATCGCTTCTCGACTAACCACGTTGACCCGAAAAGAAGTGAAGTTCGTATGGAGTCAAGCTCAAGAGAAGGTGTTTGAAGTATTGAAGGCGAGATTGACTCAAGCTCCTGTTCTATCATTACCCAATGGAAGTGAAGATCTGGTTGTTTATTCTAATGCTTCCTATTTGGGGTTGGGGTGTGTGTTAATGCAAAGAGGGAAGATTATTGCATATGCATCCCGATAATTGAAGCTTCTTGAGGTCAATTATCCTACTCATGACTTGGTGCTACCAGTCATGGTCTTTGCGTTAAAGATTTTGAGGCACTATCTTTACGGGACGAAGTGCACGATTTTCACTGACCACAAGAGATTGAAGTACTTCTTCGAGCAGAAGGATCTGAACATGAGGCGGAGATGATGGTTGGAGCTTATAAAGGACTATATTTGTGAGATCCACTACCATCCGGGCAAAGCCCTTAGCCAAAAAGAGATGCCCTTAGCGGAAAAGAGAGGCCCCAGCTGATTCAGGTGAAAGCATATCAACTAATCTTGACCTCTGATGTGATAAAGCAAGTCAAAGAGTTTCAAGATGAGGCATTGAAAGAAGATCATCTTAACTCTGAATGGATGAGAGATCTGGTTGGGGAATTGGGTGAAAACACACTTGGTGTTCAAACCCGATTTGGACGGATGTGGATTCCTCATTTTGGGGATCAACGGGTGAAGATTTTGGATGAAGCTCACAAGACTTGATACTCCATTCTTCCAGGTTCACAAAGATGTATCAAGACATGACGAAGGATTATTGGTGGCCGGGTATGAAATGTGACGTAGTGGAGTATGTGAGTAAAGGCCTTACTTGTCTACATGTGAAGGCCGAGCATCAAAAGCAGTATAGGAAGATCCAACCTCTGGATATACTGGAATGGAAGTGGGAGCACATCACCATGGATTTCATTAAGAAGCTTCCGCGTAGCCTGAAAGGGTATGATGCTATATGTGTGATTCTTGACCGCTTGACGAAGAGTGCTCACTTCCTACCGATCCGCGAGACATATTTATCCGAAAGGTTGGCTTATATATTCATCAAGGAAATTGTAACTCGTCATGGTGTACCAGTGTCTATTGTGTCGGATCGTGACACCCGATTTACATCCAAATTTTGGAAGAGGTTCCACGATGCCATGGGGACGTGGTTACATATTAGCATGGCTTATCATCCTCAGACTCGTGGTCAGTCAGAAAGGACCATTCAGACATTAGAGGACATGTTTCGAGCATGTGTTATCGATTTTAGGGGAAGTTGGGATAACCACTTACCATTAGCTGAATGCTCATACAACAACAGTTATCATGCGAGCATTGGTATGCCACCTTATGAGATGTTATACGGTAGAAGATGCAGAAAGCCCGTCTGTGGGGGTGATATTGGTCAGAAAGAACTAGGGAACGTCAAGGTGATCGAGGCTACGACTGAAAAGCTCGAAAAGATCAAGGCCTTCATTAAGGCAACCAAAGATAGACACGAGTCATATGCTCATAAACGACGCAGATAGATTGGGTTCTAGGTGGGTGACCGGGTTATGTTGAAGGTCTCACCTTGGAAGGGGATCATCCGATTCAGGAAGCGAGGAAAGTTGAGCCCAAGGTATATAGGGCCTTTCCGAATAATTGCTCGAGTAGGAGAGGTGGCCTATATACTGGAGTTACCAGATGAGTTAAGTGGAATTCACCCGACATTCCACATATCTCATCTAAGGAAAGTTTGGCGGATGAAGATATGATAGTTCCACTGGAAGATATCAAAGTGGACGAACGCTTAGTTATGTGGAGCAACCAGTGGCAATCATCGATCGAAAAGAGAAAAGGCTGAGAAATAAAGTGGTTACTCTGTGCGTGTACAGTGGAAGCACATGAAGGGATCCGAGTCTACGTGGGAGACCAAAGAAGCGATGAGACAGCATTACCCACATCTGTTCGAGGAATAACATGTTTTGAGGACGAAACCTATCTAAGGGGGGTGGAAAATTTTATTTTAAAGACGAAGAAAGATGAAGAAAGAAAGAATAACGTGAATAAAAACAAAGAAAAGAAATAAAACCCAAGTCTAGGTGTAAAAAGGTTCCAAAAGGACAAAATGTTTGAAAAGTTGGTGACAAAGGTGGCATGGCCGCCCATCACCCTTTCAACATAACAAAATTTTCGGATTTTTAGAAAGAGAAAGTAGCAGGAAGCAGAGAACTCTCGAGTTTGAAGAGAAACAAGTTGAAAAGGGTGAATTCAAGGTAAGAATTCAAGTTTTTATGGTGTTCCTAACCTGTTATGTCCTTGGTTTATGCTTATGTGTGTTTATATGTGTTCGGGTACGTTTTTAGTGGGTTCTAGGCTGTTGAATTCAATTTGCAAACGAGTTTGGAAGAAAGCCATACTCAAGAGCTGCAAAGGTGAGTTCTAGAACCCCTTTCTAGATGCTTTTAACCGATTTTTGGGGCTGGAAATGCATGAATGTATGTTTTCATTAAACTAGGTTTCGGACCCGTATGCTTGATTGTGTGTATGTTGATGTTATGATGCGATGTGTGACTATGTTCATGCTTGTGGATGTATGATGGGATTTCTAAGGCTTAAACGGTAGGATTTAAGCTCAGAACATGATGAATGGTGTATGGGGATGTAATATGATGTTTTGGGCTCATGTGTTAAGTTCTTGAATCTGCCTAAGTGTTGGAAAGTAAATGCGTATAAGTAATGGGAAGAAATGCGAATGAACAGGTAATGCGAATGAGAATTTACTAAGTATGGGAAATGCAGATGGCTCATGCGGATGAGCATTGACTAAGTATGGGAAATTTGGATGGCTCATGCGGATGAGCAAGGTCAATGCGGATGAGCATTGACTAAGTATGGGAAATGCGAATGGCTCATGCGGATGAGTAAGGTCAATGCGGATGAGTAAGGTCAATGCGGATGAGCATTGACTAAGTATGGGAAATGCGGATGGCTAATGCGGATAAGTAAGGCTAATAGGGATGAGAAAGTCTAAGTGTGAACGAATGCGGACGACTAATGCGGCGGATGAACAAGGGCAAATGTGGATGTAAAAAGGGCAATGCGGATGAACTATGGCTAATGCGGATGAACCCTTAGACTGTTTTCTGACTTCTTGGAAAAAGGGTGAAATGTAGGCTTTGACTTGGGAGGTTCTCGGGGCTATGTAGGTTTATGATTTGAGGTCCTAGTTGTTATGATAGGCATGTTATGATGTATGATGATTGCATATGATGATGATGATGATGTTGCATGATTATGCATGTTATATATGTATGATGTTGCCCTGTATGATGATGATGTTTGTGTATGTTATGTTCCTTTATTATCATGTATGTTTATCTTTCCCGTGACTTTACGTTGAATGATAATGAATGAATGAAAGTAGTATGTAACGTAAAGTGAAAGATAATGAAAGAGGAACATGAAGTAAGAATGCATGCATTAATGAATGATGAAGTAAAGAAAGTCTTGCAAGCCTTGTATGAAGATAATAATGATATTATCTATGTGTACGTATGATGTATGATCGCATGAAAGTAAAGAATGGTTTTAATGTAAGAAAAGTATGTTTTAATGTAAAACTAGAACTCACTTACTCATGCTGACTTTTTATGCATTTTCCAGTTGGCAGGTGACCATTGTTGAGGATGGCGCGGGGCAACTACTTTGCATGGGATGGGATTCTTTTGTTAAAGTTTTTACATGATAATGCGAACAATTGAAATTGCGTAATGAATATTGTATTATTTTGCAAAAGCATTGTTAATGACAATGTTGTTTTAAATGTTTCCATTGCAACGTGTATTTCATGTTAATGTAATTAAATGTTTTGTGAGCAATGATTGGCCAGCTGTAAGCATCCCGGGAAAGGGTCCTTACACTTAACAAGCTCAAAAATAGATGGTTATTTATCATTAAGTGGTTAATAAAAGGTTATTAAAAGGATTAATGTTTTAATAAAAAGGGGTTTTATTAAAAGTGAACCATAGGGTACCTTGTATTTGAAAGCATTCAAAGATAAGGTACCTAAAGTTTCTAAACTAAGATTATGAAAACTTAAAATTTCTTTTATAAACAAGTTTAACACCATCCTTTTGCACAACACTTGAGTTATTTAGAAACTCTTAATGGGATAAAGGTCACCTAACCATTTTGAGGGAACTTGTGATTTGAGGTGGGGATATCATATATGTGGGATAAAGGTCACCTAACCACTTATGTTGGAAAACTCACACGTGTATGCAAGTAGGGTAACTTGATTTGCAAACTATGTTAAATTGATCACCTACAATATGGTTAACAAAGGTGTTGATGGGATGAACATGCCGCCTATACATATCATGTTTTAAAGTCGATCCCATACCGTATAAGTTGCAAAGGGTTGCAATTGTAAAAATGTTGACTACCTTGTTAATTTAAATAATGGGATAAAGGTCACCTAACCACTATTTAAATGTAACGTTGGATTATAGAGTTTTAAAATTGTGTAAGACACTTAAAAGGGGTTTTAAATATTAATATATGAACAATATCGAAAATGCTAAAATTGAACTCTGTTATATTTTGTAAGTGGCCACCAACAAGAATGAAAACAATGAAACCCCGTCCGCTCACTCATTATCACTAAGGACCATTCTCCAAAAGGAACGTCTAAACCATAACAACTTCATTGATTGGTTTCGAAACTTGAGAATTTTTCTCAAGCAAGAGAAACGATCATATATTTTAGATGATCCGATTCCCGATCAACCTAATGAGGAGGATGAGGAGGCCTATAATAATTGGGTGAAATACACTAAGGACTCGGTCGAAGTGTCTCGCCTCATGTTGGCAAGTATGACTCTGGATCTCCAAAAGGAAACATTCCAATAACAAGCAAGGGTAGAGACCATTGAAATGGTTCGAGCACTCAATGCGTGTCGTATGGACGACACCGAATCTGTTTCATCTTATGTAGTTAAGATAAAAAGCCACATCGACCGACTCGAAAGGCTGAATTGTCCCGTCTTGAAAGAGTTGGCTATGGATTTAATCTTCAACTCTTTGTCAAAAATGTTTGACAACTTTGTCATGAATTATAACATCAACGGGTGGGACAAGAACATAAGTGAGCCTATGCTCAAAACTACTGAGGCGGCCATGGGTAAAAGGGTTTTACCCGTTCTTACCATGAATGAAGGTGGAACAAAAAGAGGCCTCACCCCGCACCCAAGGCAAATGTTGCCAAGGCTAAGGGGCACGTTATGGGAAAGGGAAAGGGAGTGGTAAGAGCGCCACCACCAAAACTAGCAGAGAAGAAGCAAAAGGTTGCTTGGAACGACCCATGCTTTAAGTGTGGGGAGATTGGACATTGGGCAAGAAATTTCCTGGTCCATCTAAAAGAGTTGCAAGCTAAGAGGGATACCGAGCAAACCTCAGCTACAATTTTCAAGATTCATATTTATTGTAATTTAATATCCTCTAAGACATGGGTATTGGATACCGGATGTGGAAATCACATTTGCAACTTATTGCAGGGGTTCAAAAGACGTAAGGACTTCAAGAAAGGGGATGTTAGCCTCCACAAGTGGAATAGGGCAAAAGTTCAATTTGAAGGCCGAGGGGACTACATCTTGAAGCTTCCAAATGGTTTGGAAGCAATTTTGAACAATATTTTGTATGCTCCTAGTTTGACTAGGAACATTAATTCTGTTGCCCAATTAGGACAATATGGTTATGTTTTGACATTTATTGAAAATGAAATTCATGTTTCTTTAAATGTCATATTTTATTTTAAAGCTATTCCTATTAATGGTATTGATGATTGGTTCATGAAAACACATTATATGATAGCACATTATACCATACCACCACTAAGAAACTCAAATTGGATTTGAGTGATACCTATCTTGGCACTTCCGTCTTGGTCATATAAACATGAAGCACATACAAACACTTCAAAGGAACGGACCTTTAAAAGCAAATGAATATGATTCATTGATATATGTGAATCTTGTTTACAAGGAAAAATGACTAAGGCACCGTTTAGTAGCTAATCCGAAATGGCAAAAGATTATTAGGCATCATATATTCGGAAGTATGTGGTGCTTTTAAGCCAATGACTATGTACCATGAATGATACTTCATTACCTTTACATGACTATAGTCGATATGGTTATGTGTACTTGTTAAGACACAAAGATGAAGCTTTTGAAATGTTCAAAATCTTCCAAAATGAAGTAGAAAATCAACTCAAAAAGAAAATAAAAATTCTCCGCACCGATAGAGGAGGTGAATACCTAAGTGATGTTTTTAGACATCATCTTAGAAGTTGTGGTATTGTCTCATAACTATCTCCACCTGGAACACCACAACATAATGGCGTGTCTGAGCAGAGAAATCGAACTCTATTGGATATGGTTCAATCTATGATAGCTACAAGCTCACTGCCTCTATCATTTTGGGGTTTCGCTTTGCTCTGTGCGGCCCGTATCTTGAATATGGCCCCAAACAAGAAAGTGGAAACCACACCATTTGAAATATGGCATGGAAGGGTTCCATCACTTTCATATTTAAAGGTGTGGGGTTGTGTGGCTTATGTTAAGACTCCCACCTCAAATAAGCTAGAAAGTCGTTCCACTAAGTGTATCTTCATTGAATATCCAAGATATTCCTTGGGATATTATTTGTGTGATCCATTGGAACAAAAGGGGTTTGTTGCTAAGAAGGCTGAGTTCTTAGATGCTAAGTTCCTTTCGGAAGGAACTAGTAGTAGAACCATAGATCTTGAGGAGGATCAAGAACCACAAACCGATACACGTTTGGTTGACACTAGCACTCAATATGAGGATGTTACGAATGATCAAGTGGTTGATCAATATACACAAAACGTTCTCAGATTTGGTAGAATTAGTAATCCACGTGAAAGATATGGATTTTTTGTACATGGATGCTATGTGGTAGATTCCGATGAACCAACCACCTATCGTGATGCAATGTCCAATTTGGATTGTGACAAATGGCTTGAAGCCATGAACGTTGAGATGCAATCCATATATGACAACCAAGTGTGGGACTTGGTTGAACCACCTCTTAATTCCAAGATAGTTGGAAGTAAGTGGGTTTTCAAGAAGAATATCGATATGCATGTAAACTTGGATACTTATAAAGCTAGACTTGTAGCAAAAGGTTTCACTCAAACTCAAGGGGTTGATTATGATGAGACCTTCTCACCGGTTGCAATGCTAAAGTCTATTATGATATTGTTTGCCATAGCTGCTCGTTATGATTATGAGATTTGGCAAATGGATGTCAAAACCGCTTTTCTAAATGGATATCTTGAGGAAGATGTCTATATGGCTCACTTGAAGGTTTTGTCGACTCCAAACATCCTAACAAAGTATGCAAGTTAAAGAAATCAATCTATGGATTGAAGCAAGCATCAAGGAGTTGGAATCACCATTTTGATGAAAAGATAATCAAATTTGGGTTCATCAATAGCACTGATGAAGCATGTGTATATAAGAAGGCTAGTGGGAGCATCACCACTTTCCTAGTATTGTACAACGACGACATTCTATTATTTGGAAATGACATTCCAACCATGGAAGGTGTAAAAGCCTAGATTCGAAACTGTTTATCCATTAAGGATTTTGGTGGGATCTTGGTGAAGCCCTCTCTATTTTATAAATAAAGATCTATATGGATAGATGAAGGTGGTTGATAGGCTTTAACCAAAGTGCATACATTGACAAGATCATGAAAAGGTTGAAGATGGTAAACTCTAAGAAAAGTACCATACCTATTCAAAGAGGAACGATATGGAATAAGACACAAAGTCCAAGCTTAAAGGATGAGCAAGACAAAATGAAGGGAATCCTGTATGCGTCTGCTATAGGATCCATCATGTATGCAATGATATGCACTACACCGGACGTGTCATGCTTTGAGCATGACAAGTCGATACCAACAAAATCCTGGAAGCAGTCATTGGATGGCTATTAAGAACATACTTAAGTACCTAAGGAGGACTAAAGATATGTTCCTAATCCATGGATCTGATGAGGAGGAACGTTGTAAAGGGTTACACGGATACGAGTTTCAAAAGTGATCGGGATGATTCACGATCACAATTGGGTTACATTTTCATCTTGAATGGAGGAGCAACCTCTTGGAAGAGATCTAAGCAAGATGTGGTGGCATTAACTATAGAGTGAGAATACATCGCCGCTTCGTTAGCAGCTCATGAAGCTGCATGGTTAAAGAAGTTCACTGCCGATCTAGGGGTGGTCCCTTCCATTCAGGACCCCCTAGAAATCCTTTGTGATAACGAGGGTGCAATTGCTCAAATCAAGGAACCCCGTGCACATGAAAAGACTAGGCACATTGAACGAAGATTCAACTACATAAGGGATGAAGTTGAAAAGGGAAAAATATGTATTCGCAAGGTTCAAATGGATCAAAACATTGCGGATCCACTCACGAAGCTTCTTGAAAAGGCAAAGCATGAAAGTCATACTTGTGCTATGGGACTTCAATATTCTAGTGACTAGATATGATATTTTATTTTTGTGTTGAGATATTGTAACCCTTTATTACTTGAATGAGTTATTGGTTATAATGATTCAACTCATATTCTTGTTTTGCATGTTTAAAATCCATGAGTAAATTATTTACTCAGAACGTCTGTAGTTGTTCATACTTGTGGGAACAAGTATGAAGGTAAATCTATTGTGAACTTGGATTGGTAGATATTCATATGGATGAATATAGAGCAAAAGGTTGCTGCCAAAGTTCATAGATATATGTGGGACGCAAATATTGGACTGACCTGCATCTCAAACATTACTACATGGAACCTTTTTGATTGATCATAAGTAATTTTGAGTACAGGCGAACATCATTTGGCATCCTCTAACCTGAGATACATATTGGGTCTTGATATTTACCAAATATTCTACTTTGACTTAGTTCTTTGCTATTCTGAAACTTGGCAGTACATAAGTCTGAGTTCAGGTATGATATAAGGCAATTGTGTGAGACGTATGTAGTCAAGATGGGATTTGTCCTTCTTATTCGTTGGGAGTAAAATGTCTAAGGTCTGATAAAGTTATATCAATAGAGAATGATCACTCTGTGTCTCTAGGATTTAACATGACATCTGTGACATAAGGATAGATGATTGATTCACCTAAAACATTTCAAGTATGGTACTTGAAGAGGATGATGTTATTGAATGGAACTTAGTCATATGTATTAAGGGTATTAAACCATTGTTAGGCGCTATTTACTGCTTGCATCAATCCTCTATGAATCTTGTGCAAGTGGGAGATTGTTGGATCCTATATGCCCAAGACACATACAAGATTCATGTGGTTAGTACGTTATGATCCAAGTCGGGTCATACCCAATAACAAGTTATACAAACACTGATAAATATTTATTTGTTGATGAGATCATACAAATAAATATTGACACCAATTTAGAAAATGGGTTTTCTAAAACGTTGCTTTTTTAATAGAACAACATTATATGGATAATTGTTCATGAGAAATTATTTGTTTCATTATTTAAGTCAGTTAAATAATAACAAATAAAATTGTGTTAATGTTATAAAATTAAAATAGGTTTTAATTTTATAAGTATTGGTTTAAAGGAGTGTATTTTATAAAAGTTAACTTTGTAAAATTAAAATAGGTTTGAACTAATTTCAGCCGCCCCCTTGTGGGCATTGGGACTCAAGCAAGAATTCTCTCCATAAGGCTAAAAAATTTCAGATTTGAGGCTCCAAGAAGGCCGAAATTTTCGGATTTTTGAAGGAGCATTGGAAGAGAGTTTTGGTGTTTAGCTCCCTAACTAGCTAAGTGTTTGGAAGAGCTTGGGGGTATCAAAACTTGAGGCTTTCGCTCTTGGTAGCTGGATATTCAAGAACATCACCATCTTCATCTTATACATCTACAACATCTTGTGCAAGAAAGGTTGTATCTTTGAACACCCAATGGTTGCTTTATGGTTTGATAGCACACTATTTCACACACACATATATATATATATATGATCCATGTTCTAGGGTTTTGTTTATGGTTTAAAATGGTAAAAATTTCAGATTGGAAACCATATGTTTAAACCTTATATCCGCTGCGTTTTTATAGTTTAAATGGTTAAACTAGCTTTGATTTACTTGTTACAAAACCCAACAATATGGATATCTGAAGTACTCAATCCCCTTCTCTCTATTTATATCATAAACATTTAAGTCTTCAAATAAGCCCATGAAATGATTTTTCTAGACACTTTCTCATGTTTCTTGACTCTGTACAGTTTGGTGTAGGCATTGTGCTTTGGAGGTACACGCTGGGCTTTTATTTCAGCAAAACACGCGGCCCATTCAGCTGTCTTAAGGTCAACATTCGCATGAGAAGCTTGGGCTTGACTTTCATGATTCTCCTTTTCTTTCTCCATCTCGTTCAGCTTGTCAAAAGTAGCACTGCCAAAAGTTTCACCCAAGTTGGGGATAACATTGCCCTCAAGGTCAGTGTACTCAGGATAGTGATCTATTATCACAACTTCAATCTCTCTTTCATCAACATCCTGTGGCTCCACATCACTTAGAACATTGACTTCAGGAGCATCTTTGATCAGTTCATCTCAAGTTAGTCTGAACATATCAGCTAGCTACTCGTCGGGGAGGTCGTGGATGATCTCTCCTTCCTCCAGAGTCTAGCTCACCAATCGTCTTACAATCCCTTGCAAATCAAGAATCATAGTGAGTTGAGTCTTGATTTGCTGAAGGGGGGACGACATCTATGAAGTCTGCTGGATCGGTAGACATCCAAGCGTGTTCTTGACGGAAGAATAAACAACAGCAAACACCAAGAGACAATCAATAACACGAACTATAAAAAATTGGTGTCATTGATAAAACCTAACAATTACAAGCTCGTTACAAGATAAGAAGCAAGACTCTTGGAAAGGGGAGGTCGAGTATGATCTCCCCTCTCAAAATCCTTGATCTCTCTACACATTGAAACTAGTATATATAGGCCTCGACCCATATTAGATGCGACTAGGCCCATTCGTGCGAGTGGACCATGCATATGGTTCAATCGTACGACTGGACCATACTTATTGTTCAGTCTTACGAATGTCCCAATCGCATCTCTCAGTCGCACGGCTGGTCCATTAGCATGGCTTAGTCATACGACTGAGTCTCATTCGCATATGCTCTTGCGAATGACCCAGTTCCATGTGTTTACAACATATCAATTGTATTACATTAAGCCTAGACTATTCGACAAGTGACGAACACACTATATATGACTATATATGCTCCAACAACATCATATTCATCTGGCTGTTGAGCTTCATCTGTTTGATTAAGCATTCAACACATGACACATAACTCATTAATCAAGACATTGAAACATAAATAATCATTAATTCTCATTAATCAAGACATTGAAACAAAAATAATCATTAATTACATTAATGTAATACACAATTCAAGTACAAAAATTTCAAATAAATAAACATGTTATCATTACTATTGCCTTGATCGGGTGTCTCTTCAAGTTGAGGAGCTGAGGATGAGACTCTTTGATCCTAATTTTGCTTGGTGTGCCTCTCCTTTGCTGATGGATTTGGGGCTGATTCAGATACATCATCATCATCATCATCACCTCTTTTTCCCTTTCCGCTTCCTCCTGCTTCCTCCTCATCATCATCTTCTTCATCATGAGTAAGCTCATCATCATTATCCACAATATCACCATCATCATCACCCACTTTAATCTTCAGGGGCTCACCCTTAGATCCCTTCAGCCTTAGCATAATCTTCTTGTTCTTTTTCTCCATTCATCAGTCCTTTTCACCGATGCCAACAGCAACTCGTTTTCACTCTTTAGTGCATGGTGGGCCCAGCCTAAAGCTCTCTCATAAACTGCATTCTTCTCACTGAGTTGAGCTATTTGCTTGGCTTGAGCAGCATTTACCGCCATCAGCTGGTTTATCTGAGTAGCTCTCACATCATGAGTTGTGAACAGCTTTAGCCCAATACAGTTGAGGTTTGCCAGCTATTCCTCTAAGCAGATAGTGGGTAGAGTGGAGCCATGTGTCATTGGGGATTGGGTGGATGTACCGACTTGTTGAGTGGTGGTTCTGGTGGTGGATTTGGTGAAGACGGGAGGAGGAAAGTAAGTGCATAGTCGTGGAATTATGTTGGGTATTGTCGGTGAGGTGGAGGTAGGTGTATGAGTGGTGGAGGGAGTATCAGTGGGTGTAGAGGTGGTAGTGGGTGTGGTGGTGGTAGTGGCAATGGTAGTGGTGGTTATGGCTATGGTTGTGGCTATGGTTGTGGCAGTGGTTGTGGTAGTGGTGGTGGAAGATGTGATCAATGTGAACCTTGGTCTTTTACTTTTTTTGCCGAAGGGTTTGGCCATCCTTTTCTTCCGTTAACCTTTGGCAATAGGAGCTCCTGCTAAGCTGATAGGCTGGTCAGGTGTGTAAGTGGGATGAGTGACATCACGATCATCACTTGTAGTAGTAGCTAGGTGTCCACCAACCACCACTTTCTCTTTCTTGGTAGCCATAACCCGGCTACCGGCTTGCCTAACAAGAGGCTCATCATCTGACCCTTCTTCTTTATCTAACAGAAAGTTAGGGTGGATAGCCGCCTGCTCAGATCCACCTAGAGCATCAGAGGTACCTAATGAAGATCGCGGAGACATAGTAGAAGTACGGTGGCCCTAGATTGACTCGGACTAGCATCTCCACCACCTTGATTGTCATCAAGATCATCATCATCGTCGTCGTCTTCATCGGTGGGTACCATAGTAGGCTTAACATCGAATCACTATCATGCATCACGTAGTCTTCGTTGGCTAGATGCCCAAACAATCTCCTGACCGGGGGCTTCACCTGGTTCCCCTGGTATACTTTCATCCTACCCAAGGTAGTATCATCCATCACCTCAAGCACCACTGCATCATCTCTCTCTTTTGGCAGCATAGGAAGCTTTTCATCTATAATCATCTATATGAAACGTGGATACATACAGAAGGCTTCCTTGCCTCTGCCTTTAAGTTTCTCTATTAGATAGGAGAAGAGCATGCGAGAAAAACTGAACGTGTGGTTTAGTACTAGTGCAATGTATGCATTCTGGATTTGGTCCGAAATTTCATCAAATCCTCCCCGCCTGGAGGCAATACACTTTAAGATCACATATGCCAAGTATTTGAACTGCGGGCACATATTGCTCTTCTTCAGTACGCTGGCATTGATGTCTCCGGCGTACTTAATCCTAAGAAAACAACCACGCACACTCAGTGGATGCGACTTAGTTGGATGGGCTCCGTCTTCCCCCAAGTTTATGACTCTCCTTAGGTCTTCTTAACGGATCTCAATGTCTTGTCCGAAAATGGAGCTCCGGAAACAGTGAGGCTCCACCAACCGGTCAACTGAGGCACTTTCCCAGAAGGGCTGTTGAAGAGATCCGTATGGTGTGCATGGATTCGAGATGGCCTTGTAGATCCTCAATCTATGTAGGAAAGCAATAATTCCAGCCATATTGTTGTGCTTGGTGCTCATCATCCATCTTTCATCCATATTGTTGCAACATAAGAAATATATACCTTAGATGGGTTACTAGACTTAACAGTTGAAGTTTGAATGATTTTGATCTACTGATTCAATCGTACGGTTGAACCATACGACTGAGTTGAGTCATTCGATTGAATTCAGTCGTACGATTGAGCTTGCGACTGAGTTTAGTCGTATGCTATGCCATGCCGTTGAGTCAGTCGTGCTACTGGACCCATACGCATGATTCATTCGTGCGATTGAATCATGCGCCTGGCTCAATCGTGCGACTGAAGTTCATCAGCATGTTCATTCGCATCCTTCACTATTGAACACCATGGATTTGAATCTCTATCAAAAACATGACATTATACTTCGTGTTTATAGTCATTTGGACCGCATAGACTCGAAATAGCACTTAGTTTCATTTAAATCAACATTAGTGCCCATTTAAGTGGTCTATTCTTAAGAGTTAGTCTCGATTCTAGGTTTTAGCACTATCGGTCCTTAAAGGTGAGATTAAGACATTCATTGGATCGATTTTAGTTGCAAAGTACCCGTAGATAAGTAGAAAACACCTTAGGATCACAATCAAGCAGTAATATCAGTTAATGAAAATTTTAGAAGAGTGTCGTTGTATGAGTGGTTTATGAGAGTTTTTAAGGGTGGTAATGAATAAGACCGACTATCCCCTTTATTTATACTGTTTTAAATTTGAGCCGTGCGACTGGACTCATACGCATGCTTCATTCGTGCAACTAGGGTTCAGTCGTGCGACTAGCTTATACTCGTTCATCCATTCGTACTATTGGTTGAGTCTTGTGGTCCAATCACATGGTTATCTCATACTCATGGTCCAATCGTGTGACTGGCTCATACTTATGGTTCAAATATGCGATTTGCTCATCCTTATGATTCAATCGTGCGATCGGCTCTTACTTATGAGTTTGTCCTCATACACTTTCAAACACTTCAAATTTTAACTTGTGATATATAACATTATGACCTATGATCATCTCAAACATGAACCCAACATCATTTTATCCCCTCAGATGTTATCCTTTTAGTTTAGAACAGATTGATCACCTCAGATGTTACCCCTTTTAGTGAGTGATTCACAGATTTCATCTAGTTGTATAGTCTGACATCTACGCACCAACAGACTAGAACATAAAAAACAACTTGAAATTGAAAATAAAACAAGACATATTTTTGTGTTTTTGGGTTGAGATGGATGGAAAACTTTTAGAATACATCTAACCGTTTTTACTTCCTGAGATGAACAACTTGAAGTTAATATGATCATTTCTGGAAAGAGTCATTTTGGAATCATACAGGTATATCATAATCATTTGGGACCTCTTTTGTTAGGATCTCAGCATCTAGTTTGATCAATTACATTGGATTTGCAGCGGAATGAGCTCACGAATTAACAAATTTAAACAAGAACACATGAAATTTATCAATGAAACAGTGTTTGTTATAGAGAGAGAATTTCTGCCAAAAGGAATATATTCATTCAATACACGCTTCGGCTGGCTTCACGCGCACTGTTACAATTAGGTCATCTTTCCTTTTATAAGGAAAGCTGACGTCAGCTCATGTCACTTGACAGTGACATCTAACTGTTATTTAACTACTGAAAGTTAACACAACTACTGAAGATGTCAAACAGCTCACATCTTCTTACAAAAATACCAAGTGTTAACTATCACTACAATTACTTAAAAGAAACTACTGAAATAACAACGACTGAAGAACATGCTCTTCAGTCATTTTACAAGTACTGAAATATAAAATAAAACTACTAAAAGGAAACCATCACAACAACTGAAGAATGCCTCTTCAGCTGTTGTGACAAACTCTAAAGGCTTTAGTACTTGAACTTCTTGAACTTCAGTTGTTGTCATCAGCTGATGTCTTCAGCTGATGTCTTCAGTCTTTGTACTTCAGCAGTTGATCTTTAGTACATTAGTCTTTAGCTGTTGATCTTTAGTACTTTAGTCTTCAGCTGTTGATCTTTAGTACTTTAGTCTTCAGTTGTTGATCTTCAGACTTTGGTCTTCAGCTGTTGAAGTCTTCAGTACATTAGTCTTGAGCTGTTGATCTTCAGACTTTGGTCTTCAGCTGTTGAAGTCTTCAGTACTTTAGTCTTCAGCTGTTGATCTTCAGACTTTGGTCTTCAGCTATTGAAGTCTTCAGTACTTTAGTCTTCAGCTGTTCATCTTCAGACTTTGTCAAACAGCTGATCAAGTCTTCAGCAGTTGTTGTGATGTCTTGTGGGACTTAAAGGTTTTTCTGATCTGGCTCATTGGTTTTTTTGGTGCAACAAACTCCATTGAACCAATGCAGCCAAAACCTTTAAGCTTATTGAAGATGTCCCACTTATTATGGCAGAAAGATTGGTCTTTTTGTCTTCTAGATCAGCTCAGAAGTGACCCTTGTAAGCACAAGCCTGGGAAGAAGTCTCAATGTTCTGTTTGGCAAAGGATGGATGGGAAATCCGTTTTAGGGAACTGGACACAGAGCTCTTACCCCATCCATGAGATCTACTTCCCAACTATGAGTCTGTAAGACTCCCTTGCATAGGCCTCAATGAAGATTACTTGTTCCTCCATGGTAAGCTCTTCTACTTCTCCTTCAAAGAGTGACTCTGGCCCATAGTACTCAGAAAGGTATTTGACCTGCTTCGCATTTTTTAGCTCCATAGTGTTATGACTCTATATGCGAATTCATCTGGGTGAATACCCTCTAAGAACAACTGGAGCTCATTCTTTCTAACTTCCTCAAGCCTCCTATACACTAACCCCTTTTTCACCACTTTATTCTCCAACATCTTTTGTGGGGTCAGTTTAGCTTTATAGGCGTTCTTGAAGTCATCTAGGATCTCCCAAGGTGATACTACAAAGGCCAGTGAGATCACTTCATCTACAATCTTCTTTACTTGGCCAATGTATCTCTGTGGAATATTTTTCTTTTGAATCCTATGAGACACCCTGGGATCAGACCAAATCCTCACTCTCTCTTTTTGATATTGAAAGGTATGTCTGAGAGTGTATAATCTTGAGCATGTTTCTTCATATTAATGATTGAAGATGTGGCAGCGTATGCTTTGTCGACTCTTCTCAACAATTCCTCATCATGTTGTTTGTGAAGCTCTTCTTCTTCTAACTTCACTTTCACCATTTGCCTTTGAGATTCAGAGTAATTGTTGGAGGGTGACTTATGGCCTTAGGCAACTGTATAACAGTTGAGATTGGCAGCCTGTCTTCATCTTCATCATTATCTTCTTCTTCCTCTTCTAGCCTTAGTACCCTTCTCTTCCTCTCTGGGCGTACATCATCGGCTATTGGTTTTGTGGGTAAGGGAATTGGTTTAGTGGGTTGTGGCTGTGGTGGTTTTGGTGTGTGAATTTTCACAGGCTGTTCTAGCATTTTGGATGTAAGTGAGGCTTTAGATTGTTTGACGAGTTCAGTCCTTCTCCCAGCACCAGCTTCATTCAAGGTTTCAATGACCAGCCCTTTGGTATATACTTCAGACGAACAGATCTTGGTGGTTATTGCCAAGATGCTGTCCCTGGACATGACTTGATTTCAATCAATGATCTTCCAAGATACTTAGCTATGAACCTGATCAAGATTTCCAGCCTTTCCCTTTCAACACACTGTAACTTGCCCATCTTGCTTGGATTTCTTCAATCTCCAATCTTCTATTTTGTGTCATGTTTTTCAGTGTCATGACCTTGCCTAAATAGCTTATCAATGATGTTATCCATTTATCGCTGTGTTGGGCATTAGCCTCCTTCACCATTTCCTCCAACTCCTTCTCCTTCTTTCCACTCTTCCTTTTCTTGTATGTGACATGAAAGTCTTTAGTACTTTCAGTCACTTTCTCCATTTCAGCTTCTTTCTCCTTCTCCTTCTCAGTCTCTACACCCAACTCCTTTTCATTTTCCACCTCTATCTCTTTTTCTTTCTCTTTCCCATCTTCAATCCTCTTTCGTTTTGCTTTCACTGACTGAATCTCCCCCTTTTTGGTTGCATTGGTTGCAAGGGTTTGATTGTCAGAAAGCCTTGTGCTCACAACTTCCTCTTTCAAGGGTTGGATAACCGAGGAAGCCTCTCATCAAGGGTTTTAATCACTATATGAGTGATAATTGGTGATGAGAGGTAAGGAATTTTCAAAGATAGCAGCTATTTGCTCAGGGAGGTTCTGTCCCTGAGAGATAGTGCCAGAAGTATAGGCAAGTGGCTGAGTGTTTTGGAGTGGCTCAGTGTATAAGAGACCTTCAGAGGAAGGTGCCATCTCTTGGGGGATTGGGGCAGATGGACTTAGATCCTCAGACATTTTGGTAATCAGCTCGTTGAGTCTGCTTACCTCATTCTCTAGGATTGTATTTTGGGCTAAAACTCATAGAAGAAGCCCAGTCATCATCAGTGTTGCTGAATCACCTGACCTCCTCATAGAACAGGATGTACATGCTCTGAGTGTAGATCAGTATCAGCATATGACGCTTGTTCTTGGTACGGGGACTTCCTGCCTCAGACTATGTCCTTCATTGCAGTTGCCTCTGGTGAGGTCTTATGGATGTTACGAACTGCATCCTGATCATATGCTAAAGCAGGAGAAGTGGTAGCCTCACCAGATGTTCTATTCTCCGTTTCTACACTTGGAGATGGAACAATGTAACCCCTGTGTTGTGGGTTATCAGAAGCATTTGGATCCTCCTCCTCAATTGTTGAGGCTATCCTAGTTTGATTGGTATCTGGGGAGGGGGTGAGGAATGCAACTGAGTCAACATTTTTGCAACTATTATGGTAGGACTTTAGGGGGCGGTTGCAGTGGGAGATGGTATGGAAGCAGTATACACCCAGGGAGAGTGGTGCGTTTCAATGGCAGCCTCCTCAAATGAGGAAGGTTCCATATATATAGGTGCCCCGAATGTGGTTGCTGCAAGCTCCTGTTGAGAGGAAGCCTGAGCGGTTGTAGCAGGTTGAGTCATGGACATAACTGTGGGGTTTATAACCAGTATGTATTTCCTGTGTTTGTGGTACAGGGGCATCCTCAGGGGACTCATCTCCCTGAGCAGCCTTTTGGGGTTTCTTGTGTTTGGGTTTGGTGGGGACTTTGGATTTGGAGGTGGTGCTGTGGGTTCCAGCTGCGTGGGTTTTCGCAGCTTGGCAGCCTGTTTGAGTGACTAGTCTGAGTTGTGCCTGGAGTATACCTCAGGCAATACAGCCATGGCAGGGACTCCAAGGCCAACAAGTCCCTCAGCTTTCAGCTGGTTCTCTATAATGGCCATTATAAACCATGGATATAATATCCATCGGTTAGCAATAGGTTTTGAGACCATATCCTTAAGTTCAAGAAATATTATTTTAGAAAATTTAAGTTTTGTTGCTCAAGGATAGAGAAGAATACCTGCTGCCACCTGTTGACATTTGATCCCAAGAAGAAGCTAAGGCTAGGCAGACATTCACCATATGAAAAATAAGGCGTTCAGCGTCATGGAATTGCTTCTTTAGGATGGTACAAGCGCTGAGGTTACCCTGGTATCCATGTTGGGCAAAGATAGATCAGTGGTTCCCTTTGAATATCCAGCGGGGAGGTGGCATCATCCAGTTGTAGGGTTTTGCGAAGGATTGCCGGAGTGATGACCACCTTTCGGGAGTTGACGAACGACTGGAGAGACTCGTGTCATTCTCCCCAGTGGTAAGGGTGACGTTCGTCCAGAACTGATTTAGGGATTCGGCATAAATGGTAGGATTGATAAGGAAGGCCGTCTTGTATGAGAATGGACCATTAGATCAATGGCAGTATTAAACTTCGTCCAAAGGTGATTTGGTAAGGTAGGCAAGACAGTTGTGTCTTGGTATAAGCGGCATGGGCGCCATTAATATGAGAGAAGGTTCGGAGTTTTTGAACGTTAGGTTTTAGATAATGAAGCTCTGTAGGATTAGGTATTGATAGGGTATGGTTTATAAAACAACTGAAGGGTTTAGTGTTAATCATCAGTAGTTTTAAACGACTGATGACGTGGTATTAACCTTCACAGGTTGAAACAACTGAAGTCTTGGTTTTAGGCATCAGCAGTTATAAAACTACTGAAAACCATGGTTTTGGCTTCAGATGTTGGAAACAACTGAGGACTTGGTGTTAGTCACCAGTAGTTATGAAACTACTGAAAACATTGGTTTTGCCATCAGTTGTTGTAAACGACTGAAGACTTGGTATTAGTCATCAGTAGTTGTGAAACTACTGAAGACATTGGTTTTGCTTCAGTTGTTTAAGATGAAACAGCAGTTGTAAAACGACTGAAGAAAAAAAATTCCCATGAGTAGTTTTCGTCAATTCTTAGCTTTTCAGCTGTTTGATACTGTCCTCAACACTTACTCATCAGACTTTTTAGTTGTTTTCAGTATTTCATAGGACATAAGTACTTATCTGTTTGTACTGACTTCAATAGTTATAACTGCATCAGTTTCTTTTAACAGAATCAGTACATATTTGTAACGTTTACTAATGATCATCAGTACTTGTTTACTGACATCATCAGTAGTTGTCACTTATTCTAGCTGCAACATACCAAGCCTTAACACTAGGTTTTGGAAAGTTGAACTATCCAAAGGCTTAGTAAAAATGTCTGCAAGCTCATCAGCACTAGGCACAAACTTTGGATCAATCAGACCTTTTTCAAAACAGTCCCTAATAAAATGGTGTCTGATATCTATATGTTTGGTCCTAGAATGCTGGACAGGATTCTTGACAATGCAAAGAGCTGAAGCACTATCCATTAATAATGGAGTCTTAGTCTCTGTAATGCCGTAATCGAAAAGTTGGTTCTGAAGCCATAGTACCTGAGATGTACAACTTGCAGCAACAATGTACTCTGCTTCAGTAGTGGATGTAGCAACACATGTTTGTTTCTTACTCTGCCAAGAAATCAAACAGTGCCTAGGAATCGACATCCACCAGAAGTTGACTTTGGGTTAACTTACACCCTGCATAGTCACTATCAGAAAAAGCAACTAATACGCAAGAGTGTCTAGTGGAATACCATAAACCTAGAGATTGTGTACCTTGTAGATATCTAAAGATCCTCTTGACTGCAATCAAATGAGACTCTTTAGGAGCAGCCTGAAATCTAGCACAAACACAAGCTGCAAACATGATATCCGGTCTAGAAGCTGTTAAGTACATCAAGGACCCAATCATACATCTGTAAAGTGTTTCATCAATAGATTTACCTTTTTGATCTGCATCCAGTTGAGTGGTGTGGCACATGGGAGTAGAACAAGGCTTACAGTTTTGTAAATCAAACTTATTCAAAAGATCTTTTGTATATTTAGACTGATGAATGAAAGTCCCATCAGCCTTTTGTTTGATTTGCAATCCTAGAAAGAACTGTAATTCTCCCATTGCACTCATTTCAAACTTCTTTTGCATTAAATTAGTAAAATCATCACACAACTGGGGATGAGAGGATGCAAAAATAATATCATCAACATAAATTTGAACAAGTAGCTTATGCTGATCCACCTTCTTAATGAACAAACTTTTATCTATGGAGCCTCTAGTGAAATTATTTTGAAGAATAAATTTGATAATGTCTCATACCAGGCTCTAGGAGCTTGTTTCAACCCATAAAGAGCCTTATCAAGCTTGTATACCCAATCTAGATGTTTATTATCCTCAAAACCTGGTGGTTGACACACATAAACCTCTCCTTTTATTTTACCATATAAAAATGCACTTTTAACATCCATTTGAAAAACTTTAAGATTATGGAATACAGCATAGGCTAAGAACAATCTAATTGCCTCCAATCTGGCTACAGGAGCAAAGGTTTCATCATAATCAATACCTTCTTCCTGTGCAAACCCCTGAACAACCAGTCTGGCCTTGTTCTTAACAATAAGCCAATTTTCATCTGTTTTATTCCTAAACACTCATTTAGTGCCTATTGCACACTTACCTGGGGGTAGCGGAACCAGTTCCCACACTTGCTGCTTGTTGAAATGAAGTAGCTCAAGCTGCATGGCTTACCCCATCCATTGTCCCTTAAAGCAATTTGATAGTTCTTTGGCTCTTGTTGACTAATGAAGAGAGCATAGAAGCAGAAATTGGACAATTGACTTCTTGTTGAAACTCCAGCATCGATATCACCAATGATTTGAGACATTGGGTGATTCTTCAGCTCTTGATAAACAATGAGATTTGTGCAAGTGTTTGTAGGACCTTCAGCAGCAGCATATGGTGATGCAGACTCTTGAAACCAAGAATGAGATGGCAAATTAAAAGATGTAAAGGAATCAGAGATCCTATTAGCATTTGTTGTGGATGGAACTGCTGAAGCTACAACAACATCAAGTTTAGTGGACTCAGGCAGTTGATCACTAAACTTGAATAGGTGAGTATTGCTATTATCATCATCATCAATACCACCAGGTGGAGAACTGTTGACAGGAGCAACAGCTGAAGCCTGATAAGGAACATATTGCAGTATGTCCAAATCAAATAACTCAACAGGGTTTTGTGGAATCTTGTCCTTTGGAGATTCATTAAACTTCACATGCAGAGTCTCTTCAACTATCTTTGTTCTGCAGTTGAAGACTCTGTATGCCTTGCAAGTAGATGAATAACCAACAAAATACCCTGTATCCACCTAGGATCAAATTTGTGGAGTTGATCCTTTGTGTTGAGAATGAAACAAGGACACCCAAAGGCTCTGAAAAATGAAATTAGAGGAGCCAAATGATGTAGAACTTCATATGGAGTCTTCATCAACCTCTGATTTACTAAGGCTCTATTCTGCACATAGCAAGCTATGTTAACAGCTTCAGCCAAAAGTCAGTGGCAAACCAAGTCAGCCAACATAGACCTTGCAGCTTCAATTAGGGTCCTGTTCTTTCTCTTTACTACTCCATTTTGTTCTGGAGTCCTTGGGATGCTAAACTGCCTCTTGATTCCCTTGAGAGATAAAAATCATCAAGTGTGTGGTTTCTGAATTCTGTTCCATTATCACTTCTGATACACTTGACAGATAGGGAATACTGCTTCTCAACATACAACACAAAGTTTATAATTGTCTGAGCAGCCTCATCCTTTGAATGATAGAAGAAAGTCCATACAAATCTGGAGTAATCATCCACAAATACCAGACAGTATTTCTTCTTTGCCATACTCATTACTCTCACAGACCAAAGATATCCATGTGTAGTAATTGCAAGCAGGCAATGGACTTAGGTTCTTCAATAGGAGGGAATGAGACTTGTGTTGTTTTCCTTTCAAACAAGCAGTGCAGTTGTCTTCACATCTGAACTCCTTCATAGGCAATCCCCTTACTAAACCATGATGTATCAGCTGATTCAAGTTTTTAAGATTCACATGACCTAGCCTTCTATGCCATAGAATAGATTCTTGAGGAGAAGCCTTGGAAAATAGGCTAGGATGGCCTTTGAGATCTATTTTCTTGGAAAGATCTAAGGCATACACTCTTCCTGTCCTGTTGGCCCTCAAGAGAGTGTGATCATCCAACACCTTATCAATCAAACTCAGAACTTTGGATGACAGAATCCAGTAGTTCTGACTGGTGAAAAGAGCAACATGGCCTTTATCACACATTTGACTAACACTCAAGATATTATACTTGAGATTCTCCACGTGGTTAACATCATCAAACCTTATTTCCCCATTGGAGACCAAGCCTTTTCCAATGATGTAACCCTTAGCATCATTGCCAAAAGAATCAAACCCCTTCTTTCCTTGAGAGTAATCATGAAGAAGAGGGTTGTTCCCTGTCATATGCATAGATCCTCCACTGTCAACATACCAGATGCTACTGTGGCATGCTGAAGAACCCTGCATCATAATAAATTAGTTAGTTTTTGAGACCCAAACCTTTTTGGTTTTGGGTCTGTTCACATCAACAGATGGTAAACTAACAGATTGCTATGAAGAACACCTGAGGGGAAAGATGGTGAAGAAGAAGAATCCTTTGGCATGGATTGTCTTCTCTGTGGTTTCAGCACATGAGCATCTAATTGGTTGAATCTCCCCAATAGATGTTGGACCATCATAACAAGTTGTGTCTCATTCTGTGATAAAGCCTTCAGCTCATCAGACATATTAGTGCGTGAGATTGATGGATTCCTGTGTTGTACTATCTCCCTTTGAGCAACCTCGGCTGTTGCCTGATTAACCCCTTCCTTTTTGGATTTCTTTTTGGATTTTGGGGTTACAGGTTTTGATGTTGCTGGTACAAACTTGGTTTCAAACTCAGTTTTCGTTTTATCCATTTTCTTTTTATGTTCTCATTGTGTTTGAGTTTGGAGCCCTTTTATACCAGCAATCATGAGTAAGATGATTGAATAAGCCATATATTTCACATGGCTTTTTCTTCATCTTAAGTTGATCATCTGCTGAAGAAGATGAAACTACTGAAGACCTATTCTTCAGCAGTTTGCGACCTGTACTAGCAGTTTTCTTCCTTGCAGTACATGCTTTCTTGATATCTTCTTCAGTAGTTTTCCCACCCTTTCTACTAGCAGTTTTCTTCCTTTAGTACATGCAGTAGTTTGGGTTTGTTCTCCAGGTGTTATGACTTGCTCTTTAGTACTTTCAGTACTTTGTGAAATACCACCTGGAGTGATCAACCTTTTGATCATGTGAGTGTCAGCATTTGAACCATCACATGAGTTGATAGGTTTTGTGAGGAATTAATGTTGAATCCAACCTCTGATGGTGCTATATCAAATAGTAGATCAGATGATGAAAAGGATTGGTTATTGCTTTCTCCATTCAGATCTACCTCTACTCTGGAGTAAAATCTGTAGGAGGAGCAGTGTGATTATAACCAATACCAAACTTCACATTGGAAGCAGACTGCTTACTGAGAAGCATTTCAAAACCTTGCAGGAATGCACCCATCGATCACACTCTACCTGGGTAGCTGCAAGTGTTTCTTTGAGGTCTCTGTACTTCTCTACAAGTACCTCTTCCCTAGCCTTATCATCAGTGATTTGGCATTTAAGTTTGTAAATCTCATCATTCTTATCATTAAGCACATACTCAAATTCAGCTTTTCTTTTGGATATTATTTGTTCTAGCTCAATGTTCTTGTTAATTAAAGCTACATTTGCTTCTCTAATAGATGCAAATGCAACTATGCATGTTTCAAAACATAGCTTGGCTTTGGCCTCAGAGGATACCTGTGATACCTCTGGTGTGAAGGCATTAGAGGATGAGGTATTAGCAGACTCCAGGGCCATAAGAGCAAGGTTTCCAAAACGATTGTCACCACCATGTTGACCAGCACCATAAAACAGTTGTTCATGACCAGACATATCATCTGGTAAACTGCTCCAGTCCATAACTCCTGGGGTGAAAAAGTTGTGTTGTTGACGTTGAGATTGTTGATGAGATTGGGAAGGTTGAGGCTTAGGAAGAGCAGGTGGTTGTTGAGCAATGGGTACCTGAACTTGACTGGTTTTTGGCATGTAATAGCAGGGATATGGATATGACATTGGACCCTGAGGGACAAAATATGCAGGAGATAGAGGTTGTGATTGATGACCAGAACTAGCAGGATGTTGCCCTCTGTTTTGTTGAATATTACTTGGAAAAGTCACAAGGGTGCAGAGGAGTTAGATCCAGATGATCTACACTCTCTTGCAAAGTGCCCAAGCCTATGGCATTTGTGACACCTCAACTTACTCTTGTCAAAACCAACTTTGGTTTTGCCAGAGAGTCCAGGGAATTTCCTACCAGTTCTCTGGTAGAACTTCTGAGATCTGATATTAATCAAGGCCATTTGGCTCAGAATATCCATCTCTTCTAAGTCATCATCAGCTATACCTTTCAAATCATCCATAATGAAGCACAAATTGTCACTATTACAGCCTGACTGACTATCAACACTCACAAATGCATGATCAGAACTGTTTGAAGAGAAATCTATATGCACATCATAATTACTTTCTGATGTGCATATTCTGACTCATGATCGACCAAGGCAGTGTTCCCTCGTACAAAGTCTTTAGTGAGCTTTCCTGATGATGCCAGTTTCCTTTTCTGCTCTATCTCTCTTTCAAATGTAAGCAGTTTCCCATGAAGTGGGTGAGAGATGGCTATCCAGATTTGTATTAGAGCGTAGGACAATTGTATATGATCCCATCTCTCAGGCAGTGATCTAAGGAATCTGTGGTTCATTTGGCTATTAGTGTATTCATGTTTTACCATTTTCAGTTCAGAGATCAAACATGAAAAACGCTCAAACTATTGAGTGAGAGTCTCACCCTTCCTATGAGCAAATGTCTCATATTGTTGGGCAAGTATGTCCCTATTGTTTGCTAAGACCTTATCAATACCACCAAATTGTTCTTTCAGTGCCTTCCAAAGGTCATGAGCAGTTTCATGATGCATAAGCCCATAATAGATTTCATTAGGCAGTGTCATGGCCAGAATTCCATGAGCTTTTGCATCAATCTCAAACAGTTTTCGATCCTCATCAGAGTATTGTTCCTTCTTCTTCGGAACCATTTGGTTAGTTTCCGGATTGTTCACCATAGGCTTATGTGGACCATGTACCACAGACGTCGACAACCTAAACTGTTAACAAACAGGTGATGGAGCATTCTTCGTTGCCATATGTTATACTCAGTCCTAACCAGCATCGGAGGCTTGGTTGAGGAACCAGTATTGTGAGGGTCATTAGAAGGAGTACTCATATTCAGAATTCAGACAAATTCAAGGTAAACAAAGTAAATCTAGCTCAAAACCACTTAGAACCTCAAACAAAATGGCGAGAAGCAACATAAACTCAATCTCTATAACCGATTCTTGCAAATTTGCTAATTCGATCAAACGTAGATAGCATAAGAACAGTTTCAATGATCAATTGCTAAATCGATCAATGATTAACCGGCTCTGATACCATTTGTTAGGATCTCAGCATCTAGTTTGATCAATTAGATTGGATTTGCAGCAGAATGAGCTCACAAATTAACAAATTTCAACAACAACACACGAAATTTATCAATGAAACAGTGCTTGTTATAGAGAGAGAATTTCCGCCAAAAGGAATATATTCATTCAATACACGCTTCGGCTGGCTTCATGCGCACTGTTACAATTAGGTCATCTTTCCTTTTATAAGGAAAGCTGACGTCAGCTGATGTCACTTGACAGTGCCATCTAACTGTTATTTAACTACTGAAAGTTAACACAACTACTGAAGATGTCAAACAGCTGACAATTCTTACAAAAATACCAAGTGTTAACTACCACTACAAATACTGAAAAGAAACTAAGGAATAACAACGACTGAAGAACATGCTTTTCAGTCGTTTTACAAATACTGAAAAATAGAAAATAAAACTACTGAAGGAAACTGTTGGGATCAGTGATCTACGTTCGATTGATTAGAGAGTATAGCAGCGGAATTCTAACAATGAATTAGCCAATTCAAAAGAATGAAAAGATATTCAATGAAGAACAAAAACGGTTATAGATAGAGAGAATTCTGCAAATAAATTTCATTCAATATTCGCTTTCGTGGTAACAGAATGTCACACTTACAATTAGGTCGACACCTCTTATATAAGAGATGTGACGTCTGCTGATGTCACTTGATAGTGACATCTAACAGAATTATTCCAACTGAAACACAACTACTGAAGATGTCAAACAGCTGACATCTTCTTACCAAATACTAAGTGTTATCAGTTACTACAACTACTGAAAAACATAAAACTACTGATACTACAATGACTGAAGAACAAGCTCTTCAGTCGTTTTACAAAACTACTGAAAATAAAACATAAAACTACTGATATCACAACTACTGAAGAAGTACTCTTCAGCTGTTGTGACAAACTACTGAAACTTCAGTACTTGGTCTTCAGACTTGAACTTCAGTCGTTTCATCAGCTGATGACTTCAGTAGATATCATGAGCTGATGTCTTCAGTCTTTGTCTTCAGACTTTGTACACCAGTTCTTGATCTTCAGCACTTGTAGACTCTTCAGCTGTTGTACTTCAGTACTTGGTCTTCAGCTTCAGCACTTGTGTTCTTAGCTGTTCAGCTTCAGCTTGTGTTCTTCAGCAGCTGTTCAGCTTCAGCACTGTGTTCTTCAGCTGTTGAACTTCAGCACTTTAGTCTTCAGCTGTGAATTCTTCAGCACTTGATCTTCAGCTGTTGGAGTTTTCAGCACTTGTCGAACTGCTGATAAAGCCTTCAGCAGTTGTTGTGATATCATTTGGGACTTAGAGGTTTTGATCTGGCTCTTGGTTCTTTCTTTTGGTCCAACAAACTCTCCCTGAACCAATGCAGCCAAAACCTCTAATTGATTTATTTTCCCACTTATTGTTGGCAAAATGGTTGGTCTTTTTCCTTCTTGATGAGTAGAGAAGATGACCCATATAAGCACTGGCCTGGGAAGAAATCTCAGAGATCTGTTTGGCAAGGAATGAATGGGAACTCTGTTTTGGGGAACTGGACACAGAGTTGTTATCCCATTCATGAGATCTACTTCCCCATTATGAGTCTGTACGACTCTTGAACATAGGCCTCAAGGAGAACAAACTGTTCCTCCTTGGAGAGTTCTTCTACTCCTCCTTCAAAGAAGAACTCTGGACCATAGTACTCAGATAAGTACTTCACAGTCCTGCCATTTTTCAACTCTACAGTAGTTTCCTCCCTATAGACAAATTCATCAGGATGAGTGCCTCAAGGAGTAACTGGAGCTCATTCTTCTTAATGTCTTCAAGCTTCTTATATAATAACCCCTTTTTGATCATCTTGTTTTCCAGTAAGGCTTGAGGGGTCATTTTTGATTGATGCCTTCTTGAATTCATCAATTATTTCCCATGGTGAGACTACAATGTCCAACATAATTGTAGAGTCTATTGTTTTTCTAACCTGGCCATTGTATTTGTGTGGAATGGATCTTTTGTGGATTCTAGAACTCACCTTGGGGTCTGGCTATACTCTCACTCTCTCCTTCTGATACTAAAATGTGTGTCTGAGAGTGTACAGCCTCTGAGCATGCCCTTTCATGGCTTGTATAGATGATGACTGAGAAAATTCCTTGTCAACCATCTTCAGTAGTTGCTCATCGTGCTGCTTCTGCTGTTCTTCATCTTCTATATTGACTCTAACCATTTCCTTTGAGAGTCAGGTGTGATCATGGGTTGACTCCTGGGTTCTGGTAGCTTAGAACAGCAAAGAGTGGCAGACTATCATCTTCATCCTCTTCTTCTTCATCTTCTTTTATCCTCAGCACCCTTCTCCTCCTTCTAGGTGCATCACTGGATGATGGTTGGGTTGGTAAAGGAATTGGTTTTGAAGATTGAGGATGTTTGGATTTGGGCTTTGAGATTGGTTTGGAGATTTGAGGGGTAGGCTGTTTTTGAGTGGGTGATAGGGAAGGTTGTTGAAGCATTTTGGTTGTGAGTTTGGCCTTTGTAAGTCTTGCCATTTCAAACCTTTTTCCAGCCCCAGCCTCATCAAGTGCTTCAATGATTATCCCCTTATGAAATTGATCAGACAAACAGATTCTGGTGGCTATAGCCAGAATACTGTCTCTGGTCCACGAACGAATCTCCATCAGTGATCTTCCTAAGTATTTGGCATTAAATCGAATCACGATCTCCAATCTCTCTTTCTCCAGCACATCATATCCAGCCCATTTGTTTTGAATTTCCTCTACTTCCAACTTCCTGATCTCACTGTCTAATGTGGCTGTATCAAAGCCTTGCTTGAAGAGTTGCTCAATGATTTTGTCCATGGATCGGCTGTGTGTGTCATCTGCATCTTTTACCAGCTCTTCCAAGGATTTTTCTTCAGCATTAGTTTGATCACCAGCACTTTTCTTTCTTTTGTAAGTGATCAGTTGTTGTTGCTTTTCTTTTTCCAACTCCTGGGTTTTCTCTTATGCCTTCTCATCCTCAGTTCTTTTTCTCTTCCTTTCTTTCACTGCAGTACTCTCCCCCTTTTTGGATGCATTGGTGGCAGGGGTTTGTCCCGTAGAAAGTTTCTTTTGCACATCATCATCAATGAGTGGTTGTAGAGTTGAGGAGATCCTCTCATCAATGGCTTTATAAACAATGTCATTGATGATGGGAATGATGAGAGGTAGGGATTGTTGGAATACATCAACCATCTGTGGGGTGTGAGAGATAGTGCCAAAAGCAAAGCTGGAGGCTCAGTGAAGTGAGAGGGTAAAGTGTTTGGGGAACCTTCAAATGAAGGTGCCATCTGTGGGTTGGTGGGGCAGATGGACTTTCATCCTGAGACTTCTTGGCAAGCAGTTCTTGTAGTCTGCTTACCTCAGCCTCCAGGATGGTGTTGTGGGCTAGAACGTCATAGAAAAAGCCCAGGTCATCATCAGCAGAAGCTGAATCACCTGACCTCCTGCTTGTAGCAGGATGTACATGCACTGGGTGTAGACCAGTTTTAGCATGTGCCCCTTTTTCTTGGAACTGGGGACTTCCAGCCTCAGGACTATGTCCTTCATCAGCTGTTGCCTCTAGTGAGGTCTTAGCAATGTTACCAGCCTCATTCTGATCATGTGCTCATGCAGAAGAGGTGGCAGCCCCACTAGATATTCTAATCTCCCTATCCACACTAGGAGATAGAACTTGTAAACCCCGATGCTGTGGGTTGTCAGAAACATGGTGATCCTCTTCCTCAATGTCTGTGGTTCTCCCCTTTGTTGGTGGTTTTTGGGGGAGAGAAGCCATGCCAACTGAGTCAGCACGTTTGCAATAATTATGGTTGGACTTTGGGGGCGGTTGCATGGGGAAGGGGTAGAAGACTGTGCACCTGGGGAGGATGTGCTCTTCAATGGCATCTCCTCAAGTGAGAAGATCCCAGATTGTGTGTACCCCTTGTGTGGTGGCTGCAGGCTCCTTTTGAGAGGAATCCTGAGCGGCTATGGCTGGTAGAGTCTCTGATACTGCTGGGGGGTTTAAAACCAGCAAGTATATCCTGCATTGGTGGTACAGGCATCTTCAGGGGACTCATCTCCCTGAATAGCTTTTTTGGGTTGTTTTGGTTTTGGTTTAGTGGGACTTTGGTTCTGGTGGAGGAAGCTGTGGGTTCCCTGTGCTTGGGCTTTAGCATTCGGGAGCTTCTTTGAGTGTAAGGTCTGAGTTGTGCCTGGAGTATACCTCAGCCAAAACAGCTGGTGCAGGGACTCCAAGGCCAACAAGGCCATCAGATTTTAATTCATCCAAAATAATGGCCATCAGAAACCTGGGATATAATGGCCATCGTTTGCCACAGGTTTCTAAACCAGTTCTTTATTTGTAGAAACACAATTTCAGAAAAATTTAGCGGTTGGTGTTCTAGAATAGAATACAATACCTGTTGCCATTGGGATAACATTTGATCCCAACAAGATGTTTGGAGGCTAGCAGACATTTACCATGTGAAAAATAACTTACTCAGCATCATGGAAATGTTTCTTTAGAACCGTTGTAGCCCGAAGATCACCTTCATACCCATGATTGATAATGACATATCTGTTATGCCCTTTGGGTATACGTCACAGCGGTGGAGTCGTGTAAGTGTAATGCCTGACGAATGATGTCGGCGGTAACGACCACTGGTTTCTGGTTGACAAGGGACCGAACAGAGATCTGGCCGGTAGACTCATCAGTATGAACAAAAGCATTTGACCAGAAATGACTGAGGGATTCAGGGTAGATGGTTGGATTCAAGAGAAAGGCTGTGAATAAGGGGAATCCACCATTAAGTCAATGGCATTATCATATTTGTTCCAGAAAGCCGACTTTGTAAGGTAAGCAACGCAGTTATGTCGTGGTTTCAGACTCATGGTCGCCATGTTTGAGAGAGAGAAGTTCAGAAAATAACGGCTAATGAAACATTAGAGAAGAGGACAGGTATTTAGGGTAGGGGTGAAAAATGACTGAAGGGTTTGGTGTTAGTCATCAGTAGTTTTAAACCGACTGTTGACATGGTATTACCCTTTCAGATGTTGAAACAGCTGAAGTCGTGGTTTAAAATCAGCAGTTAGAAAACTACTGAAGACATGGTTTGACTTCAGATGATGAAACAACTGAGGACTTGGTGTTTGTCATCAGTAGTTGTGAAACTACTGAAGACAGTGGTTTTGTCATCAGTTGTTGTAAACAGCTGAAGACTTGGTGTTAGTCATCAGTAGTTATAAAACTACTGAAGACATGGTTTTGCTTCAGTTGTTTAGAGTGAAACAGCGGTTGTAGAAACAACTGAAGAGAAAGTTCTCTTCAGTAGTTTTCGTCAATTCGTAGCCTTTCAGCTGCTTCATACTGTCCTCAACACTTACTCATCAGACTTTGCATCTGCTTTGAGGTGTTTCATAGGACGACAGTACTTATCTGTTTGTACTGATTTCAGTAGTTGTAACTACACCAGTAGTTGTAACTACATCAGTAGTTTAGAACAGATAAAGTACTTCAGTACTTGTGAGGCATTTAGCCGTCAGTAGTTATAAAAACTACTGAAGGTGAAAGGACTCATCAGTACTTATATGTGACATGGTTACCAATGATCACCAGTACTTTTTACTGAAATCATCAATAGTTGTCACTTATTCTAGCTGCAGCATACCAAGCCTTAACACAAGGTTTTGGAAAGTAGAACTAGCCAAAGGCTTAGTAAAAATATCTACAAGCTCATCAGCACTAGGCACAAACCTAGGATTAATCAGACCTTTTTCAAAATAATCCCGAATAAAGTGATGTCTGATCTCTATATGTTTGGTCCTAGAGTGCTGGACTGGATTTTTGACAATACACAAAGCTGAAGCACTATCCATTAATAATGGAGTCTTAGTCTCTGTAATGCCATAATCCAGAAGTTGGTTCTGAAGCCAGAGTACCTGAGAAGTGCAACTTGCAGCAGCAATGTACTCGGCCTCAGCTTTGATGTAGCAACAGATGTTTGTTTCTTACTCTGCCAAGAAATCAAACAGTTCCTAGGAATTGACAACCACCAGAAGTTGACTTTCTAGTTAACTTGCACCCTGCATAGTCACTATCTGAAAAAGCAACTAATTTGCAAGAGTGTCCAGTAGAATACCATAAAACCAGAGATTGTGTACCTTGCAAATATCTAAAGATTCTCTTGACTGCAATCAAATGAGACTCTTTAGGAGCAGCCTCAAATCTAGCACAAACACATGTAGCAAACATAATATCTGGTCTAGAAGCTGTTAAATACATCAAGGACCCAATCATACATCTGTAAAGTGTTTCATCAACAGCTTTACTTTTCTGATCTGCATCCAGTTGTGTGGTGTTGCACATGGGAGTAGAACAGGGCTTACAGTTTTGTAAATCAAACTTATTCAAAAGATCTTTTGTATATTTGACTGATGAATAAAGGTTCCATCAGCCTTTTGTTTAATTTGCAAGCCTAGAAAGAACTGTAATTCTCCCATTGCACTCATTTCAAACCTCTTTTTCATTAATGTTGTAAAATCATCACACAACTGGGGATCAGAGGATGCAAAAATGATATCATCAACATAAATCTGAACAAGTAGCTTATGCTGATCCACCTTCTTAATAAACAAAGTTTTATCAATGGAGCCTCTAGTGAAATTATTCTAAGAAGAAAAGTAGAAAGTGTCTCATACCAGGCTCTAGGAGCTTGTTTCAACCCATAAAGAGCCTTATCAAGTTTATACACCCATTCAGGATGTTTATTATCCTCAAAACCTGGTGGTTGACACACATAAACTTCTTCCTTTATTTTACCATATAAAAAGGCACTTTTGACATCCATTTGAAAAACTTTAAGATTGTGGAATGCAGCATAGGCTAAAAACAATCTGATTGCCTCTAGTCTGGCTACAGGGGCAAAGGTTCATCATAGTCAATACCTTCTCCTTGTGAAAACCCCTAACAACCAGTCTAGCCTTGTTCTTAACAATAAGCCCATTTTCATCAGTTTTATTCCTAAACACCCATTTAGTGCCTATTGCACACTTACCTGGGGGAAGAGGAACCAGTTCCCACACTTGCTGTTTCTTGAACTGAAGTAGCTCAAGCTGCATGGCTTCAACCCATCCATTGTCTCTCAAAGCAACATGGTAGTTCTTTGGCTCTAGCTGACTGATGAAGAGAGCATAGAAGCAGAAGTTAGACAATTGACTTCTTGTTGAAAACACTAGCATTTATCACCAATAATCTGAGACATGGGGTGATTCTTCAGTTCTTTATAAACAATGAGATCTGTGCAAGTGTTTGTAGGACCTTCAGCAGCAGCAGATGTTGATGCAGACTCTTGAAACCAAGAATTAGATGGTAACTCAAAAGATGTAGAGGAATCAGAGATCTCATCAGCATTGGTTTGGATGGAACTGCTGAAGCTACAAGATCAAAATTTAGCAGACACAGGCAGTTGGTCACTAAACTTGAATAGGTGAGTATTGATATTATCATCATCATCATCAATACCACCAGGTGGAAGACATGCTGCAGAAGATGATTTATCCACATGATCTGCAACAGCTGGAGGTTGATAAGAAACATATTGCAGTATGTCCAAATCAAACAACTCCACAGGGTTTTGTGGAATCTTGTCCATAGGAGATTCATTAAACTTCACATGCAAAGTCTCTTCAACTATCTTTTTTCTGCAGTTGAAGACTCTGTATGCCTTGCAAGTAGATGAATAACCAACAAAATACCCTGCATCCACCTTAGGATCAAATTTTTGGAGTTGATCCTTTGTGTTGAGAATAAAACAGGGACACCCAAATGCTTTGAAAAATGAAATTAGAGGAGCCAAGTGATGGAGAACTTCATATGGAGTCTTCATCAACCTCTGATTTACTAAGACTCTATTCTGCACATAACAAGCTGTGTTAACAGCTTCAGCCCAAAAGGTCAGTGGCAAACCAGACTCAGCCAGCATGGACCCTGCAGCTTCAATTAGGGTCCTGTTCTTTCTCTCCACTACTCCATTTCGTTCTGGAGTCCTTGGTATGCTAAAATGCCTTTTGATTCCCTTTGAAAGATAGAAGTCATCAAGTGTATGGTTTTTGAACTCAGTTCCATTGGTCACTCCTAATACACTTGACTGGAAGGGAATACTGCTTCTCAACATACAACACAAAGTGAATAATCTTCTGAGCAACCTCATCCTTTGAATGTAGAAAGAAAGTCCATACAAATCTGGAGTAGTGATCATCAACAACCAGACAGATAGTATTCTTCTTTGCCATGCTCATTACTTTCAAAGGACCAAATAGATCCATATGCAGTAATTGCAAGTAGGCAGTGGACTTAGGCTCTTCAATGTGGAGGGAATGAGACTTTGTGTGTGTTTCCTTTTAAACAAGCAGTGCAGGTTTCATCACAGTGGAACTCCTTATTGGTAAGCCTCTAACTAAACTATTGTGGATTAGCTGATTCATGTTTTTGAAATTAACATGACCCAGCCTTCTGTGCCACAGTTTAGATTTTTGAGAATGAAGAGGCTTTGGAAAATAGGCAAGGATTGCGTTTAGATCTATTTTCATGGAAAGATTTAAGGCATACACTCTTCCTGTCCTGTTGGCTCTCAGGAGAGTGTGATCATCCAACACCTTATCAATCAAATGCAGAACTTTGGATGACAGAATCCTACAGTTCTGACTGGTGAAAAGAGCAACATGGCCTTTATCACACATTTGACTGACACCCAAGAGATTGTACTTGAGATTTTCCACATGATTAACATCATCAAAGTTTATTTCTCCATTGGAGACAAAGCCGTTGCCAATGATGTAACCCCTAGCATCATGCCAAAAGAAACAAACCCCTTCTTTCCTTGAGAGTAGTCATGAAGAAGAGAGTTGTTCCCAGTCATGTGCATAGATCCCCCACTGTCTACATACCAGATGCTACTTTGGCATGTTGAAGTACCCTGCAATAATAAACAATTAGTTAGTTTTGGAGACCCAAACCTTTTTGGTTTTGGGTCTGGTCTCATCAACAGATGGTAAACTAACAGGTTTATTGGAAACAACAGCCTGAGAGGAAGAAGATGGTAAGGAAGAGGAATCCTTTGGCTTGGACCTCCTTTTCTGTGGTTTCAACATAGGAGAATCTAATTGGTTAACTCTTCCCAATAGATGTTGAACCATCATAACCAGCTGTGTCTGATTTTGTGATAAAGCTTTCAGCTCATCAGACACATTGCCAGTGGAGTTTGATAAGTTCCTATGTTGCACCTTCTTCTTCTGAGCAATCTCAGCTGTTACCTGTTTAACCCCTTCCTTTTTGGATTTCTTTGTGGACTTAAGGGTTACAGGATTTGATGTTGCTGATACAAATGTGGTCTCAAACTCAGTTTTGATTTTAACCATTTTCTCTTTAATTTCCTTTTTATGTTTGAGTTTGGAACCTCTTTTGTACCAGCAATCATCTGTAAGATGATTGAACAAACACATATACTTCACATGATTTCTTCTTCATCTTATGTTGATCATCAACAAAAGAGGATGACGCAACTGAAGACTTGCTCTTCAGTGCTTTGGAAGCATTGTTTGCTTTCTTAACTTCCTCTTTAGTAGTCTTCAAACTCTTTCTACTGACAGTTTTCTTCTTTTCAGTACTGGCAGAATTGGAGTTTGAACTTCAGGTGTTAAATCTTGCTCTCTAGTCCTTTCAGGACTTTTAGAATTAACTCCTGAGTTGATCAACTCATTGATCATGTGAGTGTCAGCAGTGGAACCATCAACATCAGCTGATAGGTTCTGAGAGGGCTTGGTGCTGACTTCTACTTCTGATAGTGCTGATTAGAAAGTAGATCACATGATGAAATAGATTGGTTATTACTCTCACTATCAGATTCTACCTCTGCTCTGGGAGTAAAATCTATAGGTGGAGCAGTGTGATTGTAACCAATGCCAAACATCACATTAGAAGCAGATTGCTTACTAAGAAGCATTTCAAAACCTTTGCATGATTGTACCCATCGATCACACTCTACCTGGGTGACTGCAAGGGTTTCCTTGAGATCTTTATACTTCTCTAGAAGTATCTCTTCCTAGCCTTATCATCCGTTATTTGGCATTTAAGTTTGTAAATCTCATCATTCTTATCATTAAGCACAGACTCAAATTCAGCTTTGCTTTTGGAAATAATTTGTTCTAGCTCAATGTTCTTGTTGATTAAAGCTACATTTGCTTCTCTAATAGATGCAAATGCTGCTATACATGTTTCAGAACACAATTTGGCTTTTGCCTCAGAGGATACCTGTGATACCTTTGGTGTAGAGGAATTAGTGGATGAAGTATCAGCAGAATCCAAAGCCATAAGAGCTAGATTTCCAAAGGGACTTTCACCGCCATGTTGACCAGCACCTGAGAACAGTTTTTCATGACCAGACAAGTCATCTGGTAAACTGCTCCAGTCAACTACTCCTGGGGTGAAGAAGCTGTGTTGTTGAGGTTGAGTTTGTTGATGAGATTGGGAAGGTTGTGGTTCAGGCAATGCTTGTGGTTGTTGTGCAATTGGAGCTTGAACAGGATTTGGTTGAGGCATATAATAGCAGGGATAAGGATATGACATTTGACCCTGGGGAACAACGTATGCAGGAGACCTAGGATGTGAATGATGACCAGAACTAGCAGGATGTTGCCCTTTGTTTTGTGGACTAGTACTAGGAAAAGTCACAAAGGGTGCAGAAGAGTTAGATCCAGTTGATCTACACTCTCTTGCAAAGTGTCCCAACCTTTGGCATTTGTGACACCTCAACTTACTCTTGTCAAAACCAACTTTGGTTTTGCCAGAGAGTCCAGGAAATTTCCTGCCAGTTCTCTTATAGATGTTCTAAGATCTTATATTAATCAATGCCATTTGGCTCAGAATATCCATCTCTTCTAGATCATCATCAGCTATTCCTTTCAGATCATCCATAATGAAGCATAGATTGTCACTATTACTGCCAGAATGACTCTCAATACCAACAAATGCATGATCAGAACTATTTGAAGAGAAATCAATATGCTCATCATAATTGCTTTCAGATGCAGCATATTCTGACTCATGACCAACCAAGGCAGTATTCCCTGGTACAAAGTCATCAGTGAGCTTTCCTGATGAGGACAGTTTCCTCTTCTGCTCTATCTCTCTTTCGAATGTAAGCAGTTTCCCATGAAGTTGGGTGAGAGATAGGCTATCTAGATTTGCACTGGAGCGTAGGACAATAGTGTATGTGTCCCATCTCTAAGGCAGTGATCTGAGGAACCTGTTATTTATCTGGCTATTGGTGTATTCCTGTTTCACCATTTTTAGCTCAGAGATCAAGCAGGAAAAACGCTCAAACTGTTGAGTCAGTGTCTCACCCTTTCTATGAGAGAATGTCTCATATTGTTGGGCAAGGATTTCTCTGTTCTTTGCTAAGCCCTCATCTGTGCCATCGAATTGTTCCTTCAGGGCATTCCAGAGATCATGAGTAGTTTCATGATGTATAAGCCCTGAATAGATTTCATTAGGCAGTGCCATGGCCAGAATTCCATGGGCTTTAGCATCAATCTCAAACAGTTTCCGATCTTCATCAGAGTATTGTTCCTTCTTCTTCGGAACCATTTGATTGGTTTCTGGATTGTTCACCATAGGCTTATGTGGTCCATGTACCACAGATGTCCAACAACCTGAACTGTTAACAGACAGGTGATGAAGCATTCTTCGCTGCCATATGTTATACTCGGTCCTAACGAGCATCGGGGGCTTGGTTGAGGAACCGGTATTGTGAGGATCATTAGAAGGAGTAGTCATCTCAGATTCAATCAAATTCAATTAAGCTATAACCGATTTAGAACAAAACACAACAACCAATTGAACCAAAAAAAGATCTCAGAATAAATGAACGAAAGCGTCAGAAATTCAATAATCTATAACCAGTTCTTGCAAATATGCTAATTCAATCAAACATAGATATCAATTAGCAGTTTCAATGATCAATTGTTAGATCGATCAATGATTAACCTGCTCTGATACCACTTGTTGGGATCAGTGATCTACGTTCGATTGATTAGAGAGTATAGCAGCGGAATTATAACAATGAATTAGCCAATTCACAAGAACGAAAAGATATTCAATGAAGAACAAAAACAGTTATAGATAGAGAGAATTCTGCAAATAAATTTCATTCAATATTCGCTTTCGTGGTAACAGAATGTCACACTTACAATTAGGTCGACACCTCTTATATAAGAGATGTGACGTCTGCTGATGTCACTTGATAGTGACATCTAACAGAATTATTCCAACTAAAACACAACTACTGAAGATGTAAAAACAGCTGACATCTTCTTACAACAATACTAAGTGTTATCAGTTACTACAATACTAAAAAACATAAAACTACTGATACTACAACGACTGAAGAACAAGCTCTTCAGTCGTTTTACAAAACTACTGAAAATAAAAACATAAAACTACTGATATCACAACTACTGAAGAAGTACTCTTCAGCTGTTGTGACAAACTACTGAAACTTCAGTACTTGGTCTTCAGACTTGAACTTCAGTCGTTTCATCAGCTCATGACTTCAGTAGATATCATCAGCTGATGTCTTCAGTCTTTGTCTTCAGTCTTTGTCTTCAGACTTTGTACACTAGTTGTTGATCTTCAGCACTTGTAGACTCTTCAGCTGTTGTACTTCAGTACTTTGGTCTTCAGCTTCAGCACTTGTGTTCTGAGCTGTTCAGCTTCAGCACTTGTGTTCTTCAGCTGTTCAGCTTCAGCACTTGTGTTCTTCAGCTGTTCAGCTTCAGCACTTGTGTTCTTCAGCTGTTGAACTTCAGCACTTTAGTCTTCAGCTGTTGAAGTCTTCAGCACTTGATCTTCAGCTGTTGGAGTTTTTAGCACTTGTCGAACTGCTGATGAAGCCTCCAGCAATTGTTGTGATATCATGTGGGACTTAGAGGTTTTCTGATCTTGGCTCATTGGTTCTTTTGGTCCAACAGAAACCATCACAACAACTGAAGAATGCTTCTTTAGCTATTGTCACAAACTCTAAATGCTTCAGTACTTGGACTTCTTCAACTTCAGTTGTTGTCATCAGCTGATGTCTTCAGTCTTTGTACTTCAGCTGTTGATCTTCAGTACTTTAGTCTTCAGCTGTTGATCTTCAGACTTTGGTCTTCAACTGTTGAAGTCTTTAGTACTTTAGTCTTGATTTGTTGATCTTCAGACTTTGGGCTTCAGCTGTTGAAGTCTTCAGTACTTTAGTCTTCTGCTGTTGATCTCCAGACTTTGGTCTTCAGCTGTTGAAGTCTTCAGCACTTTAGTCTTTAGCTGTTTATCTTCAGACTTTGTCAAACAGCTGATCAAGTCTTCAGCAGTTGTTGTGATGTCTTGTGGGACTTAAAGGTTTTTCTGATCTGGCTCATTGGTTCTTTTGGTCCAACAGTTTTAATATGCACTTTGATGCTAGATTCATGTTTTGTGTGAGAGTCAATAGCACTTTCAAGAAATCATACTAGAGCTATAAGATACACATAACGATTTTGACTGTCAAGAGTTGCAGCCACAATGATTTTCAGTATATTTGTCCACTTAAATTCATACACAGATTTTTGACTCCCATTGGTGATGAGTTAGGTTTAATTATTTCAACAAGCATTTGTGGATCCCACACTTATATGGTAATCAGCATTCCTAAAGAGATTTTTGAGCGGTCTATGGGTATTTGTGAAGAAGAAACTATCCTAAGAGCTTTAAAAGAGTGCCATCACATAACAGAGAGGCACAAACAACAATGAATTCTAGAATATTTATGTTATGCTTATCCTCAGGTCAGTGCCACCACACAGTAGATAGGCACACAACCTATCTTCTTGTTAGAGCATTTGTTTTTCTTTTGCTCATAACGCACTAACAACATTAATCATTAGCTTGATTGCACTTAGAAGTTTTTCCATTTGCTTTGCTCGTTTTATGGTCATCCGCACACATTTGTGGCGTTTATTTTGCTCATCACCCCTTATTGGAAATGTGTGATTGTGTTAACCAAGGATATGATGTGAACCCACAACAAGTTGAAAAAATTAGTTTGAATTAAATTCACCAATGAAGTCTACTCATCTATTGTGTTGAATCTACCGACACATCATATAATGAACTAGCAACCTCTAGGTCTACTTTCTCTATGTTACCTCAGTGGCAGACTAGTTTTACTATCATTTTCCTTTTGTTGTGCATTGACTTCTCAGACTTGTAATTTAAAAGCATTTAGATCCTTTTGAAGTCCTAAACAATTGTTCCCTGTGTACTATCATTTTCCATTAACTTTGAATCAAAATCACAGATTCTATTTCATTTCTTTCAGCTAATCTACCCTCCCCTCTCTTTTTTTAAGTAAATAAATATTGCGACTAAGTAAATACTAAACTAAACTATTCTCCCCCTAAAACTCTAAAACCGAAAATATTTTTATATTTTTGGATTTTAATAGATGGAAAATAAAATAAAAGAAGATAAATAATAAACTAAGAAAATACTTGTCGGACTAAGAACTTTCTTCATCTTGAATCACATCACTTTTCTTTTTCACGCCTTTAACCACTAAAAGATATAAAAACCAAGGTTTGTCAAATGCTTTTGTGTCGAGGTCGACGCGTTGAAAATCGATATTAATTTTAAAAACATTGATTAATTGCTTTTCAAAACAGTCATGTCTAAAGTGATATTTAATACCGATATGTTTTGTTTTGGGGTGTTGGAATGGACTTTTGGTGACAGCAACTGTAGCAGAATTATCAACAAAGATAGGGTTGTTAGAAATTTGCAAACCGTAGTTGCGCATTTGCTATTGAATCCAAATGATTTGCGAACGGCAACTTGCAGCAGCAACATATTCCGCTTCAGATGTTGAATGAGCAATTGATGTCTACTTCTTACACTGCCAGGTGACTAACCGTCTACCAAAGAACTGACATCCCACTGATGCTGACTTGTAATTCATCTTGCAACCACCATAGTCCGAGTCACTATACGTTGTAAGCTTAAAGTCATTATCATGAGGATACCACAACCAGAGTATTAGAGTACCCTTCAGATAATGAAAAATCCTTTTAACTCCAATGAGATGATTTACTTTTGGTTTTACATGATATCTAGAACAGAAACACATGGTGTACATAATATCAGGACGAGTGGCTGTGAGGTACATTAGAAATCCAATCATTCCTCTGTACATGGTGGCATCCACCAAATCACCATATTCATCGCGTGCCACGTCATGGTTTGTGGCAAGTGGAGTTCGAGCAGGCGTAGCCTTTTCCATGTCAAATCGACTGAGGATATCCCCTACATATTTGGACTGATACAGGAAGATTCCTTTTGGTGTCCGATCCACCTGTAATCCAAGAAAAAACTTCATCTCCCTCATGGCACTCATCTCAAACTCTGCTTTCATAACAGATTTGAATTCTTTACATAATTCTTCATTTTTAGAACCGAAGATTATGTCATCCACATATATCTATACTAGTAGTAAATCACCATCCTTTTCTTAGATGAATAACGTGCAATCAATAACCCCTCTGCGAAAACCATGCTTCACTAGATGAGTTGAGATTTTCTCTTACCATGCTCTAGGGGCTTGATGTAGCCCATAAAGAGCCTTGTCCTGTTTATAAACTCTATCCCAATGATACGGATCATCATATCCTTCCGGTTGACTGACGTATATTGTTTCATGAATTTCACCATGAAGAAATGCACTTTTCACATTCAATTGATAAACTTTAATCTTTATGTAGGATGCATAGGCTAAAAAGATACGAATTGCTTCCATCAGTGCCATAGGTGCAAATATTTCATTGTAGTCTATTCCTTCGACTTGTCGAAACCCTTGAACCACAAGTCGAGCCTTATTTCTAATTATAACCCCTTGGTCATCTTTCTTACACTTCAGCACCCATTTAGTGCCAATGACCTTATCACCTTTTGGTCTGTCCACAAGGGTCCATACTCCTAACTTCTTGAACAGTAGGAGTTCTTCTTGCATAACACTAACCCATGCCTCATCATTTACGGCTTCACTTACATATTTTGTCTCAAATTCAGACACAAAACATCGATAAGCATCATCGTGAAGATATCCTTTTTCCATGACTGAGGCATAATCAGCTGAGTATAGCTGATTTCGTGTCTGTACTCCCGATAGAACATCCCTAATGATGTTTTCCAGGGGATGATGCACATTGATTCGAGATCTGGGAATGGTGGGAACAACTACTTTAGAATCCAGATTTTGAATTCTAGGTTTAGTATCTATAGTTGTTAGAGTATGAGGTTAGAACTGTCAAAGGCATCAAGATAAGATGTTTGGTCCACATTTGTAGTCTCAACTACTTCATCATCAAAGGAGGAGTCACTTACTTCAAGCTCTCCCCCTCAAGGACTAGAAGACTCATCTAATGGAACTGATTGTGTCGAGTCTTGTGGAGGAGTGTTCATAACATTGTACATCATCATAGTAGAAAACTTATCATCAGGCTGAAAGGGAGGTAGGCTGAAGGACTTAAGATCCATCATAGTCAAAGAAGAAGGAAGGTCCTTTTCCAGTAGGGGGAGTGGTGTATGTTTGAACATCAACATTGCACCACACTTCTACCAAACCCGTTGAGTTGTTATAAACTCTCTTGTCCGGTACACTATATTCGAGGAAGATACCTTCTTTTGCCTTCCCACTAAACTTCCCAGTCTAAGTTTTCTTTAAAAACATGCACGGTGCACCAAATGGCTCGAGATAATCCAAGTTTGGTTTACGTCGCTAGAGCAGTTCATAACATGTTTTTCCATGACGTTTGACCACCAGGACTCGATAGAGAGTGTAGCATGCATTCGCCACTGCGTCGTTCCAAAATTGAATAGGCAGTTTAGAGTTGTCTAACATTGTTCTTGCTATCTCTATCAAGCTATAATTCTTTCTTTCAGCAACCCCATTCATCTATGGAATGTTTGCATACGTAATTGATGTACAATTCCTTTCTCTCTACAGAATGCCTCCATCCATTGATTTTTGAACTCTGTTTCGTTGTCTGATCGAATCAGCCTCACTTTTAGCTTGTAGAGTGATTCGAAAGTAGTTATTAGACGTTTGAATGATTCAAAAGTCTCTAATTTTGATTTTAGAAACATCACCAAAGAAAATCTCAAGTAATCATTAGTTACAACAAGGCAGTATAGATCTCCAGCAATACTCTTTGTGCTTACCGTGCCAAACAGATCCATGTGTAGAAGCTCGAGAAGAATATCGATAGAATTAACTTTCTTAGCCTTGTGAGACTTCTTGGTCTGTTTCCCTTTCTTACATGCTATGAAAAAATCCGGAAGCTAGAAATTCTTGACAGTTAGTCTATTCACTAAATCATTTGGTACTAGATGATTCGTCTTCCTAGGATTAATGTGTCCCATTCTCATATACCATGAGACTGAATCCCTCACACTTGCCTTTGACAAGAAGCATTGCATAGTGGTCTTAGTTGTGGAGGCTTTTGATAGATACAAGACATACATATCATTATATCTTGAAGCTGGCATTAGAACTATATCCTCCTAGATAACATAATCCTTCTTCAACATGTAGCACTTCTTGTTGTCAAACACAACTTTGAATCCTTGTTCACAGATCTAGGAGACTGAAAGCAAGTTATTCTATAGTTGTTGAATGTAGTTGACCTTGGCAAACTTCACTTTCTCGTTTCCCACATCGCCTTGAGCGGTAATGTAACCTCCTTTATTCCTAGCAAATGATACATATCCACCTTTAATTTGTTTGACGCTAAAAATGAGAGACGAATTCCCGGTCATGTTCCTGGATGCCCCACTATCAATAATCCAGGTATTTGTAATAGCGCTATAACGGACACCCTGCACATTTAAAGGAATTGATTAGTTCAGGTTTGGAACCCACAAATTAACTGGCATGGGTGACCTAGAGGACTCAAATATCGTGAATTCAACCCACTGTCCTTTAGAGGATGAGGGCATTTCTTTCTTCTTATTTTCCTCACTTTCAGACATATTACTTGATTTTATCTTCCATAAGATAGTTTTGTGTAAGGCCTTTTGGTGGTAAACAGACGACTGGCTTACGGTTTGAACTTTAGGTTCACTAATACTCTTAGGTGGAGTATTACATCTCATTTTAGAAAGACTTGGTTTTTTATCATAAAGTTCATTTTTCTTTTTGAGTGTTAGATAATAAACACAATTAGGAGAGATGTGTCCTCATTTTCCATAACAGTAGCATGATCTTCCTTCTATCGATTGAAGAAAATTTTTATGTGGTGTTGAATTTGGTAAGGGTGTGAGGTGTGTCTGCTTGGGTTTTGTCACTTTTCTTTTAAATGTTTTAGCTTCTTTAAAAAAATTAATTTTTTTAACATTTTGAACATCTTTAACTTTGGTTTATTTGGACTTTGATGAATAACGCGTTTTTGGTTAACTGTATTAGTCATTTTGGGTTCAGAAGTAGACATGTGTGAACCTCACCTTAAATTAACCTTTTCAATTTGATCATTCAAAGTTTCAATAGGCATCTTCTCTATTGATTTCAAAGTATATTAATTCTGTTTAGTGATGTTTTTCATAGATTTGCCTATGGAATCAGGATCACTAACCAGAGGAGTGGACACCACATGATCCATTACTGGGTTATTATTGATTGGTCTACATTTAGTGTTCAAAAGGACTGCATGTGGTGGGGGAACTACTTTATAACCCAGAGCTTCCCCATTATTTCGTTCTTTCACTAAGTTTTGAACTATGTGAGAAGAACTAGCCAAACTATGCAGTTTTTGTTTTAAAGATTCAACTCGACTTCTAAAATTGATTTTTCCTTTTTCATTTCTTCAAAAAGAATTTAAATAAAACTTTATGTCATTTGCTTGATTTAATGCAACAACCTTAGTTTCCCTTAGTTGTTTTCCCAAAAGTTCTACTTTTTCTTTGAAACTGCACTCATTTTGTCTTAAAATACGATTAGCCTCAGTGCAGAGTTGTAAATCGTTTACTAAATTATCATTGTGTTCTAATAACCTTGAAAAGTGTAGATCAATGCTCCCCTAAATTTGTCACATTCATTACAAGCATGTTTTTCAAATAATTGGTCTTTAGAACTTACCTGTGAGGAATCAGAGCCATCAATGCTATATCAGACTCTTCGTGACTGAAGATTCTTAGTTTGTTGCTCTAAGCTCTTCCTCAACCAAGTGATTTACAACATTCACAGTTTGTTCGGTATTTGACATCGCTTGCTCAGCTATGATCTCACCTTCACTTGCAGATCCATCATCCAATGCTTCAACAAAGGCAATATTTGATTCAACTAGAGAAACAAAGCGGAATGGCCAATCTTGCCCTTTATCACCTTGACCAGTCAAAGCCTTTGTCTCTTTACTTGAAGAAGTAGTTCTGATCATGTCTTTGTCTAGACGGTTGAATATAGGAAATGGGTTTCCATTTCCAGTTTTCTTGTGCTTACACATTCATGTTTAAAGTGCCCTTTTTCACCACAGTTGAAACATGTGACTTTGGTTTTTTTAGAACCAAAAGTCGTATCTTTAGTTGCAACTAGATTTTTCCTTGTGTTTTTTTACAACTTCTTTGCTCTTCTGACTGCACTCACCAAGGCCCACATGATGTCCATTCTTTCTAGCTCATTTTCATTAACTTGCTCGTAATCCTCATCCGCAAGATGAAAATTTCCAATCTTACCGGCAACTAAACCATCATAAGATTATAAAATAGCCGCTAGAAGATCCATGTGCTCCTTAGCAACTTCCACTATGACATTATCGAGATTCTCAGTCTTCAACTTTGTAGTATTTGCCTCAGGAGCTATGTATTGGGTTCCAGATGACCCTGACATTTCGGTTCCTCATGTAGTGGTTTAGAAAGCAGCAGAGGAACTAGACACGAATGTTGTTTGTAACGGTGCTCATGAAACAGCTGGAGTCGGAACTGAGTTGTAAAGTGAAGGATTCTGAATGTAGGATCCTTTCTTTGACTTGTATTTCATTCGCATTTCTTCCTCCCTTAACTTCAAGATGAAATCATTTATGTCTAACATCGCAGGAATATTGTTTTCTCTCACATTAGACACATATTAATCCCATTTATCAGGCAAACCATGAGGAATGCTTGAAACTTTACCTTCCATAAATGTTGTCACACCATGAGTGTGCAACTCACTCATCAGATGATAGAATCTGTCAATAATATCATTGAAGCTCTCATTCCCTATTGAAGAGAAATTATCAAATTTCTTTTTGAGAGCATTAGCCTTCAATGCTTTAAGAGTTGCGTTTCCATCATATCTCTTCTCTAATGCCTCACATAACTTTTTAGCCTGCTTCTTCTCAAAGAATTGATGAAAAATGTCCTTAGGTATTGACTGAGTCAACAAGGCGTATACTTTCTTTTGAGCATTGCATAGAATCTTCTGAGATTCATTCATTCCTCCTTAAGTGAACTTGACTCCATTAGCACTGACTAGTACCATATAACTAGTCTTAATGGATATCCAAAGATTTGGATCAAATCCATTCAAATAGATTTGAAACCATTGTTTCCACTATGGATTTTCATCTAACGTTAACATCTTTGGCGGTTTATTATGATTTCCAATCTCATTCTCCAGCAGTAGAAGGTTCTGGATGCGGGAATCATTTCCGGCAGTAAATGCAACAAATTGGTCTTTCATTGCTTTAAACTTAGTACTTTTAGAATAGGACAGTTTCACTCGTGCAAATGGGCTATGAGTATGGATCACTTGTGCGAATGAATGATGCAAATGAATTCAATCGTGCAATTGGATTCAGTCGTGTGTATGAACAAGAAGATTGAGTCAAACGACTCGAGTTGTTCAGTAGTGCGAATGACGGATACGACTGAGTTCAATCGTGTGGATGAAGTATACGATTGAATTCAATCATACGAATGAACCAATTATACAACTGAAGGCTGTTGTGTTTCTAAAATCAAATATTTTGACACTTTGACACAAAATACGAGTTTCCCAGGAACCTAATCTGCCGTATAATGAAAAACTAAGACTTTAATGCATGTAAACGTCAAAAACACCTTTTGAGGCAAAGTGGTGACTCTTTCGATTTAAAACGTAGGTTTTTAACACCAAAACTAATCGAATCCATGCAAAATCATGAGCCAAAGCTCTCATACCACTTGTTAGGACGGTGTACGTACGGAGTACTAACGAATTCTGCATGAAACAAGATCAAATAGTGCGGAATCCTATTTGATTGGCCATCCAATCAGTGAGAAGGATAACCCCATTGATATAATAATGAACTAAATGTTAGGAATGAGTAGGAATTGATCAAGATTGAACTATGAAGTTGGATTGGCTATTTTGGACGCTCTGGACGGCTAGGGTTTATGTATATTTGTAGTATCTCTCAAAAATGTTTTATTTTTCCACGAATTAAGTGGTATTTATAGGTTTGTAGTTTCCATTCGTACGACTGAACCATTAGCATGGTTAAGTCATGCGACTGACTCATGCTATTGATTCACACGCACGACTGAAGGTTCAGTCGTGCGACTGAGTCAATCTTTAGTCTCAATCATACGACTAATCCAGTCTCCTGGTTCAGTCATGCGACTGTTCCATAAGCATGATATATTTGTGTGTATGGTTCACAAGTATGGTCCATTAGCATGAATAATCACCCGACTAGGTTGAACACAATTCTAAATCATTATTGACTTAGAATTGTGTACAACAACCTCAAACCTACATAAAAAATTCATACAAATGAATCAAAGATAAATAAACATCAAGGCATATATCATACTTCATTATATCATCACATTAGATATATGTAATACATAAATGACTTTTACATTTAAGCACATAAACTAGGAACACATGTATCAACAAGAAGCATAGTTCATATCCAGCTTGTACATATCTCTTTTTCTGGGAGCCTTAGGTAGAACCAATTTCGAAGGAGTGGTGATCCCAAGTTTGAGGATAATGCACTCATGTTCTGTTAAAAGCATTTGGTGCTTTTGATCACAGAATTGAGAAATACTTAAAAGGTTGTGTTCAAGCTTGTTGAAAAAGTGTACTTTGTCAACCTTTAACTTGTCGTTGGATACACTCCCTCTACCTGAAATATATCCTCCAGCATCACCTCCAAACTAAACAAGACCTCCATCAAAGGTTTGATATTGATGAAGTAGATATATGTTCCTAGTCATGTGCCTGGAGCATCCACTATCTACAATCCACACGTTATTATTCTTGTCATATGGATGGTCCTGCACATAAGGTGAAAAAGATAGTTTTCATTGGAAACCCAAGCCTTATTGGTCTTGGGTTCTTCCAATGAGGATTTTATTAAACTAAAATTATGCATGGGGTTTCAGTAAGTGTTTGCGAAGAGGAGGCTTGGGCTGTAACATCTTCTTTAATCTTCTATTCCATCCCTTGGTTTATCATAGAGGATGAGCTTGTTGAAGCTTGAGCAGCATGGTATTCTTCTAAAGCTTCTTTCTTCTCGGAAGAAGCCTTCACCACCTTCTCTTCCAAAGCAGTCTTCTTTTGGGATCGTTTCAAGGGGATTCTCTTGGTTTTTTGAGTCTTCACAAGTTTAGTTTCTCATGCCATTTTTCCATGAGAAGAATAATTTTCGTCTAAAAGAAACCTTGCTTCGGAAACAAGCTTTCATCACCTGGACCATTTGATAGGGTCCAAATGAGAAACCTTCCCTGACTCCTTCTTTCTTAACTTTATTTGCATAATGTGTGCTTATAGGAGTGTAATAACACTTTTTGGTCATGTGCTTTTGTAGGCTAGACATTATGCATGCAATGATAGTATTTTGGGAGTGTGAAGGCTATTGTTTCTTGTTTTTCTTGTCTTCAACAACAATCTTTCCCTTTCCCTTCTCATCCTTTGTTGGAAAGGTGTGCTCGTACTACACATTTTTCTAGGTTTAGAAGTTCCCTCCACCTGGAATCCAACTGAGATGAACACGCCTTTTTGCTTAGGGTCAATCTTCAGCTTTGCTTCAACCACTTTCTTGGTAGTTTTTTTGGCTGCCTTAGCCTAGTTTCTTCTAGATTTGGTGGTAAGATGTTGGTCATTACCGGTAAGAGAGGTAGTGTCTACCTAGATCTTCCCTGTGATGGTCTCCTCATGTGTATCAATCTTTCACTAATGAGAAGGTGGGTCAGCAGATGGGACCTCTTTCTCTTCAATACCACATCTTGGTTGTCTAATAGACACATAAGAGTGTGGTAGAGCAATTTCATTGGTCCCTAACCCACCTTTGTTTTGATAACAAAGTTTCGAGTGAGAAGATGATGCAAGGATGGCTTGGAAGTTTTTCTCTAAGATAGCATGCTTCCTGGCTTGAGCCTTAGCTATGACAAGCTGGGTATGAGCCTCAAAAAATTTCAATATTAAATCCTTTATTTGAGTCTTTTATTTTGTATGTTCATGTTTTAAAAGAGACATAGTTTTCTCTAACTCTTCATTTTTTCTTTGATAGTCAGATCCAGCTCTTTTATAATCAAATTTTAAAATATTTAAGACTCAATATCAGATTTAATGTCCACATTGTACTCCTGATATTATTTGACCTTAGCAATACAAACTAGAGTACAGAGATGTTCATATACATCGTTGTCATCTGGAATACAGTATTGATATTTTTCACTAACACTTGGTTTTCTCTCAAACTCACTTATACTCATACGATTATGATGAAATAGAATCTCTCTAAGAGTTGATTATAATATACTATATATCACCTATAGCCGGTTATACTTTGATGCTAGCTGGAATTCTGTAACTAAAGCAAATAATACACATCTATAGTTAAGGTATCTTAGATAATGTCTTAACTAAGATATGGTAGTCATGACATGTCCATAACTTACCGTTTGTTAACAACTAAAGTTGGCAACTATACTAACAAATAAAGGTGAACAGTGGAACAAAGTATGGTCAACTGCATGGCCTTTTGATAAAGTGACATGCACTATCTCAGATGTCTGCAGCAAACTGTCAGATGAACCATACTTATGTCCACTGGTCCATAGCAGCATCTTACGAAGGTTAATTGGCTTCGGAAGAACAAGTTCTTCGGAAGCCTTTTATTCTTAAGAAGAGGCTACTCCTTCCGTGGCTTAAGGACTTCTACTTCGAAAGTCTTTGTCTTAGAATTCATCTAAGTGTTGAAATTCGGAAGAGAAGACATTCTCTTCAGATATTGGAGATTTCCTTTGGAAGTTGATCATGCACTTTATCTTCAAAAGAAATCCATTTCCTTGGGAAGTTCCATACTCAACTTCGGAGGTCTTTTGTAAGTTGCACCAAAATAATCTAATTGTTTGGTATTGGTTGCACCATCTAAGGCCCCATTCCCGGGACACTTATAGCTGGCCAATCATCGCACATAAAACATATAATTAGATTAACTTGAAATAAAAGTTGCAGCGGAAACATTAAAAACAACATTTTCATTCAAGTTGCTTTTGCAAAACAATACAACATTTGTTACACAATATCATTTGTTCGCATTACAATGGAAAAACATTGAACAAAGAATGCCATCCAAAAGAGACAAGTAGCCGCCCCATGCCATCCTCAACAACTTTACCTGCCAACTGGAAAATGTATAAAACAAATGTGCTTTACATTTGAATATGGTCACACATCATACATACACATAGATAATATCATTAGTATCTTCATCGTTCATTCGTTAACTTTCATTCATACGTTCATCTTTACTTCTTTACATTCCATCCAAAACCATGAACTTTACCCTGCCGTGATGCATAAAGCGGGTACTGGACCAAGGTCTATCATAGACCCCCCGTCATGGCGCTCAGCAGCCTGACCATAGTACCTAGGGTAAGTTCCTGTGTACCATTGTCATGTGCTATACCCCACCGTCATGCATAAAGCGGGTACTGGGCCGAGGTCTATCATAGACCCCCCGTCATAGCGCTCAGCAGCCTGACCACAGCACCTAAGGTAAGCGACAAAGATTCTGTACAAATGGTCGGTCATAAAGACGGACCCCGGTGTGCATCCTTCTAGGGTAGCTAACCCGCACACCATTGAACTAACACCCTTCATTAGGCGTGTTTCCACATACAAGGCTTGCAAGACTTTCTTTACTTTCTCTTTCATTAATGCATGCATTCTATCATTTTGTTCCTCTTTTCTTTATCTTTCACTTTACATTACATAATACTTTCATTTCATTCATTAACATTTAACGTAAAGCCACAGGAAAATAAACATAAATAACAAGGAACATCAACATAAACATACAATATCACCATACAGGGCATCATCATACATACATAACATACATCATACCATCATGCGTAAACACCAACCATACAACATCAATCATGTCCATCACATCATCTATAACCTTAAAAAGTCAACTTACATAGCCCCCGGGAACCTCCCAAGTGTTCAACCGCATTTTCTATTGTTCATCTGCATTTCTTTTGTTCATCCGCATTTCTTTTGGTCATCCGCATTTCCTTTACTCATCTGCATTTCCTTTACTCATTTTCATTTCCTTTACTCATCCGCATTTTCTTTGCTCATCCGCATTTCCTTTACTCATCCGTATTTCCTTTACTGATCCACATTTCCTTTGCTCATCCTCATTTCCTTTACTCATCCGCATTTTCTTTACTCATCCGTATTTCCTTTACTCATCCGCATTTCCTTTACTCATCCGCATTTCCTCCGGTCGCATAACTTTCATCTGCATTAGTATGTTGTTCATCCACATTAACTTGTTGTTCATCCACATTAACTTGTCATCCGCATGAACTAATTCATCCGCATTAACTTGTTCATCCGCATTAACTTGTTCATCTGTATTAACTTGTTCATCCACATGAATTTATTCATCCATATTAACTTCTAGTGGCTCAACTTTCATCCGCATTTTCTCTTGCTCATCCGCATTAGCAAATGAGGATGAGTTAGACTCGGAGGCTCAACCATATTAGGAACACTTAAGTAGTTATTCTAAAACTTAGGCGTATGAGCCTTACTTGGGCTCATAAGCAGCCCCATTCGTACCTAAACATCATATTCAGTTCCCAAACACTATCTATCAAGTTCAAAGCTTAAATCATACATTCTAAGCCTTAGAAACACAACCATAACAACATCAAACACATACATACATGCGGGTATAAAAACTAAACTTTATAAAAATATTCATACATGCATTTCCAGCCCCAAAATTAGTTAAATCATGTAAAAGAGGGGTTCTAGAACTCACCTTTGTAGCTCTTTCGGTAAGACTTCTTTAAACCTATTTGGAAATTGAGCTCAAACACCTAAAACCCACCAAACACACATAACCATACACACATAACATACATAAGCACACAACTAAGGATGAAAGTAGTTAAGAACATCTTAAACACACAAATTCTTACCTTGAATTCGACTTTTCTTCCTTCTGCTCTTCAAAACCCGAATGCTTTTGCTCTTTTTGCTTCTCACTCTAAAATCTGATTGATATGGGTGAAGATAGGGTTATGGGCGGCCATCACCTTTTACACCCACTTTTTCAATCATTTTGTCCATTTGGCCACTTTTTACCCTTCAACTTGGGTAAGATATCCTTTCTTTCTTTTCTTCACTTAATTCTTCTTTCTTTGTCTTATATAAATAACTGGGTGTTACACACCAGTCTTTCTAGATCCAACAACACATATGGTGATGCTTTGAACTTCAATACACTGCATCAGGAATATGAATCAATGTTGAACGCATTTCCACTCATTTGAAATATATTGATAGATGACATTCTTCAATTAATGGGTCTTCCCCTTGATTAAAGTTTCTTTAACTGTCTACTCAGTAGTCGCATACATGTGCAAAACATCATTAATGAATGTGAGCCTAATTACTTCACAAAGGGCATCTAATAGTTGTACAAGCCCCTAGATGAATTTGTGAAAAAGTGACAAAAGTTGATTTCTATACTTTTTTTTGTTTCATTGTCAAAATGGACATGCCTGTTGGTTGCAATTGTCCATTTTTAAGATAATGTTTTTTCTTTGTATTTGTTGACCATGCATCTGCATTTGTTAACAATGCATCCACATTTGTTAACAATGCATCCGCATTTGTTGACAATGATCCCCATTGGTGGATAGCATATCCGTATCTATAACAAGGCATTATCATTTGTGTTTACCACATTTGCATTTGTTTACCTTGATTCACAGGTCATCCGCATTTGTTCACCATTCATCCGTATTTGATGCAACACATCCACATTAGGGATAACTCAACCGTATTAGTTTGTAAGACATTCACATTTGGTCACTAGTCATCTACATTTCTTTTGAGATTTGAACAAAATGTGAATTCACACTGTTGTGCTTTTCGAGCAATTTGATCGAGATGGATCATTAAAAGAACTGATATATTGATCACATACTTAAACTCTTGATCAATTGTGAATAATCAGATGAATAAATCAACAATATCGGTTTTTAATTGACCATTTCACATCGACTTCGATCAGCAACAACTGTATCTTCCTTTCTTATTTTCTTTGATTTTGATGATGAACTTGTTCAATTGCATAAAGTTTTGAAGTGACAATCATGAACATGATCATAATTGATCAAACCATACCATATTTGAACATATTTGTTGGTTTTTGTTCTAATTTTTTAAGATGAAAAGATGGGTTTTTGATGAACAACGGCTTTTGTTCTTCACTGTTCTTCTTCTCTTATTTTGTTCTTGACATATAAAGTTATTGTATTATGTTTAGTGAGCTTGAATCTTAGGATTCAATGAGCTCTGATACCATTTTGCTAAATCAAAATTTTAGATTTAATGAGCTTGGATCTTAGGGTGGTAAGAGCACCACCACCAAAGCCAGCGGAGAAGAAGCAAAAGGTTGCTTCGAATGACCCATGCTTTAAGTGTGGGGATATTGGACATTGGGCAAGAAATTTCCCAGTCCATCTCAATGAGTTGCAAGCTAAGAGGGATGCCGGGCAAACCTCAGGTACAATTTACATAATTCATATTGATATAAATTTAATATCCTCTAACACATGGGTATTGGATACCGGATGTGGAACTCACATTTGCAACTTATTGCATGGGTTCAAAAGAAGTAAGTGATGCTATCTCCACCTGGAACACCATAACACAATCATGTGTCCGAGAGGAGAAATCGAACTCTATTGGATATGGTTCGATCTATGACGGCTAGAAGCTCATTGCCTCTATCATTTTGGGGTTTCGCTTTGCTCTCTAAGGCCGGTATCTTGAATATGGCCCTAACAAAGAAAGTGGAAATGACACCTTTTGAAATATGGTATGGAAGGGTTCCATCACTATCATATTTAAAGGTATGGGGTTGTGAGGCTTATGTTAAGACTCCCACCTAAAACAAGTTAGAAAGTCATTCCACTAAGTGTATCTTCATTGGATATCCAAGAGATTCTATGGGATATTATTTCTATGATCCATTGGAACAAAAGGAGTTTGTTGCCAAGAAGGATGAGTTCTTAGAAGCTAAGTTCCTTACGGAAGGAACTAGCAGTACAACTATGGATCTTGAAGAGGATCAAGAACAATAAATCGGTAAACGTTTGGTTGACATTAGCACTCAACATAAGGATGTTGAGAATGATCAAGTGGTTGATCAATAGAGATGAAACATTCGTAGATCTGGTAGAATTAGTATTCCACCTAAAAGATATGGATTTTTCGTAGATGGATGCTATGTGGTACATTCTGATGAACCAACCACCTATCATGATGCAATGTCCATTTGGATTGTGACAACTGGCTTGAATCCATGAACGTTGAGATGTAATCCATGTATGACAACCAAGTATGGGACTCGTTGAACCACCTCTTAACTCAAACATAGGTGGAAGTAAGTGGGTTTTCAAAAGAAAACGATATTCATGGAAACTTGGATACTTATTGTTAGGATCAATGATCTACGTTTGATTGATTAGAGAGTATAGCAGCGGAATTCAAACAATGAATTAGCCAATTCACAAACGAAATGATATTCAATGAAGAACAAAGATGGTATGAGAGAGAATTCTGCAAATATATTTCATTCAATATCGCTTTCGTGGTAACGGAATGTCACAATTACAATTAGGTCGACATCTCTTATATAAGATGTGACGTCTGCTGATGTCACTTGATAGTGACATCTAACAGAATTATTCCAACTGAAACACAACTACTGAAGATGTCAAACAGCTGACATCTCCTTACAAAAATACTAAGTGTTATCAGTTTCTATACTACTGAAAAACATAAAACTACTGAAACTACAACGACTGAAGAACAAGCTCTTCAGTCGTTTTAAACAAACTACTGAAGTAAAAACATAAAACTACTGATATCACAACTACTGAAGAAGTACTCTTCAGCTGTTGTGACAAACTACTGAAGAAGTACTCTTCAGCTGTTGTGACAAACTACTGAAACTTCAGTACTTGTCTTCAGACTTGAACTTCAGATGTTTCATCAGCTGATGAATTCAGTAGATATCATCAGCTGATGTCTTCAGTCTTTGTCTTCAGACTTTGTACACCAGTTGTTGATCTTCAGCACTTGTAGACTCTTCAGCTGTTGTACTTCAGTACTTTGGTCTTTAGCTTCAGCACTTGTGTTCTTCAGTTGTTCAGCTTCAGCACTTGTCGAACTGCTGATTAAGCCTTCAGCAGTTGTTGTGATATCATGTGGGACTTAGAGGTTTTCTGATCTTGGCTCATTGGTTCTTTTGGTCCAACAAACTCCCCCTGAACCAATGCAGCCAAAACCTCTAATTTATTTATTTTCCACTTATTGTTGGCAAAAGGTTGGTCTTTCTCCTTCTTGATCAGTAGAGAAGATGACCCATATAAGCTCCGGCCTGGGAAGAAATCTCAGATATTTGTTTGGCAAGATATGAATGGGAACTCTGTTTTGGGGACTGGACACAAAGTTGTTATCCCATTCATGAGATCTACTTCCCGTGTATAAGCCTGTAGGATTCTCTAGTGTATGCCCTGAGAAACATGATTTGTTCTTCCATGGTCAGGTTCTCGGCTTCACCATCAAACAATCCTTCTCGCCCATACAGCTCTGAGATGTACTGTTTACCATTTTTGAGCTCAACTGTTGTAATCTGTGTGTATGCAAACTCATCAGGATGAGTTCCTTCATGTAACAGACTAAGCTCATTTTGTTTGAAGTTCTCAAGCCTCTTGTAGACTAACCCCTTTTTTAATAATTCGTTCTCTAACATCTTTTGGGGTGGTTGTTCAGTCTCATAGGCCTTCTTGAAGTCTTCGATAATCTCCCACAGTGATACTACAAGGCCACTGTGATCTCTTCATCTACGATCCTTTTGACTTGGCCCTTGTATCTCGAAGGAATGTCTTTCTTTACAATCCTGTGAGCCACCCTAGGATCAGGCCATACTCTCACCTTTTCCTTCTGATATTGAAATGTGTTGGCGAGAGTGTACAACTTCAGAGCTTCTTTCTTCATACTAATAATTGATGACGAAGCAGCATACGTTTTGTCAATGCTTTTCAGCATTTCATCATCATGAAGCTTTTGCTGCTATTCTTCTTCAATCTTAACTTTCACACATCATCCATCTGTGAGGTGGAGTGATGGGCATAGGTTTGGCTTTCGCCAATGTTAGAACTGCAGACAGAGGCAGCCTATCTTCTTCCACATCATCCTCTTCTTCTTCTTCTTCTAGCCTCACACCCTTCTCTTCTTCTCTAGGTGCATCATCGGCTGTTGGTTTAGATGGTAAGGGAGTTGTTTTGAAGGTTGAGGAAGTTTGGATTTGGGCTTTGAGATTGTTTTGGAGATTTGAGGGGTAGGCTGTTTTTGAGTGGGTGAAAGGGAAGGTTGTTTCAGCATTTTTTGTTGTGAGTTTAGCCTTTGTAAGTCTTGCCATTTCAAACCTTTTTCTAGCTCCAGCCTCATCAAGGGCTTCCATGATAATCCCCTTATGGAATTGCTCAGACAGACAGATTCTGGTGCTATAGCCAGAATACTATCTCTGGTCCATGCACGAATCTCCATCAAAGATCTTCCTAAGTATTTGGCAATGAACGGATCTGATCTCCAATATCCCTTTGTCCAGTACATCATACCCAGCCCATCGGGTTTGAATCTCCTCCACTTCCAACTTCCTGATCTCACTATCTAATGTGGCTGTATCAAAACCTTGCTTGAAGAGTTGCTCAATATTTTGTCCATGGATCTGTTGTGTGTGGTGTGTCATCTGCATCTTTTACCAGCTCTTCCAAGGATTTTTCTTCATACAGTAGGTTGATCACGAGCACTTTTCTTTCTTTTGTAATGATCAGTTGTTGTTGCTTTGTTTTTCCAACTCCTGGGCTTTCTCTTGTGCCTTCTCATCCTCTGTTCTTTTCCTCTTCTTTTCGTTCACTGCAGTACTCTCCCCCTTTTGGATGCATTGGTGGTAGGGGTTTGTACCGCAGAAAGTGTCTTTTGCACAGCAGCATCAATGAGTGGTTGTAAAGTTGAGGAAATCCTCTCATCAATGGTTTTAGTAACAATTTCATTGATGATGGGAGTGATGAGAGGTATGGAGTTTTGGAATACAGCAACCATCTGCTCTGGGGGGTTCGGTCCCAGAGAGATAGTGCCAAAAGCAGAAGCTGAGGCTCTGTGAAGTGAGAGGGTAAAGTGTTTGGGGAACCTTCAACTGAAGGTGCCATCTGCGGGTTGGTGGAGGCAGATGGTCTTTGTTCCTTAGAAGTTTTGGCGAGCAGCTCTTTGAGTCTGCTCACCTCCTCCTCCAGGATGGTGTTTTGGGCGATTACATTGTAAAAGAAGCCCAGGTCATCATCAGTAGATACTGATCACCTGACCTCCTGAGAGGATCAGGATGAACATGCACTGAGTGTAGCTCAGTTGTTGCATGTGCTCCTTTGTCTTAGAACTGGGGACTTCCTGCCTCAGGACTATGTCCGTCATCAGCAGTTGCCTCTGGTAAGGTCTTAGTAATGGTACCAACTACAACCTGATCATATGCTGACGCAGGAGAGGTTGCAGCCTTACCAGAAGTTCCAATCTCCATTGCTACACTAGGATAAGGAACATTGTAACCCCTAATCTGTGGGTTCTCAGCTGCACTTTGGTCCTCCCCTTAATGGTAGAGGTGTTCCCAGTAGTAATTGGTATCTGGGGAGGGGGTGAGGAGTGCAATTGAGTCAGCACTTGTGCAACAAGCAATGTAGGACTTGGGGGGTGGTTGCATGGGGAGATGGGGTAAAAGCAGTGTGCACCTAGGGAGGATGGTGCTCTTCAATGGAAATCTCCTCAAGTGAGGAAGATCCCAGATGTGTGGGTACCCCTTGTTTGGTTTCTGCAGGCTCCTTTTGAGAGGAATCCTGAGGCGCTATGGCTGGAAGAGTCCTTATCCACTAGGGGGTTATAACCAGTGATATAGCTGCGTTTGTGTTGCAGGGGCATCCTCAGGGGACTCATTTCCCTGAGTAGCTTTTTGGTTTTCTTTTTGTGGGTTTGGTGGGGACTTTTGATTGGAGGTGGTGGCTGGGGTTCCAGCTGCGTGGGTTTGCGCAGCTTGGCAGCCAGTTTGAGTGATTGGTCAGAGTTGTGCCCGGAGTATACTTCAGGCAAAACAGCCATAGCAGGGACTCCCAGGCCAAACAAGTCCCTCAGCTTGAAGCTGGTTTGTAATTATGGCCATTATGAACCGCGGATATAATATCCAACGGTTAGCAATTTGTTTTTGAGCCATATCCTTGAGCTCTGAAAATATTATTCTGGAAAATTTAAAGGCTGTTGTCTCAAGAATGGAGTACATTACCTGCTGCCACTTTGTAGACATTTGATCCCAAGACGAAGTCTTAGGAGCCAAATAGACATTTACCATGTGAAAGATTAGACGTTCAGCGTCATGGAAATGTTTCTTCGGTATGGTGGAGGCACTAAGGTTTCCCTGATATCCATGTGGGGCAAAGGATAATCAGTTGTGCCCTTTGGATATCCAGCAGGAGAAGAAGTAGCATCATCCAGGTGTGAGATGTTGAGTATATCGGGAGTGATGACCACTTTGTGGTTTTTTGACGACCGACCGGAGAGACGCTGTGTTGTTCTCCCCAGTGGTGAGGGTGACATTCATCCAAAACTGGTTAATGGATTCGGCATGAAGGATTGGATTGAGAAGAAAGGTCGTTTGGTAGGGTGACTGGATCATAAGATCAATAGCATTATCGAACTTAGGCCCAGAATGGCGATTTGGTGAGGAAGCTACACAGTTTGTCGCGGTTTGAGTTGCATGGGACCCATTTAGGAGGAAAAGTTTTGGAGAGATGACGTTAGGTTTGAAGAAGAGAAGCTCTGAAGGATTAGGACAGGGATATTTATAGGGTACGGGTTAGAAAACGACTGAAGGAGTTGGTGTTAGTCATCATGTAGTTTTAAACGACTGTTGACATGGTATTACCCTTTCAGACGACGTTGAAACAGCTGAAGTCGTGGTTTTAGGCATCAGTAGTTAGAAAACTACTGAAAGCCCATGGTTTTGACTTCAGATGATGAAACAACTGAGGACTTGGTGGTTGTCATTAGTAGTTGTGAACTACTGAAGACAGTGTTTTGTCATCAGTTGTTGTAAACAGCTGAAGACTTGGTATTAGTCATCAGTAGTGTATAAAACTACTCAAGACATGGTTTTGCTTCAGTTGTTTAGAATGAAACAGCAGTTGTAGAAACAACTGAAGAGAAAGTTCTCTTCAGTAGTTTTCGTCAATTCATATCCTTTCAGCTGTTTCATACTGTCCTCAACACTTACTCATCAGACTTTGCATCTTCTTTTCAGGTGTTTCATAGGACGTCAGTACTTATCTATTTGTACTGATTTCAGTAGTTGTAACTACATCATTAGTTGTAACTACTCAGTAGTTTGGAACAGATAAAGTACTTCATACTTGTGAGGCATTAGCCGTCAGTATTATAAAAACTACTGAAGGTGAAAGGACTCATCATACTTATAGTGACATGGTTACTAATGATCACCAGTAATATTACTGAAATCATCAGTAGTTGTCACTTATTCTAGCTGCAGCATACCAAGCCTTAACACAAGGTTTTGAAAGTAGAACTATCCAAAGGCTTAGTAAAATATCTGCAAGCTCTCAGCACTAGGCACAAACTAGGATCAATCAGACCTTTTTCAAAACAATCCCGAATAAAGTGATGTCTGATCGTTATATGTTGGTCCTAGAGTGCTGGACTGGATTTTTGACAATACACAGAGCTGAAGCACTATCCATTAATAATGGAGTCTTAGTCTCTGCAATGCCATAATCCAGAAGTTGGTTTTGAAGCCAGAGTACCTGAGAAGTACAACTTGCAGCAGCAATGTACTTGGCCTCAGCAGTTGTGTGTAGCAACAGATGTTTTCTTACTCTGCCAAGAAATCAAATAGTTGCCTAGGAATTGACAACCACCAGAAGTTGACTTTCTAGTTAACTTGCACCCTGCATAGTCACTATCTAAAAAGCAACTAATTTGCAAGAGTGTCCAGTGGAATACCATAAACCCAGAGATTGTGTACCTTGCAAATATCTAAAGATTCTCTTGACTGCAATCAAATGAGACTCTTTAGGAGCAGCCTGAAATCTAGCACAAACACATGTAGCAAACATAATATCTGGCCTAGAAGCTGCTAAATACAACAAGGACCAATCATACATCTGTAAGTGTTTCATCAACAGCTTTACCTTTCTGATTAGCATCCAGTTGTGTGGTGTTGCACATGGGAGTAGAACATGGCTTACATTTTTGTAATCAAACTTATTCAAAAGAACTTTTGTATATTTTGACTGATGAATAAAGGTTCCATCATCCTTTGTTTAATTTGGAAGCCTAGAAGAACTGTAATTCTCCCATTGCACTCATTTCAAACCTCTTTTTCATTAAGTTGTAAAATCATCACACAACCGGGGATCAGAGGATGCAAAAATGATATCATCAACATAATCTGAACAAGTAGCTTGTGCTGATCCACCTTCTTAATAAACAAAGTTTTACCATGGAGCCTCTAGTGAAATTATTCTTAAGAAGAAAGTGAAATGTCTCATACCAGGCTCTAGGAGCTTGTTTCAACCCATAAGAGCCTTATCAAGTTTATACACCCATTCAGGATGTTTATTATCCTCAAAACCTAGTGGTTGACACACGTAAACTTCTTCCTTTATTTTACCATATAAAAATGCACTTTTGACATCCATTTGAAAAACTTTAAGATTGTGGAATGCACATAGGCTAAAAACAATCTGATTGCCCTAGTCTGGCTACAGGGCAAAGGTTTCATCATAGTCCAATACCTTCTTATTGTGAAAACCCTGTTAATCAGTCTAGCCTTGTTCTTAACAATAAGCCCATTTCATCAGTTTTATTCCTAAACACCCTTTAGTGCCTATTGCACACTTACCTAGGGGAAGAGGAACCAGTTCCCACACTTGCTGTTCTTGAACTGAAGTAGCTCAAGCTGCATAGCTTCAACCCATCCATTGTCTCTCAAAGCACATGGTAGTTCTTTGGCTCTAGCTGACTGATGAAAGAGCATAGAAGCAGAAGTTAGACAATTGACTTCTTGTTAAAACACCAGCATTGATATCACCAATAATCTGAGACACGGGGTGATTCTTCAGTTCTTGATAAACAATGAGTTCTTGCAAGTGTTGTAGAACCTCCAGCAGCAGCAGATGTTGATGCAGACTCTTGAAACCAAGAATTAGATGGTAACTCAAAAGATGTAGAGGAAACAGAGATCTCATCAGCATTGTTGTGGATGGAACTGCTGAAGCAACAGGAACATCAATTTAGCAGACACAGGCAGTTGGTCACTAAACTTGAAGAGGTGAGTATTGATATTATCATCTTCATCATCAATACCACCAGGTGGAAGACATGCTGCAGAAGAGATTTATCCACAGGATCTGCAACAGCCGGAGGTTGATAAGGAACATATTGCAGTATGTCCAAATCAAACAACAACTCCACAGGGTTTTGTGGAATCTTGTCCAAAGGAGATTCATTAAACTTCACATGCAAAGTCTCTTCAACTATCTTTGTTCTCGCAGTTGAAGACTCTGTATGCCTTGCAAGTAGATGAATAACCAACAAAATACCCTGCATCCACCTTAGGATCAAATTTATGGAGTTGATCCTTGTGTTGAGAATAAAACAAGGACACCCAAATGCTTTGAAAAATGAAATTAGAGGAGCCAAGTGATGGAGAACTTCATATGGAGTCTTCATCAACCTCTGATTTACTAAGACTCTATTCTGCACATAGCAAGTTGCGTTAACAGCTTCAGCCCAAAAGGTCAGTGGCAAACCAGAGTCAGCCAGCATGGACCTTGCAGCTTCAATTAGGGTCCTGTTCTTTCTCTCCACTACTCCATTTTGTTCTGGAGTCCTTGGTATGCTAAACTGCCTTTTGATTCCCTTTGAAAGATAGAAGTCATCAAGTGTATGGTTTCTGAATTCAGTTCCATTGTCACTCCTAATACACTTGACTGGAAGGGAATACGGCTTCTCAATATACAACATAAAGTGAATAACTTCTGAGCAACCTCATCCTTTGAATGTAGAAAGAAAGTCCATACAAATCTGGAGTAATCATCCACAATTACCAGACATTATTTCTTCTTTGCCATGCTCATTACTCTCACAGACCAAATAGATCATATGGAGTAATTGCAAGCAGGCAGTGGACTAGGCTCTTCAATAGGAGGGAATGAGACTTTGTGCTTTTTCCTTTAAACAAGCAGTGCAGGTTTCATCACAGTGGAACTCCTTTATTGGTAAGCCTCTAACTAAACTATGGTGGATAAGCTGATTCATGCTTTTGAAATTAACATGACCAGCCTGTGTGCCACGGTTTAGATTCTTGAGAAGAGGCTTTGGAAAATAGGCAAGATTGCCTCTGAGATCTATTTTCTTGGAAAGATCTAAGCATACACTCTTCCTGTCCTGTTGGCTCTCAGGAGAGTGTGATCATCAACACCTTATCAATCAATGCAGAACTTTGGATGACAGAATCCTACAGTTCTGACTGGTGAAAAGAGCAACATGGCCTTTATCACACATTGACTGACACTCAAGAGATTGTACTTGAGATTTTCCACATGATTAACATCATCAAACTTGATTTCTCCATTGGAGACAAAGCCATTTCCAATGATGTAACCCCTAGCATCATTGCCAAAAAACAAAGCCCTTCTTTCCTTGAGAGTAGTCATGAAGAAGAGAGCTGTTCCAGTCATGTGCATAGGATCCCCCACTGTCCACATACCAGATGCTACTTTGGCATGTTGGAGAACCCTACATAATAAACAATTACTTAGTTTTGGAGACCCAACCCTTTTGGTTTTGGCCTGGTCTCATCAACAGATGGTAAACTAACAGGTTATTAGAAACAACAGCCTGAGAGGAAGAAGATGGTGAAGAAGAGGAATCCTTTGGCTTGGACCTCCTTTTCTTTGGTTTCAACATAGGGCATCTAATTGTTTACTCTTCCCAATAGATGTTGAACCTCATAACCAGCTGTGTCTGATTTTGTGATAAAGCTTTCAGCTCATCTCACATAGACGTTGCTAGTGGAGTTTGATAAGTCCTATGTTGCACCTTCTTCTTCTGAGCACTCTCAGCTGTCACCTGTTTAACCCCCTTCCTTTTGGATTTCTTTGAGGATTTAAGGGTTACAGGATTTGATGTTGCTGATACAATTGGTCTCAAACTCAGTTTTCATTTTTACCATTTTCTCTTTAGTTTCTTTCTTTTTGTTTGAGTTTGGGAACCTCTTTGTACCAGCAATCATCTGTAAGATGATTGAACACCACCACATACTTCACATGGTTTCTTCTTCATCTTAGGTTGATCATCAACTAAAGAGGGTGAAGCAACTGAAGACTTGCTCTTCAGTGCTTTGGAAGCATTGTTTGGCTTTCTTGACTTCTGCTGACAGGATCAGCGATCACAAGTTTGATGTATTAGGATTCAAAGCAGCGGAATACAACAGGAATTAACAAATTGTAGCAAGCAATCGATACTTGTATGCATTAAGAGCGCATACGGTTATAGGGAGAGAATATATATTTCTGATTTCGAGGAATGTTTATAGATGTAGAATATTTCTAATCAAATCATTCGTTCATTCCATTCATTCATCACAGTTACAATAAGTTGTCACTCCTTATATAGGGTGCAACAATCACTGTTGTTATCACGGATAGTGACAACTGGCAATCTAATACACAAATAACTAATTCTTACAAACTACTGAAATGTTCACAACTACTGAGAACATATCAGCGTGTTAAGTACAAAATATAAAACTACTGAAACTACGACTGAAGAACAAGCTCTTCAGTCGTTTTACAAAACTACTGAACATAAAAATATAAAACTACTGAAGAAGTACTCTTCAGCAGTTGTGACAAACTACTGAGACTTCAGTACTTGATCTTCAGACTTTGACCTTCAGGTGTTTCATCAGCTGATGACTCAGTAGATATCATCAGCTGATGTCTTCAGTCTTTGTCTTTCAGACTTTGTACATCAGTTGTTGATATTCAGCACTTGTAAACTCTTCAGCTGTTGTACTTCAGTATTTTGGTCTTTCAGCTTCAGCACTTGTGTTCTTCAGCTGTTGTACTTCCACTTTAGTTCTTCAGCTGTTGAGGTCTTCAGCACTTGATCTTCAGCTGTTGAAGTCTTCAGCACTTGTCAAACTACTGATGAGGCTTTCAGCACTTGTGTGATACCATGTGGGACTTGGAGGTTTTCTGATCTTGGCTCATTGGTTCTTTTGGTCCAACAAACTCCCCCTGAACCAATGCAGCCAAAACCTCTAACTTATTATTATCCCTTATGTTGGCAAAATGTTGGTCTTTTTCCTTCTTGATCAGTAGAGAAGATGACCCATGTAAGCTCTGGCCTGGGAAGAAATCTCAATATTTGTTTGGCAGAGTATGAATGGGAACTCTGTTTTGGGGAACTGGACACAGAGTTGTTATCCCATTCATGAGATTTACTTCCCTATAATGAGTCTGTATGACTCACGAACATAGGCCTCAAGGAGAACAACATTTTCCTCCTGAGAGAGTTCTTCTGCTCCTCCTTCGAAGAAGAACTCTGGACCATAGTACTCTGATAAGTACTTCATGGTCCTGCCATTTTTCAGCTCCACCGTAGTTACCCCCTATATACAATTCATCAGGATGGTGCCTTCAGGAGTAACTGGAGCTCATTCTTCTGGATTCTTCAAGCTTTTTATATAGCAACCCCTTCTTAATCATCTTGTTTTCTAGTAAAGCTTGAGGGTTCTTCTTTGCTTGGTGAGCTTTCTTGAATTCATCAATGATTTCCCAAGGTGAGACTACAACGGCCAACATGATGCTAGATTCTATTGTTTTTCGTACCTGCCGTTGTATCTGTGTGGATAGTTCTTTTATGGATTCTAGAACTCACCCTGGGGTCTGGCCATACTCTCACTCTCTCCTTCTGATACTGAGAGGTGTGCCTGAGAGTGTACAGCCTTTGAGCATGCCCTTTCATGGCTTGAATAGATGATACTGAGAAATTCCTTGTCAACCATCTTCAACAGTTGCTCATCGTGCTGTTTCGCTGTTCTTCTTCTTCTATCTTGACTCTGACGATTTCCCTTGAGAGTCAGTTGATCATGGGTTGACTTCGGGGTTTGGTAGCTTCAGAACAGCAGAGAGTGGCAGACTATCATCTTCATCCTCCTCTTCTTCTTCTCTTCCATCCTCAGCACCCTTCTCCTCCTTCTGGGTAATCACTGGATGATGGTTGGGTTGGTGAAGGAATTGGTTTTGAAGAATGAGGATATTTGGATTTTGGCTTAGAGATTGGTTGTGAGATTTGAGGGATAGGAGCTGTTTGAGTGGGTGGAGGGAAGGTTGATCCAGCATCTTTGTAGTTAGTTTCGCCTTTGTGAGTTTAGCCATCTCTAACCTTTTACCAGCCCCAGCCTCATCAAGGCTTCCACAATAATCCCTTTGTTGAATTGCTCAGACAGAGAGATTCTGGTGGCTATAGCCAGAATGCTGTCCCTGGTCCATGGCGCGAATCTCACTAACGATCTTCCTAAGTATTTTGCAATGAAGCGGATCATTATTTCCAATCTCTCTTTCTCAAGAGCATCATACCCTGCCATCGGGTTTGTATCTCTTGTACTTCTAACCTTCTGATCTCACTATCCAGTGTGGCGTGTCAAACCCTGCCTGCTGAAGAGTTGTTCAATTATTTTATCCATGGATCGGCTGTGTGTAGTGTCAGCTTCTTTGACCAGCTCCTCCAAGGATTTGTCTTCAGCAGTGTGATCATCAGCACTTCTCTTTCGCTTGTAAGTGAGCAGAGGTTACTTTTCTTTTTCCTCCTCTTGGGCTTGCTTCTCTTCCTTCTTCTTCCTCTGTTCTTTTCCTCTTCTTTTTCTTTCACTGCAGTACTCTCCCCCTTTTGGGTGCATTGGAGGAAGGGGTTTGTAACGCAGAAAGAGTCTTTTGGACAGCAGCATCAACCAAGGGCTGTAAAGTTGAGGAAAGCCTTTCATCAATGGCTTTAGTCACAATATCAGTGATTATGGTGTGAATGAGAGGGAGGGAATTTTGAAGTACAACACCTATTTGCTCAGGAGGATTCTGTTCCTCCGAGATAGGGCCTGAAGCAGAGGCAGGTGGTTGAGTTTGGAGTGGCTCAGTGTTTGGGAAACCTTCAAGTGAAGGTGCCATCTGTGGGTGGGTAGAGGCAGATGGTCTTTCTCCTTGTGAGAGTTGGTCAAGTAGGTTTTGCAGCCTATTGACTTTCCTTCAGGATTGTGTTCTGGGCAAGAACATCATAGAAAAAGCCCAGGTCATCATCAGCCGAAACTGAGTCATCTGACCTCCTGCTTAGAGCAGGATTTACATGCACTGGGTGTAGACCAGTTGTGCATGTGCCCCTTGTGCTTGGTACTGGGGACTTCCAGCCTCAGGACAATGTCCATCATCACTGTTGCCTCTAGTGAGGTCTTAGCAATGTTTACCAGCCTCACTCTGGTCATATGCTGATCAGAGGAGGTGGCAGCCTCACTAGATATTCTAAGCTCCTTGTCTACCATGAGATAGAAGTGAAACCCCTGTGCTGTGGGTTCTCAATGCACTGTGTTCCTCCCCCTCAATTGTAAGGTATTCCCAGTAGTAAGTGGTTTCTCTGGGAGGGGGTGAGGAGTGCAATTGAGTTAGCACTTGTGCAATTATTAAGTTGGGCTGTGAGGGGCGGTTGTTTGGGATGAAGGGATAGAAGCAGTGTGCACTGGGGAGGTTGGTGCTCTTCAATGGCAATCTCCTCAAGTGAGGAGATCCCAGATATGTAGGTGCCCCTTGGTGGTTGCTGCAGGCTCCTGTTGAGAGGAGCCTGAGCGGCTGTGGCTGGAGGAGTCATTGTATCCACTAGGGTTTGGACTAGTGGATATATCCTGCGTTTTGTTGCAGGGGCATCCTCAGGGGACTCAATTCCCTGAGTAGCCGTTTGGGTTTCTTTTTGGTGGGTTTGGTGGGGACTTTGGATTTGGGTGGTGGTTGTGGGTTCCAGCTGCGTGGGTTTTCGCAGCTTGGCAGCCATTTTGAGTGTCCGGTCAGAGTTGTGCCGGGAGTATACTTCCGGCAGAACAGCCGTAGCAGGGACTCCCAAGCCAACAAGTCCCTCAGCATTAAGCTGGTTTTGTAATGATGGCCATTATGAATCGTGGATATAGTATCCAACGGTTGGCAGTTAGTTTTTGAGCCATATCCTTGAGCTCTAAAAATATTATTTCAAAAAATTAAGTGGTTGTTGCTCAAGAATAGAATACATTACCTGCTGCCATTTTGTCGACATTTGATCCCAGACGACGTCTTAGGGGCCAAACATACATTCACCATGTGAAAATCAGGCGCTCAGCGTCATTAAAGTGTTTTCTTCATGATAGTGGAGGCACTGAGATCGCCTTGATATCCATGTTGAGCAAAGGATAGATCTATGGTGCCCTCGGATATCCAGCAGGAGAACCGCATCATTCAGTTGAAGAATTTTGGGATTATTGCAGGAGTGATGACTATTCTTTGTTGTTGACAACCGACTGGAGGGATGGTGTTTTGTTCTCCCCAGTGGTAACAGTAGCGTTCATCCAAAATTGGTGCAAGGATTCGGCATGTAATATGGGATTCAGAAGAAATGCCGTGTTGTATTGGGACTGAACCATAAGATCGATAGCAGTATCGAACTTAGTCCAGATGGGCGATTTAGTGAGTAGGCAACACAGTTGTGTCGCGGTTTATTTGCATAGACGCCATTGAGAAGAGGGAAGTTTTGGAGAGGAATGTTAGGTTTGAAGAAGGTGAAGCATTGAGAGCTAAGGTTAGGGATATATATAGGGTCGGTAAGAAAACGACTAAGGATGTGGTGTTAGTCATCAGTAGTTTTAAACGACCGTTGACATGGTATTATCCTTCAGACGTTGAAACAGCTGAAGTCGTGGTGTTAGGCATCAGTATTTAGAAAACTACTGAAGACCGTGGTTTTGACTTCAGATGATTGAAACAACTGAGGACTTGGTGTTTGTCATCAGTAGTTATGAAACTACTGAAGACAGTGGTTTTGTCATCAGCTGTTGTAAAACACTGAAGACTTGGGATTAGTCATCAGTAGTTATAAAACTACTAAAGACGTGTTTTGCTTCAGTGTTTAAATGAACAGCAGTTGTACAAACGACTGAAGAGAAAGTTCTCTTCAGCTTTTTCGTCAATTCTTAGCTTTTCAGCTGTTTCAAACTGTCCTCAACATTCATCAGTCTTTTTGGCTGATTTCAGTTTTTTCATAGGACATCAGTACTTATCTGTTTTTACTGATTGCAGTAGTTGTAACTGCATCAGTAGTTGTAACTACATCAGTAGTTTAGAACAGATGAAGTACTTCAGTACTTGTGAGACATTTAGCCTTCAGTAGTTATAAAAACTACTGAGGGTAAAGAGCTCATCAGTACTTATATGTGACATAGTACTCATGATCATCATACGAATTACTAAGATCATCATTAGTTGTCACTTATTCTAGTTGCAGCATACCAAGCCTTACACACAGGTTTTGGAAAGTTGAACTATCCAAGGCTTAGTAAAAATGTCTGCAAGCTCATCAGCACTAGCATAAACTTAGGATCAATCAGACCTTTTTCAAAACATCCCTTATAAAATGATGTCTGATCTCTATATGTTTGGTCCTAGAGTTCTGGACTGTTTTTGACAATGCAAAGCTGAAGCACTATCCATTAACAATGGAGTCTTAGTCTCTGTAATGCCATAATCCAAAAGTTGGTTTTGAAGCCATAGTACCTGAGATGTACAACTTGCAGCAGCAATGTACTCTGCTTCAGCAGTGGATGTAGCAACTGAGGTCTGTTTCTTGCTCTGCCAAGAAATCAAGCAGTTGCCTAGGATTGACATCCACCAGAAGTTGATTTCCTGGTCAACTTACACCCTGCATAGTCACTGTCAGAAAAAGCAACTAATTTACCAGAATGTCCGGTAGAATACCATAAACCTAGAGATGGAGTGCCTTGCAGATATCTAAAGATCCCTCTGACTGCAATCAGATGAGACTCTTTAGGTGCAGCCTGAAATCTAGCACAAACACATGTAGCAAACATAATATCTGGTCTAGAAGCTGTTAATACATCAAGGACCCACTCATACATCTGTAAAGTGTTTCATCAACCACTTTACCTTTCTGATCTGTGTCCAGTTGTGTGGTGCTGCTCATGGGAGTAGAACAAGGCTTACAGTTTTGTAAATCAACTTTGCAAAAGATCTTTTGTATATTTGGACTGATGAATAAAATTCCATCAGCCTTTTGTTTGATTTGCAACCCCAGAAAGAACTGTAATTCTCCCATGGCACTCATTTCAAACTTCTATTGCATCAACTTTGTAAAGGCATCACACAACTTTGGATCAGAGGATGCAAAAATGATATCATCTACATAATTTGAACAAGTAGATTATGCTGCCCGCTTCTTAATGAATAAAGTCTTATCTATGGAGCCCTCTAGTGAAATTGTTTTCCAGAAGAAAGTTTGATAATGTCTCATACCAGGCTCTGGGAGCTTGTTTTAACCCATAAAGAGCTTTATCAAGCTTATACACCCAATTAGGATGTTTATTGTCCTCAAAGCCTGGAGGTTAACATACATAAACCTCTTCTTTAATTTTCCATACAAAAATGCACTTTTGACATCCATTTGAAAAACTTTAAGGTTTTGATAAGCAGCATAAGCTAAAAACAATCAAATTGCTTCCAGTCTGGCTACGGGGCAAAGTTTCATCATAATCAATACCTTCTTCTTGTGCAAACCCCTGAACAACCAGTCTGGCCTTGTTCTTAACAATAAGCCCATTTTCATCAGTTTTGTTCCTAAACACCCATTTAGTGCCTATTGCACACTTACCTGGAGGTAGAGGAACCAGTTCCCACACTTGCTGTTTCTTGAACTGAAGAAGCTCAAGCTGTATGGCATCAACCCATCCATTGTCCTTTAAAGCAATGTGATAATTCTTTGGCTCTTGCTGACTGATGAAGAGAGCATAGAAGCAGAAATTTGACAATTGACTTCTTGTTGATACTCCAGCAGTGATATCACCAATGATTTGAGACATAGGGTGATTCTTCAGATCTTGATACACAATGAGATCTGTGCAAGTGTTTGTAGCCGGCTCAGCAGCAATAGATGGTGATGGTGAATCATTTCCTTGAAACAATCAGTGGATGGTAATTCAAAGGAAGTTGAATTCGAAGAGATCTCATCAGCATTTGTTGTGGATGGTGCTACTGGAGCTACAGGAACATGAGGGCTAGCTGAGTCAGGCAGCTGATCACTAAACCTGAAGAGGTGAGTACTGCATCCATCATCATCAGCACAGTACCACCAGGTGGTGAACTGTTGACAGGAGCAACAGCAGGAGTTTGATAAGGAACATATTGCAGTATGTCCAAATCAAATAACTCCACAGGACTTTGTGGAATCTTGTCCTTTGGAGATTCATTAAACTTAACAGTGTAGTTTCTTCAACCATCTTTGTTCTGCAGTTGAAGACTCTGTATGCCTTGCAAGTAGATGAATAACCAACAAAGTACCCTGCATCCACCTTAGGATCAAATTTATGGAGTTGATCCTTTGTGTTGAGAATAAAACATGGACACCCAAATGCTTTGAAAAATGAAATCAGAGGAGCCAAATGATGGAGAACTTCATATGGAGTCTTCATCACCTCTGATTTAATAAAACTCTATTTTGCACATAACAAGCTGTGTTGACAGCTTCAGCCCAAAAGGTCAGTGGCAAACCTGAGTCAGCCAGCATGGACCTTGCAGCTTCAATGAGGGTCCTGTTCTTCCTCTCCACTACTCCATTTTGTTCTGGAGTCCTTGGAATGCTGAACTGCCTTTTGATTCCCTTTGAAAGATAGAAGTCATCAAGTGTATGATTTCTGAACTCAGTTCCATTGTCACTCCTAATACACTTGACTGGAAGGGAATACTGCTTCTCAATGTACAGCACAAAGTGAATAATCTTCTGAGCAGCCTCATCCTTGAATGTAGAAAGAAAGTCCATACAAATCGGGAGTAATCATCGACAATTACCAGACAGTATTTCTTCTTTGCCATGCTCATTACTCTCACGGGACCAAATAGATCCATATGCAGTAATTGCAAGCAGGCAGTGGACTTGGGCACTTCAATAGGAAGGAATGAGACTTTGTGCTGTTTTCCTTTTAAACACAGTGCAGGTTTCATCACAGTGGAACTCCTTTATTGGTAAGCCTCTGACTAAACTATTGTGGGTAAGCTGATTCATGTTTTTGAGATTAACATGACCAAGCCTCCTGTGCCACAGTTTAGATTCTTGAGAAGAGGCTTTGGAAAATAGGCAAGGATTGCCTTTGAGATCTATCTTCTTAGAAAGATCTAAGGCATACACTCTTCCTATCCTGTTGGCTTTCAGGAGAGTGTGATCATCCAACACCTTGTCAATCAAGTGCAAAACTTTGGATGACAAATCCTACAGTTTTGACTGGTGAAAAGGGCAACATGGCCTTTATCACACATTTGACTGACACTCAAGAGATTGTACTTGAGATTTTCCACATGATTAACATCATCAAATTTGATTTCTCCATTGGAGACAAAGCACTTACCGATGATGTAACCCCTAGCATCATTGCCAAAGAGACAAATCCCTTCTTTCCTTGAGAGTAGTCATGAAGAAGAGAGTTGTTCCCAGTCATGTGCATAGATCCCCCACTGTCTACATACCAGATGCTACTTTGGCATGTTGAAGAACCCTGCAAAAATAAACATTAGTTAGTTTTAGAGACCCAAACCTTTTTGGTTTTGGGCCTGGTCTCATCAAGATGGTAAACTAACAGGTTTATTTGAAACAACAGCCTGAGAGGAAGAAGATGGTGTAGAAGAGGAATCCTTTGGCTTGGACCTCCTTTTCTGTGGTTTCAACATAGGAGAATCTAGTTGGTTAACTCTACCCAACAGATGTTGTACCATCATCACCAGCTGTGTCTGATTTTGTGATAAAGCTTTCAGCTCATCAGACACATTGCTAGTGGAGTTTGATAAGTTCCTATGTTGCACCTTTTTCTTCTGAGCACCCTCAGCTGTCACCTGTTTAAACCCCTTCCTTTTTGGATTTCTTTGATGACTTAAGGGTTACAGGTTTTGATGTTGCTGATACAAATGTGGTCTCAAACTCAGTTTCATTTTTACCATTTTCTCATTAGTTTCTTCTTTTTTTTGAGTTTGGAACCTCTTTTTTACCAACAATCATCTGTAAGATGATTGAACAAACCACATACTTCACATGGTTTCTTCATCATCTTAGGTTGATCATCAACTAAAGAGGGTGAGCAACAGAAGACTTGTTCTTTAATGCTTTGGAAGCATTATTTGCTTTCTTGACAGCCTCTTTAGTAGTCTTCAAACTCTTTCTACTGCCAGTTTTCTTCTCTTCAGTACTGACAGCAGTTGAAGTTTGAACTTCAGGTGTTAAATCCTGCTCTCTAGTCCTTTCAGGACCTTCAGAATTAACTCTTGATTTGATTAACTCATTAATCATGTGAATGTCAGCATTTGAACCATCAACATCAGCTGATAGGTTCAAAGAGGGCTTGATGCTGACTGCTACTTCTGATTGTGCTGTATCAGAAGGTAGATCACATGATGTGATGGATTGGTTATCACTCTCACCATCAGATTCTACCTCTGCTCTTGGGGTAAAATCTGTAGGTGGAGCAGTGTGATTGTAACCAATTCCAAACTTCACATTTGAAGCAGATTTCTTACTAAGAAGCATTTCAAAACCTTTGCATGATTGTACCCATCTATCACACTCGACCTGGGTAACTGCAAGGGTTTCTTTGAGATCTTTGTACTTTTCTAGAAGTACTTCTTCTCTAGCCTTATCTCATTATTTGGCAATTCAGTTTATAAATCTCATCATTTTTATCTTTGAGCACAAACTCAAACTCAGCTTTGTTTTTGGAAATTATTTGTTCTAGCTCAATGTTCTTATTAATTAGAGCTACATTTGCTTCTCTAATGGAAGCAAATGCTGCTATGCATGGTTCAGAACATAATTTGGCTTTTGCCTCAGAGGATACCTGTGATACCTGAGGTGTAGAGGCATTAGAGAATGAAGTATCAGCAGACTCCAAAGCCATAAGAGCTAGATTCCCAAAAGGGCTATCACCACCATGTTGACCAGCACCTGAGAACAGTTGATCATGACCAGACAAGTCATCTGTAAACTGCTCCAGTCAACAACTCCTGGGGTGAAGAAGCTGTGTTCTTGAGATTGAGTTTGTTGATGAGATTGGGATGGCTGAGGTTCTGGTAGTGCATGAGGTTGTGGTGCCATAGGAACTTGAACTTGATTTGACTGTGGCATGTAATAACAAGGGTACGGATATGGCATTGACCCTGAGGAACAAAATATGCTAGAGATTGTTGTTGAGGATGATGACTAGAGGTGACAGGATGTTGCCCTCTGTGTTGTTACTTTTGCCAGGAAAAGTCACAAAGGGTGCGGTGGAGTTAGATCCAGTTGATCTACACTCTCTTGCAAAGTGTCCAAGCCTTTGGCATTTGTGACACCTCAACTTGCTCTTGTCAAAACCAACTTTGGTTTTGTCAGAGAGTCCTGGGAATTTTCTTCCAGTTCTTTTATAGAACTTCTGAGATCTGATATTTATCAAGGCCATTTGGCTCAAAATATCCATCTCTTCTAAGTCATCATCAGCAATCCCCTTGAGATCATCCATAATGAAGCATAGATTGTCATTATTACACCCAGTAAACTAACCATCAACACTCACAAATGCAGAATCAGAAGTGCTTGAAGAGAAATTAATATGCTCATCATACTGGCATTCAGATGAAGCATATTCTGACTCATGACCCACCAAGGCAGTGTTGCCTTGTACAAAGTCTTCAGTGAGCTTTCCAGATGAAGACAGCTTTCTCTCTGTTCTATCTCTCTCTCTCAAAAGTGAGCAGTTTCCCATGGAGTTGGGTGAGAGATAGTTTGTCCAAACTTGCACTGGAGCGTAGGACAATAGTATATGTGTCCATCTCTCAGGCAGTGATCTGAGAAATCTGTTATTCATCTGAATATTGGTGTATTCAAGTTTGACCATTTTTAGTTCAGAGATCAAACAAGAGAACCGCTAATATTGTTGAGTCAGTGTCTCACCCTTTCTATGAGAGAATGTCTCATATTGTTGGGCAAGAATTTCTCTATTATTTGCCAAGACCTCATCTGTTCCTCCAAATTGTTCTTTCAAGGCATTCCAGAGGTCATGGGCAGTTTCATGATGCATTAGCCCAGAATAGATTTCATTTGGCAGTGCCATGGCCAGAATTCCATGGGCTTTTGCATCAATTTCAAGCAACTTCTTATCCTCATCTGAGTATTGCTCCCTCCTCTTCGGAACCATTTGATTGGTTTCCGGGTTATTTACCATAGGCTTGTGTGGACCATGTACCACTGATGTCCAACACCCTGCGCTGTTAACAGACAGGTGATGGAGCATACGTGTTTGCCATATGTTATACTCATTCCTAACCAGCATTGGTGGCTTGGTTGAGGAACCAGTATTATGAGGATCATTGGAGGGAGTAGTCATTTTTATTTCAAAACAATTTAGTTCAAGCTTTTAAAAGTTTTAGACAGACCACAACAAACTCAATGAGAACCAAGAAAAGATCTCAGGATGAATGAGCAGAAATACAGAAATTCAATCTCTATAACCGTTTCTTGCAAAAACAAAAGCTAATTCAATCAAACTTAGATCTTGAATAGTAGTTTCAATGATCAATTATTAGATCGATCAATGATTAACCTGCTCTGATACCATTTGACAGGATCAGCGATCACAAGTTTGATGTATTAGGATTCAAAGCAGCGGAATACAAACAGGAATTAGACAAATTGTAGCAAGCAATCGATACTTGTATGCATTAAAAGCGCATACGGTTATAGGAGAGAATATATATTTCTGATTTCGAGGAATTTTATAGATGTAGAATATTTCTAATCAAATCATTCGTTCATTCCATTCATTCATCACAGTTACAATAAGTTGTCACTCCTTATATAGAGTGCAACAATCACTGCTGTTATCACAGAAAGTGACAACTGGCAGATCTAATACAAAAATAACTAATTCTTAACAAACTACTGAAATGTTCACAACTACTGAGAACATATCAGCGTGTTAAGTACAAAATATAAAACTACTGAAACTACGACTGAAGAACAAGCTCTTCAGTCGTTTTACAAAACTACTGAAACATAAAAATATAAAACTACTGAAGAAGTACTCTTCAGTAGTTGTGACAAACTACTGAGACTTCAGTACTTGATCTTCAGACTTTGACCTTCAGGTGTTTCATCAGCTGATGACTTCAGTAGATATCATCAGCTGATGTCTTCAGTCTTTGTCTTCAGACTTTGTACATCAGTTGTTGATCTTCAGCACTTGTAAACTCTTCAGCTGTTGTACTTCAGTACTTTGGTCTTTCAGCTTCAGCACTTGTGTTCTTCAGCTGTTGTACTTCAGCACTTTAGTTCTTCAGCTGTTGAGGTCTTCAGCACTTGATCTTCAGCTGTTGAAGTCTTCAGCACTTGTCAAACTACTGATGAGGCTTTCAGCACTTTTGTGATACCATGTGGGACTTGGAGGTTTTCTGATCTTGGCTCATTGGTTCTTTTGGTCCAACAACTTCCTCTTTAGTAGTCTTCAAACTCTTTCTACTGACATTTTCTTCTTTTCAGTATTGGCAGTAGTTGGAGTTTGAACTTCAGGTGTTAAATCCTGCTCTCTAGTCCTTTCAGGACTTTCAGAATTACTCCTGAGTTGATCAACTCATTGATCATGTGAGTGTCAGCATTGGAACCATCAACATCAGCTGATAGGTTCTGAGAGGGCTTGGTGGTGCTGACTTCTACTTCTGATTGTGCTGTATCAGAAAGTAGATCACATGATGAGATGGATTGGTTATACTCTCACCATCAGATTCTACCTCTGCTCTCGGAGTAAAATCTGTAGGTGGAGCAGTGTGATTGTAACCAATGCCAAACCTCACATTGGAAGCAGATTGCTTACTAAGAAGCATTTCAAAACCTTTGCATGATTGTACCCATCTATCACACTCTACCTGGGTAACTGCAAGGGTTTCTTTGAGATCTTTATACTTCTCTAGAAGTATCTCTTCCCTAGCCTTATCATCAGTTATTTGGCATTTAAGTTTGTAAATCTCATCATTCTTATCATTAAGCACAGACTCAAATTCAGCTTGTGCTTTTGGAAATTATTTCTTCTAGCTCAATGTTCTTGTTGATTAAAGCTACATTTGCTTCTCTAATAGATGCAAAGGCTGCTATGCATGTTTCAGAACATAATTTGGCTTTTGCCTCAGAGGATACCTGTGATACCTTTGGTGTAGAGGCATTAGTGGATGATGTATCAACAGAATCCAAAGCCATAAGAGCTAGATTTCCAAAGGGACTTTCACCACCATGTTGACCAGCACCTGAGAACAGTTGTTCATGACCAGACAAGTCATCTGGTAAACTGCTCCAGTCAACAACTCCTGGGGTGAAGAAGTTGTGTTGTTGAGGTTGACTTGTTGATGAGATTGGGAAGGTTGTGTTTCAGGCAATGCTTGTGGTTGTTGTGCAATTGGAGCTTGAACAGAATTTGGTTGAGGCATATAATAGCAGGGATAAGGATATGACATTTGACCCTGAGGAACAAAGTATGCAGGAGATCTAGGGTTTGAATGATGACCAGACCAGCAGGATGTTGCCCTCTGTTTTTGGACTAGTACTAGAAAAAGTCACAAAGGGTGCAGAAGAGTTAGATCCAGTTGATCTACACTCTCTTGCAAAGTGTCCCAGCCTTTGGCATTTGTGACACCTCAACTTACTCTTGTCAAAACCAACTTTGGTTTTGCCAGAGAGTCAAGGAAATTTCCTGCCAGTTCTCTTATAGAACTTCGGAGATCTGATATTAATCAATGCCGTTTGGCTCAGAATATCCATCTCTTCTAGATCATCATCAGCTATTCCTTTCAGATCATCCATAATGTAGCATAGATTGTCACTATTACTGCCAGAATGACTCTCAATACCAACAAATGCATAATCAGAACTATTTGTAGAGAAATCAATATGCTCATCATAATTGCTTTCAGATGCAGCATATTCTGACTCATGACCAACCAAGGCAGTATTCCCTGGTACAAAGTCATCAGTGAGCTTTCCTGATGAGGACAGTTTCCTCTTCTGCTCTATCTCTCTTTCAAATGTAAGCAGTTTTCCCATGAAGTTGGGTAAGAGATAGGCTATCCAGATTTGCACTGGAGCGTAGGACAATAGTGTATGTGTCCCATCTCTCAGGCAGTGATCTGAGGAACCTGTTGTTCATCTGGCTATTGGTGTATTCCTGTTTCACCATTTTCAGCTCAGATATCAAGCAGGAAAAACGCTCAAACTGTTGAGTCAGTGTCTCACCCTTCCTATGAGAGAATGTCTCATACTGTTGGGCAAGGATTTCTCTATTGTTTGCTAAGACCTCATCTGTGCCACCGAATTGTTCCTTCAGGGCATTCCAGAGATCATGAGCAGTTTCATGATGCATAAGCCCTGAATAGATTTCATTAGGCAGTGCCATGGCCAGAATTCCATGGGCTTTAGCATCAATCTCAAACAGTTTCCGATCTTCATCAGAGTATTGTTCCTTCTTCTTCGGAACCATTTGATTGGTTTCCGGATTGTTCACCATAGGCTTATGTGGTCCATGTACCACAGATGTCCAACAACCTGAACTGTTAACAGATAGGTGATGAAGCATTCTTCGTTGCCATATGTTATACTCGGTCCTAACCAGCATCGGAGGCTTGGTTGAGGAACCGGTATTGTGAGGATCATAAGAAGGAGTAGTCGTCTCAGATTCAATCAAATTCGATTAAGCTAAAACAGATTTAGAACAAAACGCAACAACCAATTGAACCAAAAGAGATCTCAAAATAAATGAACGAAAGCGACAGAAACTCAATAATCTATAACCAGTTCTTGCGAATATGCTAATTCAATCAAACACAGATATCAATTAGCAGTTTCAATGATCAATTGTTAGATCGATCAATGATTGACCTGCTCTGATACCACTTGTTAGGATTAGTGATCTACGTTTGATTGATTAGAGAGTATAGCAGCGGAATTCAAACAATGAATTAGCCAATTCACAAGAACGAAACGATATTCAATGAAGAACAAAGACGGTTATAGAGAGAGAATTCTGCAAATATATTTCATTCAATATTCGCTTTCGTGGTAACGGAATGTCACAATTACAATTAGGTCGACATCTCTTATATAAGAGATGTGACGTCTGCTGATGTCACTTGATAGTGACATCTAACAGAATTATTCCAACCGAAACACAACTACTGAAGATGTCAAAACAGCTGACATCTCCTTACAAAAATACTAAGTGTTATTAGTTTCTATAACTACTGAAAAACATAAAACTACTGAAACTACAACGACTGAAGAACAAGCCCTTCAGTCGTTTTACAAAACTACTGAAAGTAAAAACTTAAAACTACTGATATCACAACTACTGAAGAAGTACTCTTCAGCTGTTGTGACAAACTACTGAAACTTCAGTACTTGGTCTTCAGACTTGAACTTCAGATGTTTCATCAGTTGATGACTTCAGTAGATATCATCAGCTGATGACTTCAGTAGATATCATCAGCTGATGTCTTCAGTCTTTGTCTTCAGACTTTGTACATCAGTTGTTGATCTTCAGCACTTGTAAACTCTTCAGCTGTTGTACTTCAGTACTTTGGTCCTTAGCTTCAGCACTTGTGTTCTTCAGCTGTTTAGCTTCAGCACTTGTGTTCTTCAGCTGTTGAACTTCAGCACTTGTGTTCTTCAGCTGTTGAACTTCAGCACTTTAGTCTTCAGTTGTTGAAGTCTTCAACACTTGATCTTCAGCTGTTGGAGTTTTCAGCACTTGTTGAACTGCTGATGAAGCCTTCAGCATTGTTGTGATATCATGTGGGACTTAGAGGTTTTCTGATCTTGGCTCATTGGTTCTTTTGGTCCAACACTTATAAAGCTAGACTTGTAGCAAAAGGTTTCACTCAAACTCAAGGGGTTGATTATGATGAGACCTTCTCACCAGTTGCAATGCTAAAGTCTATTAGGATATTATTTGTCATAGCTGCTCAATATGATTATGAGATTTGGCAAATGGATGTCAAAACTACTTTTCTAATGGACTTCTTGAGGAAGATGTCTATATGGTTCAGCCTGAAGGTTTTGTCGATCCAAAGCATCTTAACAAAGTATGCAAGTTGATGAAATCAATCTATGGATTGAAGCAAGCATCAAGAAGTTGGAATCACTATTTTGATGAAAAGATAATCAAACTTGGGTTCATCAAATATGCTGATGAAGCATGTGTATATAAGAAAGCTAGTGGGAGCATCATCACTTTCCTAGTATTGTATGTCGATGACATCTTACTATTTGGAAATGACATTCCAACCTTGGATGGTGTAAAAGCCTGGCTTGGAAGCTGTTTATCCATTAAGGATCTTGGTGAAGCCCCTAATATTTTTGAAATAAAGTTCTATAGGGATAGATCAAGGCGGTTGATAGGTTTAAATCAAAGTGGATACATTGACAATATCATGAAAAGGTTCAAGATGGAAAACTGTAAGAAAGTACCATACCTATTCAAAGAGGAACGATATTGAATAAGACTCAATGTCCAAGCTCAAAGGATGAGCAAGACAAAATGAAGGGAATCACGTATGCGTCTGCTATAGGATCCATCATGTATGCAATAATATGCACTAGACCGGACGTGTCATGCGCTTTAAGCATGACAAGCAGATACCAAAAAAAAATTCGAAGCTGTCATTGGATGGCTGTTAAGAACATACCTAAGTACCTAAGGAGGACTAAAGATATCTTCCTAATCTATGGATCTGGTGAGGAGGAACTCATAGTAAAGGGTTAGACAGATGCGAGTTTCCAAACTGATCGGGATGATTCACGATCATAATCGGGGTACATTTTCATCTTGAATGGACGAGCAGTCTCTTGGAAGAGCTCTAAGCAAGATGTGGTGACATTATCAACTACAGAGTTAGAATACATCATCGCTTCATTAGCAGCTCAGGAAGCTGGATGGTTAAAGAAATTCATTGTCAATCTAGGGCTGGTCCCTTCCACTAAGGACCCCCTAGAAATTCTGTGTTAAAGAGGGTGCGATTGCTCAAATCAAGGAACCCCGTGCACATCAAAGACTAGGCACATTGAACGAAGATTCAACTACATAGGGGATGAAGTTGAAAAGGGAAAGATATGTATTCGCAAAGTTCACACGGATCAAAACATTGTGGATCCACTCACGAAGCTTCTTCAAAAGGCAAATCATGAAAGTCATACTTGTGCCATGGGACTTCAATATTCTAGTGACTGGATATGATCTTTAATTTATGTATTGAGATATTGTAATCCTTTATTACTTGAATGAATTTTTTGGTTATAATGATTCAACTAATATTCCCATTTTGCATGTTTAAAATCCATGAGTATGAAGGTAAGACTATTATGAACTTGGATTGGTAGATATTCATATGGATGAATATAGAGGAAAAGGTTGCTGCCAAAGTTTATAGATATTTGTGGGATACAAATATTGGGCTGACCGGCATTTCAAATATTACTACATGGAATTTTCCTGATTGATCATAAGTAATTTTGAGTAAAGGCGAACATCATTTTGTATCCTTTGACCTGAGATACATATTGGGTCTTGATATTTATCGAATATTATACTTTGACTTAGTTCTTCGCTGCTCTGAAACATGGTAGTACATAAGTCTGAGTTCAGGTATAATACAAGGTAAATGTGAGAGACATATGTAGTCAAGATCGGATTTGTCCCTCTTATTCGTTGAGAGTAAGATGTCTAAGGCCTGATAAAGTTAAATCAATAATCAATGGAGAATGATCATTCTATGTTTCTAGGATTTAACATGACATTTGTGGCAAAAGGATAGATGATTGATTCACCTAAAACATTTCGAGTAAGGTACTTGATGGGGAAGATGTTATTTAATGGTGCTTAGTCATATGTAATAAGGGTAATAACCGTTGTTAGGCGGTATTTACTGCTTGCATCAATCTTCTATGAATCATGTGCAAGTGGGAGATTGTTGGATCTTGTATGCCCAAGACACATACAAGATTGATGTGTTTAGTACGTTATAATCCAAGTCGGGTCATACCCAATAAAAAGCTATACAAACACCAATAAATATTTACTTTTTGATGAGATCAAACAAATAAATATTGACTCCAACTGAGAAAATAGGTTTTATAAAACTTTGCTTTTGTAAAAAAAAACAACATTGTAAGGATAATTTGTTCATGAGATATTATTTATTTCATTATTTAAGTGAGTTAAATAATAACAAAAAAATATTTTATGTTATAAAATTAAAAGAGGTTTTAATTTTTTAAACTTGTGGGTTAAGAGTGTTACTTTTTTTATAAAATTGAAATGGGGTAACCCAATTCAAAATGGTTTTCGGTCGCCCATTGTGGGATTTTGGGCAATCAATTTTAGTCTTGGCCTTTGCAAGACTTTAGACATTCTTGCACTCTTCCACCAAGCACACTCTCTCACACCCAAAAAGCAACTTCCTTTCCCTTCTTCAAAGCTGAAAATTTGTTTTGCAAAGCTGACAATTTGGGTTTTGGTTGGGCATTTCGGATTTTACAAGAAGAAGGTCTTGAGTTTTGGTGTTCTTCTACCTAACAAGATTAGGTGTTTGCTAAGGCTTGTGGGTATACAAGCTTGAGGACTCCTATTTTGGAGTCTAGACATTCAAGAAGCAACATCTCCTACTCATCCTTAATATGACATCTTGTTCTTGAAATGTAGCTTCAAGAACTCCCTATGGTTACATTTTGTTTTTGATAGCATTTCATTTCACATATATATATGATTCTTGTTCTTGGGTTTTGTTTATGGTTTAAAATGGTCATTTTTCAGATTGTTAAAAACATGTTTAAACCTATATCCATTGTGTTTTAATAGTTTAAATGGTTAAACTAACTTTAACAAACTTGTTACAAAACCCAACATAGGATTCATCATGTTCAGATTTGGAAATCAAAATTAAGATGGGTTCATGTGTGTGAATCAACTAATAAAGTGATGGATAATGATAATGTTTTTATTTCATTGATGTTGATAAACATGTTACAATAAGAATTATACATGGCTAATGAATTCAAACCCACCCAAAAGACAGGTTCTCTTTGGGTGGTTATTTACACCATAAGAATCACACACAAAAGAGGCACAGATGCAAAAAGGCACTAGTGGTTCAATTTATACTAATGTTACATCATGACCTAATTTTGACTTTTTTGTCTCGATGTTGATTTTGTCTTGTATTTGTTGTCACACCCCGACCGACGGCGGAATCATCGGGGCAGACAAATGTGAAACGATTGTTTATAGCACATGGAACTAATTAAGTTGAAATAATATCAAATGTCATTATTCATTAAACATTACAAGACGAATAAGTCATTACATAACAATCAAGATACAACCAACATCATAAGATTTTCAATTAATCTATGTCCAAATCCTATATGATCACAAAGAGGTCTTCAAGTAGTAAACCTAAAACAAGTTAAAAATAAAGGGTCAACTATAGAGTTGGTGAGTTCCCATGGTTTAACACACGCATAAATATATATATATATATATATATATATATATATATATATATATATATAATATATATATATATATATATATAAAGGTTACAAGTAGCAATTCATGTCAATGGTTATGAGTTAGCAAGCTTATAGAACACATATAGTTACAACCAAACCTCGACTTGATTACAAGTATATATGATTGGCTATGTGTACTTGGTTCCCACGATTAACAAGCATACGTCATAACGAGCTAATAATACATCGACTTTAGCACCAAATAGGCTTGTCAAGCCCAAAGATCTAAGACGTCGCTAGGCTAGCTATAGTTAATGATTTTAAACGAAATATGTATCTCATATAAGACTTATAATAACACAAATAAGTTAACATGTTTCACCCTAAAAGGTGTGAAATAAAGTAAAAAGGGGGCATGACGAACTCACATGGAAAACTCACTTGATTTATATAAGGTGATGAAAAGAAATTAAACGAGGCTACAACGATTTCTCTTACAAGTTGCCTAAACGTATAGATTCAAAGATTAAGCTCGATAATAAGATTAACAATGAGACGTGAAGTAGGGTTTCAACTGGAATTTGGGGGTTTAAATAATTAAATAAAATAATGAATCGTTTACGTTTGGTTTAATAAAGATGGTATAAATTAATTAAGACTATGTACGATAGTGTATGATTCAATAATTTAGTTTATTGACTCCATAAATATTAAATAAAATTTGTGAAAGATAAAATTAATTTAGAAATTAATTATTTGAAATTTGATAAAGATGATTTGGTGAATACTTATTTATATAGCTTGCAAAATAATATAGAATTATTTAAAGTCACTTTAATCGTTTTAAATAATCTTTCTAAGGCCTTAAAACAAGGATGATCAATAATAGAAACTTATATTGTTTTATAAGTTTTAAGAATTTAATAAAAGTTTAGGAATAAATTGATTAGTTAATTAGGATTTAAAACAATATTATTTTTCAAAGAACATTTAGACCATAATAATTTATTAAGCATTATATACCATCCATTCTACAAGAAATTGTTCAAAAACAATCCTTGTTAAAATAATTTATTACCAAAATATATTTATTTAAACTTAGAAAAATTATAAAAAATCTTTGGTGTCTTTTAAAAAATATTTGATGTTTATAAAATCAATATTTATATTTTAAAATTTTTCTGTAATTTATTTAGGCTAAAAAGCCTTAAAAAATATGTGAGGGTGCCCGGGTTCGAATCCGGGACTTCATGCGTAGGGAAGCATTGTTTTAACTAGTGAACTAAGGCTTTCAGCCGTGACATGAATTAGTTTCCGATTATTAAAAAAACCTTAAACAATTCCCGAATTCACATAAATCCAAGAAACATCATTGATCAAATTAAAGTTTGATTCGATATCATTTACTGAAATAAACATGAGGCTTTGATTCCCCATGTAATTTCAAGTATGTTGATACGCATAACTTATGTGATTTGATATGAATCGTTGGAGATGAGCACGAGTGCAGCCGTGATGGTGAAGCAAACAAGATTTTATATGAATTGATGACACCACTTGAATTAATCTCGTGTATAGCTTGGGGGATTGATTCCGAGCAAAAGCCCCTTATTAGTTTCGAAAATTGAAGCTTGGATGATGGTGTTTGAGTGTGGTGTAGGTTGCGACCGAATATGATGATGAGAATCAAGGATTTGGATTGTTTTAGGTGAATTTTATTATAGATAGTTAGACATTCCATCTGGTTGAATTAATTGAGTTATTATTGATGTTTAAGTCCCAAACGGCTATGTGTTTAAAAGGGTTTCGGTTATTCAATCGTGTGATACTTGTAACCGAAAATTAAGCGACATTAAGATCACATTCATGTTCGAAATAGTTACTAGGAGTATATGGAACGATTTGGGATAAAAAATGGCTGATTTCGGGGTTAGGGGGTTGCCGAAGAGTTGTCGGACCCCTTGGCCGGCAGTCGACGGGAAGAGGGGGGTGGTTTGGGTTTAATCCAAAATTACAATTTTGGTCCCTAATGTTTAGGTTGTTTATTATTTCACGTAGAAACTTTTAAATTAAATTTTGGAAATTACCAATAGACCCTAGACTTATAGAAACTAATTTGAATAATAAATCAAATTATAGTTATTAATCTTTAAAACTTTTATAAACTGGTAAACCTTATAACTTGATTATTTAGTTTTACTAATAAAAATTCATGACTACTAATAAAACTTTATAAGTTTATTAAAGTCATCTTATAACTTAATAAATTTTAAGTAAACTTTTCCATTTAATCAAATGATTAATAACACTTTATAACTATAAGTAAAAAAAGAATCACTTATAACTCTATAAATTATTAAAAGTCGTTTTAGATAATTAGTAAATAAATAATTTACAATGTAAGTTGCATTTTATCCACTAAAACTATTGAAATAATTTAATAATGGAAACTCAAAATAAGTTTGGGTTGGGGTTTATAGTTTGAAAATGACGGATGTTACATTTGTTTTCTTCTATTTATTAACCCTTGGTCTCTGAACTCGTATAATGAGATCTTCAGTCGGCTATGATTATATCAACTTGGTCTCTTGTTGGATGAAGAAGAAGGCCGGTGCAACTAAAACCAAATCACTTAGACAAATTTTGGTGCTGCTTACAAAGTGTGGAACTTCCGAACGAAGTAGAGTTCTTCCAAAGACAAAGTAAAAGTTCCACTTCCAAAGGCAAAGCTCTAGTTCCAAAGATAAAGTATTCACTTCCGAAGATGAAGTCTCAAAGGAAGATATCAGAAGACTACTTCCAAACTATGAAGAAAGAAGAAGTTCCCAAGCCTCGAAAGAAGCAGCCTCTTCCGAACTATAAGTGTCTTCGGAAGTACTTGTTCTTCCAAAGCCATTTAACCTTCGAAGACACTGCTATGAACCGGTGGACATAAGTATGGTCTCTAACATTCCGCTGTAGACCTTTGATACTGCATGGCGTTTTCTCAAAGAGCCATGTAGTTGACCATACTTTATTCCACTGTTCACCTTTTTATGTTAGTACAAGTTACCAACTTTAGTTGGTGACAAAAGGTAAGTCAGGGCCATGTCTTGACTACCATATCTCGTATAAAATCTTATCTGAGATACCTTAAACTATATGTTTGAAGTATTTTCTTTAGTTAGAGGATTCCAACTAGTATCAAAGTATATCCGGCTATAGGTAGTATTATATAT